>CM057098.1:1900000-2500000 GCA_029959045.1 Taenioides sp. WSHXM2023 | reverse complement strand
GGTAAAATCGCAAGCTTAAGCTCCAACGCACCTTACATTCATACTTACGCCATCACCTCTTCTTTTAGTGCCGCTGCTCGGCCGCAGCTCAGCGCCGCATCGGTCCCTCGCTCCGTAGTGCGTAGCACGTAGTGCGCGCCCCATTCCTAATGACGGGAATGCACGCCCGATACACCCATCAATTCACCAATGCCTAAATTCTTATACGTTTTTTCTTTAGTTGTTGCACAGTTTGCACCTCACTCCACTAAGTTTTGCTGTTCGCCGCTGTGTCTCCCAAACCGTGGCGACAGTGCGGCGTGTGACTGGCGACCCGTAAAAGGGGTCTGGTGTTGATCCGTGTTTGGACCACGTCTGCAGCAGTAATCGGTGCAGTTTTGCTTTTTACACAAGCCTGGGATTGCGTGCCATTTCCACCGTGGTAGTTGCCTGGAAAAATCCAGACTCATCGCTATGGATCTGTATTACAAATACAGAGAGATATCCTTCTGGATTTCCAGGCAATACTGATGGTGCCTTGAATAATACAGCTTCATTCATTTAATGTTCATGTTATGGGTATTTTTATATAAAGGAAATTTGTCTTTTGTGCCTGTTGAAAATTAAACATTACTGACAGAGCCATAAGAAAATATTGCTTTATTTATCCGATCATATTGTAATATATTTGTTAGGTTTTCAGTAGGTTCAATTTGGTTCACTAGACTATATGCGGTAATTTTAAAATTTTTCAATGAACATTCGATCAGTCCGGCCCTCAACTTGTAGCTAAATTTTTTATTTGGCCCTCCGTCCATTTGACTTTGACACCCCTGCTCTAGACCGTAGGAAGCAAAGACAACATGACGGGGCTGTTAAAGCGTGACATCTGGATGGTAGGTTCTGTTATACGGTTGGTTGTAAATCAAAAAGAGCTCCTCAGTGTTTTTAAAAGTTCATTTACGTTCACCTGAGTCATTTGATCATGTATTTCAACTTTAAAGTAAGCACTTTATATTCTTTTAACTGCTTCACTCCTCAGTGCATCAGCAGTTCTTGTAGCATTTATTAATATTACCCTCCACATGATCGTATTTTAAACAATGTCATCTGTCCAATTACATCAACAATCAACATCAATACTGCTATTTTCTACCATGTAAATACTTGATACGTACCTAAATACCTACTTTGTATTGCTGCTTCTACTACTACTTAACAGTACTTGCTATTACTTCCAGTCTTACTCGCATTACCGTGTTTAAAATGTAATCCTCATCAGTCAATTACGTGGGAAAGTGTTGCTGTACTTTTCCATAAGTCAGTTCCTCTGGTCATTTATATATAAAGGCATCACTCTGCATTCAGCTTTTTAACACAGCAGCAGCTGCCTCTTGGCTTGTGTGCATTTATTCGATGACGTAGAGTCTCTCATAGGATTACACAGTCTATTATTGAACTTGGTGCTGGTGTTTGTAGTACGTTACAGTGTCATTGGCCACTTTTAACGATGTGATTAACGTTCTGTACACAGCTCTCATGACAAGGTGTTGTGTTGATGGGGATTCATTTGACTCGCAAGGAGAAACTTTGAGGACATTAATTATTGTACAACTTTTGGGATTGTTTTGGGCAGTTGGTAATTCATGATGACAGGGTTTCATGTTTTTCAAATTAGTACTTCTTTTGGTGGCACTGTGCCTATGGTAAATATTTATCAGTTAATATTAGTGCTACTCTGTATTTTTGTACTTTCTTGGCTAATGTAAAACTATACTGAGTTGTAAAACAAAATCCCTCTGCCTGTGTCATCACTCGTATTAACTATAGTGCATTTTAGACATATTTTGGCTCGTTTGCAGTATGGTTGCTAGGTAACAGTTCTGAAATTACCTGTACTTATGTCACAGCTGCAGGGACTCCCTAAAAAAAGCAAGGCTTAATTGGTTTTATTGCAACTATGGCAATGCACTCTTAAACAGTGTTTTTCTATTCACCTGAGTGTAAAAAACAGACTTTTTGACAAAACAAAGCTGAATTTATACCTCAAATTAGAACAAAAACACATCCAGCTTTTCTTTGACGAATCAGAAGCACCATTTTCCCCCAAACGGTTATGCCAAACAACACACACAAACAACAATTTTTTCACAATCAGGTTAAGGTTTGGGTTAGGATCAGAGTTCTGTTTAGGAATGTCACTGAATTTGAATATTTGCTATAATACTGATTATGACACGAACTCACTCGCAGGGAAAACACAGCACACAACAGTTAGTTAGCTTTGATGACATAGAACACTAAGCCCTGCCCCCGAAGAAATGCAGAGAATTTGGGGGGTCCCCTTATCTGCTGCCCCTGTCCCACCAGGAAGTCAAATGACAAATTATCACACTCAAGGAAAAACGTTGATGATTTCTACAAAACCAGTGATCTTCATTGGTTTCACATACAATACTGATGAATACATTTTGGAATGAAGGTGTCGCCTTATTTAAAAACCTACTTCCTCTTTCCACTGTTTGCAAAGCTGGTCCCTCAGCTTTGAAATGCCATGCACAGATTTATTGCTTATTACATTCAGCTGACACGCTAATAGACATCTGCATAGTGTTCTAGCGTGATGCCTGGCTGTCTTCACCACTCAGACACTTAACTACAGCGGTCATATGCTTTCTATTGGCGCTGATCCCAGTGCAACCCAAGCCCGCGGAGTGGCCAGCCTATCTGCCAATGACCACCAGGAATAGTAAATAACATGCAAGTGCCAAGGAGAGGCATGTGGCGCTCTCCGGACAAACACAATATCTGCAAAACGCTCACCTCCGAGCAGACACCAGCAGCTAAATTTACGCCACCTTTGCCATTATGAGGCTGGAAAGATTGTGATGTGGTAATGGGTGAATGCATTGACGTAGACGGAGGGCGGCATGCACGCATGCTGGAAAAGATAAGATGTATGTAAGGACAAGACACGGGGAGCAGGTCAACAGACAGACAAATAGGAGTACAGTAGGGCTCAATGATACAGGAAAAATGTCTAATTAATGATTTATGTTTTAATAGTAGGATTCTGTTCAAACATTTGAAACGTGTCCAGAAGAACTGATAAAAAGACTGAAATCTGAACTGATAAACTAATACAAGAATCACATTTCAAAACATGTTTGTGCAGATCTAAACTACAGGGTTAGCAGTTTTATGCAGAATAAAATTTAATAGTTTGGTGTTTACGGAGGAAATTATGGTACAAAAATTGCAGTCTTTATGATTTGTTAATTGAGTTCATTCAAATTGATTGTGATTGGTTAACCAGTGGTTCATTCGGCATTCTGGTTTGGTGAAGTACCCAAGTGAAGCAGTAACTTCATGACATGTAGTCAGCAGCTGCCTTTTTACCTTTAGTTCAGTAGAGATGGGCAATTCCAGGACTGAAATCATCCATATGATTGAAGGTGTATGGAGTTTAAAAACACAGTGGAGCATTTCCTGTATTCCACTTGGCATCACAAGATGGAACAAAGTGTTTCCAGTTTGAGAGAAGAACTCAGCCTAAATATGTGTGTTAAACATGTTAAACATGTGTAAATGAATCAAAACACAATGTATGTGATGACAGAACATTATAACATAGAAGAATAGATACAGGCTCTTTAGTACAAATTTGGTTTCTGGGCTTGTTTCGCTGTTGAGATGCTTTAACCAAATTCAAATCAGATTCAAATTGAGTTTTTTTCCAATCGCTTTCCGTGAGAGCCGTTCCAGATTGATAATTGACCTCGATCAGGATCAATCTGGCGTGACCGAACTGCCTTCTCTGCTGATAACCCAACCTATGCCAACATAAGGGAAAGTGTCACCTCATTCATAATGTAGTTTGCTCATCTGTTTTGAGTCCAGAGCTAAAATTATCAATCATCATCCTGCTCCAAAGTGAAAGAGGAGGTCGAGACCTTTAGAATTATGTGGTAACTTTAATCTGTCTTATCATGGTTTCAACCCTTTCTTCTCTCCCTCTGGGACTTGGGGCAAATCCTCTAAACCAGGCTCAAATTAGACCTTAAAATAGACCTGAGGCCACTCACTGCAAGAACAGCCTGCTTCTCCTAGGAGCTGTGCAGGATTTTACAGTCTTAAAGGTACAATATGTAACTTCTTTGGTATAGGGCTCGTCACCTGCTTGTCGTTATGGAGATGACCCAAAAGATCCACAGTGGAGTTTAACAAATCTATCTCCATAGAGACAAGCATGTCTGATCTGTGGAGAAGTGACCCTGCTCACACTAAAATGTATGTTATTCAAGGTATTTTTGAGCAATAAAGGGCCCATATTAGGCCATTTTCTGATCTATGTTGTTATAATGTTCATCACAAACATACCTGGAGTTGTGTTTTGTTTCATTTCATTCATTGTAATACAGGACCTTTTAAAAAACAATTGAATAAATATTATAGCTGTTTTCATGGCCAAAGTAATGCTGTGAAAAACATACATTCTTACATTCTTTTGAGCAGGGTCGCCTCTCCACAGATTTGGCCTGTAACTTGCTTCACCTACTTGTCTCCATTAAGAAATGTAATGCCGTACGGTGGGACATTCTAATTACCGTAATTTCCGGACTATTGAGCGCACCTGAATATAAGCCGCATCAACTAAATTTTCAAATTTTATTTTTGTACATATATAGGCCGCACCTGTCTATAAGCCGCAGGTGTCCACGTCTTCAAGAAGTTTTTAAGTTCGAAGCATCTGCTTGTATTGCCTCTGAAAGCTTTTGTCGTCTTTTTGCATTGAGTCAGTTCGTCACGCTGCCGTCGCCAGCATCTCACCATCGACTCATTGATGCCGCGCTCACGTGCAGCAGCTCTGTTTCCTTCTTTGACAGTCAGATCAATTGTCTTTAACTTCAAAGCTGCATCATATGCATTTCTTCGTATGTTTTCCATGAGGAGGGTGTGTGCATGAAGCACAAAATAACTGTTCAAAACAAAATCAAACGAGCATCTTCCTCAGCACATCATCTCTTCACCTGTCTGTCTCGCTCTTGCGCCCCGTCACTTGGCGCTCTACAGCGCATGTCTCGAGCAGAAAGAGCCGCTGTCCTGTCTTGTATCATGTCAGTGTCTTGTAGGATTTCAGCAGATTTCAGGCTCTCCCGGGGGTCGGGGTTAGTTGTATCGATCATGTATGAGCGGATGTCCAGCTACTGAAGTTTGAGACGTTTCGTCTCGTCATTTACGCCTCACCTGCATTTAACACATAAGGGTCATTAAGACGTATCCCACTCACTAATGTTCATTTAGCAGCAGAACTTATTTTATCACGCAGCGATAAACTGTTTTAGTGCTGACAACAGCGCTAGCGAGTGTTCTAACTAACCCTAACCCATGTTAACCGCACAGACAGCGGCGCTTTCTGCACTCAAGCTGCGCGCGCATCCGCTGTGTTCATAGACGAATAATCCGTCCATATATTAGCCGCATCGGTGTATAAGCCGCAGGGTTCAAAGTGTGAGAAAAAAGTAGCGGCTTATAGTCCGGAAAATACGGTAATAAGATCTCCATAGAAACAAGCAGGAGGCATACCTTCTAATTGAAAACTCGCGCAGTGCAGTTTTTATGCATTTGTTTTGCCCAAATGCGAAGGCTACTTGGACATTCCACAGACAGTATTCTGTTGGTCTGATGGGGGGAAATAGACTCATTTGTTGAGCCTTGTTATCAACATGTCATGTATTGTCATATTGTGCAGAGACACTCACTCCTCTCATAAATAGCTCAGTTTAGCCCATAAAATCCTCCTCAAATATGCCGGACGCCCACACATCTGCAGCTGGTGGGTAAAAATGCTCGGGTCTTGTCCCTGCTCCAGAGATTCCCTCCTGGGCATGCTCAGTTTGGCCCTGAGCCGAGACGCTCCCACCCCTTCAGTCTTCGGAAAACCCTCAAATGTGAATGAAGCAATCCAAACAGACGGAGGAGAGGAGAGGAAGAGGAGGAGAGGAGGCAGTCCCAGGGCAGACAGGACAAACTCTCTGAACTGACACTAAACAAAAGAGGGACTGTTCTGAAGTGCATATGACAGGGTTTCATGTTTTTCTAATTCTGACTTGTTTTGGTGGGATAGTTCCTGTGGTTAATATTCATTATACTTGTACATCAGTCAAGTAGCTGATGTGTAAAAAAGTTCAGGAGAACAGTACAAAAATACAGGAAGTGGTGCTGAAAACCTCTAACCTCTGCCTATGTGATGGAACATGGAACACATCCAAAATGCAGAGAGAATTCACGCACATGGAAGACATTTTCATATTGTGTAATTTAGACAAGTTCTGGCCCTTGTTGACATGATACTAGTAGTTATTAGGCAACAGTTGGGGAATTATCTCTACACATATCATATCTGCCCGTGTTCAACCAGGAAGTAAAATATTAACTTCACTAAAATAAAAAAGAAAAGAAAATTGTAGGTAAGAATGTTGGTAAAATCATAAATCTACTGATATTCTGTTTTATCTGATTAAACAGGTCCTTGTGGAGTGTGTGATGTAGTTGTGTTGTGTCCTCAGAAACACAGTGTGTGACCTGTACACGATGCCCCGTGTGGCCGAGCCCGTGTGGTTGACCATGATGTCAGGCGCCTCAGAGAAGAACCAGCTCTGTGGAACCTTCATGAGGGAACTGAGTCTCCTGATGGAGCAGGCGTCCAAGAACCAGTGAGTACCACTCCTCCTGCACCAACACACTTTACAAAGAGCATTCTGGACACAATGTAATGACAGCATCACATTCAAATGATGTGTGCTATTGACCGATCCAAGTTCTGAATCCACCTGTTTTGTATTTGAGCTTGACAAGAAGGCAGACAGGACCAAGTGGTGTAATTAGAATAAATTAAATATGCTAGGAGTCTAAGAGTTCAGGCAGTGACAAAACAGCATTTTTGCTATATCCATGAAGTTGAGTGAGGCAAAATAAAAAATGTTTTAATCCATTGATAAATGTTTGAAAAAAAAAAGGCTTTACATTTTAGATTCTTGTTTTTATCCAGTTTCCTGAGTATACAGTCCCTGACAAAAGTCTTGTCGCTTATCCATATTGTAGAAACAAAAGCTTATAACCTGACTTTAAATTAATCGATTGGTTTTAGAAATGTCTCATATGAAAGCTAAAACCCTCCCAAATTATGCTCAATATACTAAAATAAATTTGCTTCACTGAAGAAAGATTGATCATTTAATGAACACAGAAAGGTCAGATTTTGGCAAGACAAAAGTCTTGTCGCCTACAGAAAATTGAACAAATAATTTACTTCAAATACAAAAATATGTTGCATAACGTCAGTGAATTAAGTAGTGGTGCTGTGAGATCCATATTTAATACTTGTATGACTTCCATGAGCTTGAAGGACTGCATCCATGCGGTTCGACAATGATTCATACAATTTGTTGATGAAGTCATCAGGAATACAAAGAAAGCAGTCTTACATGCCTCTCAGAGTTCATCAAGATTCTTTGGTTTTGCCTTCCATGCTTCCTCTTTCATTCTACCCCAGACATGCTCAATGATGTTCATGTCTGGTGAATGGGCTGGCCAGTCCTGGAGCACCTTGATCTTCTTCGCCTTGAGGAACTTTGATGTAGAGATAGAAGTATGCGATGGAGCACCATCCTGCTGCAAAATTTGACCCCTTTTATGGTTGGGAATGTAAGAGGTAGCTAATACTTCTTGATATTTTAGGCTATTGATATTGCCTTCCACCCTGCAAATGTCTCGCACACCCCCATACTGGATATAACCCCAGACAATGATTTTTCTGCCACCAAACTTAACTGTTTTCTGGGTGAATCTTGGATCCATGCGGGCTCCAGTAGGTCTCCTGCAATATTTGCAGCGGCTGTGATGTAATTCAACCGAGGATTCATCTGAGAAATCCACCTTCTGCCACTTTTCCAGTGTCCATCCTTTTAGCAGGCTGTGGGCCTTGGCAAATGCCACACGGTTTTTTAATTGCCTTTTGTTTAGTGCTGGTTTCTGTGCACTGATTCGACCATGGAGGCCATTTCGAGACAGAATTCTACAAACTGTTCTGGTTGACACAGGGACTTGAGATGACCAGGCCTGGTGGAGCTCTGCTGCAGTGGAAAAGGGGCTGGCCTTGGATTTTCGAATCAACAAACGGTCCTCCCGAGCAGTTGTCTTGCGGGGTCTGCCGGACCTGGGCTTGTCAAAAACATCTCCAGTCTTTTCAGATCTTTTTCTTATTCTTTGTACTTGACGCTGAGACACATTGAAGGTGTCAGCCACCTCAGCAGTGGATCTGGTCTTCAGCCTCTTGATAATTAACGCTTTGGTCTCAGGGTGGATCTTAGGCATGTTGTCAGAGGTCAAGTTGCAGTTGATGTGAAGGTCTGGTGTGCTGGGGTTCTTTTTATACACACCCACTAATTGATTGATCAGTAACTGATCACAGGTGAGACTGTAATCTAGGATTGGGTGCATCATATGACAAGGCGACAAGACTTTTGTCTTGCCAAAATCTGACCTTTCTGTGTTCATTAAATGATCAATCTTTCTTCAGTGAAACAAATTTATTTTAGTATATTGAGCATAATTTGGGAGGGTTTTAGCTTTCATATGAGACATTTCTAAAACCAATCGATTAATTTAAAGTCAGGTTATAAGCTTTTGTTTCTACAAAATGGATAAGCGACAAGACTTTTGTCAGGGACTGTAATAATAACATTAAAGAAAAGGTGCTCTGTTTATATGACTGCTGTGTGACGGTCTGGTTAGAACTAGTTCCAGGAAAAGCATCTGTGATCTTTAAACATGAATTCCTTTATATTTGGTGATTGATGCTTAGACATTCATAGACAACTACTCACATCTTCCACCGGGGGCAGCTTTGAGTCACAGGAAACGCATCTATGGGCAAAAATGTTGCGTCTTCAAACAAAAGGTCATTTTGTAACGAACTGGGCCATTACAGTGCTGAACTATGGGGCTTCTTGGTTCATTTTCTTGTCATTTGTGCTCATAGGCTACTTGCTAGTGTAGAAGCTTTGTGATTGATAGTTGAATTATCACATTATCAAATGGCAAAGACTGCAGTTATTTAGTAATTTAAAGATCTCTTCTCGTCTCCTTATCTGCTCTCCTCTCTCCCTTTCTTCTCTCCACTCACCTTCCCTCCTGGTCTCCTCTCTCCTTCTCGCCCCCTTTCTCCTTCTCTTATCTCCTCCTCTCCTTTCTGTCTCTTCTCCACCTCTCTCCTTGTCTCCTCTCTCCTCTTTCCTCCTCTCCTCTCTCCTCTCTCCTTGCCTTCTATAGATTCTCATGAATGAGAGGATTTTGTGCTTGTTTGAATTGGTAGCTGTGTCTGTATTGAACACAGTGGAGCATTGACAAACTTTATGAGTCAAGTTTGAATCGACCGTTTTGTCTCTTGAAGGTTTCATCTTCTGTGAAATTGACCTTTTCAGTCTTTTGATACTATCATGTTTTGTGTGAGCTTTCTCATCAAAACATATGAGAACTTGTTTCACACGTTAGCGAAGAGATGTTATGTTTTTGTGTATTTGGTATTAAAGACGCGGTATTATGCAAAATGGACTTTTTGGAGCTTTCTGCCACGTTAAAAACTTTATCAAAAACATCCTAGAAGGTTTTATATGTCATTCATACATGTTTGAGTGATTTAGCGATCTCTCCAGGCCATATTTGAACCCTCTTTTATAGTTAGCTATACGATCCTGTCAAAACAATACACTACAGCTTAACAAACCTGATGCAATGTGCAGTAGTTCAGTTCGCAGGATGCACACTGATTGTATTGTTGTATGATAGCGCTCTGAAGGGAGAGTGACTTAGTGGGGGAGAGCAAAGGGAGGGGGGACTCAAAAGCAAAAGTTGGTAAACATTTGTTGTTTTCTGTAAATATAAAATATTTATATTTTACATTTGATTATTTTGAAAATGCTATTAATACCCCAGAGAAGTGTGATTCCCCCTCTTTAGACTATAACATGAGTAGATGCTTATTTTACGTTCTGTTAATCATAAGCAGTAGGGGGGATAGGGGGTAGGTTAAAACCAAACTTTTCTGAGCCTCAAATGCAGAATAATACAGGATTACTTAAAAGTGCATGAATCAGTCAAAATACAATACTGAGTAAGATAATGACGAGATAAGTTGGGATGGATAGAATAGGGTTAAACCTTTAAATTAATCTTGATTATTTAAGCAAGAAACACACCCTTCAAACCACAAAAAGCTCAGTTTCTCCCCGTGATGTCATTTGGTAGTAATCCAGGAAGTCCTCACCTTCTCCTACTATTCGATCCATTGACCACAAATGCCTCAGCATTTGTGTGATGTTATTGTGTATTGAGTACATCACATGACGGTTGCTGTGGTTACGATACTCTGAGGTCATGTGATTGCACTGAAACAGGAAGAGGAAATTAATTCTTGTTCGTTTTTGTGACGTGAACTGATTAAAGTAAACTTAAGCAGTCTTGGGGAAATGGTAGAAAGTAGTGCTGAAAACTGTTGTTGTTACTACTGTTGTTGTTACTGTAAAATGACTTAAGACAAATACATAGTACAGAAATGAGAGGAAGTACCTATTAAAGGCCCTGTACCTGGTTTTTTTTTCCCATGTATTTGTGCAAAATTTGCCCCAGTACAGATATATTATACACTGACACTATTTGCTTACAGTGCATATGACAGGTTTTCTTGTATTTCTAATTCAGACTTAGTTTAGTGGATAGTATCTGTGGTCAGTATTATAGTTTTCCATCAGTTAAGTGAAGAAAAGTACAAAATACAGGAAGTAACGCTGAGTTCAGAATCCCTCTACCCTATGTCATCAACACCCAAAATTCAACCCAAAATGCAGAGATAATTTACACACAAGGGAGGGATTTTTCTGACAGTTTAAACCTTCATCCAACAAAATAATGGTGTTGTTATTTATGTATTAGACTAATTGTATTGTATAATTTAGATAAGTTGTGGCTCTTGTTTACATTATGCTTGCGTAATATAATAATAATGATATTTTATTGAAAAGAGTAGTCTAACCTGTCCGACTTTAAACCATACCTTAATGCAGTACTGTGAAAGTAGTCCGTTCACTGCATTTTTTACCTAATTTCACCTCCTAAAGTCACAAGGAACTGAGACGCTCGTCATGTGCCCGATCTGGAGATAGAAAGTGCTCACACCAATTTCCTGAACCTACCTCTGTAAATGAACATATAAACTGTAAACTAATACAAGAATCCCATGCATTTCAGTGTGTTATGTTTGTAGACAAAAGGTTTTATGGGTTTAGGCCCCTTTTTCTTTTGCAGTATATCCAAAGTTGACCAAAGCATCAGACTGACTGAGGGTGCATTTGAGTTTCAAAGAGGTGCAATAATAGGCTTCCATTCAGTGTCATTATTTTAAGCTCCTGAAATGAGTGTGCAAACACGTTTAACTGAGGTTTCAACACACCCTTTTGCGTCCTCTAGACCCGGGTTAATTACATTTTTGGAGGAATAAATTGCATGTAACAAGACTATTGTTGGGATTTAGTTTTCGTACAAAATAAAATCTATTTTGCATCTATTATCTCTGTCTGGCCTCTACAGTAATTTTACAAAGTTCTCTACACTTTACTCTGTGTTCTGGTTCATTTGCTGTCAGACGGGCTGCAAAATGAACCGCAAACTAATTAAAAATGCAGTTTGAAAGGACACAGCTAGTAATGTGTTTAAAATGCTTGAAAACTTTAACACAGAACACTGTTATTAAAAGATACATTGCAATACATATTGTCCCCAACTCTTTCAGCCCTACTGTCAAAGAATTGCACAATTGTGTGGTTCACTTTGTGCCTAGTCCCAGACCCCCTCCATTCCAAATGAGAGCAGGAGGAACTGGCCCACCAGGCTAGATGATTGAAGTTTTGCTATTTGCATGTTAGTTAAACATACTAATCACCTCTCCTTTCCCAGGTTCCTGCCCGCTCTGCTCACTGCCGTCCTGACCAATCACCTGGCCTGGGTTCCTACGGTGATGCCCAACGGTCAACCACCAATCAAGATCTTCCTGGAGAAGCACTCATCTCAAAGTGTGGACATGCTGGCCAAGACACACCCCTACAACCCGCTCTGGGCTCAACTAGGTACGTTTGTGATCCTGAAGCTGTCAAACACTTTGTTTTTAACATGTGCTACACAAGGACATGTGAAGGACTGACTGAACAATGCATCATCATTGTTACAAAAAGAGTCCATTCAGATCTTAACTCAACATTTCTGACAACCTGCTGTGGGCGAACTGACTGCTATGAAAGAGACTGGAAACCTACTAGTGACACTACCTATTGGTGCAAGTATAGAGCAGAGAGCTACATCTAGTGGTAAAACGCAGGAACTACACAATGACCAATTGTCATTATTACAAGTTTATCAGACTCAAATGATGAAAACGATTATGTAAAATTTGAAAATTAAAATCAACCAAAACCATATTGTCGTATCTATATGTATTCATTATTTCTTTTCACTCTACTAGTCAAAAGTTTGTACACACCTTTTCATTTTATTTATTTTTTTTATTTTCATGACCATTTACTTTCTCAGTGAAAGCATCAAAAATAAGAACATATCGAATGTAGTAAACAAAATACACTCAAAATAACGCAAACTATCTTTTTTATTTATTTATTTATTTTTTGCCACCTTTTGATTTTATCACTGCTTTGAATGCTTGGCATTCCACTAATGAACACACCGACACAAACTGTTTCAGGAGACTTCATCATTTGTCACATAATTCCATACATCTTACTTCATATATTTGATGTTTTCTGTGCGTATATAAAATGTAGACATTGTATAAGATGATGAGTGCAAACTTTTGACTGGTTGCGTATGTTTGTATTGTGCGTTGAATGCATCCCTCTTGTTATGTTGTCACTTTGATGTACTTTGTACATAAATTGCAGTATAGAAATAAACTTGTCTTGTTTGCGGTTAGGTGATCTGTACGGTGCGATCGGCTCCCCCGTGCGTCTCTCTCGCACTGTGGTGGTGGGGCGCAGACAGGAGCTGGTCCAGAGGCTCCTCTATGTGCTCACATACTTCATCCGCTGCTCTGAGCTCCTGGAGGCCAACGCTCCAGGAGAGTGTGAGGACGAGGCCATCGTAATGCCTGGCTCCCTCATCACCACGGCGATCAGGAAGGGCGAGGTGGAGGAGTCGGACTACGTTCTGGTGACAGTGCACAAACCCGGAGAACAGTACCTGGCCCAGAGTCAGATCTGTGCCTCAGAGCAGAGCCTCCAGAGCAGCCAGCACACAGAGCCAGAGAGCGGAGCAGGAGATACACTGGAGGTGAGAGAAGGTTTACTATTGATACTTTGCAACTGATGTCATCAACATTCCCTCGTGGTGTGATGCTAATATAATGCACTGCTCTGTCTGAAACTGTTCACCCAAAGTGAAAAAAATAGATGCTTAAGATTTTGTCAAATCTTAAGTATGTTATGTTGTAGTGAAAAGTAGATTAACCTGTTATATGCACTTTAAATGCCTCATTAACCATGATTAATAAATGACACCGTCCATTAACCTAACAATCTTATGTCCCTCCTCCAGGAAACGCCCAAAGAGGAAGAGGAGGATGAAGAGGACGAAGACAGCAGCGAGAGCCAGGGATCCAGGAGCAGCGTGCTTCAAACTGGACAAGGCCAGTTTGATGCTACGGAGACCGGGAGGGCATCTGACTCTCCACCAGTCCGCAGACAGTCCAGCAGTCCAGTGGGCACGGGCCCCAAACTGGAAAATGTGCTACGTGTTGGATCGGCTTCTCCCAGGGATTTAAAAGTTGACGTTTCAGCATCGCTTAGTTCTTCAAACACAGAGGCTAAAGACTTGGAAGACGTAGATGCTAGCGTAGCGAGTCAACCTGCGAAATTGCAAGCACATTTAGAAAAGAAACCCCCAGATAAGGCGCAAGCTAGCGCCATGCCAGTACCAACAATAAGTACAGGTCCTATGGGGCTGACAGACGCTCCAAAAGTGACATTTCTGATTGGAGATTCAATGTCCCCTGAATCAGATACAGAGAGCAGAGGCAGACGGATGGCAGAAGAAATCAAAAAACACAAAAAAATGCTTCTACAGAAAGGTTTTGCTCCAAATCTGCCCCAGGACCAAACCAAAGCGACCAATGATATGGCTCCACTGCACTATAGCCTTATAGATGATTTTGACGAGTATTTTAGCCCTGAGAATCCAGTGGAAACGAGGACTATAGACGATTTGGCAAAAAGATGCGTCAACACGGACAGTTTAAGTAAAGACCAATTGACTGTAGGTTTGTCCGGGGCTCATGGAGTGGCTAGGAGTCCAAACTTGGGTCCATGTTTAGATTTTGGACAAACCAGGACTACAACAAGCAAAGGTGAAACGCGGTATAGGTGTGGTTCAACAGACTCTGCAGATTTTAGCTGTAGGAGTTGCACCGGGAGGGCATCAGATTTAACGATAGGAGTTCCCGTGTTACCGGAGGACGGCAGGAGCGTGGAGGGGAGAGAAGAGGACCAAAAGAGAAAAGGTTTGCCGCTGGTGGACTGGGACATCCCGAGAAATGAGAGCTCGGACAGCGCTCTGGGGGACAGTGAAACGGAGGAGACGGAGGAGTGGCAGGAGGAGGTGCTGCCTTTCCCTGGGTAAGGGCAAAACACTTTCAGTTTATTCACTTTTATTATTATTCTCAAAACTGTGTTCATTAGTTGTGCTGTAGGGTGTAAAAAAATAATATAAATATGTACTATGTTGTTTTTAAAGGTCCTATACTACGCAAAATTGACTGTGTGTGAGCTTTAAGCTATGTTATAATGCCGTTACCTCCTCAAAAACAGACCTGGAGTTGTGTTTTGTTATTTATCAGTCTGCATCTCCAAAGCCCAAAATGCTCTGTTCCACCTTGTGATGTCATGAAGCAGTTTTCAAGTAAGCACTACCTTTTACTTTTAGATTAGTAGAGATTGGCAATTCCAGAGCTGAAATGATCCAAATAATTCTAGTGAAGGTTTATGGAGTATCTGTATTACCACATGACATCACAAGGTTTTCAGGGTTTTCAGTTTGAGAGAAGAACTCAGCCTAAATCTGCAGGGTTTGTGTGTTAAACGTGAGAATGAAACAAAACACAACTCCAGGTTTGTTTGTGATGAGGAAACAACACTATAGAAGTGATCAGAAAATAGTGTAATATAGGCGCTTTAATATACATCAAGTTATATACATCAAGTTAAAGGTGCACTATGTAACTTGTCTGGTGGGGAGTATGCCTGCTTGTCGTCATGGAGATGTTATTGCTTTGCCCGATGTGTTGCACAATATAGCACTAAACTTCAACTTCAAAAAATTGTAGGGTTTTGCCTTGAAAAAACATGCATTTTTACTATGACCAGACTCGCCTCTCCACAGATATGACCTGTTACTTGGTCTCGTGGCATAACCTGCTTGTCTCAGTGGATATAGATAAGTTCCATACTGTGGAACATTCCAAGTAAAGTAATTAGGTAGTGGACCCTCCAACAGAAAAGTGACATAATGCACCTTTAAACAAGAAGCTGCTGGGTTTGGCTTGGGTCAGGTTTTCTGTGTGGAGTTTGTTTGTTCTCCCTGTGGCTGTGTAGGGTTCCTCCATGTGCTCTGCTTTCCCTGACCCCTAACAACGTGTACAACAGGCTCCTCCCACAACGCTCCTGGAATTTAGAAAAGAATAAATGAATTCATTCAAACTCAAATGTATCCATCCATAAACTGTGGGTAGATGTGCTCAAAGCAGCAGTTGAATTTTATTTCCCCAAAGATATGATAAAACATAAGTGCATGAAAAGATGTTTTAGAATATAAAACAAGGAAAGGCAAATTAAATCTATAGTTGGCTTTACAGAAAGAAGACTCTAGTATTTTTACCTATTTCCCCATTTGCTTTAATCTGTCCCTCAGGTCAAAGTTGGCAGAGACGTACTCCAGACCGAGCATCGCTAACTTCGGCCGCTCTCTGTTCGGGGGGTACTGCCCCACCTACGTGCCAGACTTTGTACTGCACGGAATGCCCAGTGATGACATGCTCCGGCAAAGCCTCATGGGAGAGCTCACCCACGCTGTTCAGGTACTGACCCCTCCCTCTCACTGACAAACATGGACAAGTGCTTCTCACGTTCTACAGTGTGATGATGACATACTCTGACACTTGATTACATTGTAATCAAGTGTCAATTGTACATTAAGAAATATCCAAAAGGTAAATGCACAAATGTTGAACCTGATCATTGCTGTTCTGAACTAGACCCTAAATATTATTGACCTATAAAATGCAGTGATGACATCTGAAAACCCAGCAATAGATTTACTGCTGGAATTCAGAGTGGTCCCAAAAATGTGAAAAACGTAACTAGTCAATTTGAAACAGTTTGCAGTGGTCCAAAGTTTTTCCTTATGCATTCAGAGCATCCCAGTAATTCAGATATAAGCTTTTATAAGCTTTTAAAATCCATCACAAGGCCCACAAATGTATCTTATGTTGAAGATCAGATGAACTTTTCACATCTGTAAATATCTAATATGGACCCGTTATATAATCTAAATGTATTGTGTTCATCTGTAGCAGATGTTGATGGGATGTTGCCATGTTCTCTTGTGTCACTGTAATAAGTGAATGTCTCCTCCTCTGTAGCACCCAGTGTTGGACGAGCCGATCGCGGAGGCCGTGTGCATCATCGCGGACACGGAGCGCTGGAGTGTGCAGGTGGCCAGCTCTCAGAGGAGGGTCACAGACAGAGACCGACTGGGCAAAGAGGTCCTGGTCTCCAGCCTGGTCTCCAGCCTGCTCCAGTCCACTCACCAGCTCTACCGGCTCAACCTCTCCCCCAACTTTGTATGTGCTTTTACCGCCTTAGTTTTCACTGTTGCACTTCTGTATGGTGTTGTTCAGGAGAAGTCTTGATAAGTTAAAATGTTACTGTAACTTCTCTGGTGGGGGACCTGCTCGTTTTTGCTTTGTCTGGATTGTTCCCCTGTTTACCAGCGAACTGATTTAAAAGTGCCAGGATTAGCAGAACACACCATAAGCTCTTCATTTAAAAGGCTGTACCTGATTTTACTTTTCAAACATGAAAAATGGAACTAATATAATAACAATAAGTTTACTAATACGCTTCTTTTGTGTAAATCTATGGCTGCTTTCACAATCCATCTGTACTGGAGCAAGCATGAATGTACTTTAGCAGATTTGTTCATGTCATACAGACCCCTTAAACTGTTCTTGAGTGATTTTTCATCGGTGTTTTGTGTCTTTCCTCAGTGTATAATGCACCTTGAGGATCGCCTGCAGGAGATCTACTTTAAGTCCAAGATGTTGGCTGAGTATTTAAAGGGACAGACCCGAGTCCACGTCAAGGAGCTGGGAATGGTGCTAGGGTAAGGGACTATTTTATTATTCATTATTTTATGTGCACCTTTTCCAGCCAGTTACATAATATGCAGCACGAGGAATAAACACAAAATACAGACTAATATGACTCTGTTGTCTAATTTGTACTCAATATTTTCATTTTTGTCAAAAAAAAAACCCTAAAATTTCAATCTCATAATGTAGACAGTTAATCACAAACCTACAATAACGTCTACAGATGTATCAAATAGTTCATTTTGTCTATTCTTTTGCAGAATCGAGTCCAGCGACCTCCCGTTGTTGGCGGCGGTTGCCAGCACTCACTCCCCGTACGTGGCTCAGATCCTGCTATAGTCTCTAGAGTCGACTGGGATCGTACTAAACTCCCTCAAAACCACCAGCGGGACCGGCGGCCATCTTTGTACCCTGGGACTCCTTCACCTGCTGCTGGACAAACAGGAAAACAATGCGCAGGCGGGTTTTCTACACTAGGGGGCGCAGACAGGCATCTATAAAGTGAGGGAGGACGTCCTACTCCATGTCTCCTGTTTTTCGAATGTTTGCCTGCAAGAACTTTTTGGATACAAGCCAAAGACTGTATAATTTCTGTTCTGAAACGTTCAAATGTCTACAGCAGTACTCTAATAATGAATATTTAGTTTTACATACAATCTTTGAAAAGAAGTCGGCAGATATTTTACATTTAACGTTAGCATCAATATTGTCATGCTGATATGTTTCTTCAGTTTATTTTTTGTATTTGTTTACAAGGCAGATTTCGCAGTAGTTCATTTAAAGGTGCACTATGTAACTTTTCTGGTAGGGGGTCCCATAGCTGCTTGTCTCCATGGTGATGTTATTAGTATGCCTGAAAAGTTCCAAAGTATCTATTTAGCATGCTCTTACAACATGCATTCTTATTGTGAGCGCAAGAGTGGGGTCTCCTCTACACAGATCTGACCTGTAACCTGACCTTTGTCTCAGTGGAGATGGATACATCTAATGCCATACTGTGGAACATTGGAATCAAAGCAATAACATCTCTGTGGAGAAGATCAAGTGGCATATACATTCCACCAGAAAAGTTACATATTGCATCTTTAAAGACACTTTTATAAATATGAAAAAAAAATATTGTGGAAAATTTAAATCAGTTATTTTACATTTTTAAATGGAACACAAAATTATTCTGATTGTAATTATAATGGTGTACCTAAAATATAATCTAAAAATAACACTTTTTTTATCAATGAGTAATAATACCTAAAAAGCATAGGTTATTTGTTTGCTGTAATAATCAAAATTTTCCACAACATTTTAATTTATTAACACACTTTTAACTCAGTTTAGGTTAAATTTCACTTTTTGTTGGTACAAAATGACAGGTTTCACGATGGCTCCCTCTCATAGGTACAGCAGCCCTACCTCATGAACATTGAGGTCATCATTTTCTGGTATTTTGAATCAGACCCAATGCTGTGTTCTTTTATTGGAAAAAAAGGAAATGATTCATTTGATTTTGTTTAATTTACAAAAAGAAGTTTCTTTTACAAACTTGGAAATTCTACACCACCAATTTCTATTTTAAAATGCTGAAATATTTTCTCACTTTTATAGCTTTGCCACATTTTGTACGTGTTTACGGCAGGTTTTTGCTGGAGTTTACAAAGGAAATACCCAACTATTGTATCTGTTCTTCCAACAAACATACTGTTTCTGTATAGTTTCTGTTTAAAGCTGCACTATGTAACTTCTAGTGGAGGGTCTGCCATTGGTTGGCTCTATGGAAATGCTATTTTTAGCCTTGAATGTTCCACAGTATGGCTTTAAATTAGTATATCACTGATATATTCAGTAACAGGTATTTTTATTGCTAGAAATCAATTGACAAATATGCAATGTAAATGATTGGGATCTCTTTTCCACAGACCTAACCTGTAACTTGGCCTGGAGATTGATCAGTTTAATGCCATACTATGGAACATTCTAAATAAACCAGAAAAGTGACTTGGTGCAACTTTAATATGATCATAACATGACTTCAGATCCGATCACCAGGGTGCGGTTTGGTAAATGGAAAGAGCGAGGACTTATTTGTTGTCAGTAGATTTTAAAATCAGCAAGATGTTTCAACACTCGAGCAGTGGCACAGTGGTACAGCATCAGCCCACAAACCTGTGGGCCTGTAATGTTCCACCATATTGCATTAAACTTGTCTATCTCCATGGTGACAAGCAAGTGAACCCGCCAGGCTGAGTTACAGGTCAGATCAGTGGAGATGCACTCTCAGTGATAATGCATGTTTTAATGCCATATTGTGGAACATTGAGGCATAACACCACAGAGAAATGATTGTTATTAAAATGGTATATATTTAGTTCCATTATATGTCAGCTTGGACCATTTGCACTTAGACTCTGTTCAGTTGGCCCAGGGCTTTTTGTTTTGCCGAATCGCACCCTGAAATAATCCAAGTCTTAAACACAAACACAAGGCAGACATGAGACCTGATTTTGCTGGTACATTTTGGGGAAATATTTTTTAAAACTCTTCATGTTGCTGTATCCACCAAACGACTCTGCAATGACGGCCCTCTCCACTGTGAGAAAGTTCAGATCTCTTTATTTGTAAATGGTAAGTTATTGAGTGTCAAAAGTTGGAGCTGTACATACTGGGTTTATTTACATGTATTTGTACAGAATGTCTAAAGAATTGTCTCCTGAAATTATTTTTTCCCAATTTTATGGGAATGTTGTGCAATAAAAACACCTATATGTTTAAACAGCTCGTGTGGTTTGTGTCACTGACTTTTCACTACATTTTACAATGAACTTTGACTGGGATCCAGAATACACACTTCAGTACTTTACAATGATATGAGTCTAGTTACCCAGAGTTCAGATGGGTGTGATTGACAGGTGGATTAGCCAAGCAGGGACAAGCATGGTCTGTCTGTATCAAAACAAATACTGCTGCTTACGAGGGGAAAAAAAGGGACAAAAATATCACACAGGACTGAAACGTGGCAGATTTCTCCAGAAACAATGTGTGAAACTCTAAACTCTGGGAGAAATGTGTCATTTTACATCCAGTCAAAAGTTTGGACACATGCTCTCAATCGTTATTTTTTCCTTTGTTATTATCAATAAGACCAAATATATTATGCAAGATATAAGAAATTATGTAGCAAAGAAAAAAATTGATACATTTTATATTGGCCTTCTCTCAGTGAGCTTCATGATAACGTCTCCTGAAAGTTTTCACTATAGAAAGAAAAAAAACAACTGCGAAAGTGTGTCCAAACTTGACTGGTCATAATGGTGTTCTTTAGGGAACGTGAGGTTTTATTGTTGGGTTTTATTTCAAATTAAAAGGAGAAAAGCTATTTTAGGTAGCTTTTAGAGTATAGACTGAATAGAAATAATTTAGTTAAAATGCTCATGATTATCAATTAACAGAATAATCTTTCAGTCCCTGCAGTAAGAATGTGAGATTTGCGGATGTGGAATGATCTCCCATAAAGGAATCATTTTTTTCTTTCTACTGCAGGCTGCTTCATTTAGGTCACTACGGCTGAAATAGAACTATAGCCAAATACTGACGACTACAATCATAAAAATGCAGTTTGTTAAAACAGTGATGGATTGGGAACAATAATAAATAATAAAATGAAGCATAAATGGTTTTATGTGTTGCGTGGGATCAGAAGGTATGAGCTCTCAGGTGTGTGACAGTAATATTACACAGTGATAAGTGACGTACTACATATAAACCCAATATTTATCTGCAGATGTATTTATGAAGTTTGAGAGTTAAAGCACTTTGTGGAATAACACACTGTTGAACTCTTATAAAATATATTCACAATTATTGCAAACCAGTTGCTATAGGGGACGAAGGAAATTAACACAGATGAGATGTGCTTTAAATTTAGTGGCTTTTTATGAGGAAAATGTACAATAACAAAATTGGGCATTAGATAATATAAAAAATTAGAAGTTCCCAATCAAACGAAATGACAATAAATGAGTTTAAATGAATAGGGCTAAATTAAAGAAAATGACAAATGGCCAAGGGTCGAGGCAAATTGGCAGTCACAACAGATGACTGCCAGCAGGTGGATAGTGACCTCTAGTGTTTCAATTATATATTACACAAGTACACACAGTGGTCTACACAAGAGACAGAGAATGCGGAGTATGATGCTTTTATTGGGTGAGACATACATAGGACACTTGAACCACTGCAGCAGAGGCGGGGACATGACCCACTAATCAGACAACCAGACTCAGACAACATATGTAAACATGCAGTAAAAACAAACTATGTAGTTTTTCTGGGGGAGGATGTGTTGGCCTGGGCAGCTCTCGGGAAGGGACAACAGCGTGCCGGGACGGAAGCATGGGAGGAGCGTGCGCCCGTCTCACCCTGCACTCCAGTACCTCAGACAATAGTGGACTAGTTGGCTGGTCTCTGCTATGGTTCCATCCATCCACACAGGACTCCTGGGGCAGGTCCAGAATGTTCACGTCTGCAGAAGACCTCAAAGTTCAAGACCAGGTCCAGTCTGTATCTACAGCAACAGCCCTGCTCCTCCACCTCAGGAAGAACAATGTAAACAAAAACATGTAAACACATAAAACACACCAGCTACCACCTCAGAATAGAACCAGTTACTCAAACTATGTTTTCTATTTTTATTAATGACCTGTGTGTGTCAGATTCATTCTTATGGATGATACTGTGCTCCAACTTACCTCAGCTTCAGAACAAACTACAAGCATCTCTTCACTTGACTTCAAAACTCTTAGAATTAACTTCCTAGTCTAATACAAATCTTGTGTATGCTTTTCTGCTCTCAGTCCCTCTGTAATAAAAACTGGATGTGGGCTGTTTTTTACAACTTTTCTGGTGACCACCTTGTCTCCATGGAGATGTTATTGCTATGCCTTTAATCTCCACAGTATGGCTATATACTTGTCAATCTCCATAGAGAAGCAGGTTGTGCCACCAGGCCAAGTTACAGATCAGATCAGTGGTCACAGTGAGAATGTCTGTTTTCCACAGTTTTGTGCTACAAACACCCAAATCAGTGGTTAATTGGAGCATCTCCATGGAAACAAGACGGTGACAGTCCAATGTTTTGTTTCATGTGGAAAGACACTATGGAACTTTTCTGGCGTAGGGTCAAAGTCTTGGAAAGTTTTGTTTCTTGTATTGGAATTGTTCACTATTCAGTTAATTTGTGCTGAGAGAAGATGTAACGGTGTCATGATTTTCAGTCGTGAGTAAAGCTTTACATGTTGTTGGACCACACGACCAGTCCAACGGTGCTTCTCACTGATGCTTCTCTTTTTGATTACTTACACTGTAGATCCTCACTGAAGGCATCAAAACTGTGAATGGCACATGTAGAATGCAGTAAACTAAAAAAAAACTCTAAAACAAGTTTTGATTTACTTTGAGTTATTTAAAAAAAATGCCTGTGGAAACCATTGAGAGAAGGGTTTGCAGCGCTGTCAACAAAACAAAGGGTGACCACTTTGAGGATCTGAATATAAAATGAAAAATAAAAAAAATTACTTGAGTTATTTTTTAAAAAAAAGGCCCATATTTGGCTATTTTCAGATCTCTGTTCTAATGTAGTTTCCTTATCACAAACACACCTGGAGTTGTGTTTTGTTTCATTCACACATGTTTAAAGGTGCATTGTGTAACTGTTCTGGTGTGTAACTTGTGTAACTTGCTCTGCCTGGAATGTTCCACAGTGTGACATTAAACAGTTCTACCTTATATTTATTCAATTACAGGTGGTTTTATAGCTCCAAAAACCCGAGAAAAATAGGCTTTCTGACTGTAAGTGGGGTCGCCTCTCCACAGATCTGACCTGCAACTTGGTCTGGTTTGGTCTCCATGAAGATAGAAAGGTTTAATATCATACTGTGGAACAGTCCAGATGAAGGAACAACATCTCCATGGAGAAAAGCATTTGACCGACCCTCCACGATGAAAGTTACACAATGCACTTTTAACTTACACTGAATTCTTCTCTCAAATAGAAAACACGGGAAGTGCTCCACTGTGTTTTTAAACTCCATACAATTTCACTAGAATCATTTGGATTAGTACAGACAATGGAATTTCCAATCTCTACTGAACAAAAGGAAAAAGGAGCTGTTAACATGACATCACAAGGTGGAACAGAGCATTTGGAGCTTTGGAGATAGACAGACTAATAATAAAGTGTTACTCAAACATGTGTGAATGAAACAAAACACAACTCCAGTATGTTCTTGAGGAGGTAACAACATTAGAACATGGTTTAAAGCTCACAGGAGTCAGTTTTGTGTCATATAGAACCTTGAACTATTTGATTCTTGGCTACATAATTCCACATTGCTTCATATATTTGATATCTCCTGTGCGTACAGAAATGTAGAAAGTAGTAAACATTCAGAGTAAAAAAACAACACATTGAATGAGAATGTGTGTTTGGTAGTGTATGGAAAATAACTTAAATTCAGAACCATGCTCAGGCAGAAGAACCAACACCACCAACTTCTGGACCAGTCCCCAGGTCCTCAAAGCCTGTGGCACACTCAGAATCACTCACGTCTCCTCCATCAGTCTCTGATGGGTCCATGTTTGTGGTTGGAATGGACCCTGGCCGTATCTCAATTCTCTTTGCTCACTTCCTTCTCCTTGATTCTGCAGGAAATGGGTGAGGAAGTCCCGCCCACAGAGGAGACACAGCGAGGACAGAGGATCTAAACTCCTCAGTGAGACCAAGAAAGTTTGATTCTTTTCTCTGGTGTCTGCTCCTGAAGCCTCCCTCAGGTTTACTCCTTCATTCCGTGGTTTTCTTCGGGACACCTCTTAAAACGACACATTTGATTGACAGCTGAAACATGGAGGACGGAGGAGAGGAATCAAGGAGAAGGAAGCGAGGAAAGAAAATTGAGACGCAGCTTGTGTTTTCTGCTTGGTCACAAAGGTCCATCATTTCTTTGATATCTAGGCCTATTACAGAGCTTCTCAAGAGCAGGTTTAGTGGGTTAACTTACTGAATGTGATTAAACAATGACATTTACCTAGAATTTCAAAATAAAAAACTAGAACATCCCTGGTTTTTTGTGAAACAAGTGCGTAATTAAGGAAAATTGTTATGCAGAGACCACTCACGACTAACATGTGAGTCAGTTTTGTTACATTTTCTTTGTGTTTTGGTCATTGTTAAGCAGCTTTTCTGTATTTTACCTAAACAAATGACAATGTACAATGTGACAATGTCACAATTTTACGGTTGTTGCTGAGCGGTGCCTACATATACGTATGTAGGCATGCACCGCATACATTTATTCTGCAATCTATCTTATCATATTACTGTTTCTACTGTTACTGCCATGTAAATATGTAAATATGTATGTATGTTTGGACCCGAGGGCACTCCGTAAACTCCAGTGTCTTGGTCACCTCTGAGCGGCAGGAGACGACCAACACATGTGGATATGAACTGGTTTTAAACTAAATTAACTTATGTGACAACTACAGCACTTTAGAATCACGGAATGCACTTTAATCACATATGCACTTTAACAACATATGCACTTTTGACCCTGTGTGAATGTGATACTTGGATGCCTTATTGAATGTTTAACTGTTGTGTTTGTTTAACTGTTGTGTTTGTCTTGTCCTGTCCTAAATGTCAAGGGACTCCGAATGTAAATTAGCTGTACGCTAACTTCGGTACATTTACACTTGTATTTTATTTTTTACTGGTGTTTATCAATGTACATTGTCCCTTTTTAAATAAATAAATAAATAAATGTATGACTTTCTTTACTGTTGGCAGGGATCAAATTGGTCAAAAATAGGGACACCAGGGACATTTCTTGTATAAAATTGGGACAAATCAATGGTTTTGGATAAGTCTGCTGGGACAAGGGACACAGGGCTCAAAAATGGGACTGTCCCGGGTAAATAGGGACATCTGGGGGCCACAGGGACGGGGACGCGGATCCAAGTGGCCCCCGTCACCACCGATTCAGAAAACACATTAGAAGAAGCTCCCACCAACACCACCATTAATTCAAGACTTCTTTTACAACTTCAGCTGCTTCCATGAGCCGCTTGCAACTACCTGCAGAAAGAGCCCGACGTCCCTGAGGCGTGCGCACCTTTTTCTACTTTCTAATCAGTGACACCTGTACCTGTTTGTGAGTGACGCACAACGCGGCGTTCACTGACACAAAGCAGTGGGAAATTACTGTACCTGTAACCATCTCACAAGAGTCACTTATGCACAATATAGGACTTTTAATCAATATACAATTTGTATACTTCACTTTTGATTCAATGATGGGTTAAAATGTGGCATGGGACTGAATGTAACAGGAAAATAAGAAAGTGTAGCTAGTGACATTTGTCTTGATCAGGGGTGGGCAATTTTTTTTTTCCATGGGGCCACATGAGAAACAGAAAATACTGTGGAAGGCCAGGCCAAAATACTAAATTCTGTAGGACTCCTATCTGTCTCATTATTTAACAGATATTTCTGCCGCGGGACTTATTTTCTCCGCTAAAGCTTCAGCTCTGCTGTGCGACATGTAAACAAACAGCGCCGTGTGATGACGTCATCGGGCCACGGCCCGGTTCGGTTGTGCAGGTGTGAGTGTAGGACATGGAACCATATGCAGTCATGCTTGAGCACGGCACGGTTCTACAGTCCTAGTGTGAGTGCCTTAAGCTTAAACGGGCCGGTCAGAGTCAACCAAAGGGCCGTGTGTGGCCCGGGAGCTGTGTCTGATCTTGATGGTGATGTTGTTGATGAATTGTATTTTAGAGGATAATAATACTGTTGAATTTGGTAAATGTAAATTATTTTTAATATGCTTTATTTTTTAAGCTTTAACAAAAAACATTTTCTATACAAATCATAATCTAAATCCATATACACACAATAAAATAAAATAAATAAAATACAAAAAATAAAATAAAAATACAAAGAATACCGAAAGATAATGATAGCAATAATAACAACAAATATAGCCGCAAGCGGCAATGATCGGCCCTCGCTTCTCTTTTTGGGCAGCTTTATTTTGTCCATTAGAAATTTATGTGTGTCTCAACTTTTAACCAGTTGGTGGCGCTAACGCAGCTTTTTGAAGATGTTTCCACGTTTGAGGTTGTGGCTGTTTTAAAAATTTCACAAATGAAAATACGGCAGAATTAGATGTCTACATAGGATCACATTATGACATTTGTCACATGATTAATCCAAGATGGCGAACTTTGGTTTAGGAGGGGCCATGGTCACAATATATTTTTTGTTCCTTTTCCCATGATGCATCTGTGTACCAAATTTGGTTTAGCTACACCAAAGTTTTTGTCAGGACGTCACATTGGCAATGGCAGATTTTTGGCCTGTTGCCATGGCAACACGATGGGAGATGGCATGTGGGTGTCACTGACTTTTTTCATCGTCAACATGTCACAAATATGTGTACCAAATCTTGTATGTGTACGACAAAGTCAAATTTTGCACTTCTATGCAATCTCCCCAGGGGGCGCTATTGCGGCCATTTTAGATTTTCTTATATCAATCTGTTCAAGGCCGGGTTCTCCACCAATGATTAAAGTTTGAGTGAAATCAGTCAAAGCATGTGCGAATTATCACTCGTCGAAGTTTGATGGCGAGCCGCAAAAACGAACCCGAAATTTATGCCGTTGTCATGGAAACACCGTTCAATATTATAGCAAGCTTTTAACAACTTTTAATGTCTCACTTGTCTAGATGATACAGAATGATTCTGGTGAGGCTGGGTCAAAAACCCTAGGACGAGTTCGTTAAAGTACGAGGACAGGAAAATGCGCCTTCGGCTCCACGTCACGCGATCGGTCCAATATGGCCGACTTCCTGTTGGTTGCCTAGCAACCACGTAATATATTTATTGGCTTGGAACGACATGACCTATCCACCACCCGAATTTCGTTTGTCTACGACAAAGATTTTCCAAGGGGCGCTGTCACGCCATTTTTTTAGATTTTGTAATACAGAGTATTTGTAAATTCCTATTTTGGCGTTCTTGAATTTTGTGCAAAATTTGATGACTTTTCGTCAGCGGGAAGTTGCCGAACCTTGAATAAAGGGGTGAGGAAAATAATAATAATAATAATAAAAAAACAAAAACAGAACAATAACAATATAGCGCCAGATTTGGTGGCACATATATATGTCATTGGAAATTACTCGCGTCCAGTAACGCACCCGTGGGGTCCATTGTCAATGACGAGCGCAACTCATCGATTACTCACATGTCCATTGCACATTTTTGGAGTTTACCGGGGTGAACGATTACAAATATGGCCAATGGCCAATGGCCAATGTCAGTCTGTACTATTGGATGCCATGAGTGTCACTATTGAGTGGCATTGAGTGTTTGAACAGGGGAGAGCGATTCGCGCTCTGTTTTTGCACCATGTAAAGTGCGCACTATGTTTTGGGGTGAACAATTACAATTAGGCCGCTGTCGCGGCCATGGGCGATGCCACCGTGCCATGTCAGCGGGCACCAGTCACTGACATGAGTGCCACTGTGCTTGGAAAGGGGAGAGCGCTCCGCGCTCTGTTTGCACGCAGTGCGAAGCACTGCTGAACAATCACAATAGGCCCTACGCCTTGGCGCTCGGGCCAAATAATAAATGTTTTCTATTTATTGGCCCAAGCCAGAAAGAGAGTAACTGGCAATTGGCGAGGGCTATTGTTTTTCGCCGGTTTCTTCTTATTTTTTTCAATGACACCCATACCATATTTTTTACGGTGTCGCCATAGCGATGACATATTATTATTTAATTATTATTTTACCATTATTCTAATGGTAAAATCGCCAAATCGCACAAACTTTGGTTGATTTCACTCAAACTTGAATCGTGGTGGACACCCTGACCTTGAGCAGATTGATATAAGAAAATACAAAAATGGGCGCAATAGTGGCGTCTAGGCAATTTGTATGGAATAATAACATGTTTTGACTGCTCGAAAATGACTTCTTACTGTAAACTGCCTCTCCACAGATCTGACCCGTGACTCTGTGTGACGCTGCTGCCTGCTGGTCTCCATGGAGAATGATGAAGTTTAATGCCATAAGATGGAACATTCTTCGCGAAGTAACTAATCATAATTGTATATCCAAGGAGACAAGCAGGTAGTGTTCCTTCCATCTTAAAGTAACAAATAGCAATTTAAGTCGTTTTTTTTTTTTTTTTGCACCATTTTAAACCAGAAATCTTGCTTTGAAATAACTTATTATTTCTAAACATTCGTAAATCACACTTGCGATGTACTTTTGGTTAATTTTGGTAACATGGAACCTTGAGACAGACTTTTTAAAACATGTTCTGTATACAGGAAGTCAAAATTTGAAAACCAAGACCAGCTGAGAAACACTGTAAAAATGATCATTGTTTATTTAATGCTGTGTGGCTGATTTGTGGTGTTAAAATGTGTTAAAACTGGTGGCCAATACAACATATTTCTTTGCTTTTTGTGAAGAATGAGGTATTAAAAAGAAAACTCGAAATTTCAAATATGAGACTCTTTGAATGTCTGATCCATAACTAATAAGTCCAAATTATCAGTGTTCTTGACACATTACATATCTATTGTTATATCATTTCAGAAATTATGGTCACATTATCAAAAGTTTATAAAGTTGAGGAAAAAAAATCAGTGTTATCAGAATTTATTTTATTTTTTTCAAATATTTCTGTAAGCAGAGAAATCTACCTATTTTTTTGTATTGTAATTTAAAATGCTGACCCATCATTTTTAAAACAACAATGCTACAATTCAAATTTTATTTCAGTTCAATTTTATTTTATATATTTTTTTCCCTTTTTGTAAACTTGTGGCCAAAAAAAAAAATCCATATATTCAGTCGTAATTTTGTTATTTGTTATTGCCACTATCTGCTGTTGCATAGTAGGCCATCATACTAAAATCTGTCATTTTTTGAAACTTCACAAACATTTATGTTGAAATTCAGTTTGAAATTTCATCAAAATTTGGAAATTTCTTCCTTTCTTGTCATGTATAATTCCTCTTTCTGTATACACTCTATACCTGATCACCCGGCGCAAAAGTGAGAACTCCATTGAACCAACTGGATGTAGCACCGACCTGCTCACCCACTGGACTTGTTTTTTTTTTAGTTTATTTTGTATGGCTCCATTGCCTTTTTATTTATTTATTTTTTTAGATTTTGGTAACAGACAGTTGCAAACGTCTGGTCTGGTGTTGAAGCGTTTCTTTGTAAAGTTTTCTTTCTTTGTCGACAGAAGACAAAATAAACACTCATTGCCATATTCTGTAAAAAAATGAAATCACGACTCATGTTTTCTGTTGTGTGGATGAAGTACTCCATTTTGTTAAGTAAAAGTACAAATACAAGGGTAGGAAGTCATTCAGATAAAAGTAAAAAATATCACATGAAAAAATCTATTTACCGTATTTTTGGGACTATAAGGCGCACCAGATTATAAGGCACATTAAGCGAAACAAAACAATCACTTTATTCAACTGTTCAACTCATTCACAATAACTCAACATTCAACAGCCGTAACACATAAAATACAAAACAATACTCTCAGTTTTTCAGTTCATTCCTCTTCCACAAATCCATCAAACTCTTCATCTTCAGTGTCTGAGTTTAAAAGTTGGGCGATTACGGCATCAAGCATGCCCGGATCCCTCTCGTCATTATCTGAGTCAGTTTCGTCGCTGTTACTTAGCTGTTCAGTGATGATTCCAGCCTTCGTGAAAGCTCGGACAACACTTGAGACTGATACTTTAGCCCAGGCATCCACGATCCATTGGCAGATAGTGGCGTAACTCGCCCGGCGTTGCCTCCCTGTCTTGGTGAATGTGTGTTCACCTTCTGTCATCCAATGCTCCCACGCAGCTCGCAATTTAACTTTGAACGACCTGTTGACACCAATATCTAGCGGTTGGAGTTCTTTGGTTAATCCACCCGGAATTATGGCAAGATCCGAATTAGTTTGCTTCACTTGGGTTTTGACAGTATCGGTGAGATGGGCGCGCATGGAGTCGCAGATCAATAGGGACGGAGATTTGTGGAAAAAGCCATCCGGTCTCTTGACATAAACTTCTCTCAGCCACTCACTCATCTTCTCCTCGTCCATCCAGCACTTTGGGTTAGCCTTGATGATGATGCCGACCGGAAACTTTTCTTTTGGCAAAGTCTTCCTCTTGAAAATGACCATGGGTGTTCGTTTCTGGCCATTAGCTTGGCAACCGAGAACTACAGTGAAAGATGACTTCTCGTTCCCTGTGGTGCGTATAGATACCGTTCTGGACCCTGTTTTCTCGACAGTACGGTTCACGGGGATGTCAAAGGTAAGGGGTACCTCGTCCATGTTGGTGATGTGTTCTGGCCTAATCTTCTTTTCAGTGATCTTCTTCTTGCAGTAGGTGCAAAAGAGGGCCAGCTTTTCTTTGTAATCCTTGGCAGTTGCTGCGAGACGGTAGTTCTTGTGCGGATGGAGAGATTACGCCTTTTCATAAAACGGAAGCACCAAGAAGGCCCTCCTTGAAAGTCGATGATCTTCATATCGCCACTGTTGCCTTGAGTCGAATAGAGACTGTAGAGACACTTCTACCCGCCGTTCTCTGTTCAATAACCCACTGTTCAATTTTGTCCTCTAACTGTGGCCATCTCGCTTTGTTCCCTCAGAAACTCTGTTTGGTCTTCTTTATTTGGCGCAGGTCATCTTCTTGTTTCCTCCACTTCCGTACCATTGATTCATTAATGTTGAATTCTCCCGCGGCTGCTCTGTTGCCATGTTCTACTGCGTGATTGATAGCCTTGAGTTTGAAATCTGCTTCGTAAGCATGTCTCTTAACAGGTGCTATTTTGATGTCTTTATGCACACACACTACTCCTCGCGGAGTAATACGTACTGTATTACACCATAATATTATGATATTATTATATTACGATATTATGGCGTAATACGTAGTACATATTACTCCGCGAGGCTCCTGATTACGGTAGCCGTAATGCACCGATAATCCATCAAGTGGTGCGACTTCGTAGTTTATAAAAGTCGTACTAAAACATTTTGACATATTTTTGAGCGCCGTGTACCACATAAAATCAGTTCGAGGTCAGTAAGCACAACTAGAATTAATACATAAGGCGCACCGGATTATAAGGCGCACTGTCAATTTTTGAGAAAATTAAAGGATTTTAAGTGCGCCTTATAGTCCGAAAAGTACGGTAAGTAAAAGAATTAAAGTACCTGTTTAAAATGTACTTAAAGAGTACAAAGTAAAAGTATTTTGCAGAGATTTGTAAAATGTAATTTTGATAAAGAATTTAGTCGATTTTAAGCAAATGAATTGACTTCTTATTTTTTCTAGCCGTTTTTGTGTATTGTGTTGCTCAAAGTTAGGACGTAAACTCAAATTAAATATAGTAAAAAAAATAAAGAAAAGTACTTTTTACTTTTCAGTCCAGATCTAAAATGTAGTGGAGTAGAAAGTACAGATACTTACTCTCAAATGTAGTGAAGTAAAAATAACAAGTATCCACTGTAAATTTTGCTTAAGTAAAGTACTGATACCTAAAGTTTTACCTAAAATTATATTTTGACTTTTACCACTGTATATTAGTTACACATATTGATCACGGTCAAAATCCCTCATCAACTTTAGGTGTAATGCCGAATAGTAACAACTAGGGCATTTGATTTTATGTATACCCCTTTCTTGGTGTACAGTTCTCAGTCAAGGTTACGCACTTTGCCAAACTAAACTTTCCATTACTCAAGCATGAAGGAAGCAAACGGAAATTCTTTTTATATTTGTTTGTTTTGTATTTAAAACGCATTTAAAACAAACACATAGACATTATACATAATTAATGCACTTTTTTTTAACCATTGTATGTTTGGCAAATAAAACATTGTCTCCCAGTTCAGGCAAACTTTTTGTTGACCCCTGCTTTGCAATGTAAATATATATTGGCCCACAGGGAAATTTCATTGGAGACCCCTGTTGAAGAGTCCACAAGACTCCACAAAACACCACCAGAGGGAGCTATATTTCTTGATTTGTTTTAAAAGGAGTATTACAATCACAAGTGAACCTGGGTTGCCAGAGCTCAACCTGCAGACAGAGGACACAAAGGGCTGTAGTCGACTAAAGAAATTCTAGGTTGACTATAAAGACATGTCCAGTCGATTGATTGGTCGACTAAAAAGGGGATGTGGCAAAAGCTTTCAAAACTATTACGTATCTCTGTGTATCTGACTCAAACTGCACTCACAAGACTACACCTGCAGGGAGAGTTCATGCAAAAACAACTATTTATGCAGAAAATAGAACTGGGAAACAGGGGATTGGTATAAACACAGGTCAAATTTGTGAATCAATAATAAGTAAATAAAATAATATTAACAGTAGCATAACATTTTGCAAAACCTATAGCCTTAGAAAAAGTGAAATACATCTCCTTTTAACATGAAAACCCATATTATTCAATCATTCTCCAGAAAAAAAAAAAAAAAAAAAAAAAAAAAAGGACTAATACTAATATTAAAAGGTCGTACGCAAAATGAGGATGAGGATTAATGAAGATACAACATTATAACATAGATCAGGAAATGAAAACAAGAGCCACTCTGTACAGGATGGTGCTCCCTGTTTTGCTTTATGGAGCCAGCCAAGGTCATTGAAAATATTGTCATGATTTATATATAAAATGAGGTGGTGGTCAGTGGTGGACTGAACCATTAAAAGTAAAAGCAGATTTCCCAGATTTTGTTTTCTTTTTTTTTTTTTTTAACATATATTAGGTTTTTTTCTATTTCCACTTTACCTATTAATAAAAATCAAGCAACTGCCGCTGTGGCTGGAATGTGAATTTAAGTTTTGACATCTGAAACAATAAACATGAATAACTACCACAGACATTTAAGACAACAACATAATGTTCAAACAATTTTTGTTTTATTTTTTCATAATGCAAAGGGCTTTAGCGCTGGTAGTAGCGCTGGAGCACCCTCCTCTGCTCCTTCAATACGTCAGCTCCTTTTGGGCGGCTGGAAGGCTGTGATCTGTCACTTTCACAGTGAACTCCAAAACCAGCGACTTCAGAGTCTCTGCCGGCCTCTGGATCCAACCTGTTTGTATTTCTTGTATTTTGCCTGTCCGTCCATAGAAGTGGATCTCTCCTTCACTGTGGTTCTCCTCGAGGTTTCTCCGTTTTCCCATTGGGTTTTTCGGAGTTTTTCCTTGCCGAGAAGGAGGGTCTAAGGACAGGAGATGCTGGGACAATTATCCATTTGCCTGCTTGTTGTTGGACATTCTGTATTTTTGATTTATGAATGTTTCTTATTCTGCTTTATTAATTAACAATTTTGTGAAGTCCGCCGAGATAACTCTTGTTGTGATTTTGGGCTATACAAAAATAAATTGAATTGAATTGAATTGAATTGAATTTCTCATCTCAGCCATTATATTGTCCTGGGCTTTATTTTGTTCCTTCATCTTTTCAAGGACTTTACTGGTGCTGGATAGCTCTAGTAGGAGCTGAACATTTTCTCTCACTGTAATATTATACAGATATCTGATACCTTTGTGCGCACTGATTTGGGTCTCCATCTCTTTGTCTTTCTGCTGGAGAGAAGCTCTGAGTTTTTGCATCTCCAAATTGTCAGTCCTATTCCTGACTTTTTTGGCATTTGCAAGCTCCGGCTTCAGTTGCACATGTTCCAGTTCTTTGGAGTTGTACAGGCACCGGATCTCGTTATGAAATCTAATCTGTTCTTGCAGATGCTTGTTTTTTTTCTGGAGAGAATCATTGAGTTTTTTCAAGTCCAAGTCTTTTTCTTGGTTGATTCTCTCCTGAGACCTAAGCTTGAGGTCCAAAGAATTGCTTATCTGGACCTGATCTGCAAGTTCAGCCCTTGCTTGCTCCAACTCTTCACGGAGCTCCCTGACTAGAGCGCTCTCCTCCAGGGGTGGAAGTACCTGGACCAGTGGTGGATGTACCTGGACCAGGGGTGGAAGTACCTGGACCAGGGGTGGAAGTACCTGAACCAGGGGTGGATGCACCTGGACCAGGGGTGGATGTACCTGGACCAGGGGTGAAAATACCTGGACCAGAGGTGGAAGTACCTGGACCAGACTTCTGTCCTCTGGGTTTGAGGGCTCCTGGATGTCGGGAGACATCAGTTGGATCTCCTGTGGCTCTTGACTGCTCCCTGTTGGTGTGGGGCAGAGCAGAGCCTCCAGGTCGAAGCCCTCATCATAGAGATGAGCATCGTCCTCTAACGTGTAATGGTACCAGGGCTTGGTTGAAAAAGACGTAGAGCTATCCATGTTTGTGTGTGTGTTCTCCAGTGTGCTGAGAGGTTATGAGCCAAACTACAGTGTGTTGCTCTAGAACATAGTTTTCATTTCCATGGTGATTGGTCACCAAAGGTTCTATATTCTAACTAGAAAAGCACTCAGAGAGCGCAGACCTCCGCCAAGCGGCTAATGAAATTTTCAAAGTGATCCAGAATCCAGGATTTCTTCTGAATCATCACCAAAATTTAATCATCTGTTGGATTTACCATTAGGAACATTTCCTGAAAATTTCATCAAGCTCCGTCCATAACTTTTTGAGTTATCTTGCTAACAAACAAACAAACAAACAGACAAACTCAGGCGAAAACATAACCTCCTTGGCGGAGGTAATTATGGAATGATTTGAAAATTAGAAACTAACAGTTCAAAACAAAACATATTATACCATAATACTATATTATATTATTAATATCAATTTGACATCAAACACTAAAAATGCATCATTATCCATGTGTTAGGGGAAGGGTTAGGACAGTATTTAAAGTCATCTACATTCATCTGTGTTGAAAATATTGTGCTCTATGTATGTACAGGGTGTATAAATATTACCAATAATAATAAAAAATATAGCCGCAAGCGGCGATGATCGGCCCTCGCTTGCTAACGCGCCCTATTCCGCCTCTTTTTTCGAGGCCAGTTGGCTGTTGCTGTCGCACACAAACTGCTCTCTTTTTGGGCAGCTTTATTTTGTCCATTATAATTTTATGTGTATCTCAACTTTTAACCAGTTGGTGGCGCTAACACACCTTTTTGAAAATGTTTCCACGTTTGAGGTTGTGGCTGTTTTAAAAGTTTCACAAATGAAAATACGGCAGAATGTCTACATAAGATTACATTATGACATTTGTCACATGATTAATCCAAGATGGAGAATTTTGGTTTAGGAGGGGCCATGGTCACAATATATTTTTTGTTCCTTTTCCCATGATGCATCTGTGTACCAAATTTGGTTTGGCTATGCCAAAGTTTTTGTCGAGCGTCCTATTGGCGAGGACAGATGTTTGGCTTGTTGCCATGGCAACATGATGGGAGATGGCATGAGGGTGTCATTGAGTTTTTTGATCGAGACCATGTCACGAATGTGTATTCCAAATTTGGTATGTCTACTACAAAGTAAAATTTTGCACTTCCATGCAATCTCCCTAGGGGGCACTATTGCAGCCATTTCAGATTTTCTTATATCAATCTGATTAGGGCCGGGGTGTCCACCAATGATTAAAGTTTGAGTGAAATTGACCAAAGGATGCGCGAATTATCACTCATCGAAATTTGATGGTGAGCCGCAAAAAAACAAACCCGAAATTTGTGCCGTTGTCACTGAAACACCGTTCAATATTGTTGGTCGGATCATTTTAAGAACAGGAATACCGTGGCATCTCTTACATTTCGCGGAAGAAAAATCACAGGACTCATTGGTAACTTTGACCGGCTCAAAAAATAAACTGAACACCGTGCCGTTTATTCACAGGACTTCCGGTAGAGACCCTTTCAGTGTAAGAGCATACATTATTAATATATATTTATAGGGCAACACCCCAATTGGTCTTAACACTATACATTAACATAACATTATTATATGAACATATATACAATACAGCACTTGTTTGATTCATACTCCAAACAGAAAACTTGTAAACCTTTCTAATTTTACTTTACTCACAGACTTTGTCATAACATCTGCTACCATGTCTGCTGTTGCACAATATTGAATATTTATCTTCTTCTCATTGAGTGCAGACCTAATGAAATGGTATCTGATGTCAATATGTTTGCATCTCTGACGGTTTATAGGATTTTTGGATAACGCAATTGCACCCTGGTTATCTGCAAAAATGGTGACTGGTGAATATTGCCTTTCAGAGTCCATCCCTTTAAGTAGCTGTGAGAGGTATACACTTTCCTGTGTTGTGGCGGCCATCGCCATATACTCTGCCTCACATGTTGACAAAGCTACTGTTGCCTGTTTCCTGGTTTTCCAACATATTAGAGGTCCATATTTCGATAGTGCAAAACAATAACCAGTCGTACTTCTCCTGTCACTCACATCTGTAGCCCAATCTGCATCACTGTATGCTATAAGACTGAGATCTTCTGTCTTTCTATAGCACAGCTCTTTGTTAACTGTTCCTTTAAGGTAGCGTAGCACAGTGGTTCTCAACCTGGGGTCCGGGCCCCCCCAAGGGGGGCGCTAGAGATCGCAGGGGGTCCGCCCAATTTCGTCTGCGTTGAGGTTGTGACTTTACCAAAATTATATTTGTGCACATTAAAATTATAGAATCCCAACAACACACCCAATAGCCTAATCAAAATTCGGTGTAATTCAAATTAAAACATATTTTTGGTCCACATTTAAATTCATTAAGGTATTTATTACCTCTGACCTGAACTTGCGCAGGCAATCCTCAGGCCAACTAGCGGGCTAGGTAATTCAGCCTAGGTAATTTATAGTTAAATGTCCTTGCAGTTATTTCTGAAGATTTTATACACCTGGTGACACACAGAAGAAAAGAAAGCCATATAGATACTGATATATCTTAACAATGAGTCATTATTTTTCTGTTGTAATGGGCTATACCTATTCTGTTTGGCTGTCAAAAATTAAACTGTGTGTGTGTGTGTTAGATACACTTGATAACATTTAAGGAAGAATTTTTGCAAATAAAAGTTTGTAGTTAATCACTTTTTTCTTTTAGTGCGTATATGCAGGTAGGATTTGGAGTTAGGGGGGCCTGGCTTGTCTTGGACACAGGCAAGGGGGGCTTCAAGAAAAAAGGTTGAGAACCACTGGTCTACAGAACTACGTTAGCTTTACACTTATACTAGTGAGGAACATGAACAAAGTCATTTGGAGCTAAAACAAACTGAAATCACAAATCTACAGCTGTATTATCTCCGTGTTTAAAGATGTGTGTAGAATCCCCCAGTCGTCCAGGTAGAATCCATGGCAAAAGGAGAAATTCAGTTTGTCAACTGGACAGAGTTTATTTGGTCGAATACGTTTCGCAGCTCATCCAAGCTGCTTCTTCAGAACTGAAGAAGCAAATTGAATTTCTCCTTTTCCGTGTTTAAAGCTCACTTAAGCTCACTTAGTTCACTTAGCACAATCCAGAGCATTTGATTTGATGTTGCTTACTTTAAATAAGCATTATGTTTTATTGATTTCTGTTTTCCCTCACTTTGTGTTGATCCACATGACTCTAGGTTCTGCATATCCAACAAAAAAGTTTGATTTGAGTATCCATTTGATGATGTTTATCTTTTGTCCAACAGGGCGGCAGGAAGAGGAAGAGGTCTCCGGCGCCTGTCCCTCGGACCACGCGAGCCCGCCGCGGTGGTCCTTCGGCGAGGGGCAGCTCTCCACCCTCCTCTTCCGCTCCGGTAAGCCTGTTCACATCTGCACTTTTCTCTTGTTCCAATGTTGTTGTAAAGACATTTGTGTTAACCTGTGTGTTTGTGATGTTCCAGCTCCAGAGAGGAGACAGCACAGGGCCCTCCACCGCTGGGACACCCGCGGCTCCTCAACAGGTAAGCCTCATGTAGATGTTGTTGGTGTTTTACATGGTTTGTAGCTTTGCCATTTTTTCCCTTCTTTTAACCAAAATTGCACTTTTGTAGGCTGCCAGCAGCAGAAGCCCTCTGCCTCGGCAGACCGGTCCTTCTGCTCATGTGCCGGTGAGTTTACCCTTAAATATTCAGTGACACAACTGTATGAAATGTCAAATGGGTCATGGTCTATTGTTTTCCCAGCCTGTTGAGAGCCGCAGCCCTGGACCCTCCCCCTCTGGCTCCTCCCCCTCGGGGTCCTCCGTGCCCCCTCGCCCTGGTGCACAGGTAAGTCGAATGTTTCTCTGAATCAAACGATGTGCCATAGTTGATTGTTCAAGTCTTGAATTCAATGAAACTTTTTCTGTTTTTAAAAGCGCTCCAGGAGCCACCGCCCTCGACCCCCCACTTCAGGGTCCCGGGGCCATCGTGACCTGGTGAGTGTCCTCATTTCCCTATGGCAGTGTAGTGTGTTTTGTGTTTAACATATGTGTGTGTGTGTGTGTGTGTTGTTGGAGCAGCCTGGAGACCTGCAGCTGTCCCTCCCTCTCTGGCTCCATGTGTGGGACGAGGCCCGCTTCCAGGAGGTATACAATCCCCCTACTGTTGATCACATGTCACATGGACACACAATACTATAAGGTGACTGTGCTCTCTTTCAGCTCCTTGGGCCCATGCTTCCCAACCTGCACCACATGGAGGAGGAGGTTTGGATGTTCGTCTCTGGCCCGGACGCCATGCTGGTGACTCCCCCCTGGACGTCTGCCTCCACTGTCCGTGAGGTTGAGGAGACCCTGGCGTCCACATTCAGTTTCATCCACCCGCCCTACAGCAGCGAACTGTAAGTTCCTAAGCTGTGGGGTTTAACTGTTCATTTTTTTTTCACAGTGACAGGTATTGGTAGGTACTGTAACACTTGACATTGTCATTTTGAGTTCAAGGTTCGTAACACAGCAGGAGGATGCCACACTGTACTCCACACTGCTGCCCAGTCGTCATGTGTGAAGCGCTGGGATGCCATAGAATGCATTTATTCACTACACGCAGATGTTCCAGCTGTTACAGGATGTTACAGGAAAAAGGAGACCAGAGGGATGCATGGATAAAGTCTGGAGAAAGAGATGACGTTTGGCAACACCCATTAGGACAACCCAACCCTGCCTCTCTCCTCCTTGGTGCCTCAGGTAAGCAAATCCTACATGAAACCACAGTGCAGCTATTCATCATGTAGGTGCCCCACAGTGCTTTCATTTGATCCTTAAATCTTCAGTCTAATGCAGTATACAAATGGACTGTACTGCCACCTGCTGGAGCTGCCCGTGTCACTAAAACAGGATGGAGTTGATGGAACCTCACTGTTGTCGTCACGCTGGAACTGTCAGATGTCTGGTAGGTTTAGTGGCAGTGGCCCAAAATGTTCTTTGGTTTTGTTGCCTTTTAAAAAATGATTAAAGCTGTGGTCAAAAGTAGTACAGTAAAAATGTTGAGCTCGAGTGCAGCTTTTAGTTTAATAATGTTTATCGTGTTTTCTTAGTAAAAAGTGTCTTTGATGATGGCTGACAGACGATGACCGGTCCATCGAGCTGACCACAGCAGGGACAGCGAGGCCTGTCAGAGTTCATCTGTCTGAGCCAATATAGGTAACAGACGTGTGTGAGTGACTGAGCACGCCTGGGAAGAATCGCTGTGTGACACGTCACAGCAGCCATCATGAGACGCTTCTGACAAAGACTGAAGGTACCATCGAAACATAAGACAATACATTATCATCTCTTATCTCTATTTTCTAATATGAATGAACAACTAAATGTAAATGATACTGTTTTTTTTTTCCTTCAACAGATACCGTTTGCAAGAGGAGCAGAAACAAATACAATTGTGACCATTTACAAGAACTAGTACGTCATTTTAAGATGTTCTATTTTACAACAGTGATAAAAACACTGTGAAAATAACTGTCTTAACATTTCTCTGTATTATTTCTTTCAGCGTAGTGGAATTCTGGATGGTTCTGGACAGGAGAGAGAGATTCCTCCATAAGAATGCTACAAGGTTTGTTGGGTAGCTCTTTAAAATTGAATTGAATAGAATTTGCTCATGCTCATTCCAAACAGCTTAAAATTGAATTTCTGTTCATAGATTCATGGATCAGAACATGTACCATCCTGTACATGAATGAAGAAATGAGAAGAAAACTGTGTGCCCTCTGCTGTGTTCCAAGTGTATTGCAGAGCATGTCCCCTACAAAAAAGTTCCAATATTCCAAATTGCTTTTAAAGGTCGAGAATATTTGAACTAAAATCATGTTTGTTTTTTACCCCAGCTCATCAGGCTCTTTCATTTGAAAAATGGACTCTACTGCCACCTGCTGGAGATGCCCTGAAGCTAAAACCCAATGAAGATGAAGAACCAAACTGTTGTCTTCATGATGCAAATGCATGTATCAGAAGGAACTGTCAGATGTCTGGTAGGTTTAGTGGCAGTTCCCCAAAATGCTCTTTGGTTTTGTAGCCTTTAACAAATAATCAAAGCTGCCTTTTTTATTGACATTTGTGCAGTATTCTGTAATTGATACTGTTTAAGATGATTCATATTCATAGTGTTTTGCTGCAATATAATTTGGTTGTTGATTTTATCAAACAATGTAGATCAGAGATGTCTTACTGACCGCGGCTGGGAAGAACCACTGTTAAGACGACACCTGAAGATTGTCTGCAGTTACTGTGGAAACATGTCAAGGTAATACATCATCATCATATCTATATTGTCTAATATACATTAACAGCTATTTATACTCACATATTAATAATGTTAGTTTGAGTTGTTTTAACCACACTTTAAACATTTACTGTGTTTTGTTTGTTTTTCAGCATTGATGGCAAAGCAAGTTGACCGTGGTGAAGAGAAGATTTCTGTGCAAGACAGCCAGGTGGATAAAATGGACCAGAATGAGCCCTACCTGATGGAATGTGTTAAAATATGACCTGAAGTGGCATTATAAGAACGGCAAATGAAGCAGATACCCTCAGACGTTGAGTTACACTGAGGATGGTTATGGACAGAAGAGTGAGACACCTCCATAACAAAGACCCCAGGTTTGTTGTAACTCTTAACACAATCTAACACGTGTTAATTGTTAAGAATATTCAATTACTAGTTCATTCGTAGTCTGTTCTTTGCTATTCACATGTTGTTCCTTGTCCCACTCCCCTTTTGGGGAGTGTAACTGTTTCAGATGCTGCTGTTCCAGTTTGGACCGCTGCTGCCCCCTAGTGTCGAGGACCTGGACCCCTCCTCTCCTTCCCTGTCCTGGATTAACTGTCCTCGTCCTGCTAGATTAGTAGTTTCATCTGCCTGTCCGTCCTTAGGAGTGGATCTCTCCTTCACTGTGGTTCTCCTCGAGGTTTCTCCGTTTTCCCATTGGGTTTTTCTGAGTTTTTCCTTGCCGAGATGGAGGGTCTAAGGACAGGAGATGCTGGGACAATCATCCATTTGCCTGCTTGTTGTTGAACATTCTGTATTTTTGTTTTATGAATGTTTTTTCTGCTTTATTAATCAACAATTTTGTGAAGTCCGCCGAGATAACTCTTGTTGTGATTTTGGGCTATACAAAAATAAATTGAATTGAATTGAATTGAATTGAATTCCAAACAGATTCAAACTGAATTTCTGTTCATAGATTCCTGAACCAGAACCATGCTGTCGTCATGAGTGAAGAAATGAGAACAACACATTGTGCCCTCTACTGTCTTCCAAGTATATTGCAGAGGATGCCCCTCACGAAAAAGGTGAAAGAATCAAAAAATTGCTTAGAAAGATCAACAATATTTTCAAATCTAAAACCATGTCTTGTTTTTTCCCAGCTCCTTCTGGCAAGAGCTAACTTGAAATAAAAGACAACTACAGTAAAAAGGCTCATGGATGAATTTCACGGGGGGCTGCTCTGAGGAGAGGCATCAATACTGCCAACCAACAACACAAGAGGCATATTGAGAGCAGGTTAAACACCGCCACAAACCTTAGGCAGGTCTGGGAGGGCATCAGGGCCATCACAGACTAAAAGAGGAACTCACCACCTCCTTCAGCTCACTGTCCCACCTCAGCTGAGGAACACATGAGGTGCGTGTTCAGGACTGGCTCTACAGCGTCAACATCAGGAAAGCGGCCGGAGCAGACAGAGTGGTGGGCCAGGTTCTGAAAGACGTCTTCTACTCCAGCACGTCCCTGTCCACGTCATGGGTCCCGGCCTGCTTCCATAGTCCCCGTGTCCAAACCGTCCATCGCCACGTGTCTATACGACTACAGACCTGTGGCACTCAATAAAAATCTTTTGAAAATTTCATCAGATTTCTTTGACATGTTTTTTTGTCATTTCAGATTTTACAAAGTGAAATGTATCAGTTTCTGAAAAAAATATCTGTTTGTAGTAACTTTTACTACATGTAAGAATGTGTTGGAGGATTTTGGACATCAATATCACAGATACAAAAAAAAAAATATGAATAAGCCTAATTGACAATACAGTAAACACATTTATTTTCCTACTCAAGTCAGGGGGTACCTGGAGTGTTGGTCTTGATAGATGTACTCGATATTCTTCTAGCCTATTGCATATCAAACGCTTGTTAGATTATAAATCATTCTATAGCTCTACATTTGAGTGGCAAAGTGAAAAAAAAAAACATTGATAATGTAGATGTGTGGCTGAATCAGGACAAAAAGGAAAGCCAAAAATGGTCACATAGACCTCAAGAGTTATGAAGCAAGCAGTGTTGCTGATGAAGATGTTTATTCAGAGTATGACAGGCAGAAGCTCCACATGTGCTTTGGAATCATTTAACTGATTTTACTGATGCAAATACTCACCCATGCATAGCACTTTTTAAAGCAGTCTTTTTTGTGCCAATACAGTATTCAAGAGATCAGCAGAACTGATCAATGACATTAAACAAGAGTTTGAACTTTTGAGTTCCAAACCAGGTTCACCATTAGCTCCTGAATCCCTGTCTAATTGATTGGATTACTCTAGCATTAGCAATACATTTGTTGGGTGAAACAAATCCTGAATGCAGTGTAGTGTAACTACTTTATTCTAACCTTATGTAATTGTTCAGAATAGGACATCCACTCACACTCAGTAGTGGCGAGCAGCTTCTGTAGCAGCAGAGCACAGTTCCTCTGAAGTGAACCTACAGAGACATGGTTACCAATTTACATATGATATGAAATCATAGCACAGTGCGCCCTTTCATACATTGTAAAAGAAATATTTTTTTAAAAATAGCAATACATAAAGTGCTAAAAGCCCTACTCTTGTTTAGACAATACAATTATTGCAAATTGGAATAATAGAAGTTTCCCCAAATCTAGTTTGGGGAAATAGAATCTAAGTATAAGGCACACGGGTAAGCATGTGAAATGAGAGAGCCAGGGTCCATCATTTACAGGCTCTTTATTTTACATTTTAAAGGAAACACATTTTTAATTTCATTAACAATAGCTACAATATTAAAAGTTCTGAATACAATCACTCACTCGTTCAGTTCATTGTAAAACAAATACCCACAATTCTATGCGCGCACACGGTTGCGCTAGAGTTGGGTGCAACTGGGAGAACGGCGCCAGGCACAAGAACAGACCCCAGTTCTCAACATAAAGCACAAACCAAATGAACTTGAATCTTAGGAATCTTTGGAGAAGAGGGACAAACGTGTCAATATGTATACAGTATAACCCTCCTACATTATTATGACAATATTATTAGGCCCGAGCGCCAAGGCGTAGGGCCTATTGTGATTGTTCAGCAGTGCGAAGTGCGTAGCGCGTAGCGCAAGCAAACAGAGCGCAAAGCGCTCTCCCTTTTCCAAGCACAGTGGCATTCATGTCAGTGACTGGTGCCCGCTGACATGGCACGGTGGCACCGCCCATGGCCGCGACAGCGGCCTAATTGTAATTTTTCACCCCACGGGTGCGTTACTGGACGCGAGCACTTTCCAATGACATACATATGTGCCACCAAACCTGGCGCTATATTGTTATTGTTCTGGTTTTTCTTCTTATTATTATTATTTTCCTATACACTTTTTTCAGGGTTCGGCAACTTTCCGCCGACGAAAAGTCACCAAATTTGGAACAAAATTCAAGAATGCCAAAATAGGAATTTACAAATACTCTGTATTACAAAATCTCAAAAAATGACATGACATCACCCCCTGGAAAATCAAAATACATTGCGCCTATGGCTATACCCGAAAAATGAACTTTGTCGTAGACAAACAAAAAAGTATATTACGCCATTGCTAGGCAACCAACAGGAAGTCAGCCATATTGGATAGACCATGTGACCTGGTGGCGAAGGCGCCATCGTACTTTAACGAACTCGTCCTAGGATTTTTGACCCAGCCTCACCAAAATCATTTTGTATCATCTAGACAAGTGAGACATTAAAAGTTGTTAAAAACTTTTTATAATATTTGTTTCCCTATAAATATATATTAATAATGTGTGCTCTTACACTGAAAGGGTCTCTACCGGAAGTCCTGTGAATAAACGGCACGGTGTTCAATTTATTTTTTGAGCCGGTCAAAGTTACCGATGAGTCCTGTGATTTTTCTTCCGCGAAATGTAAGAGTTGCCACGGTATTCCTGCTCTTAAAATGATCCGACCAACAGGTTATGGGCCCAGGAGAGATGTAGGAAGCCGGTGGAATCGTTTGTGCTTCGATGGGGACGAAAGAAACTACGAGTTGTGGGAAACAAAATTCTTGGGACACCTGTGGCTACTCGGGCTAAAGACCGCCATTTTGAACGAGCTAAGCAAAGAGGATGAAGACTACGAATATAATGAAGAGAAAAATGAGGAAGCTTATGCAGAGCTTTATACAAGTGTTGGATGACAGAAGCCTTTCCCTTGTGATGAGAGAAGCCACAGACGATGGAAGGAAAACGCTAAGTATACTCAGAGAGCACTACGCTGGTAAGGGCAAGCCACGTGTGATTAGCCTGTACACTGAGCTAACGTCGCTACAGAAGTCCGCTAGCGAGAGCATTACAGACTATATCATAAGGGCGGAGACGGCCATTACAGCTCTGAGAAATGCAGAAGAGACTTTAAGTGACGGGTTGCTTATTGCAATGGTGCTAAAAGGGCTGCCTGAAAGTTTCAAGCCATTTTCCATACACGTTACTCAAAGTGATAAAGATATGACATTCAGTGAGTTCAAGGCTAAGTTGAGAAGCTTCGAAAGCACAGAGAAGGTCACGAGCTCTGAAGATAACGTGATGAAGGCAAACAACTGGCAGAAAGGAAACGGCAGAGACAATGCAGAGATCACATGCTACAACTGTGGACAAAAGGGACATAAAGCTCGTGAATGTTATGCAAAGAAGAATGACCGAAAAGAGCATAAAGAAAAGCAGTGGTGCAGTTACTGCAGAAGTCCCACACATAAAGACAGTAACTGTAGACGACAAAAGAAGACCAATGTTAAACAAGCTGCAGATTCTGAAGATCATAGTTTTGCATTCAAAGCAAATGACTGGGATGTTCAAGGATTGAAACAGCGAGGCCTGATGGTTGATACAGGAGCCACATCACACATAGTGACAGATATCCAAAGTTTCAAAAAGTTTGATGAGACGTTCACGCCAGGGAGACACGTCATGGAGCTGGCTGATGGGACGAGGACGAGTGGTGTCGCACTAAAGAAAGGGGCAGCAGAAGTCTACCTGCAAGACAGCGAGGGACGCAGAGCAAAGGCGACGCTGGACGGAGCGCTTTACATCCCCTCCTACCCGCAAGACATCTTTTCTGACCAGGCTGCGACGACCAATGGAGCTTCAGTCACCTTCAAGAAGGGATGCAACCAGCTTATCTACAAGGACGGTACAAGGTTTGACATAAAAGAATATGGACGCCTGTACTATCTGAATACTGTCAGCTCTGAGGTTAATGTTGTCAATGATGAGTGTAAAGGGTGTTATGACATTGAAACTTGGCATAAAATCCTTGGCCACTGTAACTATGAAGATCTGTCTAAACTAGAAAACATTACTGAGGGCATGAAAATCAAAGGTACAGCTAAGAAAGCTAAACAAGATTGTGAAGTGTGTGTAAAAGGAAAGTTTGTCCAAACCCGAAACAGAGAGCCTGACGAGAGAGCAAAATCAGCGTTAGAGCTTGGGCACACTGATTTAGCAGGACCGATTGAACCAGAAGCTAAAGACGGGTTCAGATACACGTTAGCATTTACTGACGACTACTCTGGTACAACGTTTGTGTATTTCCTGAAAGCTAAAAGCAACACAGTGGAAGCGACAGAAAAATTCTTTGCAGATGTCGCCCCCTATGGGAGAGTGAAGAGAATAAGGTCAGATAATGGTACTGAATTTACTTCCAAAGAGTTCCAGTCATTGCTGAGCAAGAACGCAATAAGACATGAGACCTCGGCACCGTATTTACCCCATCAAAATGGGACAGCTGAGAGAAACTGGCGAACACTTTTTGAGATGGCGCGGTGCATGCTACTTGAAAGTAATCTTCCGAAAAAGCTATGGACTTACGCTGTTATGACTGCCGCAGTGATTCGCAATAGGTGTTATAACAGGCGTACAGGACAGACCCCTTATTACATGCTGACAGGGAAAAAGCCTGACATGTCAAAGATGGAAATTTTTGGGTCAGTTTGTTACAGTTACAGACAAGACAAAAAGAAGCTAGACGCAAGGTGTGACGAGGGAGTTTTTGTGGGATATGATAAAAACAGTCCGTCATATCTAGTCTATTACCCAGATTCAGGACGAGTTCTCAAACACAGGTTGGTTAAGTTCCTCACTAAAGGTGTAGTTGAACGCCAAACTCAGACAAACCAGAATGAAAATGGAGATGATGATTTACCACCAGTGAAAATGTTTGAATACCCATCTAGACTGGACAAAACAGTCAACGAGAGTCAACTTGAGACACAAGAACCGGACACTGACAAATGACAGTGAACACTCAGAACAAGAAACTGAGAAACAGACTGAAAATACTGAGTCACTTCGTTATCCAAAACGAAATAGGAAAAGTCCACAATACTTGAAAGACTATGTCCGTGCTGAAGATGATGACCAAACACTGATGAACATTGATTACTGTTACAGGGTGATGTATGATGTACCAAAAACATTTGATGAGGCTATGCACTCCCCAAAGTCCAAGTGCTGGTCTAATGCCATGGAAGAAGAAATGAGATCGCTAAAAGAGAATGACACTTTCACTCTTACCGCATTGCCAAAAGGTAAAAATGCAGTGGGGGGAAGATGGGTGTATGCGTTAAAAGAAAACCCTGATCATACTGAGACATTTAAGGCGAGATATGTTGCTAAAGGCTACAGCCAAGTGGCAGGCATTGATTACAATGTCCAACTGCAGACATGACATCAGTGCGTAATTTAATGCAAATAGCCGTACAACACGATTTGAAACTCCACCAAATGGACGTGAAAACTGCTTACTTGCACGCTCCAATTGATTGTGAGCTGTATATGGAGCAACCACAAGGTTTTGAAGTAAAATCTGACACAGGTGAGAGGTTAGTTTATAAGCTGAACAAGTCAATATATGGTTTAAAACAATCCGGGAGAAACTGGAATAGGATGTTACATGACCATTTATGTGAGAAAGGTTATAGGCAAAATCCAGTAGATCACTGTGTCTACAGTAGACAGACCGGAAGTGAGACAGTGATTCTAATCATTTGGGTGGATGATGTAATCATTGCTGCAAACAGTGAAGATTTGCTGAAAAATGTGAAGCAAATGTTGAGTGAGAGATTTAAGATGAAAGACCTTGGTGAACTTAAACATTTCTTAGGTATAGACTGTACTCAAGAAAATCAAGAAATAAAACTAAATCAGACGAGATACATTACAAAGATACTGGAGAGATTCAAAATGACAGACTGTAAGCCACGTTCTACTCCTTGTGAGCTAAAACGCAACTTTGAAGCAGATGGTGAATTAGTTGATTCAGGGAGATACAAAGAATTAGTGGGCAGTTTGATATACATAATGACATGTACAAGACCAGATTTGAGTTGGATAGTGAGCAAACTGTCACAATATTTGTTAGAGCCAAAAGAGCATCACTGGACAGCAGCAAAACATGTGCTACGCCAGTGGCTCTCAACCTTTTTTCTTGAAGCCCCCCTTGCCTGTGTCCAAGACAAGCCAGGCCCCCCTAACCCCAAATCCTACCTGCATATACGCACTAAAAGAAAAAAGTGATTAACTACAAACTTTTATTTGCAAAAATTCTTCCTTAAATGTTATCAAGTGTATCTAACACACACACACACAGTTTAATTTTTGACAGCCAAACAGAATAGGTATAGCCCATTACAACAGAAAAATAATGACTCATTGTTAAGATATATCAGTATCTATATGGCTTTCTTTTCTTCTGTGTGTCACCAGGTGTATAAAATCTTCAGAAATAACTGCAAGGACATTTAACTATAAATTACCTAGGCTGAATTACCTAGCCCGCTAGTTGGCCTGAGGATTGCCTGCGCAAGTTCAGGTCAGAGGTAATAAATACCTTAATGAATTTAAATGTGGACCAAAAATATGTTTTAATTTGAATTACACCGAATTTTGATTAGGCTATTGGGTGTGTTGTTGGGATTCTATAATTTTAATGTGCACAAATATAATTTTGGTAAAGTCACAACCTCAACGCAGACGAAATTGGGCGGACCCCCTGCGATCTCTAGCGCCCCCCTTGGGGGGGCCCGGACCCCAGGTTGAGAACCACTGCTGTAGACTAATAATGGTGAAAAAGACAAGAATAGTGTACCATGCAGTTGTTGAAGTGTGGAGCTCTGGAGGCTGATGAAGTTCAAGTGCTGTGGGACAAAAAACAAAGTGTTAGTGCTGCGGGCCGCTAGCTTCACTGCTATTAACCGCTGAGTTTAGCTTGTGGACAACAGACAAATGGCTTCTCTCTCGGAGGACAAGAGCGAAAGGGCAGATCATCCGAATGTTGTGCTTTAAATATCTGTAACCACTGGTAACCATGGAACGGGTGCTAAGATTTGTGCTTCCAGTGTTTTTGTTTGAATCCAGAGCCGAGAGCCGCTGTGGGACAAACTACTGTCCCAGACATAATGTTCTGCTTTATATACTCTTCTGTAGACACTGGCTTTGGGACAAACTCAGCTGTTTGTTTTTTATTTTTTATTTTATTTTTATGTTTTTATTTGTTTGTTTTTGGTTCCATGGCAACGGAGTGGTTGGTTGTGTAAACCAGTGGTTCTCAACCTGGGGTCCGGGCCCCCCCAAGGGGGGCGCTAGAGATCGCAGGGGGTCTGCCCAATTTCGTCTGCGTTGAGGTTGTGACTTTATCAAAATTATATTTGTGCACATTAAAATTATAGAATCCCAACAACACACCCAATAGCCTAATCAAAATTCTTTGTAATTCAAATTAAAACATATTTTTGGTCCACATTTAAATTCATTAAGGTATTTATTAAATTTATTATTATTTTTTAAATGGACAGTCAGTGGACAAAAACAACGGCTCCCTTCTGGGGCGTCGGCCCGTGCGCTGGACCGCACGCAGAAGACCGCGCCTCCCGGTGAAAGGCACGCGCTCACGGCCAGCAGGAGGAGGGGAAACGCCACGTTGATTGGCAGCGTGTTCCTGCTGCAGCTCAGGATCTGAGTCAAAGAGTTTTTGGAGTCAGCGTTGGCATGAAGCCAAAAATGAGAGGCAGGACAACGGGTGACTTACCCCAAGCGAGGCGTCCTGAATCCACGGTGCGAGCCGAACCGCTGCGCCCAGGCATCCAAACGCGCCCCAAACAAGGAGAAGCAGCCGGTCGCCAAACGCTGCCACCGCCGCACCAAATCAGAGTCGTATGGTCGCGGGCGCTGCACCCGCAAGGCTTTATGGGCACTGGTCGGTGACACCCACCAATCACCTCTCAGGTAAGGTGCACACCGACATGCCACATGTCCATTCACAAAAATGTCCAAATTGTCACACAGTTTCTCTGCTTGGCCGTATCATTGTGCCTTGAGCCGTGCGTGTCACCGTGCGCCTTCATCTGCAGTGACACAGGACGCCCCGTGCGACCTCTTCATTCATGAAATATCCAAATTCTTACGCATCTGTCCCTTGTAGCCACGCTGCTCGGCTGTACTCCCTGGTACCAGGTCCTTTACACACAGTGGTGCGCCTTCAACAATAGAACAAGGTAAACGCATCCTGAATGTAATTTCAGCTTCAAGCATGCCTTCCCTAACAATGAATCTGGTTGTATAGTTGGAATTGCGCCAGGGACGATGCAAATCATCCCGCGCCAGTCATCCCCAACTCCAGAAAGTGAGCTGCTTAAAGCGGATTCCCAGCCGTCATCCCTGGGACCGTGCGCTCACCTTATTCCACCAGCGGTATGTTTTTCTCTTAGCTGTGCTTAGTTCCAGTGCGCTATAGGATTTACAGTAACTCCTCATTCATGTTTTCAGGTGTCAGTGCTCAGCAGCGGCCCAGGACACGCCGCCTCTGCTGTTTAGTCTCTCTTCTGTTTTTGTCTGAATTATTTTGTTTTGTCCTTTTTATTTCGGTTCATTTGATTTATGTTTTAAGTTGAGAAATGGGGTCTGTTCTCGTGTCTGGCGCAGTTCTCACGCGCGGAGCGCGGGCGCACAACTCTAGCGCAACTGTGTGCGCGCAAGGAATTGTGGGTATTTGTTTTACAATGAACTGAACGAGTGAGTGATTGTATTCAGAACTTTTAATATTGTAGTTATTGTTAATGAAATTAAAAATGTGTTTCCTTTAAAATGTAAAATAAAGAGCCTGTAAACGATGGAACCAGGCTCTCTCATTTGATACCCTTACCCGTGTGCCTTATACTTGGATTCTGTTTCCCCAAACTAGATTTGGGGAGGCGTTGCTGCCACACAACTTCTATTATCCAATTTGTCTAGCCCTTGATTGCCACACATGCTAGAATTTTTTTTAGCACTGTAAGTATTGCTTATTTAAAGTAAGCAACATTAAATAAACTGCTCTGGATTGTGGTAAGTTAACTAACAGAAAAGATTTAGATTTAGCAAGAAACTCACAACAGTAGTACCTTTGAGATTTTGCCCTCTAATGAAATATTTACAAAGCAAAGCCCTTTGAATGATTCCAAACGTACATGTAACTCCATTGAGGATTCATTCATTTTGTACAAATACAGTACAAGTAGTGCTAGTATACAATCATTTTTGGCAGTCTAACCCTAAACATAGATCCACAGCCTGGGGCCCAGGGAAGATCCAGAGCAGGAGCACAAGGAGCACAAGCCACCGCGGCCGCTATGGATGCCATATTTGCAGCTGCAGTGCCGGTGAGAGTGAAGAAGCAATGCAGACGATGCGCGATGCCATGTTAGAGATGGTACAAGTGTGTGACTCTCAGCCCCCTTTCACACTACTGCATGAATTCAGACTCTCACGCTACCATGAAGGCCATGAATGTCTGAACACAGTCCAGAACAATGTTCAGCTGCACCCAGAAGAGTACCCCACCTACTGGCTTCTTTTGAGAAAAGTCAGCAGGGCTCAAGTTATCTCAATGCAGCTGTGAGAGCAGCACATGAACAAGACAAGTCCAGAACCACCACCACCACTGTTTTACATTGTATTATCATTACTATCAACATACTGTATAAGATACTTTTATATTATTTTTAGTAGTAGTACATTGTTATATTGTCATTATGACATGTTTGTCTTTATGTTTGTATTACAGTTGTTAATATTATGGATGTAATAAACAAAATTAAGCAAAGAGACAATGGCTTGAGTATACTTTTACTTACTTTAATAATCATAATCATAATCATCATAATACATGGATCCCAGGATAGGCCCTCGATCAAAAAGAAAAAATATGGCCAACCCCCCTGGGAAGCAGAGAGGAAAATAAATTTCAGGTCATGTAGACCCATAAGGAGAGTGGAGAGAAAAGAGAATTAATTCTGGGTCCTGGAGACCCAGGGAGGGTAGTGTGAGGGTTATAGAACAGATTTTGATTAGGTTTAACCCCATTTTAGACCACTTTTAGACCTGGTTTAGTCCTAATTTAGTCTTGGTCAAGTCTTGGCGATATGTGAGCAAGATTATTAAGTGGAGTTAAATTTGAGATTTGATTAGATTAGTGATGACATTATGACAATTTGGTAGTAAAAATTTGTGTCCACTGTAGTCTGTAATAGGAAACACAGTAATACACATAAAGCATAACACAGTGTATATAAAAGATTATTTAATTGTCTGATGGTTCAGTTTGTGAGTGAAAAACATATCAAAATGATCAAAAAGAACACTGGACAAGACTGGACAGGACAACAGATTTCAAAATGAGACAAGATAATAAGAAAAATAACGACTTTAACTTTATGCTGCTTTTCTTTTTCATAAACATCTCTCCAATGTTAACTTCAGTAGTCATTTAGACAATTTGGCTTGATAACAAAATTTATCCTTTAAATGCTTTACTTTCAAACATTTCTTATAATTTATTTACATATAGATTAAATTACATTTGAAATATATAAACACAAAAATAATTGGCTTTTTCAAAACTAGAACTGCTATTGGCGTTAAAAATGTGTTTACCAATAAGAAACTAAGCATAAAGTTACATTCAAATGCACAGAAACTAGCATTGCCCATTGCAGTAATCTCAATTATAATTCTTGGTTTTCTGCTGCAATTTGGCTCAAAAAACAATATTTACACACATTTTGTCAGTCTTGTATTATGATTCTAAAAGATTTCTGTCATTTTGTATACAGCTAATACAGTCACAGGTTTTGGTCATTCACGGAAATAAAAAGAAGGCATTTTTGCTTTGAATAGCTGACAGGAATACCACTTTCACATTTGTCTGTTTCAGTATCTTAAGAACTTGTAAACTGCCATTGCCGTACTTGGGCAAGGTACTTCAACACACAACATCGCTAGCTGCTCACGGTTTCCTGTGATGGGCTTTTCTCAACTGGTTCGTGTGTACCCAGTCTCATAAATCTGTACACACACTCACATCATTTCCCTTAAGGGCGCAAAAATCTGGTCCTCCTAACATAAATTATTTATTATTAAATCGACAACTTGGTTTAAAGTTCAGGTATGAGTTAAATGAGTTTGGGGTTTTGGTTAAGGGAGACCTATTTGTGCATGTGTCTGCTATATCTATAACTATAATCTATTACACCCATAATCATTATGTTATAGTTTGCATATTTGAAATTGTAATATTCATCTAAAACGACTTAGTAAAAGAAACAAGTCCACTGACTTCCGCATTAGAAAAATTAGGTGCCCAATGAGAGCTGATGTCGCCGTAAACATCACCACAACAAAGAGCCGGCACCTCCAATGGGTTGTTGCAGATCGCTCTAGCGAGCAGCAGATTTGTTTTTTTCCTTCATTTGTATCAAATTGACTACGAGACGCTGCCTCTGTAAGTACAGAGCAGTGGGCGTATGCCGCTGAAAACAGGGCCTGATTGGCAATTTGGCGTCTTCAAAATAAGTGAATAAAAAAGGCTCAAACATGCACAAATCATTCACAAAAACAACTTCGAGTAACTAAATGGTGAGGGGAAACAACTATACAATGGTTAAAAGCTCTAAAAAGTCGATTTTGCAGAATAGATGTGCTGAAAGATTAGGTAAGTAGTGACTGTTTAAAGTTATGATCAATTTAAGTCAATATAGTGTGCCCCAAAAACACAGAAACCCAATATGGTTACCGTACACTGTATTGTCCCCAAAGGGAAATTTGGCCTCTGCATTTGACCCATCCTTCAACGCCGCTGGGGCAATCTGTCAGGAGCTATGGGACTCATCTCCAGATCTTGAGCTAGGGTTGGTCAGGACCACCTCAGCTGGAGGATTTGACCTTTTTTCATGTTTATACAGACAATTATGAGAGTGGTATCCCATTCCTATATCACATTCTTGGAATTCTTGGTATTTTTGCCCTTTCCTGGTCTTTTTTGAGGGTCATCTGACTTTATGCTGCAGCGACAGTAGCATAGCCCGTTGATGGTACTGTTTTTCTTTGGCTGTTGCTAGCTTAGCCGCTAACTCCACTGGTTTCTCAAAGAAGTTCACCAGAGCCTGTTCAGTTAGCAATGAGGCTAATATTTGGGCAAAGCTAACGGTACAGTTACCGCTCTCCGAAGTGTCTCCACACTGGTGGTCGCTTCCTGTTCGGCTTCCTGTGTGACCTTTGACCCCTGATGGCCCACCTCACCGATCTGCAGTACGAGGCTGGTTACTGTGGCGATGGCCTGAAACAGCTCGTTCTCCTCCGGGTCGCCATGGAACAGGCTGTAGAGGGTCTTACAGAACTGGATGAACTCACGCTGGAACGAGATAAAGGTAAATGTAAAATTTAAGACACAGAGAAGATTACATACAATAAAATAGAAAGGTGGCTTTTGCCATCCTAAACTAATCTTCTTTTCAACAAAAAAAAACAAACAAAAAAAACACCTGTAATTGAATGGGTACAACATTAATGTTTAAGTTTAATGCCAAACTGTGGGCAGGCAAAGAAAAGCAATGCTATCCAATCTCCATATTAGACCACTTCTCCATAATCCTGACCAGAAACGTTATAGTGCCCAGTTTAAGACTGATAAAAAGGGCTTTCATTCATTCTTCAAAACTGGTCAAATGCCCAGCAGAGGGCAGAAAAACATAGTTTATTTGTGCCATTGCAACTAAAATGAGAAACCATTCAAACTGTAAAGGAAGAAGTGAAAAAAGTTAAAGGTAAACTTAACTGAGGTGAATGGTACAATTCTTCAGCTCAGACATAGCAGTAGAGTAAAAAAGCACATTACCCCCTGGGTATAAAATAAAATAAAACTAGAAAAGCACTCAGAGAGCGCAGACCTCAGCCAAGCCCCATTTAACGCAATGCTAACGAAATTTTCAAAGTGATCCAGAATCCAGGATTTCTTCTGGATCATCACCAAAATTTAATCATCTGTTGGATTTACTATTCGGAACATTTCCTGAAAATTTCATCAATTTCAAAAAGTTATGGACGGAAAAAAATATATATATATATAAATAAATAAATAAATAAATAAATAAATAAATAAAATATATATATATATATATATATATATATATATATATATATATATATATATATATATATATATATATATAAGAGAGAAGATACTAGGTACTTGTCGTCAAATTTTGACAGGTCATGACATCACATCCGTGTCCCGCCTCCGACCCCGCCCCCTCCCATACACACACATAGGTCTGACGTCACATCCATGTCCTACCTCCGTCCACGCCCCCTCCAGCCCCCTCCACTCGGGGTTAATGGGATCAAGCTGTTCCCAACCAGACTATCCAAACATAAGGTCATTGACGGATGATATTTATGTCTGCAGGGGAGTGAGATGCTGGATCAATGGTGCATGGTGAGAGACTGGTCAGATTCTTTGTCTAAAAAAAAAAAAAAAAAAAAAAAAAAAGTCTTTACACAACCTTTAGTTTCAGAGAGATTGCTAGGTTTTTTACCATGTCGTCCGATTGTAGAACGATGCTTATTAGCGAGACGGCTGTTACCATTTTAAAAGAATCGCGGTGTAACGCAGGCATCCTTGAAAAAAACACTGTGTATCTGCGACGGGTTCAGAGTTCTCCTCCTGTGGCTTTGCACCAAGAATGGTCTTTGAAACCTTACGGACAACGCGGTAGCTGGGGCTACGTGTTCAAGTACAAGACGGGAGAACTGTGTCTCTATCAACGGAAAGAGGGTGAAACAGAGGGGGCCTGGACGGATCTAGCCACGCTTTCTTCCAATGACTGGGGTGTGTTAAAGTTGGTCAAACCTAGCCTCGTCAGTGAGAATGAAGAGGAAGAAGAACTACAAAATGATGATGGTCCCGCAAAAAAACAAAAGCTGTATCCTTTTCCCAACACCAACAAACGCTGTGAGCAAAAAGAGACATTTGCGAGTATTTGGCATACAAAAACCTCAGGAACAGGGCGTTGGTTTTATCGCGCCAGTTACAAGATGCAAAAGGAAGAGGGAGTGTCAGAGAAAGGGAAATCGCATAAGCAGGAACCCGAACATTACTTTGCTCTGGATCCCCCCCCCCCCCCCCCAACTCTCCCATAAAAAAAGGAGGACTCTGCTTCTACGCGCTATAAAAGACATCCGTTTGGCGAGAACGACATTCGCTAGTTGAACGAAAAAAACACCCCGGAAGAATCATGTCCACTTGCAAGAGAAGCACCAGGAGAGGGCGTCTGATGCCGAGAGACCTTTCAAAGTTTTATTCTAAAACTGAGAACGCAAAAACCGACCAGCAATCCACGGACGACGTGCGTATGGACAGCCCTCCTCCTCCTCCTCCTTCCCCGGTGCCTTCACCAACATCGCCGGAGGATCGCAACATATGCTCGGATCCGTGTCCTGAGATCTCCCAGCCCCTTTCACCGTCATCCGATCCGTTTCTACCCGTACCTCCTTCATCGCCTGCATCGGAAGATGAGAGCATGACGTGTGTGTCTCCTCCCCTTTCACCTTCATCTTCTTCCGATTCAGGTTCATCCTCATCGAGAGACGACAGCGAGGTGGAGGCTTCCGAAGACGATGACGTGGGGGATCAGACTCCGCCCAGACAGGGAGGTGACGCTGTGGACCAACTTGACGGGTGGTCATCTGCCTTCTTTAAAGTTGTAAAAGCTGCAGTGCTTCACTTGCTCGGCATCATTCTGTGCAAATACCAGAAAGAAAGTTGTCACGGATGCCTTGTTGACCATCCTAGTCAGCGACAGCACCAATGCCTGGAGGTAATCGGTCTAGATTTCTACCAGAACAACTTTTACGCTCTGATGAAAAAACTCTACACCCCCAAGTTTATTCCGGCCATCCGACACCTCTTGACCTTGCATGACATCCAGGCTGAGGAGGACCAAATTAGGATCACCGCAGAGACTCTTTTGCTTGGCCTGAAATCGGCGAGTACCGACAGTGACCCCATCTTTCACCTGTTAAGCGGTGTGAGCAAAAACGACGAGATCAAAGACGAACATCTGGAAGAGATAACAGAGTTTTGGGCGAAGCCTTGAGCGTGTAACCTGGAGAAAAGAAAATGGGGAACTACTGGGGAAAACTTGCCACCGACATAGAGAGCCGACGTATCATTTCTCAGTTAATTGAGCTCTTGCATAAGGCTATCGAGAACAAAGTTTCCACAGGGAGAAGCACCGACATTTTTGTTAGAGACACGGATGTTGAGAGAATGGAAAACTTGTTGGAAAAAACCAGGACCTGCTCTGCTCCCACGATTTGGGAAGCGATGGTGCGCTACATGGTGTTTACGAGCAAAACTAGTTTGTCAAAAAGCTTTAAAGAAATTTTAAAAGAACTGGCTAGAGATGTAGTGAAACCCTCTCATCTGATTACTTTTTACGCTTTGCTCGTCGATGTTACCAGCACACTTGTGGAAAACAACCGTTCTGTAAATGTCTTGGCTGAACTGAGAAAAATACACAATGTTCTCTACCACGCTGTAGATCATTCTGTCTTAGCGCAAACTTTATTCATGATAAAAAGCTACACTGAGACCTTTGTTTAGATTTTCAGAAATGTTAGTTGTAGGTTTATGATAAGAATTTGCTTGCTGATGTTTAGTTATTTAAAAAAAAAAGTTAGTTTTTATGTTTCTTCTTAAAAAATTGCTTACTGATGTTTAGTTATAAAAAAAAAAAAAAAGTTAGTTTTAGGTTTTTTCTTAAAAATTGCATGCTGATGTTTAGTTATTCAAAAATGATTGATGCTGTGCTTTGCTCATGTGTAATAAAAAAACAATAAATAAACTACTCTCCAGTCTTTTTTCTCATTTCGATTTCAACATGTCTGAGATACGCTTCATGAAAAAAGTGTATTACAATCCCGCCCACCCGGGTAGCTTCGGAGGTGTAGAACGGCTCCGCAAGAGCATGCAAGACGAAACGGGAAAAACGGTTTCGGTAGAAAATGTTAGAAAATTTCTGTCGGGGCAGGACGCTTATACTTTACACAAACCCGTCAGAATACATTTTCCTAGAAACAGAGTTTTCGTCCCACGCGCTTTATACCAATTTCAAGCGGACTTGTGCGATATGCAAGCCCTGTCTGAGTATAATGATGAGTATAATTATTTATTAACTGTCATAGACATATTTTCCAAGAAAGCTTACGTTAGGGCGTTGAAGAGAAAAACAGCCGCCGAGGTGGTGAAGGCTTTTGAATCAATTTTTGAAGAAAGCCAGACGCCTGAAAAACTACAAACCGATGCGGGGAAAGAATTTTTTAACAAGAGTTTCGAGGGTTTGATGAGAAGACACGGTATCGTTCATTTTTCCACAGCCAGCGATCTCAAGGCCTCTGTGATTGAAAGATTTAATCGTACTTTAAAAGGTAGAATGTGGAGATATTTTACAGCAAACAACACTCTACGATACCTCGATATTCTGCAAGACTTGGTGAAAAGCTATAACCACTGTTATCACAGCAGTATTAAAATGAAGCCTATGGAGGTGACCTCGGAGAACATTTTTGAAGTGTTTCAAAATTTGTACGGTACATCCGAAGCTCGTCGGAAGGGTGAATTAAAGATGAATTTTAAAAAGGGAGACCTAGTCAGGATTTCAAAGTTGAGGGGGGTGTTTGATAAAAAATACGAACAGAGTTTTACAGACGAGGTGTTTACAGTATCCGATTGCATCCCTCGCGACCCTCCTGTGTACAAACTAAAAGATTATGACGGAGAGCCCATACAAGGTTCATTTTACGAGGCAGAGTTGCAGAAAGTAACGATGGAGAAAGACAGAGTCTACCACGTAGAGAAGATTCTGAAGCGCCGCACCGTTCACGGTGAAAAACAGGTCTTTGTACGTTGGAAAAACTGGCCGGAGAAATTTAACAGCTGGATCAAGGCGTCAGATTTAAAAAATGAATAAAAATCTACGCACTCGTCATGCCCCATCATTTACATCATGTACGGACCGAAGGACGAGGGGTTTTTCATTACCCTACCCTCCAACGCCAGCTTCGACGTTTTTAAAGACAACAAGAGTTCGAGTTACCGCGTGGATTTAGCACGACATCTCAATTTAGAGGGTCAGTGGGAGGTCGCCTTGACGCAAATTTCATACCCGCACACCTTTTATACTATAACGCAGGATGATGCATACTTTTATTGGAGGGCAAAACCCAAAGAACCGGAAACGGAGAGCGAAGTACACCGTCAAAGATTTAGAGGGGGGTTATTACAATAACATACAAACCTTCAGGGCAGAGATTGAGAGTTTTTTTAGAAAAATAAATTCCGATATTTATGTAGTCTATAGTAATATTCAAAAAAGGTTTGATTTCCAGGCGGGAGCTCAAACCCACGTACTTTTTGAGGGACCCGCGGCTTACATGATGGGCCTGAAACCAGGAGAATGGTTCAAGTTTGACCAAAAGTTGGCTCCCTATCCGGCGGATCCACGTGCTGGGTTTTATCACATGTACTGTTACAGCGACGTAGTGAGTCCACAGCTAGTCGGTGACGTTTACGCACCGCTTTTGAGAACCATTGATATTCAAGGAACGTTCGGCGAAATTATCACACAGTATTTCAATCCTGCGTACTATTTACCGGTGTCCAAACAACACATTGAAAACATTAAGATTGAAATAAAATCGGATCAAAACAAACCGGTGGAGTTTACATACGGCAAGACTATCGTGACGCTTCACTTTAGACCAAAAGCTTGATTCGCAGGCTTATATAACACCATTGTCAGCACCGTCATAGTTCACTTTCGAGCTGTTGAGCGACGGAAACTATCCAGACGTGCACCAGCGTACGATAAGGTACAATAGTCAAAGAGTGTCAACAGAAAAAAGAAAATGGCTCGGGTAGGATTGAGAGAGGATCCTCACCGTTTTGTACATTATTATGAGAGTCAGGTAGGAGGCAATTTGCCCGGATTTTATGGAGCGCCAGTTATGTACGGTCGCGGTATAGGCTCTTTGTTTTCAAAATTATTTCGCTTCGTAAGTCCTCTGGTGAAAAAAGGTTTCGCCGTGGCTAAACCTCATCTTAAAGCGGCAGTCCGCAACATCGCCTCGGACGCGTTCAGCCACGCGATGGCGCGAGTAACCAGCGACAATCAGAAGCAGGAGGGATCCGGAGGTATCATGGTCTTGTCGCGTAGAGCGAGAAAGCGACCTCCAGGAGAACGCGCTCGCTCAAGCTAAAAAGAAAAAATCAGTCGCGAAGAGAAGACGATCAAAGAACAAGTCCTCCCAGAGCTCTGACATTTTTTAATTACATATTTTTTTTACAACCTCCGTTAAAGAATGGCTCTATTGCATCAGAAATCTCCAGAGTGTACTTTGGCTGAGCTAGATTTATTTTCTGCGCCTATGACGCAGCTTTCTATCAATGATAAAACCTACACAGAAATTTCACCCTTATCCGCCATCGCCGACGGGGGTCCTATAGAATTTTTCATCCCAGGAGACGGAGACAGGTATCTGGATCTGAACGATACCTTGCTACATCTGCGTGTGAAAATCAACAACGCCGACGGTATGGACCTGGCCAACGACGCTGCGGTGGCCTTGATCAGTTATCCTCTAAATACAATTTTCAGCCAATGCGACGTTACTTTGGGGGATAGACTGATTTCACAGTCGAGCGCCACACATCCCTACCGAGCCATGATCGAGACTCTACTCAACTATTCAGAGGACACGCTCAAGAGTCAGTTCACCGGCGGTCTTTTTTACAAAAATACGTCCGGATCCGTGGACTCTATAGTGACCGTTAACGGTCCTAACAGAGGATTAAGTAAGAGAGCCCATTTTACCGCCAACTCGAGAGAAGTACACCTGCTCGGCCCTCTCCACGGGGACATATTTTTCTGCGAGAGACTTTTGCTGAACTCTGTTGATTTGAGAGTTAAACTGACCCGTGCCAGCGATGCCGTTTGCCTCATGGGAGCCCGCGACTCCACTTTTCGTCTGAGAATAACGGGGGCCTCTCTATTTGTTAAAAAAGTGTCCGTGTCCCCGGCCGTCCGGTTAGGTCACGCCGCTGCCTTGATGAAAGGTAACGCGCTTTACCCTCTCTCGCGGGTCAACGTGAAAACGTACTCCATCCCCGAGAACTCTAGGATATGCAGCCAGGAGAATCTCTTTCTAGGTGCCATGCCTAAATACGTGGTCTTGGCTATGGTGCACCACGAGGCTTTCACAGGCAGAAGAGACCTCTCACCCTTTAATTTCATTCACAACAACGTTGAATATCTGGCTCTCTGTCAGGACGGCAAACAGGTTCCTGCTAAGGCTTTCCAACCCCAATTTAATGTTGATCAGTCCGTCAGAGAATTTTACAATGTGTTTCTGGCTACGGGGAGACATCTAAAAGATCTACCCTTGAGCATAGATCGCGAGGAATTTAACAACGGTTACTCTCTGTTTGTCTTTAATCTCACCCCGAGCGATGACAACGACACTCTGTCTGTCGTCTCAAACGGTAATCTGAGACTGGAGATGAGATTTAGAGTTCCCTTACCGCACACCACTACGCTCATCGTCTACGCCTGTTACGATTCTATTCTGGAGATCAACTCTAAAAGACAGGTTCTGGTGGATTATTATTAAAAGATGAATAACGTTCAACTAGAGAATCTTTTGCATAGTTTGCTGGGAGATGCGTTCTGCGGTGTGTGGGCGTCCGATCAACTGCCCTTGCTGAATCCATCCTTTAGGCCCCCCGCTTACTTTATCGTCAACACGCACCCTGCCCACATGCCCGGGGAGCACTGGTTAGCTTTGACCTTGGAAAAGGGTCACAAAGCCACCTTTTTTGACTCTTACGGATTCCCGCCTGACTTTGTTCACTACCCTCCGAGCATCTTACGTTTTTTGAACGATCGCTCTCAAAACATTGAGTACCATGACACCCAGTTGCAACACCCCCTGACGACGGTCTGCGGTCAACACTGCGTCTATTATCTCTGCCATCGGGCCTGCGGATTATCTTACAAACAAGTACTTTCTTTGTACTACGACAGTGTCATAAAGAATGACCGTATGGTGTTTGATTATGTGAAAAAATATCAGCGTTGTGTTAAGCATAAAATAAATGGTGTACCGAAGCAGGGAAGCTGTTTTTTACAGTTGCTAAAAGATTGCCATAAATGATTTTTTTTTTTTTTTAAACTTCTCTTATATCCCCGTTTTCTTTTATATGTACCGTTTATATGTGTTTTTAAAATTTGTTTCACACTACTATTTACCCATGTGTTTATACCCACGTGTTTATAATTAGAAAACTGTACTCTTAAAAAATGCTTAATAAAAAACTTTATTGATGAAAGACAAAAAAAAGTTGTACGTGTATTACAATTATTTATGATGAAATGTTAATTTACCCATGTGTTTATACCCACGTGTTTATAATTAGAAAACTGTACTCTTAAAAAATGCTTAATAAAAAACTTTATTGATGAAAGACAAAAAAAAAAGTTGTACGTGTATTACAATTATTTATGATGAAATGTTAATCCAATGCGGGGAAAGAGTTATTTGTTTTCCGGTTCTCCTCTTGAGGGCTACTGGACTCTCAGGCGTAATAATCTTTTTCCTTTTGGGGCGAGACGTGGCTAGATGCGTTTCAAAATCCGTATCCGGGGAGTCGTACGCTTTCGTCTTGAGGAGACGGTACTGATCGCGAGCTTGCGGATTATTGATGGATGATAAAGGGATGTTCAGTTCTGACAGAGTAGTTAGAAATTTTGACCAACCCGGCGGCGGGTGTCTGGATTTTTTCTTATAAGGTAGCGAAAGGTGTTTGAACAAATCAATCATATGAGACCCTTCTACGGCATTGCCCCTATAAACAAATCGCCCCTTAGAATCCCAACCCCCGTCGCTCGCGGGTAATTTCTTTAAGACGTACTCGGCGTTCTTGCGATCTCGCGGTGGGAGGCTTTTCAAAACATCCTCCATCATACGGTCAAAATCTGCACCGTCAGACACCTGCGCTCTGTGAGAAAACATCTGAGCGTTATCGATACCCTGGGGGTCGGTCTCGTCACCGGTCTGTTCCCGCGGTAGAGTCAGAGTCACACGACGCTCATCTCTCTGACCCTGCTTCATAAAGGTCAAATATCTTTGCAGTAATGCGCTGTACCTTTTAATTTTTTCATGAGAACTCAACCCCTGCTCGTTTAATACTGCTCTCATCCTAGCGTCCAATTAATCTTCCGCGGTTTCTCTGATGGACGACGCGGGTCGAGTCAAACGCTGTAACTGATGTGGGGTAACGAGAAACATTTTTTGCGCCTTTTTTAAGGTCATTTTTTAATAAGCCCTCCAAGGATCATAGGCACGACGGCTGACAGCAGAGGGAAAAGAAAACCGCCTGTCTGCTTCTTTAGAGTCTGATATTTCCTCTTTAAACTGTTTTTTTTATCGGCCAGCAGTCTGATAATTTTTTTCTGCTTCTTCAGTTTTTTAAATTGAGAAGGAGACAAGGGGATGTTTCCCTTCAGAAGATTTAAAGCGATCTCGCACAAAGTCTGGATAAAATCCGGGGAGCTGTGAATAAGAATGTCTTTACGTTTCTTCGGTGTGGCGTGGTACAGAGCCGTCAGTAAGGGGGCGTTCCTTTTTATACGCGCCGACATGGCGATCTAAGTCGATGTTTTGGGAACGTAAAAGGTCAGCCACTGGTGAGGAAGTACACCGGTCCTCAGTCTGTATCGCTCTGGGCAGAAGGGCGTGAGGTCTACTATTAAATAGCCGTGAGGTTCTTTGGTCGCGTCTTCAAAGGTCTCTAAGAAAAATGCCTTTTGCGATGGGAATATCTGATGTGCCAGTATATTAATCTGTAGTTTATCCCTTGGATTTTTAAACATTACCATATAATTGCTGTTCAGACTAATAGTACGACTGTGTTTGCCCTGGTGAAACACATTTTGAGTCAACATCATGACGCTCATGTTCCTGTGATGGCGATACTGAGTAAAAATCTTTACCACTTCAGGATGGTTAGAGGCTTGAAAAATAACATCGTCCAGAATAATTAAATGCTTTTGATCAGGAGGAAACAGGTTTTCATCTTCAAAAGAGTCAGGTAGTCCTTCAACAAATTTGATCTTTTTATTAATCTTTTGCAGTTCACTGTACATGGGTTGAAAAGAAGTATAAATCCACACAATGTTTTCAGGTACAACATTCATAAAATGTTCACATTTTTCCAGTATGTTTTTCACAAAATATGTTTTCCCACACCCGCTAGGACCCACAATCAAACAGGAAAAAGGAAAAATAAATCTAGGATCAAAATCTATTTCCTCCATAACAGCCGTGTGTGACATTTTTTTTCCCTCAACAATCTAACTTAATAGCCAAAAGGCAGAGTCGTTCCGTCTGCAAAGAGACGTCTCTTGTCGTACACCACCCTAAATTTTTTCTCAAATGACAGGTTTTTCAGCACAAAGCCCTTTTTATAACGCCTGATGCTGTGCTGAGGGATTTTAATCAACTTCTCCTCTCGAGAATCACGCGTGTATCCTCCACCAGCTCTCTGATACTGTCGAAGTTCACCCGTTCACAGCATTCGCGAGTCTGAGTGATGCCCTTAATTCTCAAAACAACTTTTTTACTGTCTCTTGTTTGGTACGCGTAACTTTTGGGACCCGCAGCCACAAACTCCTGAATACTGTCTCCCCCCAGTTCATCAGTCAAATCACCCAAATAATTACCCACCTCTAGCGGCGTCTCACCGTCTTTTACAGCATAAATCAAGCTATCCGTGTCGATGTAAAAAACCCTCTCTTGCAGCTTTTCTAGATAACTGTACATCTTCAGACGCGCGTGTGCCGTGGTGAATGCGGCTAGAAATACATTGCTTTGTTTACCTGAGGGTTGGACGCACCTGTCGCTGTATTTCCACCGGATTAATGCTCTGTCGTTGTCGAGAATTTCAAAGTACTCGATTTCATATTTACCTGAAAACATGTAGCTAAAGAATTCTTCAGGATCTGACACAATGTTGGTTTTAAGCAAATTATCCCTCTGTGCAAACTTCCCCCACAGACTGTTCAGACACAGTTTAGCAACCTGCCTCTTAACCGGGTTAGCCTCAATTTTTTCCGCGTCTAAGAGAATACCTTGATGAGCCCTATAGTCCCTGATGTATTTTTCTCTGCTCTCTTCATTCACCGCCTCAGGAGGGTAACCCGACGCTTCCTGCTTGTTTTTCAAAAATGTGTGTATGTAATCGGTAAACACAGAGTCGCTGCTCTTGTCAAAGTGCCATACTTCTGTAATTTTACTCACTCTGTACCCCAGTTCCAGGGCTTTGTTAAATTCAACCGTGACCCAGACCCCCGTCAGCGCTCTGGCCTCCTCGTCGTGTTCGCAGGGGCCCTCTTGATAATTGGTTTCTGCGCAGGTGCGGCACAGAGTAAAGATTAATTTCCCTCCTGAGCTTTTGTAAGGTAAAACGGGGAAAAAGAGACCGCGAGGAGGATACACGGTAGCTCTGATCAAACCGTAGTAACTCTTTGGATCCCCAAAGTCTTTGTAAATAATGGTGGGGTGACCTAACGGGTAAGAGCAAGTGCTGTTAACGTAGGGGTACAGAGATGTGACATCTACGTAGCGGACTGTTTCATCTGACCCTGCAGTGTGTCTCAGCTTTAAAGCGCTTGTTCTACCTCCGTAAAGAGCTTTGCGCGGGCAGAGAGGCTCGGGGGCGTTATAACGCCTGATATACTCTCTTACCTCCGCGTGTGATTTTTTCATCTCATCCCACTCGTGTTCTCTCATCACTACGACGCACACCCCGTGTGTGGTCCGTAAAGCCTCCATTCTCTCCTCAGTGTCAGCGTGTAGTTTACCAAAAGTAACGTGTCTCAAAGGGCAAGTCTCTTTTGGGTTAAAGCAGCGAGGGCAGCCGTGGTAAAAGCAACCGTGAAATTCCCAGACATTTTTTACATCGTTACTCTCAGCATAACCGTCTACAAAAAAAGGACCAATCTGTTTTTCCCCCATGTTTAGAGCGTGCTGTATAAAGATTTTTTGCTTGTGCATCACCCATTCTAACCACTGAATTGAAGCATTTGAGAATCTTTTGTGTCTATGTTTGTAGTCATCGGGGCAGGGTATGGCCAGGGTTTTAGGCGGTAGATAATTGGTGCGAAACACCTTCATGCAGGCTCCTGCTATTGTAATACAGTTAAACGGATCAACGCCTGTCTCGCCTAAAAACTGTTCCCTGAATTTAAGGCAGCCCATGGAGAGAATATCGACATAATTTTTACAGTAACGCATGGCTTCCTCTCTGAAGTTAAAAGTCCCTCGACTGACCTCATCGTACCAGCTCTGAAATTCTCCCCTCTCGCTCGCCGTCATGCGCTCTACGCCGTAGTCAGAGGGCTGAGGGTAGGGTCCTACGTAGTGGAGATGACTTTCTGAGCTGAATTTGTGAGGGAAATATCCCTTGGTCTGGTCGGTGAAACCTAAGGCTTTGGGCATAGCGTTAAGACACATAGGCAGGAATGAAAGGGAATCTATGAATTTGTACTGGTAATGGGAATCCTGAAAACTGAGGATTTTACACCCGCTCATTAGTATCTGCTGCGGTGACACACCCACTTTTAGCATACCTTTTAAAACCAGGTAGCTGTCAAACCCCCTAGCGTTGTGGGCTATAAAGACATTCTGTCTGTATTTATTCCTCCTAAAATGCAGAAGGAAGTTTTTAACGCACTCGGGACCGTAAAACACATTCTCGACACCATTCAACGTTTTTGTATGCACTAAAAAGGGGACGTGCTCGTTGCTCTCATCCACAAATGTTTCAAAATCGTAAAAAATCAAATCTGGGCACGAGCTGTCTTGAGGGAGAGGCGGGATGTAGCACAGGTGATTGTCGGATTTAGAGTCGCTCGGCAGTTTCTCTCCACAGATTGTGCATTTTGATACTGGACAGCGATGCGCAGCGCCGCCCAATGCGCTACTGACCCGGTAGCATAATTTGCATTTTTCACATTTTTTTATTAGACCGCAGATGCCGGGGGCCCGTCCGTGCGCGTCATTCGAACGATCCTCTTTGTGCCGGACAAAACAGGAGGGCGAACGACACTTTCTGTTACAGTCTGAGCAATTTACCGGTCTGAGCTCTTGCGTAGGGCAGACGGGGTCATTGCAAACAGCGCAGTAGCCTCTACAGAGGTGCATATATGGGCAATCAAAACCCTTGTAACAATAATTGCATATGTATGAAAAACCAATAAAAGCTGTGATATTCTTAATTCCATAAAAATGGGATTCTTGTAAAAAAAGATACAGCGGCCTGGAACGATCAGAGAATTTTGTCTCAAAATGTGAGAGAGGCTTACTGTGAGATGTTCTGTAAAACACAACAATTTTGCGCCCTAGAATACTTTCAAATTTGTCAATGTCGCTGAAAGTGACGGGAGTCTGATCATTTAAACCGGCCTGGTGCTGCAAGTCCCTTCCCAGCCTGTCACACTCTCTATCTGTGAGGGAGGGGTGGATGAGGTGAGCTAGGCTGATGGCGAAGCAGAGCTGATGGTTTCTATTATCCACAATAAACAAGTGGCGTCTTTTTTTGCTGAGAATTTCACAGTCTAAAGTTTTCTCCAGCTTTCGTTTGGCACCCCCTCTGGGATTGTGCACCACCTGAACTATTAATTCTATGTTCTCATTAGCGTCCAGGTTATCGTTTGACTGCACCAACCGATCTAACAGTTCTTCAAAAGCTGGTAGAACATTATCCCCTCCATCGTCAACAGTGACCGAAACGTGATTTCGCACCTGTTCACCGACCACTTCCAACTGTATTACATCATTGCGGGTGGCCTGCGATCTCGCTTCATCAGCCAGGTCCTGAATAATATTCATCACGTCTCGATAAAAAGTCGCGATATTTGGCACATCTCCTGGGGTAGGAACGGAAAAGACGCGTCTCATTTTTATTGTATTAAAACGCTCGTGCGAGTCTCTTGTAGTATCTCCGCTTCTGCTCTCATCCTGCTCTGATGCGGGGGGAGGAGGCTGCCCCCTGCCCTGCTGTGTCTGCGCGTCTGTGTTTGTGAAAGAGGAGGGAGAGAGAGGATCATCTCTGCTTTGCGGAGGCATTTGATTTAGTTCCCTCAGCACTTTTTCTATACCCAGTAAAGGACATATTTGTTTAATTTCATCAAAAGATGTTTCATTCGGTAAAGATTCGTTTTGTGGGGGAAGAGTAGGGGGAGGAGGGATTTGATTAAGTTCCCTGAGTGCGTTTTCTATTTGCTGTAATGGGTCTCTGCTGTTTTGTCTAATTTCAGAGTTTTCAGAGTTGTCACAGTTTTCATCAGTGTACAAACTATTTTGTAAATCTAGTGGAATAGGGACTGGGATATTGCGTAACTGATTTATGGCTATTTCTAGATCAGTTGGTACTTGTTCTTGATCCATATCTAAATAAAATAAAAAATAACACCCTTCCTGTTTGTTTCGTTTATTGACTACTGCATTTTTTCACACACGGCCGAAAAAGAGGACATAAAAGAATGCATTACACGACACAGTAACTGGAGCGTATTCATGTGATGTTGCAGCTGCGCATTTCTAGGTCTCCCTCCTCCTCCTCTCTGGTCAGCAGGGGTTTGAGGGCGTATGCCCCCGCTCGATTCTTGCCCACTTTCTGTAAACAGGTTCCTGACCACGGTTGTCCTGGTTCGCTGGATTCTGCGACGGCGTACCGGTCTCGCTGGTGCTCTGATGGGTAAGGATCCGGTAGGTGAGGAGGGAGCTCGTATCGGAGAAACCCGGGGAACCACTGCCGAGAGGGGTACGGGAGTTTTCGCTCGGTCTCTAGCGATTGTGGATGTCAGCGGAGGAGGTCCTGTATAGTCGGTTTTTAAATGACAAAAAAAAAAAAAAAAGTCAGAATTATTCATAACAAATTTGCTAAAAATCACACTATAGGACAATAGTATTGCAACGATACTACAATGCAGGAAGAGGGGCCTGTATTGTTCATTAATGTTTGGCTCCACCTCCTCCTGACCCTGTAAAACCATCTTGTTTACATGTGTATGTATTTTAACGTGTATGGGTTGTACTGTTTAATTAATTGTTTTTAATTGTTTAATCTTGTAAGGATAATTGTTTGAAAACTTTGAAAAACTTAGCTGCTTGCACACTAGAGTCACGAGACATGCGCAGTAGAGCGCGAGTGACGTCATCGACAAATGCCGTGCTACGATAGGTCGGCATCTCTGGGTTTTTTTTGCGCATGCGCGCAAGAGCACCGCCACGAGACATGCGCAGTAGCGCGAGTGGATTCTGGATTTTGAAAAGTGAACGCTGAGTGTTTTTCTAGTTTAGAATTACTTTTTATGCTTAGACGAAAAAAAAGCAGCGGTCCTTACCGGATACATCTAGTGCGGGGGAGGGATCTCTCCTCGGACCTCCTGGCCCGTTGGTCCGTTTCCTAGTCAGCCTGCTTCCCCGTGGACGAGGTACCGCCGTCCGCGCCGTCTTCTGACTTTTCTCACTTTCACCGTAAAACACTGAAGGTCCTTCACCGAACCCGCTGGTTGAATCCTCCGCTTCACGGATCTTTAAATATAATTTAAATTACTTTAAATTATTAAAAATAATAATAAAAACAAACTTTCTTGTAAGATTACTAAATGCTTACCGGCGTACCTAGGGAGGTTTTGGTGGGAGTGTATCTCAGCAGTAACTTCTAAAACACACAGCGAATATTTAATAATTTTTACAGAGAAGAGACAGCGAATATTTTAGGAATAAAGTTTAGACTTACCGGTGAGCATCTCTGATGTCTGAGTCTCCTTGCGTTCTCTGCAAAAAAGATTCTGGTAGACTCACCCAAGAAATCTAGCATTTATATATGCTAGTACCCCCCTGTCGGCACAACTTAGACAAAGAAAGAATCCGCCCAGTCTCTCACCATGCTTCTAATCAGATGCTTATTGATCCAGCATCTCACTCCCCTGCAGACACTAATATCATCCATCAATGACCTTACCTTTTGATAGTCTGGTCCGTGACCATAAGACCACCAAGTCTTCTCCAGGGGGGTCAGACCACCACCTGTAGGTTGGTGACTAATGATGTGAAAAAACACAGGTTTCTGTCACAATATCATTGACTTCAAAGCGAATAAGATAAAGCTCAGACCTAAAAGTTTCTCACATGCACCATTGATCCAGCATCTCACTCCCCTGCAGACATAAATATCATCCGTCAATGACCTTATGTTTGGATAGTCTGGTTGGGAACAGCTTGATCCCATTAACCCCGAGTGGAGGGGGCTGGAGGGGGCGTGGACGGAGGCAGGACACGGATGTGACGTCAGACCTATGTGTGTGTATGGGAGGGGGCGGGGTCGGAGGCGGGACACGGATGTGACGTCATGACCTGTCAAAATTTGACGACAAGTACCTAGTATCTTCTCTTATATATATATATAGCCAATGAATGTAATACAAACGCACAAACACATAGCCTGTAGGCTACCGTAAAAAAAAACAAAACCAAGGGTGCAGGCTGGGCAGTCATATCTGCGTTTCGTCGCAGGGTTCCCAACACAGGCTTGGTGGTACCAGCTTGACCCTTGACCCCGTGTCATGTTAGAAATGGAACTGGTTCCTGGTCTTTTCTACCTGTCCTCGCTCAATAAACGGAGGGGACACATTTGTCCCTCTTCTCCAAAGATTCCTGCTCTACTACTTTATTACTACAGCGTGGTCCTACAGTTACTTTTGTGGCTCCGTGGCTCACACACTGAGCAGATTGTGAAACTTTTTGTGTTTTGAGCTCAGTTTTTAACATCCTGCCATGAGATTTTAAAACATAAATGTTAATGGTGTACTCACTCACTCACTTGACTCTCAGATGTGCTCAGAGATTCTAAATTGCAAATGTTAGGGGTAAACCTAAAAAACACAAACAAGGAACTATAGGTGGAAATGAGCTCTACTGCTACAACCTGCACAGTGCATTTCCTCTGTTACGGTTAATGTAGATTGTGCACTGTCCCTGTCTCATAAATAAACTAAATAATAAATAAGTAATGCATATAACCTTTGTCCGTTCTTTAAATTTTGCTGTGATTGTATCAGTCACATCTCTAGTTAAGGAACGGCCTATCAGAAAAAAGCAGCTGTGCTATGACTTTATAAAACCTGTTCTACTTTCATTCCACGCGGAGATTTCTTTATACATATTGCTTGAAACAAAAAGTATAGCCAATTTTATTAGACAGATATTATTTTATTAGATAGATCTTGTTAAATACAAATGTGTCATCCCAATGCAGTTTTGATTTATAAAACGGTGTTAACTGTCTGCTTTGAAAACAAGTATGAAAATATAGTCCAAAGTAGAAATCATAGTATAAAAACAACTGTGTTTAAATTCCAAATCAAAATGTGCAATGCAGTTGCATAATGTGTGGTACATGAGAGGAGGTGCATTCACTTACTCATCTCTTTCTCTCTCTTTCTTTCTGTGTTGTCTATGGACATCTGGCATAATGCTGATCTGATGGGTAATTAAATTAATTTATTATTTATTTTATTCAGTTTTATTTATTTTTTTATTTTATTGGACCAAAATACAGTCTGAAGACCACACACACACAAAAATATGCATTAACCCAAATATCAATATTAAAATGATTTCAGCAAATAAAAATGTCAACTTTTAAGTGTTTGATTAATAACCCTCTCTTCCTGTTAAAACCAGTGAAAAGCCATATAAAATCAGGTTAATGGAACCAATATGGTGCTAACTCCCCCGATATCCATGTGTGATCTGTATTGCCCTGTGTGACATTAGTTGGCAAAAACAATATTTAAATTATTTCACTGTAATTAAAATTGTCTGTTGTTGAAATTGTTATTTTTCATGTTTTATCTTGCCCCTTTGCCTAACGAACTACTACTGCCCTTGTGAGAGGAGCTCTAATCAATCCTATAGTGGCCCACTGCATTGGCCACGTCATCCTTCTTGCACTGGGAGTATTCTGACACACAACCAGAGGAGTGAAGTTCCCATAAGAGTAGTGGACTGCAGATCAGCTCAAGTTTTTCTCTAAAACAGAACCCAGTGAACCCAAGAAGTGGATCACTGCAGCATTCTCCACATCATAAAACAAAACACAGCCCTCTCCGTATCTCACAAACACTCCCATTTTCTCCGGTTTAGCCTGCAAAGTAGTTTTTATCCTTCAAACCAATCGCCCATACGCCATTTTGAGGGTCCAGTTTCAACGCTCCCTTCTTGTTGAGTGTCTCTTTGGCCACTCCCACAGTCCAGTCAGTTTTCCCTCTCACCACCACCTCAAAGCAGAAATTTTCCGTGAAACTTTGTGTCAGGTTCAAACCCACCTAAACATTGTAAAATGCAAGAAGAAAGACAAGAGATTAATAAGTTTTACTCGCGAGGAGAACGGGCAGAGAGTATGTCAGTTACAAATCTCCAACCCGTTCTGACATCTCAAAGCCGCCCTCCTCTTTTTATTTAGGATGATCCCTGGTTACAATGTTTCTAAGGGGAAGGGGGAAGAGATAATAAGATAATATATGTTTCTAAGAAGGAAGGGAAAGAGATAGGAAGATAATATACGCTTCTAAGGAGGTAAGGAAAGAGACATTTATCACATATGTCTGACACAGTTATGTGGCCTTGGACCCTGTCTCATTCCGGTGCCACGACAGCTGCTGCCACACGTTAAAGTACTGCACATATCAAAGAGCACCAAGAGATTATTCAAAACACACAATGTTTCTAACATTTGATTATAACAAATATAGGATAAGATATATAAATGCTTACAGCAAATATAGGATAAAATATATACACAATTATTCTAACATTTCCCTCCTGTTTATCACATATTTGCATAGATAAAATCATTCATAACCACTTCTTTCGATTTTCAGCTACAAATTCATAAATCAGCAAAATAAGCTTACACCCAAAGGTCTATGTTACTTACAGAAATGTTTATTTTTCGTCTCTAAACAATGTGGTGAATGCCTCAGTGGAGTCCTCAACGTCAGAGTCACCATCGGCTAAGAGGTGTAACTTAAATGCCCAGTCCTCTGGACTAGGGCCTATTGCTGTGGTGATTAAGCGATTGATTAGACTACGGATACAGGGAATACAACAGCATCCACACAAGGTCAGAATCGCGGCGAACACAGCTACTGAAACCAGTACAGAGGTCGCGAGTGCTTTGTACTTGCCAAATACACCCATCCAGTCATCCCACATTAATTGGTCTACGCCAGACTGCTCCTTCATGCGCTTGTTAAGGGTACGGAGACCCTCTATTGCCTTGGTCAAGCTGCCGTCGGATGCAGTATTATCTGGGATGAAAGAACAACACTGATCACCAAATATCACACACACAGATCCTTTTTCTGCTAATAGCATGTCCAAGGCTATGCGATTCTGGAATGTCATCAGTGATGTGGCTGCCAGTTGCTCATGCACTGCTTCAAAGCCGGCTTGTGTCCAGTTGCCTAGTTTCTGCACGTTGTAGTGTATATAATTAATTCTGTCCACATTTTTGTTAGGCGTGATTGGAAAGATTGCTGAAATTATAGGTAAATTTTCAAAGCCTGTTGCAATTTGATCTACCATTTTGTACTCGTTGGGAACTCCTCTGGGCACTCCTATTGCATCAATATAAGAAGGATCATTATCTCCTAGCCACTTAGATGCTCGTTTATCTCTATGCCATTCTTCTGGTAATAGACTATTCATTTCTTGTAATAAATCCTGGGCTGAGAGGGGATATATGGTCGTGGGTAGGAGCAAAGACACTAAGGCACATAAACCAGTTACATTCTTTGGTAATTTGTCATACAGTTTATCTTCCCCACACCACCACCATACATCTCCCCTAGACACAGGTTGAAATTTGTTTCCGACATGTAACATTACATAACACCATTCTGAGGTTAGGTTGCCTAATACCTCACCTGCGCCTGTCATATTAATACATGTATAATTAGCAGGGGTGGAAAGTAACGAATTACATTTACTCACGTTACTGTAATTGAGTAGTTTTTATGAGTACTTTGTAATTTTCTAAGTAGTTTTTCAAACAGGTAATTTTACTTTTACTCGAGTACATTTTAAGCCAAGTATTTTACTTCGCTACATTGAAAGCCGCCCACGTTACTGAGTAAAATAACATCGATAGGGGCAAGAAATAAAATACGGGGGAAAAAAATCTGCCGGAACTGAAAGGAAACTGCATTGCGAGGGTTTGCGTGCGGCAGTTCCATTGTTTCTTGGCCAAACCTCGATGACCTATTCACGTTTAAACGCAAAAATGGCAGCAACATAATCATGAAATGTAAAATGTGTCTGCCCCGCCGAACCGAATCTATGAAAGCATGTGGTGGTAAGTAGGCTACAAATATAGGCCTATATGTTTTGCCTGTTATACCCAAACGGTATATTTATTATGGTTTGGTTAACACAATCTGGCTTCATGATTTCAATTATTTTCCATCCTGATCACTAACGTTTCAAGTGAAGGAGCCGAGAGTTGGAAAAGCACCTCACGTTTAAAATTGGCTTTAGGACAGTCAGAAATAATAAGAATGCAGGACTTTGGTTTGCGATTGGTCTCTTAATAAATCATCTTAATTTATGTTGGCTATAGGATAGTTCATGGGTTATTGCCTGGACTAGTTTCGAGTGGACAGTGCTGGTCCATCAAAAGTAGCGCTTCTAGTTTATGCAAATGAGCCATGTGGTTTTAAGTTTCGCTTCTGTAAAACGTAAAGAAATGTGCGCAAAGCTGCATTAAACACATTATTATTTGAGTCCTCCTCGTAGGAAATAAAAACCCAAACTTAAATTATCCCCCTGCAGCGAACCAAAAATGCGTCTGCTTCTGTGTCCGTCATCATTTTATCATGTGTACCGAGTGTACCAGTCTCATCAGCCGTGAAAGCAAATTAATCTGCCCACGTAGCATTAAGCATTCTGTTTTCTTCAGAAACTTTTCTTTTCTTGGATTTATCATCATTGGGCCGAAAATCATACTGCTGATGTAGGTGCCGGTAAGTCCGGGCTGCCAGTGTGTGCGGGTGGCGCACATCGGCGGCTTTGCCGCATGTTTTGAGCGACAAAAATATTAAAAACGTTTTATTTAAATGTTACAAGATTACCATTATCTACAATTTTAGATTTACATTTAAAAACGAACAAACTAAAATAAAAATACAATGTAATTAAATACTCATTATTATTTTCCAAAGTCACAGGGAGCCACGACAGAACGATGAAAGAGCCACATGCGGCTCTGGAGCCGCGGGTTGCCGAACCCTGTCCTAGATTCATTATCCCATATATCTTCAGCTCCTAGAGGAATTAAATGGTAGTGCGTCACATTTAGTTTACCGCAGTTTGTCTATTTAAGACTGCATTTATGTGCAGCAACATTATGAAAAAACCTGCATTTTTACTGTAGTTTTTTTTTATTTAATTGACAGTAACTAAGTAACTTTTACTCAAAGTACATTTGAAATTAAGTAATTTTTTACTTTTACTCGAGTACATTTTCAGACGGGTACTTTTACTTTTACTTGAGTAGGATTTAAGCAAAGTAAAGATACTTTTACTTAATTACAATTTTTCAGTACTTTTTCCACCTCTGATAATTAGCCATAAAAACATTTTTGTTGAACAATGTTTTTTTCTTTTCTTCAGGTGTAAGAGGGTAAATTGAGACCCAAGATGTGCAGTTGATTTGTGGAACGGTCCTTTGCATAACATCAACTACACATTCTGGGGACATGATTGCTGGTATTACACTGAGTATTGGTCTAGCACCCAAACATACGACACAATCAGAGTTTACAGCTTTTGCAGCTTGTTCTACCATAAGCAACCAATTGTTGTTTTGTCCTGAGATTAACAGAAGGGTGCTAGCTTAGCTCTTTTTGCTTTTGTTTTTCTAACTTTTCTCATATAATCTGCTAAAGTAGGTTCTTCGTCTATTTCCCACTCATTCTTAAAGTGTGGTAATCTGTACATTCTCCCAAATATGGTTTCATAAGGTGTCAATCCTGATGTACTGGTTATGTTAATGTATAGTTTAACTAAATCTAAGCATTGAGTCCACTGTCTTCCCATTTCTTACATACACTTTTTCAATCTATTTTTTACTGTACCATTCATCCTTTCTATTAAACCAGCGCTTTGAGGGTGGTATGCACAGTGATTCTTTAAATCAATATGGAATAGCTTTCCAATGTGTGAAATTAGAGTGTTTACAAAATGTGTACCATTATCACTATAAATTCTTTCAGGTATGCCAAATCTCGGTATTATGTCTTTACACAGTGCTTTAGCCACCGTCAGAGCGTCAGGTGTTTTAGTTGGGAACAGTTCTACCCATTTAGAAAATGCATCTATTATTACCAAACAATACCTTTTGCCTTCACTTTGATTTAACTCTATGAAGTCCATGTGAATAATTTGAAATGGATATTGAGGTTGTGGAAATTTCCCTCGCTTTGGTCTTAAGTTTCCCTGTGAATTATGTTTCGCACATATTAAACAAGCTCTACAAAAATTTTTTGAGTACGTACTGAACCCATAAGTTGTATAATGTTTCTCTACCTCCCCTACCATCCCTCCTGTTGAGACATGTGTTACACCATGGCTCAATATTGCTGCCCATTTATATAGGTTTTTAGGTAGGATAGGTTTATTTTGAGGACATACATAAATGCCATTTTTCAATGTTGCTCCTTTTTTTATCCATACTTGTATCTCCTGCTGTGGACTTTGTTGTTGCATATATCTTAATATTTCATCTGTTATTGTGTCTGACTTTTCTAAGTGTAACAGTTGGTTTTGCTTTGATGCTACTTCTTTAGCTGTTTTATCTGCGAATGCATTTCCTAATGCTATTCTGTCTGTCCTGTTCGTATGTGCTGTGCATTTACATATTGCTAGTTTCAATGGTAATTGTACTGCTTGTAGCAGATCAATTAGTAAGTGGGCATGTGTTACTGGCTTGCCTGTGGAGGTTACCATTCCTCTATTTTTCCAATATTGCGCGAATGTGTGTACTGTGGCATAAGCGTATTGGCTGTCGGTAAATATTGTTGCTATTTTTCCTTTCATTAGTTTACACGCCTCTGTTAGTGCTACTAATTCTGCTGCTTGAGCTGAATAATTAGAGGGTAATGCTTCAGCTTTCAATATTTTTGTTTCTGTTACTACAGCATAACCAGTATTAGTTTTGCCTAAATCATTCTTTTTAGATGATCCATCTACAAATATTAGTTCACTACCTGCAATTGGTTGCTCTAGTAAATCTGATCTACTTTTAGTTGATGTTTCTGCCAATTCTTGACAATCATGTATATGTCCCTCATCTGGTAGTGGAATTAAAGTTGCTGGATTTAGGATTGTACATCTCTCTAGGGTCAAATGAGGTTGTGATAGCAGGGTTGCCATGCAGGAGAGGTGACGAGCAGGAGATAAAAAGGTCATATTAGTTTGCAGTAATAGCGCTGAAACAGCATGTGGTACCTTTAAAGTTAATGGATGAAACAATACAATGCCTGCGCTGACCTCTACTGCCATGGAGGCTGCTATAACAGCTCGAACACAAGGGGGCAATGCACATGCTACACTGTCTAATTTTGAGGAGAAATAAGCTATAGGCCTTAGCTTATCTCCATATTTCTGGGTTAACACTGATGTCATAAAATGTCCTTTGCAGTCTACCATTTTAATGAATTCTTTATTGTAATCTGGTAAGGCTAGTGCTGTGCTTGATACCAACGTCTGTTTTAATGTGCAGAATGCACTTTCTGCCTCCTCTGTCTATGTTATCGGATCTGTCATTTTCATTTGCTCCTCATACATTAGGTTCTGCAATGGATGAGTTATTTCTGCATAATTTGGAATCCATGATCTACAGTAATTAGTCAGTCCTAAGAAAGACATAAGTTGCTTCTTTGTCATGGGTTTTGGCGCGGCTAATATTGCTGCTTTTCTACTGTCTGCTATTGTTCTCCCACCTGCACTTAAATTATGTCCAAGATATTTAACTTCTGATTTACACGGTTGTACTTTGTTTTTGCTCACTTTGTGCCCATTTTCAGCGAGATACTTTAATAATGCCACTGTGTCTATTTTACAGGTTTCTCTGTCTGGTGATGCAATTAATATGTCATCTACATACAGTAAAATCTGGCTTCCTCCTGGGGGGTCAAATTTTGACATATTTGCTGACATAACCTGTGAGTAGATTGTAGGACTTTCACAATAACCTTGGGGTAGTCTGGTGTAGGTATATCTTTTACCTTCGAAAGTAAATGCAAACCAGAACTGGCTATCTTTGTCAATTGGAATTGAGAAAAATGCATTACTGATGTCAATTACTGTGAATATAGTGGCATCAGGCCTCAATGAATTTAATAACGTGTGTGGATCTGGGACACAAGGTGCTCGTTGAATTACTGCATTATTTACTGCCTGTAGGTCTTGTATCATACGCCAGTCTATAGAGGGTGCCTGCTTTTTCACTGGGAATATTGGTGTATTACATGGTGAATCATCACACCTAATTATGACGCCTGCTTTAATTAAATCATTTATTACTGGCCTTATTCCCTCAATTGCATCTGGCTTTAGCGGATATTGCTTTACGCATGGTCTATATTCAGATTTTGGTCTTATAATTACTGGTAGGGCTCCTTTAACCAGTCCTACGTCAGATGGTCCTGTTGACCACACTTTGTCTGGTACGTCAGCTAAGAAGTCCTCGTCAGCTTCAGTTAAGAAGATACGTCACGGTTGTTGATCAAAGGGTTCTAGGTTTGCTTGTCCTGTCAGTCTAGCTGTCCAGAATAGAGATGTTCTAGTCAGTCCAGTCTCTGCGCTAGTTTCAGTGTTCATAGAAGTCACTACCCAGTCCTTTGCATTCTGTCCTTTGTGAACCATCCGCCCCAGGTCTTTCCATTCCCACTCTATGGGTTTGTATAGGGAAATGTGTGGAGGCAGATGGTTTCTGTACATGTCATACATTGTGCCTGCGTCCCAAGGGAGTATTACACTCGCTGCGCTGGCACTGTCCGCGTCACTGTACACATGTGCAATGGTTACTTTGGTGGGTGACAATTTCTGGAGCTTATTTAAATACTCTACATCTGGACCTGGAGCCTTTTTAAACCATGTGGTAACATGCAGATTTCCTAGTGGCATCTTGTCTTGCTCTCTAAATATAACTTTCCTTCCTTCATCTAGGAGTGCATTTGCCATCTGAGTTGGATCATTTTTGGACAGATTTAACGAATAATAATAATGAGGTTGGCCTCTGCCTTGCAAAACATATAGGCCACGGGCTAGGATAGTCACGTGTGCACCCCCCCCCCCCCCCACAACCCTATAAATTTGGTATCACTGGAAACCTTGGGATGTCTAGATTACAATTATAACTGGTAACAGTAAAAAAACTGGGACTTGCTATGACATATCAATAGTTTTATTGACCTACCATAAAACTCATGAAATGGCTGAATGCGAAACCTGTGATTTCGCCACATGATACAAAGACTCAGTAAATCGTCAATTTTTCACTTAAATAAACATATAAGGCATGAAATGAAAGCTAACTCTGTGCCAAATCATTCCCTTTTTAAATGATATGTCTGTCTTAATTGTGTCTGAAGATATGCTTTAGTGAAGTATGACACCATATAAACAATAAATGCTCGTATGACAATACATGATGAATATGACAATAGTTCGGTTTTCATCATAATTCTACATACATTTGCCTAAACTATATGCACTACAAGAAAGCCCAATCTCTCAGCTTTGATCTCATGCCAAAAGTAATCTGGTAGGACAAATACTAGCAAAGATATCATATGTTTTACCTAGTGATCGATAAAACACTTAAATGAATGCTGAAGATCGCATAATGATCCCATATTCAGCTTAAAAATTGAAATGCCATATGTTTTGAGGTATCAACAAACCTACACTTGCAATATTACCACTTTCATTTCCATCATATACAATGTTTGATATGTCTCAGTGTGCCACAATAACTCAATAACCAGTAACACATAAATTGACACAAAAAGTCAATCTCGTCAAGCTTTCAAAACGTATGTCAAAAACAATAACTGATTCTGTTACTTATCTTTTCTGCAACATAAAAGAAAACTAATGAACATGTTTTTTTCGGTCGTTTTGTTTTAGTGAGTTTTTTGTGCATTTATTTTGACCTGTAACATAGATCATCTCAGTCTGAATCACAGTCACTTTCATCTTCCACAAATGATTCAAAGTCAGCATCGATATCACAAACCAGATCTGAATCTAAGTCATCCAGGTCCTCACTGAAGTCCTCAGTTACCACAGTTTCCTGAGCAATATCTAGAAGTTCTTTTGGCAGGACATCACCTGTGAACCAGATAGGTAGTAATTGCACCTGCTAAGACATATTAAACATTGTATGTGGGTGACACTTGGGAATATTATAAGTACAGGTTTGTTGATACCCTACAACCTATGGCATTTCAATTTTATTTCAAGTTAAATACATTTTAATAATATATAATTCAAGTTGAAGTGATGATGCGATCTTCAGCATTCATTTAAGTGTTTTATCGATCACTAGGTAAAACATATGATATCTTTGCTAGTATTTGTCCTACCAGATTACTTTTGGCATGAGATCAAAGCTGAGAGATTGGGCTTTCTTGTTGTGCATATAGTTTAGGCAAATGTATGTAGAATTATGATGAAAACAGAACTATTGTCATATTCATCATGTATTGTCATACGAGCATTTATTGTTTATATGGTGTCATACTTCACTAAAGCATATCTTCAGACACAATTAAGACAGACATATCATTTAAAAAGGGAATGATTTGGCACAGAGTTAGTTTTCATTTCATGCCTTATATGTTTATTTAAGTGAAAAATTGATGATTTACTGAGTCGTTGTATCATGTGGCGAAATCACAGGTTTCGCATTCAGCCATTTCATGAGTTTTATGGTAGGTCAATAAAACTATTGATTTGTCATAGCAAGTCCCAGTTTTTTTACTGTTACCAGTTATAATTGTAATCTAGACATCCCAAGGTTTCCAGTGATACCAAATTTATAGGGTTGTGGGGGGGGTGCACACGTGACTATCCTAGCCCGTGGCCTAATATATGTCTGAATCAGCCAATTCATGTTTTCTTTTTACTACCATACTGCTTCCTCGTGGGATGATAGCTAGGCCCAGTTGGATTAAAGCGTCTCTTCCTAACAAATTTTCTGGACATTGTGGAAAGTACAAGACTGGTAAGTGGCATGTTTGGCCCTCTGGATCTCGGATCCACAGGGGAGCAGTTTCTGAGATTCGTGTTACTGATCCGTTCGCTGCTCTGATCATTACATCGTTTGGGCCGAATTTGAGACCTGGTACTGGGTGTTTGCACGTAGTCCTACATGCTCCGGAGTCACATAAAAACTTTACTGGAACTCCATTTACTATAAGTGTTATTTCTGGCAACACTTCTCTATTTAGAAAAATGTCTTGGTAATTTAACAGCACTTCCTTCTCGTCTGGCCACACGACTTTAGGTTTAGGGTCTTCCTGCTCTCCCTCACTTTGCTGTTCTGGTTCTAGTCATGCTTGATAATCTCCCTCATTTTGTCTGTTTCGTGGCCTTGACCTACAGTCTCTAGCAAAATGTCCTGGTTTCCCACATGACCAACATACATTTGGTTCCTGATTATCTCGGTCCTGGTACTGGTCTCTGTTTTGTCGGCCTTTATATCCTCCTCTGCCTCTGTCACTGTTCTGGCCTCCTCTGCCTCTGCCCCATTTACGGCGTGCTCCTCCCTGGAAAAATATTTCATTTTCTTCTGCTTGGAGGAATACTTGTACCGGTTTGTTTTTCTTTCTGTTCTTTTCTACCACTACTTTCTCTGCATGTAGTGCATGGTTTACATAATCTTCTAACGTTGCTCCTGCCATACCGTAATAGTGTTTTTCTAACCAACACCTGATTCCTTCTCTGGCACCTGCATGGAGAGCATTTTTGAGCTGTTGTTGGTAAACTCCCTGTACATCAGTAGTTTCTGTCAGTCCGCTGTGTGTTTTAAACACTGTAGTCATCCTCACTTTAAAGTCCTCAAAGGATTCGTCCTCCTTTTGTGTTGTTCTGGATATCTCACCATAGTTAGCTTTCTTTTTGTACCTGTCTTTTGTTCTTGTCGCTAACTGTTCAAGTCTGGTTGTCAGTTCACTGTCATCATATTTTAAGGTAACTCCATCATTTCTGGAGGGGTTCCAGTCTCCTCTAACATGACTCCAGTTTGAACCTAGTGCGGCCATCCAGGCCTGCTGTGCTTCACGTCCATCTAGGTTATAGGATTTTCTCAGTGCTTCCATGTCATTACAAAACTGATCTACGTCCTCGTTATAGGGTGTAACACCCTCTATTGCTTTCTTTACATCTGCTGTTGTCCAGGTTCTATAAACCATCATAGTTGGTGGTTGATTGCCCTGCCCTGCTCTGGGGTTTGCTACTTCTATCATTGGAAATATTCGTGTGCAAGGGTCTGAGTCGTCTGGATCATGTTTAAAAGGGTTGCGCGGCGATGTTTCTAATTCTGGAGCTGTGGGTATTTCATTTAAACCCCCACCCATGTCTTTGGACCATTCCCAGCGTTTATCTGTCTTACTACGGGTTACTGGTCCTCCTGCAGCGCCTTTAAGTTCTGTCAAGTCGGGGTATATTGGAGATTTCACTGCTTCCGCATGTGTTTCGGGTGCCTGTGTCTCTTTAGTGTACGGGGGAGGGTGTGTTTTATCTCCTGATTCTGCTCCCTGCACTGACTGCACCGCTACTGCTGACTCGTCATCCTCCTTTCTGTGAAAAAACACTTCCTCTCGTTTATTTCTGTCCTCTCTACTCTCCTGCTTTCTTTGTTGTCGCCCCTCTCTCACTCTCGCTACTTCTAACCAACAGTCTAACTCTCTCATGCCATGTTTACGCATTTTCTTCTCATTATTTTTTGTTTTTTCTTTTATCTGGTTGCGTAATGTCTCTAAATTCACTACACTCAGTCTGCCTTTAAAATTATGTTTTTTAACCCATAAGTCTAGGTATTTATTATATCCTGCATTTTTTGCTTCCATTACTTTATAATCCTTACATTGTAACCTGTCTCTAGGTTTACTGGTTGTTAATAAGTTTCCCATTTTGTCACAATTTGGATCAGTCTGTCACTCGTAGGGAGGTCTCTAAGACTGATTTCAAGATCCGATTGGGATAGTGATTAATTTATTTTGTGGTATTTCTCACTTCTACCTGTTAAGGTGGAGAAATCTTGTCTTTACATCCACAAAACTCACTATTTCCAGCCCCAATCTTTTGGTATGAAATTAATAACCTAGTGGTTATTAACTTCCACTCACACACTCATTCACACTCCTATTTTACTTTTACTCACGGAATTTAACACGAAGAGGACTCCGTCGTCCTTTGTTTTACGGAATTTTACTCCCTAGCCCACCTTCTTGTGTCTAGTAGTTGGACTCCGCCGTCCTTTGCTTTACGGAATTTTACCCGAAGAGGACTCCGCCGTCCTTACCTATCAGTGCCTAGGATTCATAGGGCTTGTCTACGCGCAACGACCCTCAGTCATTCGCTTCTTTTTAAGTCAAGACTTACTCACCCTCTGTTGTCTTTCTCCCTCGGTATTCCGTCAACCGTCGGACTCCAACCGACGAGAAGACAACCAGCCCGAGAAAGGGACTATTCCGCTGTGGCCACGGTCTTTCTGGATTCTTAACGTCCGATGGAGTCTCCAGGTGTCTTGGAATCCGGCTCGAAGGACCAAGTTAATGTCAGGTTCAAACCCACCTAAACATTGTAAAATGCAAGAAGAAAGACAAGAGATTAATAAGTTTTACTCGCGAGGAGAACGGGCAGAGAGTATGTCAGTTACAAATCTCCAACCCGTTCTGACATCTCAAAGCCGCCCTCCTCTTTTTATTTAGGATGATCCCTGGTTACAATGTTTCTAAGGGGAAGGGGGAAGAGATAATAAGATAATATATGTTTCTAAGAAGGAAGGGAAAGAGATAGGAAGATAATATACGCTTCTAAGGAGGTAAGGAAAGAGACATTTATCACATATGTCTGACACAGTTATGTGGCCTTGGACCCTGTCTCATTCCGGTGCCACGACAGCTGCTGCCACACGTTAAAGTACTGCACATATCAAAGAGCACAAAGAGATTATTCAAAACACACAATGTTTCTAACATTTGATTATAACAAATATAGGATAAGATATATAAATGCTTACAGCAAATATAGGATAAAATATATACACAATTATTCTAACATTTTGCTTTCCTTAAACAAAGAAATCTTCAAATCTGTTAACGCTGTTTTGTACTCTTCACTGTTCAATGCTGTAGTTGACTTGGGGGCCATTTTTGGACAGTAGGAGCTGAGTGTGTGCCGCGTCTCCGTCCAGTGTGATCAGAGTTTCAAATCTCCTCACTCTCCTCTGCTCTTCTTCAAACATCTCTTGGGTTGTTTTTGGGTGAATTCTTTTTCGAGTTTAGACAAAGCTTGCGCCACGATTCCCTCAAACGTTGGTGAACTGACTTCGGCGCTGGTCCAGTCCTTTATTCGAGGAGTCACTCGCAGATTTTTGTAGTTTTGGAGGATTTGGAGATGGTCATTTGTTTGGTTCTTCTACCTGTGAGAGACATAATGGTTGGTTTATATGTCAAAACAAAAGTAATGTAATCAATTGATTCTTTGCAGTGACATCAGGCTGGGGGTGTTCTATGTGTTTCTCTAACAGTGGAATGTTCAGCAGTTACCATGGAGACACAAAAGATTTAAGATGGTCTGAAAATTCAAGGGAAAATACAAAATGGATTTAAACAACATATTTCAGGAGCCTGTGATCAATGTTTTATGAGTTTGATTTTCAGCTAAAAAATGTGAAAGTGACTAATTGAAAAACTTGCTAATGTAGTTCCATCAGGCCGATATTTGCACTTTTTAGTGTATGGGGTATCGGCCTTAAATTTCCAGTAGCGGCCCAACCAGCAGCATAAGAATGAACATAAGCCTCATATGTGAATACAACAAAATGTGACTACACAGCTCTCTTATCCAGTTTGTAGTAATTTTGTACTACATTCAAATTAGATAATTTGGGAGAAATTACCTAAATCTGCCAAACAAATCAGCAAAAAAACACTGGCAGAGCTTATGTGCATCGGACATTGTTTTTTTCTGGTTTCTAAACAAAAATTCTAGATTAATGGGCCTGTATTACACTATTTTCTGATGTTTCTAATGTTTCTTCATCACAAACACACCTGGAGTTGTGTTTTGTTTCATTCACACATGTTTAACAGATAACACTCTGTTCCACCTTGTAATGCCATGTGGTAATACAGGGAGTGCTCCACTGTGTTTTTAAACTCCATATGCCTTCACTGAACTAAAGGTAAAAGGAGCTGTTGACTTGAAAACTACCACTACATGACATCACAATTTTCCATTTTGAAGTATGGAGATGTAGACAGACTCATAATGCAGGATTACTCAAGCACATGTGAATGAAACAAAACACAACTCCAGGTCTGTTTTTGATGATTATGTCTGATGATACTTTACCTGTGACAGTCTGTTCTGCAGCTCAGAGATCTCCTTCTCCACTTCTTGGATCTTCACAGCCTCCTGTTTGTCACTGACCTCCTGGTCCAGCTCCTCCAGCGCTCGGCCCACAGCATCCCTCAGAGCAGAGAAGACCTTCAGCCCCTCAGATAGCTGAGAGTCTGCACTCGGAGACTGCAAACCAAAACAGGTTTAGTTAAATTATCTTGCAACATCAACATAAACATGTAGTAGCCTTAAAGCTGCACTATGTAACGTGTGCCACGTGCTTGTCTCCATGGAGATCTTATTGCTTTACCTACAATGTTGCTAAATTAAACTATCTTGCATTTATTCAATAAGTGGGGTTTTAATTGCTTTTGCACAGATCTGACCTGTCACTTGGCCTCAAGGAGCCACCTGCTTGTTTCTACAGCGATGAATAAGTTTAATGCCACACTTTGGAACAGACCAAGTAATAACATCTCTATAGCGACAAGCAGGTAATGGACCTTTTAGGCATCATATAACTGGATGCTTTCAGAATTGGAAATGAAAGAAATCAAAGCACTATCTCCATAGCAACAGATACTCCACCAGAAAAGTAACATAATGCTCCTTTAATACTATTTCTGTAACGCTTACTGACCTCAGCTCCTGTATCTTGCTCTGTCTCGTTTGGATCATTCTCGCTATTACACTCCGGGTGCTGGTGATCTGCAGCCTCTTATGTTCAGACACCTCACTCAGTGGCGCCACCTTGTGACGTTTGTGGAGATGCACACACAGCGCATAGATGCAGTTGTCATCGTCCTCACAGTACAGTCCCTGACAAAAGTCTTGTCGCTTATCCATTTTGTAGAAACAAAAGCTTATAACCTGACTTTAAATTAATCGATTGGTTTTAGAAATGTCTCATATGAAAGCTAAAACCCTCCCAAATTATGCTCAATATACTAAAATAAATTTGCTTCACTGAAGAAAGATTGATCATTTAATGAACACAGAAAGGTCAGACTTTGGCAAGACAAAAGTCTTGTCGCCTACAGAAAATTGAACAAATAATTTACTTCAAATACAAAAATATGTTGCATAACGTCAGTGAATTAAGTAGTGGTGCTGTGAGATCCATATTTAATATCTTGTATGACTTCCATGAGCTTGAAGGACTGCATCCATGCGGTTCGACAATGATTCATACAATTTGTTGATGAAGTCATCAGGAATAGCAAAGAAAGCAGTCTTACATGCCTCCCAGAGTTCATCAAGATTCTTTGGTTTTGCCTTCCATGCTTCCTCTTTCATTCTACCCCAGACATGCTCAATGATGTTCATGTCTGGTGACTGGGCTGGCCAGTCCTGGAGCACCTTGATCTTCTTCGCCTTGAGGAACTTTGATGTAGAGATAGAAGTATGCGATGGAGCACCATCCTGCTGCAAAATTTGACCCCTTTTATGGTTGGGAAGGTAAGAGGTAGCTAATACTTCTTGATATTTTAGGCTATTGATATTGCCTTCCACCCTACAAATGTCTCGCACACCCCCATACTGGATGTAACCCCAGACCATGATTTTTCCGCCACCAAACTTTACTGTTTTCTGGGTGAATCTTGGATCCATGCGGGCTCCAGTAGGTCTCCTGCAATATTTGTGGCGGCTGTGATGTAATTCAACCGAGAATTCATCTGAGAAATCCACCTTCTGCCACTTTTCCAGTGTCCATCCTTTTAGCAGGCTGTGGGCCTTGGCAAATGCCACACGGTTTTTTGATTGCCTTTTGTTTAGTGCTGGTTTCTGTGCACTGATTCGACCATGGAGGCCATTTCGAGACAGAATTCTATAAACTGTTCTGGTTGACACAGGGACTTGAGGTGACCAGGCCTGGTGGAGCTCTGCTGCAGTGGAAAAGGGGCTGGCCTTGGATTTTCGAATCAACAAACGGTCTTCCCGAGCAGTTGTCTTGCGGGGTCTGCTGGACCTGGGCTTGTCAAAAACATCTCCAGTCTTTTCAGATCTTTTTCTTATTCTTTGTACTTGACGCTGAGACACATTGAAGGTGTCAGCCACCTCAGCAGTGGATCTGGTCTTCAGCCTCTTGATAATTAACGCTTTGGTCTCAGGGTGGATCTTAGGCATGTTGTCAGAGGTCAAGTTGCAGTTGATGTGAAGGTCTAGTGTGCTGGGGTTCTTTTTATACACACCCACTAATTGATTGATCAGTAACTGATCACAGGTGAGGCTGTAATCTAGGATTGGGTGCATCATATGACAAGGCGACAAGACTTTTGTCTTGCCAAAATCTGACCTTTCTGTGTTCATTAAATGATCAATCTTTCTTCAGTGAAGCAAATTTATTTTAGTATATTGAGCATAATTTGGGAGGGTTTTAGCTTTCATATGAGACATTTCTAAAACCAATCGATTAATTTAAAGTCAGGTTATAAGCTTTTGTTTCTACAAAATGGATAAGCGACAAGACTTTTGTCAGGGACTGTACAGCTCCAGGACATTACCGTGTTCAGAGAAAAGTTTTCCACTGAGATCAGCGTCACAAAAAGAAACCAAACAATCTCAGGACGAGCTAAGCGCTCTTCATTTAGTATTGCTTGATATTTCTCCTGTTTTCAACTCTTCATGCTTTGTATCTTTGCCAGTACCGCTCGCTGCACGCTTTGCAGAAGTTGTGGCCGCATGGGAGCGACGTGGGGTCAGTGATCACGTCCACAGCTCACACACGGCGGGGGCCACGGCTGCGCACTGAGGGAGAAAGAGAAAGTGAAATTATTTTAAAGACCATTTAGTTTCAGTGTAAAGGTACCGTATGCAACTGTCTGGAGGCCCCACATCACCTTTATGTTTCCGTGGGAACAGATAGTTAAAATCATACTTCGGAACATTCTCCATGAAGATAGAGATGTTTTAAGCTAAACTGTGGAATATATAGCCAAAGGAACAACATTTCCATGGAAATAAACAGAAGGAGGCCCTCCTCGTAGCCAAATAAGAGTCAGGTTTGTGGAGTTGCAAGCCCACTCACAGCCTACTAAGGACACATGTTTTTATGTTGTTGTTTTTTATGCACTGAAAACATCCATAATGAATGCTTTTATTTTAGTCTAAAAAGACTAAAAAGTTACATACTGTGGCTTTAAATGTAGCTATAACATGCATGTTAGGATGCTAGAGGAATGACGTCAAACTTTTTTGCCCACTCATATATACTGTATTTATATTACGGTATCTGTTTTTTATGTAATTACTGTGCATACATGTATATAATTTATGTCTTATTGATACCAATCTCTTGCTATTTTTTATTGCTACTTATTTAGAAGTTTATTTCAATTTTTTTTTTTTTTTTTTTTTTTTTATATATATATTTTTTACTCTTTGTTATTGTAATATAATGTGATGTGTGAGCTACTGTGTCCAAGTCATTTCCCCTGTGGATCAATAAAGTCTGTCTAAGTGTAAGAACTGGTGTACTGTTTGCTGTTGTACTTCACAAACTGACCACAAGATGGGGATGTGCTGTTCATTTGACGCTTGTCCTCTTCGCTCCCTTATTTGTGAGTGATGCATTGACCATGACTCACCACTGGATGGCGCTAATACCCAGGCAATAAGCGCGTGCGGTGGACTCGGGTGCGGATGGTGCCGTGTGCAGCGCCTGTGTTATTCTAATGCGACTAAGAGCTTTTTAAGTATAGTCCGCGTACATATTGGTGTTTTGGTTGGTTAAATCACAGTCATTACGAAATACCAGGCTTCCCTAATGAATAAAACATCTGCACTTTGGGTATTCTCAAAAGTACTAAACGTTTTTGGAAACTACAATTTATACTTTTAATTTAATGATGGGTTTAAATGACGCGGGACCCGTAATGACCCAAATATTTGTGCGCAAACATCACTAAATACATGAAAAATAATGGTATTAAAGAAGTAGTGATAAACATGCTACTAAAACCACTACTAATAAGCTACTATCTGCTAATACCATGTTACTACAACTACTACTACTACTACTACTACTACTACTACTACTTTTTAAAATAATTCTAACCTGTAACACAGTGAGAAAAAGAGCTACTGCTACTACTAACTACTATCACTCATACAAGCTGCTGCTACTACTACTGCTACTATTAACTACTACTACGAGCTGCTACTACTGTTAATAGGATACTAGAAGCTACTACAACAACTATTACTGCTACTACTACTGCTACTACTACTACTACTACTACTACTACTACTACTTTTTAAAATAATCCTAACCTGTAACACAATAAGAATAAAGAGTTACTGCTACTACTATTATCACTTATACAAACTACTGCTGCTACTACTACTGCTACTATTAACTACTATTACGAGCTCCTACTACTAGGCCTACTGATAATAGGCTACTACAAGATACTACAACAACTATTACTACTACTACTACTACTACTACTACTATGGCAACTACAATTTATTTTTTTTTTTTAATAATTCTAACCTGTAACCCAGTGAGAAAAAAGAGCTACTACTAATACTACTAGGCCTACTTTTTTTTTATTACTTATTTTTTACTTATTTTCTATATTATTTTGACTTGTACATATAATACACATTTATATAATTATGCCTTATTTGACACCAGTCTCTTGCTATATTTTTTTTGGCCACAGAATTTATTATTAGATTTATATTTCTTACTCTTTATGTTACTATATTATATTGTGATGTGTGAGCTACTTTGTCCAACTCATTTCCCTTGTGGATCAATAAATTCAAAGTTCTACTACTACTTACCACTACTACTACTAGCAACAGCTTCAGCTACTAATCAGGAATCACATCCTAGTTTTAACAGTACCACAACATAACCATAACTTACCCTAATCTAAACCTATTTAACCTGCATTCTAACTTGTTTTAGTTGATATAATAACAAAGGATTTAGCCTATATCATGGACACACACACACACACACACACACACACACACACACACACACACACACACACACACACACACACACACACACACACACACACAGGTAAAGACTCCACCCGCCCCATATACAAGCAGGATGTGACGAGGAAAACAAGAGCATGTTCGTAGTCAAATTCAATGAAGGTGTGTCCTCAACTTGACACACATTTACAGAAATCTATTTTTACAGTCACCAACCAGACCAGTGTCTCCACCCGTCCCACACTCAAGCTCAAGCAGGACATGAGCATAGAGAAAACAAGCACACCTTTAATGCAACCCTAAGGCTCCTCAATGAAAGCTAACGTATTGATAATTTCACCTATATTTAACGAGTAGTATTTACTTTTTACCAATCACACCAGTGTGTCCACCCGCCCCAGACTCAAGCGGGTCGTGAGCATGGGGAAATATCAGGATCCTCGATGAAAACTTATGCAGTGACAATTTCATACACTTTTGCTAAAGATTTTTTATGATCATGAATCAGACCAGAGACTCCACCCGTTCCAGACACAAGCCAGTTGTGAGGAGAAGGAAAACAAGTGCACCCTCAGACTTATGCAATAACACAAAGTGTGTCTCCAATGGAAACAGATCTCCTGACACACACATTACCTGCGGCTACTTCTGTCACTGAATACTCACAAACCACACAGTTTACATGGACGCACAACTCTCACTGCCAGTACGACACCACTGGGACTAGACCGGGACTAGGCCGGGACTAGGCCAGGACCAGGCTGGGACTAGGCAGGGACTAGGCTGGGACTAGGCCGGGACTAGACCAGGACTGAACCAGGACTAAACCAGGACTAAACCGGGACTAAACCGGGAATAAACCAGGACTAAACCAGGACTAGACCTAGACTAAACCAGGACAAAACCGGGACTAGGCAGGGACTAGGCCGGGAATAGACCGGGACTAAACTGGGAGTAGACCAGGACTAAACTGGGATTAGACAAGGACTAGACCAGGGCTAAACCAGAACTAGACCAGGACTAGGCCAAGACTAAAATGGGACTAGACCAGGACTAAACCAGGACTAGACCTAGACTAAACCAGGACTAAACCGGGAAAAAACCGGGACTAAACCGGGACTAGACTGGGACCAGACGAGGACTAGACCAGGGCTAAACCAGAACTAGATCAGGACCAGACCAGTGCTAAAACAGACCTAAACCAGGACTAGACCACGACAAGGCCAGGACTAAACTGGGATTAGACTGGGACTAGGCCGGGACTAAACCAGAACTAAACAGGGCTAGACCAGGACTAAACCAAAACTAAACCAGGACTAGACCAAGACTAAATCAAAACTAAACCATACATTCTCATGAATACAAGAAACAACCAAAACTGAATGAACCAGCTCTAAAAAGGACAAAAAATAAACTATGGCAATATTAGACTAAACCAGGAATAAACCACAGTAATCTCAGTAAGTGCATAGGTTTTATTTATCAGTATTTTATTCTAAATTCTTGTTTATTTTTTCCATTAACTCTTTTATTGGCCACTTATTTCAGTGAAACGTGGGCTATTTAGATGTCATAGTAGTTTGACTAGACCTAAATTATTATTATTATTATTATTATTATTATTATTATTATTATTATTATTATTATTATTATTATTATGTGAATCTCATTTTATTCTTTAAGGGCCTATTACACTTTTCTGATCTGTTCTAATGTTGTTTCCCCATCAAAAAAAGACCTGGAGTTGTGTTTCGTTTCTTTCACACATGCACAAACCCTGCAGATTTAGACTGAGTTCTTCCCTCAAACAGAAAACACTCTGTTCCACCTTGCGATGTCATGTCAAGTGCTCCACTGTGTTTTTAAACTCCGTACACCTTCACTAGAATCATTTCGATAAGTTCAACCCTGGAATCTCTGCTGAAATTAAGGTAAACGGAGCTGTTAACTTAAAAACTACCACTTCATGACATCACAAGGTGGAACGGAGCATTTTGAGCTCTGGAGATGTAGACAAGACTAACAATAAAGTGTTACTGAAACTTGTGTGAATGAAACAAAACACAACTCCAGGAATGTTATGTTTTTGATGAGGTAACAACATTATAACATGGCTTAAAGCTCACAGGAGTCAGTTTTATGTAATATTTTTAGTAATAGTAAATAGTTTTATTAACCTATTTATGTAACCAGGGAGGTAGGCCTACTATTGAGATTTCCAGGATAGCTTTGGGGCCCAGACATGATCACTGTATGTTTTAACAGTTCTTTCTTTTTCTTAATAAAATACAAAACGAATTAACACATAATTACCGTTTGCTCCAAAATAGGGCAGTATTTTGTATTGTCACTGTAGTTTAGAGCAGTGGTTCTCAACCTGGGGTCCGGGCCCCCCCAAGGGGGGCGCTAGAGATCGCAGGGGGTCCGCCCAATTTCGTCTGCGTTGAGGTTGTGACTTTACCAAAATTATATTTGTGCACATTAAAATTATAGAATCCCGACAACACACCCAATAGCCTAATCAAAATTCGGTGTAATTCAAATTAAAACATATTTTTGGTCCACATTTAAATTCCTTAAGGTATTTATTACCTCTGACCTGAACTTGTGCAGGCAACCCTCAGGTCAGCCAGCGGGCAGGTAATTCAGCCCAGGTAATTCATAGTTAAATGTCCTTGCAGTTATTTCTGACACACAGAAGAAAAGAAAGCCATATAGATACTGATATATCTTAACAATGAGTCATTATTTTTCTGTTGTAATGGGGTTTACCTGTTCTGTTTGGCTGTCAAAAATTAAACTGTGTGTGTGTGTGTGTGTGTGTGTGTGTGTGTGTGTGTGTGTGTTAGATACACTTGATAACATTTAAGGAAGAATTTTTGCAAATAAAAGTCTGTAGTTAATCACTTTTTTCTTTTAGTGCGTATATGCAGGTAGGATTTGGAGTTAGGGGGGCCTGGCTTGTCTTGGACACAGGCAAGGGGGGCTTCAAGAAAAAAGGTTGAGAACCACTGGTTTAGAGAAAGTACCTTCCCCTGTCTCTCCCACAGCCCGGCAGGAGGCGTGTCAGAGCCGGCAGATGTCGTTAACTCTCTCCGCTCTTTGATCCAAACGAAGGAGGGACTACGGAATTTCAACTTACCGCTGGATTTGTCGCTCCTACAAACTCCTCCCGTGGAAACTACCCAACATGTACCACGACGGGACCCCTACGTACAACTTTTTACCATTTTTCACATTTAGTTTATAGTTTTACGTAACTTTTAACGGATCTACTGTGTGCTTTTCTTGTGCGTTTTGCGTGCGTTTTGGAGTTACCTTTCAGAGTTCATCCATGCACCGAGAAGAGGCGAAGACGAGCGAGCCAGCGACACCGGAGGACCTCGGCTCTGCTCGGGGCTGAACAGAGCCACAGATTGGGCTTTTTTCGGGATTTATTTCTGCGGGAAAGAGGAGCACAGTTTGGGCCGAAGGGATGAAAATGACAATGGCGATGGAAATTAACTTCAAACTCGCGTTAAAGAAGGATCCTTCGCTTCGGACCGCGGAGGTAAGAAGCAAAACACTCGCAAATCCGCCCTTTTTGGCTTCAACCCAGACTTTTGCCTCAAACAGCGACGATTTCCAATAGTTTGAGTAAAAGTGGCCCTTGGATGTGTCAGATTAGCGGCTAACTTGACCTAAATGCAGGTATATGCTAATGAGGCACTGGAGGCTAGTTGTCAATCTTTCCCAGCGACACACGTGGGACTTTTTGTGATCAGTGTAAAGTGTTTGTCAAATTAGAATTGTATAGCTTCTGCTTTGTGAAATGTATTTTTACTGTTGTTTTCTAACTGTGTGATCAGAGTGTGCAGTGTCCATCTGGAGGTGGATCTACATGGCACAGAAGTGTGTCTATAAGAACAGGGATCATTTGTGTTTTCATTGTTAACAGTGCGTTATCTTTAAGCTGCCACTGTTTGGTTTGGATTGGTTTCTTTACTTGTGAGGGTGACTTAATATTATGAATATTAAAGCTGCACTGTGTAACTTCTCTGGTTGAGGGTCTGCCACCTGATTGTCGTCATGGAGCTGTCACTGCTTTGCCTGTACTGTTCCACAGTAGGGCATTAAAACATGCATTTTTCTTTCATAGATCTGACAAGTGACTCTTGTCATGTTATAATGTTGTTCTCTCCTCAAAAACAGACCTGGAGTTGTGTTTTGTTTCATTCACACATGTTTGAGTAACACTTTATTATTAGTCTGTCTACATCACCAAAGCGCAGAATGCTCTGTTCCACATTGTGATGTCATGAAGTGTTAGAGATTGGCAACTCCAGGGCTGAAATGACCCAAATGATTCTAGTGAAAGTATTAAAAACACACTGGTGCACTTCCTGTATTACCACATGACATCACAAGGTGGAACAGTGTTTTCTGTTTGAGAAGAACTCTAAATCTGCAGGGTTTGTGTGTTAAACATGTGTGAATGAAGCAAAACACAACTCCTGGTCTGTTTGTGATGAGGAAACTACATTATAATGTAGATCAGAAAACAGTGCCATATATAAACCCTTTAAAAGCCTTTTTGCAGATTTTTAGCAACAATTATCAGTGATAAAACTGAACTGAACATAGGCAGTAACCCTTGGGCTGTCCTCCTTATCTGAACCACAAACCACAAATGCTGCTGAATCCTACGCATCACTGATTCTAAAAATACAATTGGCAACTCAAAAATAAATGATTGAAGACTGCTCAAACATGCACGAATCACAGATACGTCTTCAGAGGGCCAATGAGAAGAAACGTCTCTAACATGGGTAAAAGCTCTGAAAAGTCCATTTTACAGAATAGTTCTGCTTTAACTTTGTCATTTGGTACTACTGATTTTTAGTTTACATTCATAATAAGCAGAACTTGTATTCATTGTAACTTGGTCTTTACTATTATTGTACAAAACAATTTGAATTTAAAGCACTCCTTACACTCTTTTCCCTTTTTCTGTCATATGGAATATTATAACTTCAGTATTGCTCTATTTTCCCCCCATGTATTTGAGCAAAATTTGTCTTGTCTCAGCACAGATATATTGTATGTCAGCTCATAGTCAAAATAAGTCCAAAATAATTCAGTATTTTTTTGTCTGATCATCAGGAAGTGCGCATTGTCATGTTAGTTTTTATTAGCTTTACTGTGACGGCAAAACTCTTGAACTGAATAATTAAGATGCTAAGAATGAATAAGGTACGTGATAACTTTGGACCACTGCAAACTTGGACTTTTCATGTTTTTAAGACGTCAAAACACCTTTTAAACATTTTTTAAAGTTGGCCTCACATTTCCTTTGCACTTTTAGCCCCTGGACTGTCCTCCTTATCTGAACCACAAACCACATTGTCCTACTTTATATTTTGTTCTTCTCTAAAATGTTAATGTGAACATCGTCTGAAGTCGTAATACTACACTTTTACTTGCATGTATTGGCAGAATGATTTTAATATCACATCTTTTATTACATTTCCAGTTCCAGGACTGAAACATTTGTGAAAAATATCAAATTGTGATTTTTCTGACAAGCATTGTGGTTAGATTTACAATTTCTGTTTAAATATTAGGATTCTGTTCAAAGTTCACAAGTCCAGAAGGATTGACAAAGTAATATTAACTGACAAACTGTGCACTAATTGTGGCCATTTAAATTGCCATTTTGATCTAATTGCAATGAATCTTGCATCCGGTCCCCAAACCAACAACTATCGCTCACTTTTGTCTCTCCCCTTGCCGTAGTTTTGATCCTTTTTACAAAAACTCAGCTGTAGCTTGCTCACTTCCTCCCCTGGCCTTCACTTGAGAGTTTTTCTAAACAAACATTTGAGTCTGATCCTGCTCCTGACTCCTGACTGTACACACAGCGCTGGAAACGCTGCTCTCCTGCCATCACATTATTTCCATTGCTGCCCAGAAATAGACCCAACGTCTGCCAGTCCCTGAAGTGGGTAATAATGACTTTAGTTTCACTTACTATTTGAAGAAACAATACTTTTTACTCGTACTTTATGCAAGGAGCTGGCAAAAGTACATGAACAACATTTCCATGGAAACAAGCAGGAGGCCATCCACTAGGTTTGTGGAGATGCAAGCCCGCTTACAACTTACGTATGACCCCGTTTGGTCCACAAATATTGGTCCACGAATATAGGCTGTGCAGTTATTCACATTTCCGTCATTTCTATTGGTCAGTGATGAGCAGGGGCTTTTTAATGTAATGTAACCTCTGTCAGTGAAAGCATGTGGTGGAGCAGGAGAACACTTTGGAGGAACACATTTGACGAGCTTCAGTATTATGTTCAGGAAATCTGGAGATGCAGACCGACTCATAATAAAGGAATCCTCAAATAAGTGTTAATGAAACCAAACACAAGTCCAGGTCTGTTTTTGATGAGGTAACAACATTCTAACATGGCTTAAAGCTCACAAGAGTCAGTTTTGTGTAATAACATAGGACCTTTTAAGGAAGAAAGAAAAAAAAAAGAATGTTTTTGTCTTGTATTGCCTGGCCTTATAAGAAGGGATATCAAATCCAGCATCTACTGGACAATGTACAGTGACTTTGCAGTGTTTGATTGAACAGTGACGCGGTGTTCTGATGTAACAGCTGTTGTTTCTGCACATGCTCAGTGGAGTGTGTCGTGGTGGTGTGAGGAGGTTGCTCCTTCTTTAGCTCTGCTCCAAACCCTTCACAGCTCCATGACAAAATGTGCCCTGCTCCTTTAAAGCTCCGCCTCTGTGATTCTGTTTGAACACACTTGACATTTGCTGCGGATTATCCTCCAGAAATGTCTACTCTTATAAACTCATACTTAATATTTATCCATATTGTTATTATGAAACAAAAATGTGAAATAGAGATAGACGATATATTAAGCAGATATTTGGACTTTTTAATGTATTTTAGCACTGGTCTGCTGCCTAAAAATACACACAAAGGTTTATAGTAACACTTTAATATGAAGCGATAACTGCACAATACATGACTACACAGCTCTCTTATAACTTTTTTGCTAAAAAAGGGCTGTGGGTGAGTTTGTATTAAATTTAAATAGCATAAGTTGGGGGAAATAATCAAAATTGGCTCTATATCGGCCCAAAAATATCAGCGATCGGTTTCTCTGGAGTCTAAACAATCGGCCATGGAAAAACATATCGGTGAAATATTTTACTATGTGTTTGATTGATTGACCTTGTAGTGTTGTAGTGTCTTTAGGCAAGACTTAAAAGCCATGTACCTGATTTTTTTCCCGCCATGTATTTGAGCAAAATGTATCTTGTCCAGTACCAATATAATGTAAAAAAAAACACTTATAAACTCATCGTGGTGAGTAATTAGAATTCTCTAAATGCATAAGGTAAGTGAGGAAGAACTTTGGACCACTGCAAACTGTATGAAATGAACTAGTTCTGTTTTTCATGTTTTGAAGTAAATAATATGACGTAAATACCAGGTACAGCACATTTTAAGTTACTGTAGGTCACAGTTTACAATATGAACATTTGCATTGGCTGACCCACCTCCATATTGCAGCTCTATATTTATGCTTTTATTGTTTTATTTGCTCTATATGACTCATGATTCCTGTGTTGGTGGCGCTGCTGTTGTCTCCTCATTGAGTTGTCTGTGGAGCTCTGCCTGAGGTCATGGGTTCGGTTGAAATTTGAAACCTGTGCAGATTTGCATTGATTCTGAACCCGGCCGGCCTTTTCAGAACAAAATAAAGAACTATTACGTAACCTTTGAATTATTATAAAGCCAGACAATATGTGAAAAGACACCTAAGCTCAATATATATTACACAACATTGTATATTGTGACAGTACGTTCAGTGTCAAAAAAACAACCGCAGGAAGTTGCTCTGGTAACCTCCCAAAACTAGGTCTAAATTTGCTCTAAATTAGGACTAAACCAGAACTAAACCAGCGCCACACCAGGACCAAACCAACGCCAACACAAAAACTGAACTGGAACTAAACAAGGTCTAAAACAAGACCACACAACTCGGACCGAACTCGGACCGAACTCGGACCGAACTCGGACCGAACTCGGACCGAACCATGCAGCGCCCACACAAGATCTAAGCCATTAGCAATGTTAATTAATAGCATATCTATCTAGTACTCTGTAAGATTCCAGCTTCTCCTGAACAGGGGAAAGTCCTATTAATACACCCTCTGCAGCACAAACCCAGTGTTTAGAGAACGCTGCAAAGGCTGATGGGAATTTTCCATAGCGCAGCGCATGATGTGCTTGTGGTTTGTGGCGAATATTTTTATTTGGTTGAATAAAGAAAAAAGTGAAATGAAATAGCTTCAAACAAATGATATTTTAGCTGAATGGCTTGGGGAAAATATCTGATTGATTTTCCAGACAAACTTTGCTAAACACAACTCCAGGTATGTTTTTGAGACGGTAACAACATTCTAACATGGCTACAATTCTGCAAATACATAATACCTTTAATAATAGGACTGTGTTCACATTTCACAAGTGTCCAGAAGCATTCACTTCTCAAAGAAGACAAAAATCTGAAGTCACAAATACATACATCACATGTATTTCAGAACATGCAAAGGACTTGTTGTAGCCTTTGCAGTTTGCTATTTGTGACCATTCAAATTGTGTTTAATCTTGCAGTCATGGTTTTTGCTTAATCATGTGTGTCCGATGCCCTCCCATCCTGCTTTATCCTCCGATATCACTCCGAGTTATCACCGACTAAAAGCACATTCTACGATGTTAAAACAACTCATTTATTGTATATTTAGGGGCTCTGGGTTGACCTCTTCCGCTGGCTGCTAGCATTGCGTGTGTTTCCCTGTTTGCACATTGTTGTAGTCGTACATGTGAAACTTGGTGGTGACACTTCCTCTTATCGAAATGCTTGGTTTTAAACCACATAAGCAACAGGTGATGAGGAACACACACAACCAGAGAGAGAGAGGGGCAGAGAGAGTAGGGGCAGAGAGAGTAGGGGCAGAGAGAGTAGGGGCAGAGAAGAGTGGCTAGAGTGGGAGAAGAGGGTGGCAGAAGAGGGTGGCAGAAGAGGGTGGCAGAAGAGGGTGGCAGAAGAGGGTGGCAGAAGAGGGTGGCAGAAGAGTGGGGCAGAAGAGTGGGGCAGAAGAGTGGGGCAGAAGAGTGGGGCAGAAGAGTGGGGCAGAAGAGTGGGGCAAGGTGGTAAAGAATATAGAATGAAGGCTGCTGGGTACTTTTCATTGGTTTTGGTACCGGGCTTGGGTATTACACGTCTATGGGGCATTAATTGTTAACACATCACATATTTAGATCACCATGTTTCCTTTTATTGTTTTGAAAATGCTATATTCACCAAAACCAGTGTATTCACATGTTTAATTAGTTTCTTACTTTACTCTCCACCCAAGTCACTCCCCCTTCAGAGCACTTTCACAACACAATCGGTGTGCATCCTGCAACGGAAACTACTGCACATCGCATCAGATATGTCAAGTTGTAGTGTTTTGTTTTATATCATGTTTTTGTAAATGTGTGTGTGTGTGTATATATATATTTATTTATTTATTTATTTATTTATTTATTTATTTATTTTAATTGTAGTATGAGGGCTTGTGGGCTGAGTCTTGTACAGAATCGCACCACTAACTGTAAGTAGGGTTCGAATAGTGCTTGGGAGAGATCACAAGATTACTCAAACATGCATGGATGATAAAACCACTGTGAAAAATGAATTACATGTCTAGTTTACTAATAAATCCTAATTAATTGCACTCCTCATATCATCATCTTTTGTATATTATCCTTATTTAATGTGTGTAGCTCCACATTTTTTCCTATACTTTCTTTAGGTCTCTTTATTAGTGCCTTCTTCACACTTGAAAATAAGCATGTGCCCTTCTAAAGTCAACATCAACAAAACCCAACCAAAAAACCCCAAAGCTCAGGTTTGTAACAGAGGAGGCTGTGTGAGACGCCATGTTTATTTTGATATGAGCGGTTTAAATCAGGTAAACAACATTAGCCCGGCTGTGACCTGGGACAGTGTCAAGGCTCTCCTTTAAAACCTATAAAACCATTTGAATGAGTTTAAGGGAGTGGAACTTAAAGTGTGCAGTGTAGTGTCCTGTTTTCATTCATTTATAGTTGGTTCGTTTTATGTTTTTGACTCTTTGAATTAGTCCTTGTTTAGATCCATATTAGTCTTGGTTTAGTCCTGCCTCAGACCTAGTTTAGTCCTGCCTCGGACCTGGTTTAATCCTGCCTCGGACCTGGTTTAGTCCTGCCTCGGACCTGGTTTAGTCCTGCCTCGGACCTGGTTTAGTCCTGCCTCGGACCTGGTTTAGTCCTGCCTCGGACCTGGTTTAGTCCTGCCTCGGACCTGGTTTAGTCCTGCCTCGGATCTGGCTTAGTCCTGCCTCAGATCTGGTTTAGTCCTGCCTCAGATCTGGTTTAGTCCTGCCTCAGATCTGGTTTAGTCCTGCCTCAGCTCTGGCTTAGTCCTTAATCTGGATCTCCATAGTTAGTCCTGTTTAAAGTTGTTGTTAGTATCTACTTTGGTCCTGTTTAAACCATCAAATAATGATCACCATGATAGTCTTGTTTAGATCTGGTTTAGTCCTGGTTCACTCCTGATACAGAGTCAATCCTGGTTCAGTCCTGATTCACGTTTAATCCTGTACTGTTTTTAGTAATTTTTAGTCCAGGTTTGTTTAGTCTTTTTAGTTCTGGCTAGTCCTGGTTCAGACCTGGTTTAATACTGGTTCAGACCACATTTAGTCCTGGTTTAGTCCTGGATTAATCCCATATTTTCCTCCTTTCATTTTTAGATCTGGTTTAGTTGATCTTGGTCAGTCTTGTTTTGGTCCTGTTTCAGACCTGGTTTAGTCCTGTTTTCAGACCTGGTTTAGTCCTGTTTCCAGACCTGGTTTAGTCCTGTTTTCAGACCCGGTTCAGACCTGGTTTAGTCCCATCTTGGATTCGTCCCCGGTGGTACTTGAAGTGACTCAGGTTTTGTGAGTGTCATGGTGGTTGTGGCTGTGGTTAAAGTTTGACATAATTTCCTTTTTCTAAATCCGATCTTTTTGCCTGAAGTCTGGGAAACGTAAGTCCCATAGCTGGACCATGTGTGCACTTTCCTTTTATTTTGGTACAACTCTAAAGTTATTCTGAATGCAGGACCTTATGATGGCTTACTACAGTCAAAACACAAAATACTCCAAAACACTGAAGTTCCTATTGGGCTAAAAACCTTTGTAAGATACCAAATAACTTTTTTGTTCTTACAAATACTGCCACTGTGATTAGACTGACATAGAATAAAAATCATTTTCAGTTTGCATAATTTCCAGTTTGCAATAAGGTTGTCAAAAGTATTGAGAATCAGATACAAATGTAAACTAAAACTGGTATCAAAACTAGATACTCATTTAAGCAAGTATCGATACTAAAAAAGTCACATAACTGGATGCAGTTTGACCTGAACACTAGTTTTATCAGAACTAGTGTGGTGTAATGTAATGTAATGTAAATTTTGTTATAAAATTACAATACTGTCTAAAAAATAGTTTTTAAAATAATAATTTGGGTATCAAGTCTTTCTTTAGTGTCAAAATAGTTTGAAATTTTAGTATTGTAACAACACTAATTTTGTTAGTCACATTTTAAACATGCCCAGCAGGATTAACAATTGAGAAGACTGAAACATGAGAACTGAAGATCCTATGCATTTCCCAACATGTTTATAGAGGTTTAAAGTACAGGGCGAGCAGCTTTTGGAAGTAAAAATTCAAATTATGATGTTGATTAGATTAATTGCTGCTATATATGATACACCATACCCACTGATAGCAGCTGTGTTCCAAATAGGAAGTGTTCATGGGTGCACTTCCGTCTCCGTCGATTCGCCCCTCTCTCTGTAACTGCTGCTGTCAGCCTCCTCATTTTGGTCTTCATAATAACCCACGCTACATGATCCTGGTCTTTTTTATTTCGCTATGGTGTCCATAAATAAATTCCTATTCCTGATATGGAGCTCAGCTCCAAATTTGGTCCTCTAACCGCTAACATTGTGAGCTTCATTTGCCTAAAGGCAAACACTACAGGTGACGTCACACTCCCTTAGTCCGCCTCTTTATACAATTTATGTGATTCACACATTCAGTTGAAGGTTGTATGGAGGATTTTTTTTGTTTCAAATTATCAGTGATAGCATTATAGAGATGCAGTAGCCTTGTAATTATGATGACCAAAAAAAAAAAAATTTAAATCAGCGGTGGACGTGATGGGGTCAGATAAACATTAGCCAATAGATAACGATGCTACCTCGTTATCTATGTTAGGTTGTCAATCAAACGCCCTACGCTTCTATCTTAACTGACGCAAGACTGTCTCAACCAGCGGTTCTTAGCGGCTTTTTTCAACTGTAGCTTCCTCGCAGTTTGCACAAAGTTTGTTGCAATGGCAGACAAGAATCCACTACCAGTTAGCCACAAAAGAAAATCCGTTGTTGAGGTTGCTGAAAGAAGGAGGGGATAAGAAGCAAAACTAAACAAATTCTTGAAGATTCCTTCCAGCGATGGCGTGCACAGAAGCAGAGGGTTAAAAGACTGAAGCGTTGGCCGCTAAATGACTTCTGGACAGAAAACTTCTGCTTATCATTTGAAAGTGTACAGTATAGTTACAGCCGCAACAGCGATTCTGAACAAGCACCGGCTGTAAACAAACATGATTTCTAGAGTAAGGAGGAGGCGGGAGGAGGCGTATGCACAACATTTGACAAAGGACAAAGTCGCTGGATTTCTCTCTCTCTGGAAAATCCTCTATGCAACCTTTAAAGTCTACTAAATCCTCAAGATTTAATCACACTTGAATCAAAACCACAGTTTGAATGGACTCAATTAGCAAATCAAAGGCTGCAATTTTTGAAGTCTCATAATTTCCTCCACAAAGTCTCCTGTCTTATTCTGCATAAAAACTGCTAACCCTGAAGTTTAGATCTGTACAAACATGTTCTGAAATGTGATTCTTGTGTTTGTCACTTAATACATCAGTCTTTTTGTAATTTCTTCCGGACGTGTTTGAAATATAAACATTGAACAGAATCGTATTAAAAAATAATCCACAAATCAAATCTAATCCCAATGCTTGTCAGAAAAATCACATTGCATATTTTTACCAAATGGTCCAGCCCTATTGTCTCCATAGTCGTGCATGTTTTGATGAGTCTCTGGTTCTCACAACAGCAGAGCCCAGTTCCTTTGGGTCTCATTTGGCTGTAAACACGTCAGCTTTTCCCCAGGGCACTGCCACAGTCAAAAACAGCCTGGTTTCCCCTGTGCTGGTGTGATCCAGAGCCAACAGAGTATGTAGTGAGTGAGCAGAACATGTTGTGAATGAGTCAAGTTATGACTACATTCCTATTCCAGGCGTGAAGAGACACATGCCACTAACTCACACAGGTACTGAGAATACAGGTGTGCAGGTTTTTACACTTTAAGCGCTTATATTACACCAAATGGACTCTTGTGAGATTTAAGCCATGTTAGAGTGTGTTACCTACTCTAACACATACTTGGAGTTGTGTTTTGTTTACCCTTATATTATTAGTCTCTCTCCAAAGCTCAGAATGCTCTGTTCCACCTTGTGATGTTGTTAAGCGGTAGTTTTCAAGTGAACAGCTCCTTTTACCTTTAGTTCAGTAGAGATCGGCAATCCAGCACTGAAATGATCCAAATGACTCTCGTAAAGATGTATGGAGTTTAAAAACACAGTGGAGCATTTCCTGTATTACCACGTGACATCACGAGGTGGAACGATGTGTTTTCTGTTTGAACTCAGCCTAAATATGCAGGGTTTGTGTGTTAAACATGTGTGGATACAACTCCAAGTATGTCTGTGTAGAAATGGTTGTTAATAATAATAATAATAATACATAATAATACATAATACATAATAATAATAATAATAATAATAATAATAATAATACATAATAATACATAATAATAAATAATAATAATAATAATAACAACAATACAGTGCCTTGAAAAAGTATCCAACCCCCTTTTCCACTTTTCCACAATTTCTCACATTATGACCACAAACATAAATATATTTCATTGAGCTTTAATGTGAAAAACCAACACAAAGTTGCACACAATTGTGAAGCAGAAGGGCAGTCATACATGAGTAAATTTTTCTTTTACAAATAAAAAACTGAAAAATATGGCGTGCAATATTATCCAACCCCTCTGAGTCAATATTTTGTGGAACCGCCTTTTGCTGCAATTACAGCTGCAAGTCTCTTTGGGTATGTCTCTACCAGCTTTACACATCTTGAGACTGAAATTTTTGCCCATTCTTCTTTGCAAAATAGCTCCAGCTCAGTCAGATTAGATGGAGAGCGTTTGTGAACAGCAGTTTTCAGATCTTGCCACAGATTCTCGATTGAATTTAGGTCTGGGCTTTGACTGGGCCATTCTAAGACATGAATATGTTTTGTTTTAAACCATTCCATTGTAGCCTTGGCTTTATGTTTGGGGTCGTTGTCCTGCTGAAAGATGAACCTCCGCCCCAGTCTCAAGTGTTTTGCAGACTCCAATAGGTTTTCTTCCAATATTGCCCTGTATTTGGCTCCATCCATCTTCCCATCAACTCTGACCATATTCCCTGTCCCTGCTGAAGAAAAGCACCCCCAGAGCATGATGCTGCCACCTCCATATTTGACAGTGGGGATGGTGTGTTTAGAGTCATGAGCAGTGTTAGGTTTCCGCCACACATAGCGTTTTGCATTTTGGCCAAAAAGTTCAATTTTGGTCTCATCTGACCAGAGCGCCTTCTTCTACATGGTTGCTGTGTCCCCCACATGGCTTTTGGCAAACTGCAAACGGGATTTCTTATGGCTTTCTTTCAGCAATGGCTTTCTTCTTGCCACTCTTCCATAAAGGCCAGATTTGTGTAGTGCACAACTAATAGTTGCCCTGTTGACAGATTCCCCAACCTGAGCTGTGGATCTTTGCAGTTCCTCCAGAGTCACCATGGGCCTCTTGGCTGCATCTCTGACCAATGCTCTCCTTGTTCGGACTGTAAGTTTAAGTGGACGCCCTGGTCTTGGTAGGTTTGCAGTTGTGCCATACTCCTTCCATTTTTGGATGATGGTGTAAATAGTGCTCTGTGAGATGTTTAGAGCCTTGGAAATCTTTTTAGAACCTAATCCTGCTTTATACTTCTCCACAACTTTATCCCTGACCTGTATGGTGTGTTCTTTGGACTTCATGGTGCTGACTGCTCCCCAATACTCTCAAACAAACCTCTGAGGTTTTTACAGAACAGCTGCATTTATACTGAGAGTAGATTACACACTGGTGGACTCTATTTAATCGTTAGGTCAACATTGGATCCTTCTAAAGCCTCTAAAAGCAATGTGTTGCACTCAGAAAAAAAGGGGGTTGGATAATTTTGCACGCCCACTTTTCAGCTTTTTATTTGTAAAAAAGAAAATTAGATCATGTATGACTGTCCTTCTGCTTCACAATTGTGTGCAACTTTGTGTTGGTCTTTCACACAAAGGTTCAATGAAATATGTTTATGTTTGTGGTCATAATGTGAGAAAATGTAGAAAAGTTCAAGGGGGTTGGATATTTTTTCAAGGCACTGTAATAATAATAGAGATTTGACCAAAATGGCAGATTGTCTAAAAGATCACAATATTATTTTCATCACCATATTACCCAGAATATTTAGTGGTTCATGGAGGAAATACAGTGCTTAAAATTTCAGTATTTGCAATTTTCTAATTGCATCCATTCAAATTGCGATTTTGATGCGATGGTGATTAAGCTTGCAGCCCTAAACACACTTTCACCGATCTGATACTGGTATCGGATATCGGCACCGATACTGAAAAATTTGCTGGATTGTCTTCCAAACATGAGCAGATCTCCTGACTGGACATACGTTGATGTAAAAAGACTATTTACTAGTCGTAGTCGGCCCGGAAAGTCTTATATTGTTTGAACTTGTATTTACACAAAGCTGTTCTGTGCTTATATGAGAGATAAATAACAGTTACGTAACACATTTGGAGCACTTTTTATTTATGTACAACAGAGGTGGGGCCAAGTTGTTGTTTTGCAAGTCTCAAGTAAGTCAAGTCCCAAGTCAAAGACAGGCAAGTCCAAGTCATCTACTTTGAGCTTAAAGTCATTTCAAGCCTTTAACCCAAAAAAGTACCAAATATAGCTTTGGTTTTGGCTAGTTATATGACTTTTAAACTAAACTGTACTTAAAAAGAAGTCATGCTATAATTTATAAGAGTTGTAGAAATGCTAATTGTTCCTTTTTAAACGTCTTGACAAGAGTGCGTATTATTACAGTGAGAATAGAACAAATTAAGATTTAAGAGTGCTTAATTACAGTTATTCTGTCAAGTAGTCAGCACTGAAAAGGAAGGATTCTCTGTAGTTCCCTCTGTTTTACTGTATTGTGCTGTATATTACTGTAGTACATTTGAGGATACCATATCACAGTACTTCAATTACATCCAAAGTAACAAATGGAGAAGTGGGAGGGACATGTTCCAGTTTGTTCCTGTAAAATTAACCACAGCATGTATCAACTGTAAAGAGAAAAGTATTTTCTAAAAAAAAATATATATATTTTTTAGGGGAAGAAACAAGTCTTCTCAAGTTACAGGGCTCAAGTCCAAGTCGAGTCCGAAGTCTTTGCATATTTTATCAAGTCAAGTCTCAAGTCCTAAAAATAGTGACTCAAGTCTGACTTGAGCCCAAGTCACGACTTGCAAGTCCTCACCTCTGATGTACAAAGGAAATGAATGCTGCTTCAAGTCTGCACTGGTATTGGCTGATATCGGGAATCGCATAATACTTAAAGGAATCAGTATTGGAACTAAAAAAAGCTGGATGGGTGCTTCCCTATTCATGACACTCAGACGCTTCACAGTTCAGGAAAGACACAACAAGTCTAGATGTACATTGTTTGCTGGTGTTTTATGTATTTAAGTCCTTTTCTGTCACTTTTCTGTGGTTCTCGGCCTCTTTCCTCAGGCTGTAGGCCATGCTGCAGATTCAAACCTGTTTCGTCTCTGAACATTACGAGGCTGAAAAACTGGTCTCATGTTTGGAGTCATGAGTAAGTCCAGGATGTTGTAAAGTTTTCTCCTCATCAGAAGTATAGCTGGAGTCATGTAGTCTCTCGGTTCCATCTTGTGACATCATTAGGTGTGAATTCTGCTGGAAGTTGCCCTTGTGTAAATAAGTTGCATGTTTGAGGTCTAAATGACTCGGTTAGCAGCTTTTAAACAGAATCAGATAAAAAATGTTGTAATAATTGAAGCTGAAATGTGACAGTTCAAATTGCAGTTTATTTGCAAATCATTTGTATCTAGCTTTTGTTTGTATTTCTTGGGCAGTGTGAGTCTGACCCCCTGCAGCCTGCACCACATCATAAATCCCTCTTATTGTTTTCTCCCACTGGACTGGAGTCAAAGGCAACAGCATTCCAGCCGTATCCCAGAGACGCAGGTACACGAGGGAGACACAGGGGGAGGACAGGGAGACACTGGGGGACACTGGGAGAAACAGAGACACAGAGAGATATAGGGAGACACAGAGAGATATAGGGAGACACAGAGAGATATAGGGAGACACAGAGAGATATAGGGAGACACAGGTACACAAGGGAGACACTGGGGGACCCTGGGAGAAAAAGAGACACACAGAGAAACACAGAGATATAGGGAGATATAGGGAGACACAGGGAGACACAGGGAGGCACAGGGAGGCACAGGGAGGCACAGGGAGACACAGGGAGGCACAGGGAGGCACAGGGAGGCACAGGGAGGCACAGGGAGGCACAGGGAGACACAGGGAGACACAGGGAGACACAGGGAGGCACAGGGAGACACAGGGAGGCACAGGGAGGCACAGGGAGGCACAGGGAGGTCGACAGACAGAGCAGAGACACAGACAGAGACACAGGCTCAGTCAAAAGTGTGTCGGTAAAATTTCTCACAAACTTGAATATTGTTTACATACCTGGAGCAGTATTTCCAGTTATCCGGTTAGGTTCTCTGCAGTTTGGATGCTGGTATGTGAATGTGTGTGTGAATGGTTGAGTGGTTCCATGATGTAAAGTGCTTCGAGTGACTTGAAGGTGGAATAGCGCTGTGTAAAAATGTGACCATTTACCACGCTCTTTCTGTACAAAAATAGTAAAATTAAGTAATATCCTGAGATTGAGCAATCTAGTTCTTTTCATGGCAGATTCATAAAGCTGATTTGGATAATTTTTTAACATAGACCTGTACAGCCCTATGACTGTGCGTAGCTGCACTGTAGAGTTCAAACAGAGCTGCTGCGGGTGGTGACGGTGCCAATAGTTTACCTGGCAAATCTAGAATGACGTGTGTATTTTTTATACAGAGGGACATTAGTATGGTCTTTTATGTGTCTCCAGCCAGAACCAAACATGACCGTCTAAATCAGATTTGTTTATTTCAGTGACACAGGTGAAACAAAGGAGCTCCCTGGTCACCCATTAGCGTTTAGTGCTTCACTCATCAGAAATCTGTGATGATATTCAACCCCCTGTGATATTTTTTTTCTTTTTTTCCTCGTAATTAGCCATATAAGGACAGACCATGTGTGTCCCTGATTGGCTAATACACCTGTCAGTCACGCCCATCAGAACACTGGGAGATTCACTAGTGACCAGACTCAGGCCAATAGGCAATAATATGTGCCAACAGACGCAGCAGTCCATCTTCCTTGGTACTCCAGTTTTCCCTGCACTAAAAACCTGGAAATATCTTGTTTAAATAAAGTTGAATGAAATAGTTTTTGGGTTTTTCAGCCCATTTCATCTGGCATTAGGGTTGTCAAAATTTTTGAAAATCGCATTTGCGCAGGTGTTGATACTGAAAAAAGTCCCATTCACAGGACAGGAAGGAACCTTTCCTGAATGTCTTTATAATGATGTTGAGCTGTATCAGAACAAGTATAAGAGCACATAGACTAGTATACACCCATGGACCACTATGGAACCTACAGGACCACTGAGGGATAAAGCTTGCATGATAAAGAAAGTACTGTGCTTTAAGGTAGAAAATCAGTGTTGAGTATTTAGTCTATTCCTCAGTAGGGATGCACCGATACCACTTTTTTCAAAAACCGATACGAGTACGAGTATAATAAATTCTGTACTTGCCAATACTGAGTACCGATACGATACTTTAACCCCCACCCCCATGAACATACACGTGCGTTTACATGCACATCAGTATCCCGGTTATGACAGTATTCGGGATATGCTGTTTACATGTACGCTGACAGACCGGGATACTCATATCCCTGTGTACATGATCAAATGGAGTATCCCGGTTTAGTGACATAATCTTACAAATGCGCAAGCGCAAAAATATATATATTTAATAATCCAGGAAAAAATACAAACATCCATGATATTATAATATGTTTAATGCATCTTTGCGCACATTTGTTTACGTTTTACAGAAAAAAAAAACTTAAAACCACATGGTTATTTTTGCATAAATTATAAGTCAGCTTCTGTCGGACTAAAGGACACGACTCAGTGGAATATGTGTGTTCTCTCTGTGACTGTGGGATGTGCTGCTGATGGTGAGTCTGTTCTGTGCGTGTCACGTTGGAGATGGTTCATGATGACTTGCCAGGTTCATGATGTGTGCCAGTATCCTGGTTATGAGAAACTGGGATACTGGCACACGACACATACTGCATAATGTGTTGTGTGATAGTGGTATTGGTGCGTGGTATCAACAAATGTTTAATGAGTATGAGTATATTAAGGAAGTATTGGGCCGATACCCGATACCAGTATCGGTATCAGTGCATCCCTATTCCTTAGTATCAAAATCGTGTTTGAAATGTTAGTATCATGACAACACTACTTTCAACCACTATACATTTGACAGACTAATCCATAGTAATTTATATCCCTCTATGAAGAGCTGTGGTGTGAGTTAGCCCTGGTCCAGTCTTCCTCTTGTTCTCTGGAGCAGCTTTCATGTGCTTTTATTCAAATCTGGAGCGACTGTTGTATTTTTTGGCAGAGTTCAGACACATTTCAGACTGAGACACACCTGTTTAGCAGCCCAGTGGGATTAAGTTTATATTCTCGGTTTCTTTTCCGTCGTTCAGAAGTGTCGAGTCAGCTTCAGCAAAGTCACTCTGTTCAATGTGTCTGGACACACACTGTAATGTAATGTTAGAGATGTAATGATATAATGTTCTAGACCACCTCAGTAAGTTTCTCAAAAGCACACCAAGCTGTTCCAGGTGGCTGCAGCTGCATTTACTGGGATTCTGTCCAGCCATTAGCCTGAACTTTATTTAAAAAAAGGTTTGTTTAAATGATTCCTAGATCTGTTTTATTCATGGATTTGGACACAATCTCTGCATGTAAATGTAGTCAAATGCAGAGGTGGAAAGTGCTCTGTTAGAGAGATCAGCCAATGTTTCTTTATGGTTGATTCCAATACCAATTGTTTATAATTCAGAGAAAGCAATGGCTGATAAGATCTACCATTATTTTTGGGCCAATATTATTATAAATTATGTCATTTCAATTTACTACAAACTTTCACACTGCCCTTTTTACCACAAACTGTTCATGGAGCAGTGTGTAGTCACTGTTTGTGCAGTTATCTCTTTGCACTACAGTGTTCAAATAAAGCTTTGTCTACTCTTTAGGCTACAGGTCAACCAAAACAAGATATTGGCCTGATTGTATTGGCCAACTGGTCTCTACTCGTTACATAGTTGTGTAACGTTGTGCTTCTCAGAATAGTTTTCAGATCCCATACTTTTATTCCTACGATATATTGTACAGTGTAACTGTACTCTGGAGTAAAAGTTATGCCTCCTCTTCCCAGTGTAAGTCTACAAGTGACTTGCTATACTTTAAGTTAACAATATGAAATGATTTAAACAGTTGTGTTTCTTGCGGCGATCCTTCAGATATGATTTAGTTTGTCATTTTTGTGGTATGACTCATTTTTGTCATCTGACCTTTATGTACAGACAGTTACTCTTGAGTAGTAGTTTCCCAAAATACTTATTTATCCTTGTGTGAGCCATTTCACGGATCACTACTGTACTTCCATTTGAGTAATATTGTGAAGTAACTTTACTCTTGAGTACAGTTCCTGGCTACTCTCTCCACCTGTGGTAAAATGCATGACTTGCAAAACTGTCCAGTAAATCATATCTTGGAGCTGGATTAGTTATGGCCATTTCTTTTGAATGTCTGAAATACTTAAAGTTGCTGAACTTGTCCACACATGTAAAACCAATTTCACATTCTCCCTGTGAAAAACTGTCTTTAAAATTAAAACATGAAATAAATGTTAGAGTATGGACCTTCACAAGTAAAAGGACAAATGACAAATGATTTGAATTTGGTTGGGCCAGCTCTGGTGCCACAGTTGGGTCTGTCACAGGACTTGAGTGAGTAGAGCGGAGCATCAGCACACAGGTTCTTCACACTGAACATAGAGCACTGGGGCGTTAGACATTCTCTTAAGATGTCTCCCACTGAGAGTGATTCTACTGGTCATAACTCCTGTCTCATTCAAAACAAGTAAATGTCACCTTCCCAGTGTTACTACCACACTGACCCTGTGGAGGAATTGTAGCGTTCCCTTGGAAAAAAAATTAAGATAAGATAAACTTTATTGTCCACCAGGGGAAATTTGGCTTGGGCACAAAGTGCAAGGTGCAAACATCAGATACAGAACAGAGACGGAATATAATGCAGTGCCGTCACCTGTACAGTCAGTGCACTTCATAACATTCATAAGTTCAGTCAGAACAGAATAAAGAAACAGTAACGTGGCGTGTGCACTGGTAGACTAGATATCAGCTGTATGTGGTCGGAGCCAGCAGATGAGCAGATGAAGCGTGTTATTGGGACAGTGTTGGTCTGAAGGGACTGGACAGTGGTTGGGTGGGCAGGGGGCAGGGGATCCACAGCTGCACCTGCTGTGGAGTGAAGCTGAGTTCATAAAAAGAAAAAATAAAGTGTACCTTAACCTCAAGGACATGCCACCTCAGGAAAGTTCTATAATCAGCCCAATAATGCTGGGAGGATGCTGAACCAGGCAAAACAATTACTGCTCAGATTACTCAAAGTTTGCAAATGACTCATGGTGTGTTTTGGGGAGCGTTGACAAGAAATACAAAATGCTTTCCAATCCTTTTTGGTCTCCATTGTATCTTAATTTGTGTGTTTCTAAAAATAGTGTCTGAAATAACTGTGTGTCATCAACTCCTTGACCAGTCTGTGCCGCCGTATTGTTCTTTTGTTTGGAGGGTCTGAAAAATGTCCATTTAAAAAGAAAAGTACAGGGATATGGTCTGTCTGCTTCCTGTACATCTCTGGACCACCCTTTGAATAAAAAGGCTCAAGTTGCTGCATTACAATAACAGCTTCTCGCCCCTTTGCTTTTGGAAACTTGTATTTCCAACAACCATGTTACATATGAGGAGTTTAAAGTGACTCAGATGTTGTGATTTAGTCCTGGTTTAGACCTGATTTGGTCCTTGGTCCTGGTATAGTGCTTTTATTTCCGGTTTAGTTCCAATTTGATCTTGGATAAATCATGGTTTTAGTCCTGGTGAAATTTTGGTTTGGTCCTGGTATAGTCCCGGTTCAGTCCTGGATATATCCTAATTTAATTCTGATTTGGTCCTGGTTTTTTCATGGATTGGTCCTAGTTTAATCTTGGATAATTCCTGGTTAAATCCCGGTTTAGTTCTGGTCCTGGTTTCTTTTCAGTTTGATCCTGGATAGATCATGATTTTCTTCCCTTCCTTGATTTTGGTTTGGTTCTGGTTTGGTCCTGGTATAGTCCTGCTTTGGTCTAGGTGTAGTTACATTATAGTGGTTTAGTTCTGATTAAATCCTGGTTTAACTCTGATTTAGTCCAGATGGTCCTGGTTTTAATTCTGGTTTTGTCTTTGGCCCTGGTTTACTTCTGTTATAGATCTGACTTAATCTTGGATCATTCCTTGTTAATCCTGGTTTAGTCCTGGGTCCTGGTTTAGTTCCAGTCCTGGATAGATCCTGGACTATTCTTGGTAAAGCGATAATATCTCCATAGAATCAAGCAGGTGGCAGACACGTCACCAGGAGAGTTTCATAGTGCCTTTTTAAAATATTTTTAACATTTTAAGTTATACTAAAGGTGCATTGTGTAACTTGTCTGGTGGAGGGGCCGTCACCTGCTTGTTTCTATGGATATGTCATTGCTCTGCTTAGAATGTTCCACAGTATGACATTAAACAGCTCTACTTTACATTTATTCAATTACAGGTGGTTTTACAGCTCAAAAATACCTAGAAAAACAGACATTCTGACTGTGAGCGGGGTCGCCTCTCCACAGATCTGACCTGTAACTTGGTCTGGTTTGGTCTCCATGAAGATAGAAAGGTTTAATGCCATAATGTGAAACATTCCAGACAAAGCAATAACATCTCCATGGAGAAAAGCATTTGGCGGACCCTCCAGCAGAAAAGTTACACAATGCACGTTTTAACAATCCATTTTTAGAGATCAATTTTAACATCTAACATGGAAAGTAATCAGGGCTTTTTTTCAGTCCTTAGTCATGTTTGCTCATCAGCTTGGCTCAGGTAAAGTGTAGGTGTTGGTGATACATCGAAGACACATTTATCGTGACTCATGGATCGTATTTTCAAATTACACAACACATTTTGTAACCCTCCAACTAAAGGCAAAGCTGTCAATGCAGAGACAGTCTGAATGTCCCCGAGGCTCCAGAGCTCCAGTGCACGGACCAGAAAGGCATGCTGGGAAACGCACTGCAAAACAACAATTATGTGATGGACTTACAGAAATGAACCTTTCCTGAATGTCTTTAGAATGATGTTGAGCTGTATCAGAACAAGTATAAGAGCACATAGACTAGTATACACCCATGGACCACTATGGAACCTACAGGACCACTGAGGGAGTACACACATATAAGTCCAGATACTGTATAAGGAATAGAAAAGAAAGTACTATTTTAAATGTGTATTGTATAACTCTTTTTGTGGAGGATCTGTCAAATGCTTTTCTCCATGGACATGCTATTGCTTTGTCTGGGATGTTTCACAGTATGGTATTAAACCTTTCTATCTTCATGTAGACCAAATCAGATGAAGTTACAGGTCAGATCTGTGGCGAGGCGACCCCGCTCACAGTCAGAATGCCTGTTTTTGAGCTATAAAACCAACTGTATTTGAATAAAAGTAAGGCAAAGCTGTTTAAAGTCATACTCAAGCAGGTGACAAACTCTCTACCAGAAAAGTTACACAATGCACCTTTTAATGCTGAAAATTACATTCTATTATCTAAAGAGTTTTTTTTTAAATTATCATTGTGGTATCAGAATCGGTATTGAGTATGAAATCTATTCCTTAGTATCAAAATCAAGTTTGGAATGTTGGTATCGTGACAACACTAACCCTCATGCTTTATTACTCCTCTTGTGAACACACCTTGTGGCTGTAGTTGTGATTCTGGGTTGCCTCCTTCAGTGACATGTTTGACAAGAATGCAGAACAATCATCTGTGGAATGACAGCAATCAGACCGCTTCCTCTCGCTCCTGCTGCACAAACCCAAGTCTGAGCTGTGCCAGGGCTCATTTACACCAAACCAAAACCAAAAGGCACTATTCTAATGGATGCAATCAGACAATCACTATGGATGCAGTTATTGAGGGAAAATATTGTCCTCTGCAGAGAACCAAATGTGACTCCACTGGGTGTTACTCTGTGTAAAAGCTGCTAATTCTGTAGTTTAGACGTCTACAAACATGTTCTAAAATGTACCAGTGTGTCAGATGCCCTGTCTGTGTATCAGATGCCCTCCCTCTGTGCCAAATGCCCTCCCTGTATTTCCATGGGATCTTATTCTGTGTTAAAGCTGCTATCCCTGTATCTTAGACCTCTACAAACATGTTCTGAAATGTGTGTCAGATGCCCTCCCTCTGTCTCCCTGAGGTCTTAACACTGTAGCTTAGACCTCAACAAACATGTTCTGAAATGTACCAGTGTGTCAGGTGCCCTCCCTGTCTCTCCACAAGGTCTTCTGTGTAAAAGCTGCTAACTCTAGTTTAGACCTCCATAAACATGACAGAGGGATTTAGTTCTCTGCAGAGGATGTGATATGACCTGTCTGCCTGTGTTTTGACTTTGCCAGTAGTGGACATTCATAAATCTTGTGCGCTCCTCTCTAAAGCAGTGGAGTAAGGGTCAGGAGTGTGGAGGAGGCCTGAAGAAAAACTCAAATCAAAGTGTTTATGGGATGGGTCTTTAGGAGATTTGTACAGTAAATAACTCAGGGCTTTGACTGTCCCTCTGAGCTCACACGGGTTAAATGTCTAAAAGTACATATTTTTAAAGCTATACTATGTAACTTTCTTGAGGTGGCCAGTCACCTGCATGATCTAATAGAAATTGAAAATTAAAACCATACTTCTGAACATTCTACATGGAGATAGATATGTTTTATGCCATACTGTGGAACATCATAACCAAAGGAACAATATTTCCATGGAAACAAGCAGGAAGAGGGCCTCCTCCAGGCCAAAAAAGAGTCAGGTTTGTGGAGCACAGTCAGAGTAAAGACAAAATTTTCTATGTTTTCAGAGGAACAAAACATCCAAAAAGAAAAAATAAATAAATAATTAATAATAATAATAATAATAATAATAATAATAATAATAATAATAATAATAATAATAATAACTTTTAGTTTAGTTCATTTTTGGGCTAAAAAGTTACATAGTGTGCTTTGCAAAACAAGAAAAACATTCAAATCACAATGTTAACAAATGAATGAATAATCATCATGAAATGAACATTTAAAGAACAAAAACCTCTGAGTCATATGCACCACTACTTGAACATTGTCAGAGGGTTAGTGTTAGGCCTCACACATCTTCAGGAAGACTGTTCCAGACTTTAGCTACAGAAAACTGAAATGGATAAAACTTAATTTTAAAGAAGACATATTGTGCTTTTTCTTTTTTCAGATTACCCTAACATACATATTGGGCTAAAATGGCCTATTAGTAGAAACAGGCCCATTGACTTCCAGTCCAAAATTTCTGGACTGTTTTTATCATTTAAAAATGTCTATGTGATATTTTTGAACCCTACAAGTATGACCCAGAGTCTGAATTTTTAAAATAATTGCAGGTCAGTACAGCACAGTGGGAGGAGACGGGGGTAAGGGACTATGGTCATTTTTCACCTCAGACAAGTGTCACTATAGGTGAGATGAGTTGTAATATAAGCCATGCTAGATCCAGATGATTTATGCTTATCATGCTCTACATATTGCCCAAACTGTGATTAAAATCTGCCATCCTGCCAAGAATGTGTTTTCATAAATGGCCGATACAAAGAGGCTGACAGCAGGTGAGCTCTGAGGTCTGTGTTGTGTCACATCATTCATCTTTTATATTAGACGTGCTGAAATACACTGTGATGTGCCCTGGACCTGATTATTTCTATGTATTTGAGCAAAATGTGTCTTGCCCCAGCACAGCTATATTGTATAAGCAGCTCTTGAGGTCAAAATAATTCAGCTATGTACTGTCTGTTTCTAGCTTTTTATTGTTCCATAAACAGGAAGTGTACATTAGCATGCTAGTTATTGTTAGCTGTATCATCATGACGCACTGGTCTCTTGAACTGTGAAGAGCTTGTATAAACTCATTGCTGTGAATAATTAGGATGCTCTAAATGCTTAAGGTAAGTGCGGAATAACTTTGGACCACTGCAAACTGTTTGAAATGAACTAGTTCTGTTTTTAAGATGGTAAAAATCAGGAACAGCACCTTTTTTAATATGTAGATTTATGGTGTGTTTCGGGAAAAAATGGAAACAAAACTAAGTTCAAATGTTTTGTGGTTGGACCTTTTGCTCATGTTCACATTTCTCACAGAAGTGGACACAGAAAGCAGATGTGAAAGCGCAGCCTCAAAAGCAAAAGTATACTGCAAATACAAACCCATCCTTTAATGTGGATGGGAAAAACATAGCATTACAATATAACTTCAAGTGCACATCACAGGTTAGAGTTAATTCACTAAAACATCATTATATTTAAGATTTTATGAACAAAACAAAACTAAATCTTGCCCAGTTTTGTCATTTTACTTCCTGGTTGGAAATGGGCAGCAGATATGCCATCTGGGCTCATACCTCGAGCTGCAACTGATGTAAAACTCTTCTAAATATTTACTACAGATACTACCCACAAACCAAGTAGGCTAAAAACCTGCCACATGAAGTACATTACCAGGATATTACACAATTTCTGTTAAAGGGCCCCTATTACACTATTTTCTGATCTATATAATATTATAATGTTGTTTCTTCATCACAAACACACCTGGAGTTGTGTTTTGTTTCATTCACATGTTTCACACACAAACCCTGCAGATTTAGGCTGAGTTCTTCTCTCAAACAAAAACAAAAAAAACAACAACACTCTGTTCCACCTTGTAATGTCATGTGGTAATGTAGGAAGTTTTCCACTGTGTTTTTAAACTCCACACACCTGCACCAGAATTATTTGGATGATTTCAGACCTGGAATTGCCAGTCTTGACTGAACTAAAGGTAAAAAGTAGCTGTTAACTTGAAAAATACTACTACATGAATACATTTTGAGCTTTGGAGATGTTGACTATGTAGAGTAATAATAAAGTGTTACTCAAACATGTGTGACTGAAACAAAACACAACTCCAGGAATGTTTTTGAGGAGGTAACATCATTATAACATAACTAAAAGCTCACGTCAGATATGTGTCAGATTTAATAGTGACGGGAAGCGTTTTTTTTAACAGGTTGACTTCACAAAATTGCGTCCACAGAATTGCCATGTTAATTTTATGTTCTTATGGGGTTGAATAATTGCACGTCTTTCTTTATGATGTTTATGTTTTTGTTTCATGTAAATAATGTGTAATCTGAAGTATTTTGACCTGTCCCCGATAGTCTTGTCATGATACTAAAATTTCAAACTCAATTTCCATACTAAGACGCTCAGACCACAACCTCGTCAAACTGCTCCCGCAATACACACCAAAGGTGCGAAGAGGACCTGCGCGGAAGCTGTCTGTGAAGCTGTGGACTGAAGAGGCCAATGAGAGTTTGAGGGACTGTTTCCAGACCACAGACTGGAACATGTTCAGCAGCTCTTATGGAGATGACATCAATGGCCTGACCCACTGCATCACGGACTACATCAACTTCTGCGTGGAGAGCACTGTGCCAACCCGGAGGGTGCGGTGCTTCTCCAACAACCACCCCTGGGTCACCCCTGAGCTCAAAGACCTCCTGAACCAGAAGAAGAGGGCTTTCATCTCAGGGGACAGAGAGGAGCAGAAGAGGGTCCAGCGGGAGCTTCAGTGGAGGATTCGTCGGGCCAAGAAGGATTACGGGAAGAAAATGGAGGAGCAGCTGGCCCAGAACAACGTGCGGGATGTGTGGAGAGGTCTGAAGAACATCTCAGGATTTGGTCAGAACACCAGAGGGACATCTGATGGAGATCAGCGCTGGGCGGATGAACTAAACGTTTATTTCAACCGTTTTGATTGTCCCCCCATCCCCTCTGCCTCTTTCTCGGATCCCCCCTCTTCACACACCCCCAGGCCACTGGACACACCCCCCCTTCCCGGACCGACTGCACCCACCCCCCGCCCCCTACCACCCACGTCTCCAGCTCACTTCACACCGACTGTTCCCAGCACCAGCCCCCCTCTGCCCCCCACCCCCGGCAGTCCACCCCAGTCCCCCCCTTACTCCTCCGTCTACATCACACCGGATCAGGTGAGGAGAGAGCTGAGGCGGCTGAAACAGAGAAAATCTGCAGGACCAGATGGCATCTGCCCCAGGCTGCTGAGGACCTGCGCGGACCAGCTCTGTGAGGTTCTCTGCTACATCTACAACCTGAGCCTCAGCCTGGAGAAGGTCCCTGTCCTGTGGAAGACCTCCTGTGTGGTACCAGTTCCAAAAACAACACATGCCAGGGAACCGGCCCACTTCAGACCAGTCGCCTTGACCTCTCACCTCATGAAGACCATGGAGAGGCTGATCCTCAGCTACCTCCGCTCCGTGGTGAGCTCCACTCTGGACCCGCTGCAGTTTGCCTACAAGCCCAACATCGGAGTAGAGGACGCCGTCATCTACCTGCTGCAGCGGGCGCTCACCCACCTGGAGACTGCCGGGAGCGCTGTGAGAGTCATGTTCTTTGACTTCTCCAGCGCCTTCAACACCATCAGGCCGGCACTGCTGCGGGGGAAGCTGGAGGACGCCGGAGTGAACGGACATCTCGCCGCCTGGACCATCGACTACCTCACTGACCGGCCGCAGTATGTGAGGCTGCGCGGCTGTGAGTCAGAGGTGGTTGTCTGCAGCACTGGGGCCCCACAGGGAACTGTCCTTTCACCCTTCCTCTTCTCTATCTACACCTCGGACTTCACCTACAACACGGACACCTGCCATCTCCAGAAGTTCTCTGACGACTCGGCCCTTGTGGGCTGTGTGTCTGAGGGGAATGAGCTGGAGTACCGATCGGTCATCAGGGACTTTGTGGACTGGTGTGAGCACAACCACCTGTGCCTTAACACCAGTAAGACCAAGGAGATGGTGATCGACTTTGGGAGAAGGACACTACTTCCCTCACCGGTGAACATCCAGGGACAGGACATAGAGACAGTGGACAGTTTTAAGTACCTGGGTGTTCACCTCAACAATAAACTGAACTGGTCCCACAACACTGACGCCCTGTACAAGAAGAGCCAAAGTCGCCTCCACCTTCTGAGGAGACTGAGTTCTTTTGGAGTGTGCAGGCCCCTGCTCAAGACTTTTTATGACTCTGTGGTGGCCTCTGCTCTCCTCTACGCTGTTGTCTGCTGGGCCCCGAGCAGCACAGAGCGGGACAGGAAAAGACTGAACAAACTAGTCAGGAGGGCCAGCTCTGTCCTGGGCTGTCCTCTGGAGTCTGTGGAGGAGGTGGGTGAGAGGAGGGTGCTGGCCAAACTCACATCCATCATGGCCGACACCTCTCACCCTCTGCACCGGACTGTAGAGGAACTGAGCAGCACCTTCAGCGGCCGACTGAGGCACCCTCAGTGCAAGAAGGAACGCTACCGCAGGTCCTTCATCCCCACTGCTGTCAGACTGTACAACTCCACTGTTTAACACTTACAATAACCTGTGCAATAACCAGTGCAATAACCTGTAACCATGTCACCTTATCAGTAACCGCCTCCACTGTCCTCAGATTATATATTTATATATTTGTATATTTGTATTCTTTTACATATATATATATTATATAAGAGATATGTTTTATTATATATTTACATTTCTTTCACTCCCTGTACATAAGAGCTACCTGATGTTGTAAATATGTTAATATTTATTGTGATTTTATTTTTTATTTACTTATTGTTCTGAGTGTTTTGCACAATTTTTCACAACTTTTTGCACTATACTGTCCCCTGACTGTGAGCTTCTGTCACGAGTGAATTTCTCCTCTGTGAGATCAATAAAGTCTTATCTTATCTTATCTTATCTTAAGGAATAGACTTGATACCCGATACTGATTTTGATACCACGAACGATGATAATTTAAAAATACTGTTCAGACAATAGAATGTGATTTTCATCATTAAATGGTAGTATTTTCTTTTCTATTCCCATGTGTCCTTATATCTGTGTACTCCCTCAGTGGTCCTGTAGGTTCCATAGTGGTCCATGGGTGTATACTAGTCTATGTGCTCTTATACTTGTTCTGATACAGCTCAACATCATTCTAAATCTATTTAGGGAAGGACCATTTCTGCTCTGAGTGTGACTTTTTTTTAGTATTCATACCTGCTCAAATGAGTATCTAGTTTTGATACTACTTTTACATGCAATAGTCATTCTGTCTTCTCTGTCTTAGTTGTTTTTCTCTGTTCTCCTTCAGGTAAAGGTGTGATAAAACAAGATGCACCATGCTATTTCGGAGCTAAAACTATGTCAGCTATGTCATAAATGCCGACCTGTTTCGTCAGAGGAGCCATCGGTCTGTTTGTGTATCTGTCTGTCAGTGCGATAAAAAATTAAACAGAGAATTGTGCCAGGAACAAATGTAGAACAGTGATGACTTTGTTTTGGAATGTTCCTCAGTTTGGCATTAAACTTATCTTGTATCTCCATGTTGGTAGATGGATAGTGGTAGCAACAAAAGCACCTGTAGTTGAATGAATGTAGTGAATTTAATGCCTTACTATGGAACATTCCAGGAAAAGCAAAATGAGCAAGTGGCATGCCCTCTACAAGAAAACTTCTACATTTCACCTTTAATAACAAACAGCATACTTTAAGCTTGACAAATAACAGCAAACAATACTAATCTATCATGATTTTTTGTCATTCTTTTATTTTTTTTTTTATTATGATGCTCCTTAAACCTTTCAGTTTAGTTTAAAGACGCTGTACCTGATTTTTACAGTCTTAAAAACGTGAAAAAAAGAACTAGTTCATTGTAAACAGTTTGCAGTGGTTCAGAGTTCTTCCTCACTTACCTTCTGCATTCTGAGCATCCTTTGTTTTTTCACCACGATGAATGCTTTTCACAGCTCTGAGACCAGTGTGGAGTTTTACTGTGACTACAACTAGGGATGCACCGATCCAGCTTTTTTAGTTCCAATACCAATATCGAGGCTTTGACTTTAAATATCTGCCGATACCCAATATTAATAGATAGCAGTGTAGGGACGGAATATGACACTTATTTTGGTACAACACAGATCAAATTGTTGTACTGTTATTTCTCCTTCAAATGACTGTTGAACAGCTTTATATTACAAGAACATTATGAGACTTTTTATGCCAAAATCACTCTGTAAATGCCATGGTCTTAAAAGCCCAACCAGGATATGGGCTTAACCGACTATTTTCAGTACCAGTATTGGTATCAGTGCATCCCTAATGACAGCTAGCATGCTAGCAGACAGAAGACAGGTGACATATTTTGACCTGAAAAGCTGATTGTACAACTATAAGACAAAGTTTGCTCAAATAGATGAGAGAAATAAGAGAAATAATATAGAGATAATACTCCCTACAACTGTACAGTAACTTAATCTCAAGTAACAGATAACCTTATGCCCTGTCAATCAGTGTATCATTGCACTGTCGTTCTTGTCTCTTGTTTATAGCTGTGATTTTATAGTTTATTTTATAGTTTATTACTTATTTTATTTTGACTTGTACATATACATTTATTTTTATAATTATGTCTCATTTGACACGTGTCTCTTGCTCTTTTTGCTACACCATCTATTTTTGTTACTCTCTGTTATTATATTATATTGTGATGTTTGAGCTACTGTGTCCAAATAATTTCCCTTGTGGGTCAATAAAGTTTGTCTAAGTCTAAGTCTAAGAAAATGTGGTAGAGGGCCTTTAGATTCATGCTGCTGCTGCTGTTTGTGGGCCCATAGTCCATCTGGTTACATTTTACCGATATTATTTCTATTAACAAAGAGCCCTGCTTCAGTTCACCTGGTTCAGTCATGACCTCAGGCTTCAAAACAGCACCAAATCCAAAGCAAACAGAGTCTGTTATTTGAAGGCACATGACAGTTCTGCACCGGCTCTCTGCACAGATACAGGACTATATAGATTTTCTCTATTCTTGAAGATACAGAAATTCAAAATATAGAGTCAGGCTGCACGATTTTGGAAAGTAGTCCGTTGGCATTTTTGTTTTTGTTTTTTTGCAAGTATTGTGAGTGCATGTTTAAATCCCTCTATGAGCGTTAATGTGTGAGAGAAGACTAATCCCATAATCCTGTGCATTTCAGAACAATCAATCAATCAATCAATCTTTATTTATAAAGCGCTTTTCATACACACGTGCAACACAAAGTGCTTTACAAGTTAAAATCACAAAAAATAAAAAATAAAAAATTAATTTCACACACACACACCCACACACACACACCCACACACCCACACACCCACACACACACACTATCGGTCCCAGCCCTCACCCGCAAGCACACCCACACAAGTAAACCCATCAGATACACACATAAGGCTGGGCACAGATGCAAGTAAGTATGGAAACGCCATCACAGAAGCCCTCCGCACCGGGGGCAGCACACCAGCTGCAGCCACCAGGCAATGGCGCCGGGCACCCAGCCGAGGCGCGACCAAAAAGTCAACCTCAGTCCAGGCACCCAGAACCAAGTACCCAGCCAGCCACAGGCAAAGCGCCACCCCCGGCACAGAGGGCTCCCGCAGAGGAAACACTGGAAAGTCCAAAAACACTGCAAAGGCCATGGACAAGAACATAAAATGGCCTAAAACAAATACAACTAAAACACAAATAACTATAACCAAAGGCAGTAAGAACACAAGCTATCTAAAAGCTAAACTAAAAAGGTGGGTCTTGAGCCTGCTCTTAAAAACATTAACATTCTCTGCGGCCCTGAGGTCCTCCGGCAGACAGTTCCAGAGGTGAGGGCCGTAAAACTGAAATGACGCCTCGCCGTGAGTGTGTGTCCTGACTCTGGGAATAACTAGGAGCCTGCTGCCGGAGGAGCGCAGGGGCCGCGAGGGTTCATAAGGTAAAAGTAACTCTGAGAGGTAAGAAGGCCCAAGACCATTAAGACACTTATAAACCATTAAAAGAACCTTAAAATCGATCCTGAAACACACAGGGAGCCAATGCAGTGATTTTAAAACTGGTGTAATGTGCTCCCGCCCCCTGGTCCCCGTCAGGACACGAGCTGCTGAATTTTGTAAAAGCTGTAGACCAGAGATACTCTTTTTGGGGAGACCAGAGAGCAGGGCATTACAGTAGTCGATGCGACTGGTGATAAAAGCATGCATGAGCACCTCCGTGTTGGCCCGAGAGAGAATTGGGCGGACTCTGGCGATGTTCTTTAGATGATAAAAACCTATTTTGGTGATGTTCTTAATGTGTGGAATAAAAGTCAGCTCAGAGTCAAAAATCACGCCCAGATTCCTCACTTGTGAGGAGGGATTAAAAGACTGTGACTGTAGTTTGGGTAAAAGTTTCTCTCTCTGGGCCTCAGGACCGATGACTAAAACCTCAGTTTTGTCCTGGTTGAGCTGGAGAAAGTTTTCTGCCATCCAGGATCGAATATCTGTGATACAGTTAAAAAGTGTGTCCATTGGCCATGTGTCATCAGGAGACATGGAGATGTACAACTGTGTATCATCAGCGTAACTGTGAAAGCTGACTCCATGTCTCCTGATGACACTGCCAAGAGGGAGCATGTACAGGTTAAAAAGCACTGGGCCTAAAATCGAACCCTGGGGCACACCACATGTGATTTTATGAACCTGAGAGGAGCAGGTGTCCACACTTTTTAGGTGTGGTTTATAGAGATCTAATTTACAGGTACAACAAGACTTTCTATAAAGACACAGGATATTATCTTCTTTACAGTGGACATTCGATCACAGAAATAACTGCAGCCTTTGCGATTGTGATTTTGATTCAGTTGCAGTATATTGTTCAGGCCTAGTATGTAAATTGTAAGAAAAGCTGCATTAGACTTCATACCAAGACATTTAGAGGCACATTTGCCATGGGTTTGTAATTATTATCAACCCACAAAATATGAATCATATTTGTAATCATGTAGAATTTGTTTTTCGATGTCCTATCTTTATTTTTTTAATTTATTATTATTATTTTTTACATTAACTGAATCTGCTGCTGCTATCCCTGTAGTTTTGGCCCATGTTCAGAGAATGATTTAGTGTGATTTAGGTTTAAATACATATTATTGTCCTTCAGTGTCTCTGGTTTAGACCTGTCAGGAGCAGTCAGGTCTACCTTAGCTGGAAGATTTGACCATTCAGCCTCTGTGCCACCATCCAAATATTTGTCACTAAATACGGGCCCATTTCATGCTGTTTTCTGATGTTACAATGTTGTTTCCTCATCACAAACATAGCTGGAGTTGTGTTTTGTTTCACTCTGTTCCACCTTGTGATGTCACGTGGTAGTCCTTCCCTGTGTTTTTAAATTCCATTCACCGTCCTGGTATTGTCATTCTATTGAACTAAAGGTAAAAGAAGCTGCTAACTTGAAAACTACCACTTCCGTAGACAGACTAATAAACCCGGATTACTCAAACATGTGTGAATGAAACAAAACACAATCTGGGTATGTTTTTGAGGAGGAAGCAACATTCTAACATGGCTTAACATGGCGTAACATGGCTTAATTGCCTCTTGTGAGTCAGTTTTGTCAAGCGGTTTTGCGTAATGTTGGACCTTTACATTTTTTTTTTTCAGTCCTATATTTAGATGTGAGGACTAAGAGAAGCTGGGAAAGACTTGATTTGAACAGATTGTGTTTCATATCTGGGCCCTGACAAAGCGCCTGTAGCTGCGTCTCCCACATTTAGATTTGAATCAGCTCATTTCACTTAGATGTGGGAGTTAAGACTCAACAGTGGTGTAATATTCGTGCTGACTCATAGATTTCAGCTTCAGGGCATTTCATAGCCCACCCAAACTAACCTCTGCAGCTGAGTTCTGTCAACTCCAACAACTCCAAGCTTTTACTGAGCAATAGAGCCTCAAGAATACTCACAACTGAATGGAAATTGCCATTAAACTAGTCAATCAGCTAATTATAACCACAATAATCATCAGATGAAGAAGAAATTAGCTTCAAGATTAATCACAAATTTGAATTTTTGTCATTTCTTCTGGACGTGTTCAAAATGTGAACTTTGAACAGAATCCTACTATCAAAACATAAATTGCAAATCTGATCACAATCACTATGCTTCAGAGATAAAAAGTATTGAAAACCTGATACTAATCAATATTAAAACTAGTATAGAAACTAGATATTAATTTGAGCAGCTATCAGTACTAAATGAACCTTTCCTTAATAGCTTTAGAATGATCTTGAGCTGTACTTGGTATCGAATATATCAAGTTTATTCCTTACTATCAAAACTTTTATATTTGAAACTCACTGTAACACTACTTTGACCAGAACCTAATCGCAGTGCTTGTCAGAAAAAACACAATTTGATATTTTCCCCAAATGGCCCTGGTAAAAGTCCTTTTCACATTAAACATTATTACGGTTACTTTATATAGAATGTGCTGAGTCGATCCTGTCAGCACTTTGTTGGGAGTTAAACTGGAAATACTCTGAAACCTGTTTAAGTTATTGAGGCTCAGACGTGACCCTCGCTCGGACCAGAACTGACCACAAACTCTTTTAAACAGCTCTTATGTAATGTCAGTGTGGAATAGTGATTTGGGCCTAACCACATGTTTTAATTGTGTGTTTTCTTGACTCAAATGAATTGTTGAGGCTTGTCTTGTCTTACTACATTTTTGTCCGTGGTGGGCCCCCTACATTTTTAATTAAAGCAGGCCTATTCTTTTTTTTTTTTTTTTTTTTTAATAGTTGTTTCCTGTTTGTGTTTGGAATGATTCATGCATGTTTAAGCAATCTTTAAATGTGCAAATTAACATAATGATCTGTGGGTTTCAGAGATTATAGCTGTATAACAGACTCAAGTACAATATACAACTATTGTGATACTTTTGTGATTTCTTTAACTTGTATGTTGTCATGAAAACTATACTAGTGCCAATACTGATTTTAGGGAGAAGGCCTATTATTGTTAATAATTACTAGACTTACAAGTACATACAACATGCATACAAGTATTTTTTCTTTCTTTTTTTTTTGTAGAATTAGCTGTGGTCAGTCGAATTCCTGACATACTAAAGAGCCTCTGCCTTATTTGTCCCCATATATTTGGGCAAAATACGTCTTGCCCCAGTACAGATATATTGCAAGCAGCTCTTGAGGTCAATATTAGTCCTCTATGTACTGTCTGCATCTAATTCTAAAGCTTTTTACTTTCCAATAATGAGGAAGTGTGCCATTAGCATGCTGGTATTTGGTAGTAGTTGCTAGTAGCTTTATTGTGATGGCCAAACTCCACTCTGGTGTCTGAAAGTTGTACCACCAAAAAAAAAAAAAAAAGTAAAATTTCTTCCTCCAAAAGTCCTCCCGCTCCAAACCACAGTCTTTTGCTGACCGAGGATTGGCTGTAGACCTCGCCATTAGAAAAACCCAAACTCGTCACTGACATCAAACATAACTTTACGATTAAAATGAGATTAACTGCACGGCCCTAGTTCTGTGTGATGACTGTAGATTGCCTGTTCCTCTCCACTCCACAGAATCTCTTTAAACCCAATGTGGACTTCCTTGGCTGTGGTGCGTTCAGGAAAAGCTGGGTTCATGTTTCAGACCTCACATTTTCCATTCTGTGTGTGGCGTTCGAGGGTCGTTTGGTTTGGCAGCAGAGAACAGCTCTCTCCTCTCTCCACCCTCTCGCCATTCACCAAAACCAGGATTTGTAGCTCGTATTTAATTTTTTAATTTTGTTTTCTCCAAGATGAAACCAGCCAGGGACTAAAACGTGGCCAGGAACTAATCCAGGAACTAATCCAGGGACTAATCCAGGGACTAATCATCCAGGGACTAATCCAGGGACCAAACCAGGGACTAAAGTAGGGACTAAACCAGAGACCAAATCCCTCCTGCTTTAGTCTCTGCCCTCCCTAAAACAGGGACTAAGACAACTTCTAACAGGGAAGGCAAGGACTAAGACGAGGACTAAGACGAGGACTAAGACGAGGACTAAGACGAGGACTAAGACGAGGACTAAGACGAGGACTAAGACGAGGACAAAAGCCAAGGACTGGAATAGGGCTAAACCAGAGATCAAACCACAGATTAAGATGGACTAATGCGGGATTACATCTGGTCCAGTAGCCACGAACTGGACCAGGGACTGAACCAGGGACTAAAGTGGGACTACATCTGGACCAGCAAACCTTGAACTGACCCAGGAACTGAACCTGGGACAAACTAGGAACAGGGACCAAATCAGGGACCGAACCAAGGACTGAACCAAGGGACTGAACTAAAATCAAACCAGGAATAAACCAGGAACAAACCAGGACCATGCCACAGACTGAACCAATGGACCCAGAGCAGGACTGCATCTGGAACCAGGGACTGAACCAGGGACCGGATTAACACTAGTACACCACAGAGCAACAAGGGACTAGACTTAGTATTTTTGTGCCACTGCCATGCTTCTTTCTGTTCTACCTTCAGATTTTTTTGTTACATTTCTGTACAAAAAATCATTTCACATTTGGAACATGATCGCTACAACAGTTCTGCTCCTGTTTTCATAAGATGCCCATGTTCTCAGCACACAGAGCCCATGTTTTGTCTCATTGTTGACACAGCGTCAGATCTGAATGTATCTGATGTAAAAATGTAAAACGGAGACTGTAATCTCTGAAGTTTGTTTCTGTGTGAGTGAATGGAGCGCTTGTTGGGTTTCACAATGTGGCTCTGTCCAGGACCTCTGCTGCACATTCTGCTGGGGCCAGGAGTGGGCAGCACCAGGCCCTCATCTGCATCAGAGAGGATCATGGGAAAATGCAGGGTTATTCTGTGTAGATTTTTCATGTTCTCCCTGTGTCTGGTTGGGTTTCTTCCACTTTTCCATGCATTAACACCATGGTGCAGTTGAAGCTTCTTGCCCATGTAATGTGGTTTGTGTGAACTACAAATTAGGGTTGAACTGTCTGGAAAAGATAACAAATTGTGATTTTTCAGCATTCAAACATTGTGAAAGTGATTTATGATATGTTTTAATAATAGGATTCTGTTCAAAGTTCACATTTTTAACGCATCCAGAAGAACTGACAAAAAGACTGAAATCTGAACTGACAAACCAATACAAGAATCTAATTTCAGAGCATCTTTAAGTACAGATCTAAACTACAGGGTTAGAAACTTTTATGCACAATAAGACATGATGTTGTTGTTCGTGGAGGAAATGATGGCACTTCAAAAATTGAATCCTTTTGCTCACTGTGTTCTTGTCACAGTTTTGCCTGTTGTTTACATGTTCATCCCCAGTCCAGCTCCATTTTTTTTTAGCCTGATCCAGTCCATCTTTTGCTTCCGCCCTTTTTTTCCTACAGCTGTCACTCATTCCCTAATCATCCCAGGGTCGTCTATATAAACTCCCTCTGCCCCGTCAGTTCTTGCTCGATTGTTGATCAGTCAAGAGACTCTCCAGCTCTGTATCTGAAATCTGTTGTTTGCAATTTGTGCAATTCTGCATTATTCCCTGTTTGAAGAATCTGTTTCTGAGTTATTCCCAGCCTGTTTTCTAATTACAGAATTTCCCAGTTTTGGAGGATATTTTAGTTCACATAATATAATCATATCTTCCTTTGTTGTTTATCAGCCTGATTTGTCATATTAAGCTTTTCCTATTGTAGGACACTTTCTGTTGAACTGAACCAAGGCCTTTGCGTTTGTCAGTATTCTTTTGTTGCCTGCGTGATAGTTCTATTGGAATTGCGTCATTGTAAATGTGAATTGGTTCTCAATCGACCTATTAAAGGTTAACTTAATATTGTCAACATAACAAAAGGAGAAATTTCCAAGTTGCTTCCTCAGTTCAGAACTGAGGAAGCAGCTTGGATGAGCTGCGAAACGTATTCAACCAAATAAACTCTGTCCAGTTGATAAATTAAATTTCTCCTTTTGCTATGGATTCTACCTGGACGACTGAGGGATTCTACACACATTGTCAACATAAAGCTTTTGTCACTTACTCACAGTGGGAAGAGGAACCACAACTTTTACCCAAGTAAGAGTACTGTTACCCTACACAATATATTACTCAAGTAAAAGTACGGAGTCTGAAAACTACTCCATGAAGTACAGTTATATGAAAAAGTTACTTGAGTACACTACTAAGTCTAAAGTTTAGGATCACTTTTATTCTTTATTTTCATGGCTGTTTGCATTGTAGATCCTCACTGAAGGCATATTACCATTTGAAATGCCAATATATTGCTACAGAGACGTACTGTGATAAAACTATAATACTGAAACTACTTTTTTACTACATTTTTAAATATACAGTATCATTAAAAGGCCTGAGCTGCAACAAATAAATAGCAGAATGTACCAATACTTAGCAATAGCAGTTATTTATTCTACTCTCTACAGTGCAAATCTTACTGTACTACCCACTACTGCAAAGAAAAAAAATACCCACGATAAATATTGACACCCCAAATAGTTCCAGCTTTCATATATTGAACGATAAGTTGATACTGTAACGTGACAGGCCTATATGGAATGTAGCCAAAAAAAAAACAAAAAAAAACAAAACCCTCCCTTTTCCTTTTAAAGTGATTATTTCCCCCAAATTATGCAATTTAAATTTACTACAAATTCACATACAGCCTTTTTACCACAAGAGCTGTGTAGTCATATTTTGTGCAGTTATGTCTTAATATTAGTGTTCAAATTTTCATTATTATTATTTTACTTTATTATCCCTGTAGGGAAATTATCCTCTGCATTTGACCCATCCTTTCAGGAGCAGTGGGCAGCACATGAAGACACCTGAGGGCCCATCTCCATGATCTTGTTCCTAGGCTTGGTCAGGACCTCAGCTGGAGGATTTTTTTACCTATGGAGCATGTTTTTGGGTTTGTGTGTAGTTTTTAGACAGCAGTTCACCCTAAACAAATTATCGGCCTATGCTGGAGATTTAAGACCGATAACCAATACACTAGCAAGTCCGTATATCGGGCTATCTTTATACCGATATTTAGTGTTATTTTTTTCTACATAAATCCATATATCTTGCTTCATATATTTGATGTCTTCCGTTTATATATCTGAAAAGTTGAAGGTGGTAAATATAAAGAAAAAAAAAAACTGAATGAGAAGGTGTGTCCACACTCTTGACTGGTAGAGTTTATGTAATCAAGTAAATGTAGGTGAGTAGGCCTACTATTGGACCACCGGCTCGACTCTGTCTGCACTTGTGTGTGTGCGTCAGCTGCATATTTCACTCTGAGCGTCGTGCGTGTCTCGTCATGTCTGAACTCTCTCAACACTACGCTGAACAAACACACATGCCTCATTTCCTGTTTCTTCATCATATATTTGGCACTTTTCTACCTGTATTTCCTAATCTGGAGGGCATGAGAAGTAGAGATTGACCAATATCGGCCGATTGTTTAGAATCCAGAGGAACCAATGGCCGATAAGCTCTTTGGGACAGTTATGTAGGGGCAATTTTTATTATTTTTCCCCCAATTCTGTAATTTAAATGTACTACAAACTCATCCACAGCTAATTTTAACATAAGAGAGTAGTGTAGTCATGTCTTTTTGCACAGAGGTGTTCAAATAAGGCTTTATGTTAGGCCACGGGCTAGGATAGTCACGTGTGCACCCCCCCCCCACAACCCTATAAATTTGGTATCACTGGAAACCTTGGGATGTCTAGATTACAATTATAACTGGTAACAGTAAAAAAACTGGGACTTGCTATGACAAATCAATAGTTTTATTGACCTACCATAAAACTCATGAAATAGCTGAATGCGAAACCTGTGATTTCGCCACATGATACAAAGACTCAGTAAATCATCAATTTTTCACTTAAATAAACATATAAGGCATGAAATGAAAGCTAACTCTGTGCCAAATCATTCCCTTTTTAAATGATATGTCTGTCTTAATTGTGTCTGAAGATATGCTTTAGTGAAGTATGACACCATATAAACAATAAATGCTCGTATGACAATACATGATGAATATGACAATAGTTCTGTTTTCATCATAATTCTACATACATTTGCCTAAACTATATGCACAACAAGAAAGCCCAATCTCTCAGCTTTGATCTCATGCCAAAAGTAATCTGGTAGGACAAATACTAGCAAAGATATATGTTTTACCTAGTGATCGGTAAAACACTTAAATGAATGCTGAAGATCGCATCATCACTTCAACTTGAATTATATATTATTAAAATGTATTTAACTTGAAATAAAATTGAAATGCCATAGGTTTTAGGGTATCAACAAACCTGTACTTCTAATATTCCCAAGTTTCACCCACATACAATGTTTAATATGTCTTAGCAGGTGCAATTACTACCTATCTGGTTCACAGGTGATTTCCTGCCAAAAGAACTTCTAGATATTGCTCAGGAAACTGTGGTAACTGAGGACTTCAGTGAGGACCTGGATGACTTAGATTCAGATCTGGTTTGTGATATCGATGCTGACTTTGAATCATTTGTGGAAGATGAAAGTGACTGTGATTCAGACTGAGATGATCTATGTTACAGGTCAAAATAAATGCACAAAAAACTCACTAAAACAAAACAACCGAAAAAAACATGTTCATTAGTTTTCTTTTATGTTTCAGAAAAGATAAGTAACAGAATCAGTTATTGTTTTTGACATACGTTTTGAAAGCTTGGCGAGATTGACTTTTTGTGTCAATTTATGTGTTACTGGTTATTGAGTTATTGTGGCACACTGAGACATATCAAACATTGTATATGATGGAAATGAAAGTGGTAATATTGCAAGTGTAGGTTTGTTGATACCTCAAAACATATGGCATTTCAATTTTTAAGCTGAATATGGGATCATTATGCGATCTTCAGCATTCATTTAAGTGTTTTATCGATCACTAGGTAAAACATATGATATCTTTGCTAGTATTTGTCCTACCAGATTACTTTTGGCATGAGATCAAAGCTGAGAGATTGGGCTTTCTTGTTGTGCATATAGTTTAGGCAAATGTATGTAGAATTATGATGAAAACAGAACTATTGTCATATTCATCATGTATTGTCATACGAGCATTTATTGTTTATATGGTGTCATACTTCACTAAAGCATATCTTCAGACACAATTAAGACAGACATATCATTTAAAAAGGGAATGATTTGGCACAGAGTTAGCTTTCATTTCATGCCTTATATGTTTATTTAAGTGAAAAATTGATGATTTACTGAGTCTTTGTATCATGTGGCGAAATCACAGGTTTCGCATTCAGCCATTTCATGAGTTTTATGGTAGGTCAATAAAACTATTGATATGTCATAGCAAGTCCCAGTTTTTTTACTGTTACCAGTTATAATTGTAATCTAGACATCCCAAGGTTTCCAGTGATACCAAATTTATAGGGTTGTGGGGGGGGGGGGGGGGTGCACACGTGACTATCCTAGCCCGTGGCCTATGTGGATTTATTGTGATTTTTCTGAGAAGCATAGCAATTAAATTTGCAATTCATAGGATTCTGTTCAGAGTTCACATTTTAAAGAATTGACTAAAAGACTGAAATCTGAGCTGACAAATTAATACAAGAATCACACGTCAGAACATGTTTGTAGCAGTTTTTATGCAGAAGACGGGAGATTTTGTTAGTGGAGGAAAATGATGGTGCTTCATTCAAAAATACAGTTAATCTTGCAGGCCTCTTGCTAACTATATTCACAGAAATAAATCAGACATAAACATTGTATTTCCCATCACACACAAGCTGCTCTCATTCTGACAAAACTGTACAAAATGATTTCTTACCAGCAGATGGCAGCAGCACAGAGTTTACTAAATTCAAACTGGTTTCCTTATACTCTCTGTCATCACAATCACAGTTCTTTATTTAATATCTCTTTATGGAAAAAACTGTGTGTTTTGTCAAATGCCCTCCCATCCTCCTGTAATACTGCGTGTCAGATGCCCTCCCATCCTCGTCTATCCCTATAGTGTTTAACTGAAATGGATTATGTAGAATGTTTATTGTCGAGAGATTTTGTGGTGCGGTTTGGTAAATGCTGGACTAATGGACCTTGTTAGTCACAAATCTAATATAATTTCCTCCTGGCTATTCCTTATAAGAATACTCAATAGACTCTGGTATTCAAGGCAAATTGTGGCTCAAAAAGGTGCTAAAATGTGCCTATCTTGGTTGAGGAGGTTCGAATATATTGAACAAAACATGAATGCGCTGTAAAAAGTGCAGAAATATACTTTTGTTTGAGAAACGACACATACTTTTTGTTTTATTTTTGACAGTTTTTTAATGCTTTTTTACTTGGAACAATTACTGTATGCTTATGTCCAGTCCAAAACAAGATTTGTGATACTATCTTTTCAGTTGATCTCCTGACTCTACCAGAAGGACAGTGCATATTCTCCTGTCTGAAAACACTATCATTCAGAGCCAGCTGTCCGTTTGTATATCTTTGCAACACATAACTTCAGCTGATGACATAATGAATGGCCGTGTTGAGGTCAGGGCGTCCTTATCTCTCTCAGGGTTGTGGGGAGGAGGGGTTAAAGTTCAGAGTTCACCTGAGAGGAGGACTTGTGTCTGACCTGAACTGTCCAGAGGATGGATCACTAGAACAAGGACATGGCTTTGGGACATGGAAACACAATGAGAGTGTAGGAAAGGAGGAGTGTGGTAAAGGAAGAGAGTGCAGATGAAAAGAGCAGAAAGAAACCAGTACTTGTATTGGTTTACATGGTATTTGTCCCAATGGCCAGAAATCAGAGATTGACTGATATGGGGTTTTTCATGGGTGATGCTGATACAGATTGAGATAGATTGAGTAACCAATGGTGGTAAGCTCTGTTGATAATTTTTAGCCCATATTTTTATGTCTAATTTACATTATTTCACCCAAATTCTGTAGCTTTGATCTTTTTCTTTAGGCAGCAGGTTGGCCAAAACAAAATATTAGATTAGAGATGCACTAAAAAGTGCAGTTATTATACAGTATTTGGGTCTATCTACTTGAAATGATGTATTGGTGTTTTCTTTTTTAATTCATAATTTTAAGTGTATTTTTTAAAAACAACCAGCAAAATTGACTGAACTGATAACAGCAATAGAATATGTGTTTATAGAAATGTGTTTCAGAACACCATGTAGAGGTTTAAACTACAATTCTATAGCAATTTTAGATTCAGTTGTGATGAATGTTGCAGTGCTACCTTTGGCTTTGACTTTTTACCAGAAGGAAGGGTGTGGATGAGGACAGAGGTGAAACTAAAATACATAAATAAATAAAAGCAATAAAAACCATAATGTATGACGTTTTATTGAGTCGACTTGAGGAAATTTCAATGCTCTGAGGCCCCTGTGCATCTGTGCCATTTTTCAGCTCTGATCTGGTCAGTGATCATGACTGAGCAGATCATTGAATTATTTGTGACTTTATTTTTGAAGCTTTTGGACTTCAAAAATAAAGTCCAATATCTGAAATATGGATTATGGTAACGGCAGTTCGTGGGAATGGAACTGAACCTGCATATTGAAGTTGCTGTTCTGGTAGTGTTCACAGTCGATGGTGAAATGCTGCTGAGACTCTACTAAAAGTTCCTGAAATAGTGACATTTGTGATCATTGTGCAGATCACATTCACAGCCCCTTTTGTGTGTGCAAGTAAAACAAATGAATAATTCTTTCACTTCATACGAGGTGGTGGTAAACCCCGGGGCATACTGGTGGAAGTGAGGCTGCCAATCTGCGCCATCATCCCCTCCGCCATTCACTCACTAGGCAGGCAAGGTGGGAGAAGTGTCTTGTCTAAGGACACTTGGTCTAAGTGGGAACTGATCCTCCAACCTACAGTTTGAGGACCACTGCTGTAACCTCTCAGCAGCTGTCACCCCATTTAAGGTTAAGGTATACTGCGTTGTCTCTGTAGGGACATTTGTTACTGTATTTGACCCATCCCTTAATGCTTCCGGGACAACCAGTCAGTCTCAGTCTGTTTTCATTTGCTCCTGATGTGGCAGCGTTACTGTGGTAATGTTTGAAGTATATAAACCCCACTAGTTTCCTTTTTGTCCCTGTATCAGCCTCTTCAGGTTAGACAGCTGATAGAGGCCTATTTTAGTCGGTGGAAGGATATATCTGTCATATGCCAGCCTGTTGACTTTCTCACACACGCTCGGATTTGTCACGTCTCGCCTCTAAATGTGATTTACATGAAGTCACTCTAAACAATGAGCTAATCTGTGAAAAGCCCCACTGCATTTTCACTGTATATTTATGGATGCGTGACATGTCCACGACATAAATATTTGAAAAAGACATAAACTTGGACTTCACAAATGTTCAAATCTGCGCTCATTCATTTCATAACACAAATAGTGAGATCAGAGCAGCATGATATGTCAAGATAAATTACTAATAAATTGTCAAAATCCGCAGTGGTCGTGTTAAAATTGCAGTAAACTAAAACTATTTTATTCTTTGCTATGGAAGTTCTCTCATTTTTATTCAGTATTTCAGTTACGTAGCTTCATGTAAATTTGTTAAGCTAGAAAAAGGGGTAGGGGTGTCAAAAGTAACGAAAATCAGATATTAATTAGGAGTGAGACAAGACGCAATCTTCACGAGATGAGACACACCACTAGATCAGGTCCACGAGACAGAGACAAGACGAGATTTTGACTTAATTTGTAATAAATAAGCAGTGCAATCCATTTCACAATACTGGCTTCACTGTTTTTTATTTTTATTTTGTGTAATACTTTTATTAGGCCATTGTAGGACTGCATTTTGCAACTACAGATTCTCAAATTGTATAACTCACCAGCTCTTAACGCTTTTTCTTTTTTTTAGTCCAAGGCAAAGTTTAATTTGTTAAATTGTTAAATTCAGCAGGAAAAAATCTCACAAGATTGTGCACACATAAAAAACAATCTTGTGGCAAATTCGACACTAGTTAGCCATTTCACACTGTGTTCCAAATTATTATGCAAATTATATTTTTCTCTGATTTTGCCAAATTGTCAATATAAATGACTGTCATCATAATTTTCAAGTCATCAACCTTTAGAGAACAATTCAAATGTTATTGAACAAACCTCCCAATGATAACAGTATTTTTTTCAAAAATAAAAACTTCAAATGCACTATTCCAAATTATTATGCACAACAGAGTTTCAACAACTACTGTTGTAATGAACTGAAAATGGTCATTTGTTTATTTTTCAGTTTGAAGCATTAGCATATTACTGAAATCAGAAGCTATCAAAACATCTTAACGGGTCAAGTTCCATTTGAACATAGGAGCCCTTATTTGACAGGAGCTTCACAATTCTGCATCCGTTGAACTTGTGAGTTTGTGGAGAGTTTCTCTTTGAATTTCTTTGTAGGATGTCAGAATATCCTCCCAGAGCTGCTGTTTGGATGTGAACTGCCTCCCGCCCTCATAGATCTATCGCTTGAGGAGCTCCAGAGGTTCTCAATAGGGTTGAGGTCAGGGGAGGATGGGGGCCACACCATGAGTTTCTCTTCTTTTATGCCCATAGCAGCCAATGATGCAGAGGTGTTCCTTGCAGCATGAGATGGAGCATTGTCAGGCATGAAGATGATTTTGCTACAGAAAGCACGGTTCTTCTTTTTGTACCATGGAAGAAAGTGGTCAGTCAGAAACTCCACATACTTCAGAGGTCATTTTCACACATTCAGGGACCCTAAAGGGGCCGACCAGCTCTCTCCCCATGATTCTGGTCCAAAACATGACTCCGCCACCTCCTCGCTGACGTCGCAGCCTTGTTGGGACATGGTGACCGTCCACCAACCATCCATCACTCCATCCATCTGGACCATGCAGGGTTGCACGGCACTCATCAGTGAACAACACTGTTTGAAAATGAGTCTTCATGTATTTCTGGACCTACTGGAGCCGTTTCTGCTTGTGAGTTTTGTTTAAGGGTGGCCCAATAGAAGGTTTATGCATAACTCCAAGCCTCTGGAGGATCCTACACCTTGATGTTCGTGAGACTCCAGAGGCACCAGCAGCTTCAAATACCTGTTTGCTGCTTTGTAATGGCATTTTAGCAGCTGCTCTCTTAATCCGATGTATTTGTCTGGCAGAAACCTTCCTCATTGTGCCTTTATCTGCACGAATCCGTGTGTGCTCTGAATCAGCTACAAATCTCTTAATAGTGCGATGATCATGCGTAAGTTTTCATGAAATGTCTAAGGTTTTCATACCTTATCCAAGGTTCAACTATTTCACGCTTTTTGGCACTAGAGAAATCCTTTTTCTTTCCCATGTTGCTTGAAAATGTTGCTCTGCTTAATAATGTGGAACGTCCTTCTTAAGTCGTTTTTCCTTTAATTGGACTCACCGGACAAACTCATTGGCACAGGTGTGTGAGGTTGATTTCACTGACCCAATGAGCCTGAGACACAAGACCATCAATGAGTTTCACTGGAAAACTAAACATTTTACCTTTATGACACTTAAACACAATTTGCGTAATAATTTGGAACGTGGTGTAATTAAACAGGATTACATTTTTTCATACATTAGCTTCTTCTGAGAGTTCAAACTTCACTGCTATTTTTTCGTTTCTACTGTCACTCACCCGCAGACCAATAGGGAGGAGTGGGTGGGGAAGATAAGACATTCCATAACCTATGCAGATGTATTTTTTTATTGCAATGACTAGGTTGGTTAGCACGTCACCCTTTTATTATAGCATGGACATTTTAAATAATACTTTTATTTATTTTTTCAGGACCTCCACACGATCTACTGCCACCTGTATCATATGGATGTCCTCTCCCACCTCAGAGAACACCAGCTACGGTCAGTTTAGAGGGCCCATATCACACTATTTTCTGATCTCTGTTCTAATGTTGTTTCCTCATCACAAACACACCTGGACTTTTGTTTTGTTTCATTCATGTTTAACCAACAAACTCTGCAAATTAAAATACAGGAAGTGCTCCACGGTGTTTTAAACTCAATACACATTCACTAGAATCATTTGGAGCATTTCAGCCCTGGAATTGCCAATCTCCACAGAACTAAAGGTAAAAGTTAGCTATTAACTTGAAAACTACCACTACATGACATGACGAGGTGGAACAGAACATTTTGAGCTTTGGAATAAAATAAATAATGAATAAAGGGTTACTCAAATGAAACAAAACAACTCCAGGTAAGTTTTTGAGGAGGTAACAACATTCAAACATGGCCGAAAGCTCACAAGAGGACCTTTAAATAATTGTATTATTTTTCTTGCACACTCAGCAAAATCCAACCTTTTAAATAACGATAAAAAACGCAATCCGACGTTGAATCATTTTACTGAATACAATTTTCGGGGTACTTCCTTATATAACGTCAGTTTATTGCCAAGTTTGACTGTGGGGGCTCGCCGTAGTCTCCTCTATTAAAAGGAAAGACTGCAGTTGTTTAACTTCCTGTTATAATATGTCAAAATTGCTAATAAAAACAGCACACACATTGAAAGTGCATGTTATGATTTTGTTTGTTTTTTTTGTTTCAGGTCGATGTGTACCTCCGCCCGATATGAGAGACATGAAGCCAACCACATCCTGTTCTAGTGAGTTCACACATCCTCTACACCATCTGACCCTTTGACCTTCTCCTCTGCTCCATCTGACCTTCTCCTCTGCTCCGATCTGATCCGCTCCTCTGCTCCGATCGGACCTTCTCCTCTGCTCCATCTGACCTTCTCCTCTGCTCCGATCTGATCCGCTCCTCTGCTCCGATCGGACCTTCTCCTCTGCTCCATCGGACCTTCTCCTCTGCTCCAATCTGACCTTCTCCTCTGCTCCATCTGATCTTCTCCTCTGCTCCGATCTGACCCTCTCCTCTGCTCCGATCTGACCCTCTCCTCTGCTCCGATCTGACCCTCTCCTCTGCTCCGATCTGACCCTCTTCTCTGCTCTGATCTGACCCTCTCCTCTGCAAACTCTGTCCTTCTAACCTCATCCCCACTTTTACAGCGTCCATAAATCTTCTCTTTGTTCTTCCTCTCTGCATCCTCTGCTTCCTCTGCTCATTTATTCACACATCGCTCTCTTCTTCTCTATCACACACTTCTAATGGTGTGTATGAAGTCTTATAGCCGGTCTAAATCAGAGCTGGCTGCTGTAAGTGACAGAGGATTACGTGCCTAAACTCCTGGCGTGTCTCTGCTGGGCTAATGGGAGCTCGGTTAATGGCGTATTATAGAGCAGCTCTACAGCATTTGGCACACAACCAGTACATTTGTCTTAATGCAGAATGCAGCACTGGAGACTCTGGCCTGGAACGTTTGCTTGACGTTTGTGTCTGAAATCACAACGTTTAGAGTGAAAGGCCCTATACAATCCTAATCCTGTTTTATTATCTTCTCCAAACCGTTTCTGATCATTTCTGTGTTCAAATTGCCACCATTAATAAACATATCCAGTTTTCCAAGAGCATTGTTTTCAGATGGTTATATACGGCCCTTTTTTAAAACTGTGTATATGGTGTTTTAATAGTGTCTACTATTTTAAGGTAAACTAGATGAGAGCCACTGGGGAGGCGCGACACACACGCAAGGACAAAATAACAGTCCACATCTGTACACATCTGCAGCAGTATTGATATTGGTAATTGTGCGTGTGTGTATTAGCTGTAAAATGCATCGTTTTCTGTTTCCATCTCAACAGAAATCAACAGCAAGGGAGGAGACAGGACCCAGCAAAAAAACGTAGGAAATATGATCCTGATTATTTAAAGTTTGGTTTCACCTGGTCGGGTTCCGAGGCTGCACCTCTGCCACAGTGTGAGGTCTGCAAAGAGGTGCTTGCGAATGACAGCATGAGACCATGCAATCTTCAGCGTCACACTGAGACAAATTTAGTGAACAAGCCAGTAGAGTTTTTTTGAGAGGAAGCGTGATGATTTTCAGGCACAGAAAAGCATTCTACATGATTTCAGCCATCAGGTGTCGTCAGCGGTAGTTTTGGCACCGATTACAAATGTTCAGCATGTTCTGTTGTTTTAGATAGTCCTGCTGATGTTCAGTGATGTTAAAAGTATCCTCAATTAGGCCTGCATGAAGCTGTTGCAAAAATCGTTTATGAATGCGTGTGTGTGTGTGTGTGTGTGCGCGTGCGTGCGTGCGTGCGTGTGTGTGTGTGTGGTAGGGCAGGCGGATGGGATTTTGGGGAAGGGGGGGCTCGGCTGTCTTTACCTACTCTAAGGGGAGGCTCACATTCACCCAATTCGAAAACCCCTGAACTAGATAAATTGTGTGCTGCCTCTAGTGGCTGCTGCACTTTCAAGTACTACATGACGTCACTAAACACTGCCTTGAGTACAGCAGTGTTTCCCGCAGCGCTTTATAGTTAGGGCAGTCGCCTTAAGAGCAATTGCCCCCCGCCTTGACTACGTCCCCCCTCAATTTTTTTCACACACTCAAATTGATATGACAATTTAATAATGACATAATTTCAGATTTGACATTTTTATCCAGCTGACAACAATCACATCTTTGGGGTTGAATAATGGGACCACTTTCGAAAGCTAAAACAAAATAACCAAAAACACTTAAAAATGTATTTATATTGACAGAGATGATGCTGAACTTTGTGCAAGTTTTTGTTTCATGTGGAGAGGCCCAGTAATTACAGAGATGTGAACCATAAACCAGGTCAAAAAATCTGCGATCTGACAATTACACAGCAAACTCCAGCTCAGTTTAAACCATAGGGATTCTACACTGTTGCAGCCTATGCCAAAATCTGACTGCATTTGAATACATATTGATTGTTTTTTCTTGTCTTGTTTCAGCCCTGACACCATGGCGACCTGCTGGTACATCCTCCTCACCGGCTCTGTGTTTGTGAAGGAGCACATGTACTTGGCCCGCTGCTGGTGCGTACTTCAGATCAATACTAAAGCAATAACTGTTTTCACACTGTGCAAAGAGCTGATGGAACAGGAGCGGGAGCTTTTGTGTTACATACTGGCGCTTCTCGAATGAGATAATGTGACTACCAGATGAGGAGCAAGAGCTGCTTTTACATACTGACTGTATTTTCACAAGAAATATCAAATATGGTTAACTGACAAATGTTGAACATATAAAATAGAAAAAAAAAACAGGAAAAAAAAATACAGTATTAATTTTGGTTTAGGGTTGTAGTTAGGGCTGGGTATCATTAGGAAGTTGCCAATATCATGCATACCTTGATACATAGGCCACGATACGATACATATCTTGATACAGTGTGCTTTTGATTCGATGCAGTATTTCAAATCGAATCGATATGGTTCAATAAAAAAATAATGGCTAAATCATATCTGTGATACTACAAATCTTTGTTAAACCACTTCTTGTGCAAAGTGAATATGAAACACCCATTTTAATCCTCAAAACAGTGAATGTCAACTGTATTGCATAAACGAGTTTTCTTCCTCCAAACAAGCAACAAAACTGTAGTTTTTAGTAAAATATACAAAAAAATACTAAATTACTAATGCAGCAGCCCACAATATCAATACTGTATCATATTATCCAATACGATATATCAATATTTCGATATTTTTGCACACCCCTAGTTGTAGTCATTTAGTCAATTAATTGATCTCTTAGTCGACCAAAATATCGTAATACTATTAGATGATAAAGATTTGTATGGGACAACAGCAGAAAGGAGAAGTGAGTGAGTCTGCTGAAAACGTACTTTTTAAAAATGATTATGTATATGTAAAAATAGCAAAAGGAGAAATTTAATTGGTCAACTGGACAGAGTTTATTTGGTTGAATACGTTTCGCAGCTCATCCGAGCTGCTTCTTCAGTTCTGGTCAGATGCTGGTGGACACTGCTTTATATCTGCTTGAAGGGAGGAGCTTAATTACAATGAAAATTACTCTGAGACACACATATTTGTTTACAGTTTCTGTTAGTCAGGTGAGTCTATTCAATATGGAGTTGTTTACAGTTTCTGTTAGTCAGGTGAGTCTATTCAATATGGAGTTGTTTACAGTTTCTGTTAGTAAGGTGTGTCTATTCAATATGGAGTGGGAGTGGGGGAGTAGTTAGCATATCCATTCAGGGCCATGATGGGTGTTTTCACATCTCTGGACATGTCCTGGCTAGTCCCATTGTTTTCTCTGTTTGTTTTGATTTAGGTTTGAGGATAGAGTTATAGATGGGAGACAAATGATGTCTGAGACCTCCATTTCTGTTCAAGGAAGGATTCTCTTTCTTGACAAAAATAGCTTCTTTAACTCCCCTCTCAAACCAGTTCTTTTCTCTGGCCAAGATCTGGACCTCGCTGTCCTCAAAGGAGTGGCCTGTGGCTTTTAGGTGGAGATGTACGGCAGATTGCGGCCCACCCTAGTTGTAAAAATGCAGATTTGAATGTCTTTATATAAATACAAAGTTTCCTTGTGCTTTTTCTGCATAAATAGTAGTTTTTGCATGAACTGGTGCAGTTTGGGTCAAATACAGAGAGCTATGGAATCGTTTTGAGAGGTTTTTCTAAATAGTCTTATCACATCAGTATGGCCAACCAGGATATCGTCTGAACCGATATTTGGAATCTGATATCTGATCCAGCAAAATTTTCAGTATTGGCATATCAATATCAGATCGGTGCATCCATAAGCAAGAATTTTATTTATTTTCGACTACAGCCCTAACTTGGAGTACGTGTTTAGAGCTGTGGTGAGCGAACTGCCGTAAAAATACAGGCTTACTCAAAAATGTGAAGTGAAACAAAACATAACCCCAGAATACATGATCTGTATTCTGTTTCGTGACTGCTGGATAATTAGTGGAGGCAGCAGCATTCTAATCACTCACCTTACTATGTTTGATGTAACGGTACACCACATTTTTTGTGTGTAATTTGTGGAGGAATTACTTCAAAACATGCATCTAATTTTGAGTCGTCTCAGTTCTAATGTTTTCTCAGTGCTGCTTTCACTGTAATCTCTTTTGATTGCTTTGAAAAATATCAAATTGCATTTTTTCTGACAAGCGTTCTGTTTGTGGGGATTCTGTCTTAAGTCTCCACAAGCACTGACATTTGAGTAAAGACTGAAATATGAACCGCTCAACTACTACAATCCCATGCATTTCACAACGTGTTTGTAGAGGTCTGTTGTTGTTTAGAGGAAATGATGTTAAAAAATAATTACAGTCTTTGCGATTAGCTGTTTGTTAGCTCAGGTCAGATTTCACACAACCTAAAACAGTGTACCACCACTTGTACTCATACCACAGCTTGAGAACTCCAGCTGTAGATGTATTCTGGTGTTGGAGGTTGGCTTGTCACGATAGAGCTCAATATTTATCGTGTGTACATTTTCTTTGTAAAGTGGAGAGAATTTGGGTATTTTTGTTTTAATTTATTAACATTTAAGCTGTAAAGGGCCCAATAGATGACATTATTACGGCTAATTATTGTTTGTTATTTATCTCTTCTACCTCATGCCTCTTAATGATACTGTCTATTTAAAGGTTCTATATTATGCAGAGTTGACTCTTTTGAGCTTTAAGCCACGTTAGAATGTTGTTAGCTCCTCATAACATACATGGAGTTGTGTTTTGTTTCATTCACACGTTTGAGTAACATTTTATTATTAGTCTGTCTACATCTCCAAAGCTGAAAATGCTCCGTTCCACCTTCTGATGTCATGAACTAGTTGTTTTCATGTTAACAGCTCCTTTTCCCTTTAGTTCAGGAGAGATTGGCAGTTCCAGGGCTGAAATGATCTAAATGACTCTAGTGAAGGTGTATGGAGTTTAAAAACACAGTGGAGCACTTCATGTATTACCACGTGACATCACAAGGAGTATTTTCAGTTTGAGAGAAGAGCTAAGCCTAAATACACAGGGTTTGTGTATTAAACATGTGTGAATGAAACAAAACACAACTCCAGGTCTTTTTGTGATGGATGTGGGTTTCAATACAATAATTTATCGCAATATTTCTCTGTAGTGATATATTGTACTTCAAATTTTTTTTTATTGTGACTGGCCTAGTTGGAGGAAAGTGAAAGGAAGCTGCAGAGGAAACCTTGCTCTCTGTGAATGAGAGATTTGGACCAGAGGAGGCTCCTGTGTGGACCTCTTTTACACATGTTCTGTTGAACTTGGCCCCATTTGTATTTGGGTAGAGGCTGTAACCTTATCGTTTCAAAGGATCAGACGTTACTTGAAACTTTTTACAGTAGAAGCAACTCCTCTACAATCTGGAAATCAAACCCGAGACCTCCATGGCGTGTAGCAGTAGCACAAACCATTGTGCCACCCAATTATATCATATTAAAGTACCTATATTACACTATTTTCTGATAAAAGTGATACAATTGTTCTCTCATCACAAACATACCCGGAGTTTTGTTTTGTTTCATTCACACATGTTTAACTCACAAACCCTGCAGATTTAGGCTGAATTATTCTCTCGACCTGAAAATGCTTTGTTCCACCTTGTGATGGCACGTGGTAATACAGAAAGTCCTCCATTGCGTTTTTTAAATTCCTTCATTGGAATCATTTGGATAATTGTAGCCCTGGAATTGCCAATCCCTACTGAACTAAAAGTAAAAGCTGTTCACTATTGCTTCATGACATCACAAGGTGGAAGAGAGCATTTTGAGCTTTAGAGATGTAGACAGATTAATAATAAAGGATTACTCAAACATGTGAATGAAACGAAACACAACTCCAGGTCTGTTTTTGAGTAGGAAACAATATGATAACATGGCACAACGGTCACAACTTGCAAATTGCATAATACAATAACTTTCAAATACAATTATAGTAATCCAAAGCATGGGTTTCCTTCTTCTTTCAGAATGGGGAGTTGACTTGAGATTTCAAACAAAAATTAACATAAAATTGCGTTATATAAGATAAGGCGCCTAAACCAGGTTCCCAAATGTGAAATATTTCCTGGTTTCGTCCTGGTTTCATCCTGGTTTCGTCCTGGTTTCGGCCTGGTTTACACCTGGTTTACACCTGGTTTACACCTGGTTTAGTCCTGGTTTAGACCCAGTTTAAACCTGGTTGGCACTAGTCCAGTTTAATCCTGGTTCAATACCAGTATGGCAATTTGTATTTTTTCCCCACAAAAAAAAAAAAAAAAAAAAAAACCATGCTCGAGCGGACGGACTAGGGCTGAACGATCTATCGTTTTAGACCGAAAATCGCGATCTCAGACAACACGATTTTGGGATCGTTAAAGCCACGTTTTTTTGCAGCGCTCCTAACTGACCCAGGTTTTGTTTCGTCAACTATTTCACACACGTACATCGCCTCCCTGCCACGCTGCTGAGCTCACCAATCAGAAGCGGCAGCACAGGTCACGTGTTCTCAACTCCAATCAGTGTAGCTGGTCATCAGTTTCAGAAATGACTAGAACCAGAAGCGGAGTCTGGGGTTTTGAACCCAAAGAAAAACAGCACGTCAATCATTTTTCTGTATTTTGGGTTTGAGGCTGCAGACGAACATCAGAAACAGGTGCTATGCAAAACATGTCGTGCTAAAGTTGCCACCGCCATATGCGCATTTGCATGACGAGTGCACGGCGAGAAAGTCCAGTGAAACGTCTAGTGCAGGGGTCGGCAACCTTAAATACTCAAAGACCCATTTGGACCGTCTCCCACAGAAAAGAAAACACCCGGAGCCACAAAACCCTTTTGACTCTAAACCAGTGCAAACCAGGGGAACTACAGGCAAAACTACAACTCCCAGGAAAACGGACTACAACAAGCGCACCATCCTCCACTACAGCTCATAAGCGCGAGTCTTAAGAGAATTATTTACACCTTTCAGTCTTTTCATCACAACAGTAGCAACATAAATAAAGTGCATGAGTGAAATGACGGCTGTTAAATAAAGAACTGCACTGCACACGTACGAACCTGCATACGTATAATCTCTGAAAAGTTTAACATGAATCATCTCCAACGCGATAGAAGCGCAGAACAGACTCACCAGAGGCAGAACATCCCTCAGTCACAGAAAGAACACGCATATTCCACTGAGTCCTGCCCTTTAGTCCGACAGAAGCTGACCGCATCAGCGGCACAAGGAGCGAGCTGTTTTTTTCAGCGCTTCTAGTTTATGCAAATGAGCCATGTGGTTTTAAGTTTCGCTTCTGTATAATGTAAACAAATGTGCGCAAAGCTGCATTAAACACATTATTATTTGAGTCCTCCTCGTAGGAAATAAAAATCCATTCTGTACACAGAATGTAAAGAAAAGGTGGTGAAAGAGCTGGAAAATGTGGAGTTTTATGCCACAACTACTGATCTGTGGTCAAGCAGAACGACTGAGCCGTATTTCTTTACTCTACTTAAATTGAGCCACAGACGGCTCTTTTGGTTCTTCAGTTGTAAGAACTGCTGTTGCTCAAGCGCTCAATGTACCCTGTGTATAGCATGTTTCTTTTTAATAAATAGGACCTCAAGTGGGAGCCGACTATCAGCTCCCTCATCAAGAAAGCCCAGCAGAGGATGTACTTCCTGCGGCAGCTGAGGAAAGCCAAGCTGCCTGCCCAGATGATGGTGCAGTTTTACACGGCCATCACTGAGTCCATCCTCACCTCCTCCATCACTGTATGGTACGCTGGGGCCACTGCCAGGGACAGACAGAGACTGCAGCGCATTGTGCGCTCTGCTGAGAAGGTGATCGGCTGTAGCCTTCCATCTCTTCAGGACCTGTACGTCTCCAGGACTCGGGGGCGAGCAGGCCGGATAGCAGCTGACCCCTCTCACCCTGGACATGGACTATTCGAGCCACTTCCCTCTGGCAGAAGGCTACGGTCCATACGGACCAGAACCTCTCGCCATAAGAACAGTTTCTTCCCCTCTGCCGTTGGACTCATAAACACTTTATGAACACTTATAACACCTGTACTAAGGACACTTTATAATACCAGTCACTTTAAATAAGTCATGTCACGTCACTTGCTCTTTTGCACTGTCAGTTTGCACTGTTGTTCTGATGCTCTGTATATACTTGACTATTTTTATTTTTTTTATTATATATCTTAATCTTTTTGCATGCTCTTACTTTATTCAAATAGTGATACTTTATTATTATTATTATTATAATTATTATTATTATTATTATCCTTTCTAACAGTGATATCTCTACTTGTATTATTATTATTATTATTATTATTATTATTATTATTATTATTCAGTGTTCTATGTTGCACCTTATCACCAAAGCAAGTTCCTAGTCTGTGAATTGTGTTCACTGACAATGGCAATAAAAGCTTTTCTGATTTCTGATTCTTTTCTGATTCTGATTTGAAATAAATTCTTGACTTTAGTTTTCATTCTTGCATTACAGTTATGGAATTTAGTGTTTGAATGGTATGATGCAAGTTTCTGTGATGCTTGCGAATGTTCATGTGCATTGAAAAAAAATTGTGAAATCGCGATATCTGCCAGAAAAATCGCAATTCAGTTTTTTCTTAAAATCGTTCAGCCCTAGGACGGACCAAAGCAGATGTGTCCAGAGTTCTTCTGAAAGTGCAGCAGGACGTGCACGAGCTCTGGCTGAGGTTACAGCTGCTTAGTTGTAAAAACCTCTCCTTCAGGAACAAAACAAAGCCTCCTCTGACAAACTGTGGAGTAATTAGCCAAACTATCAATGACTCCAGGCAGTTGGGCAGTGTTGGCTTAGCACGGGTCAGCACATCAGACAGCAGGAGGGGGGAGGGGTCAGGGGGTGGGGGGAGTGTCCGGTTTGGGGCAGTGTGGAAAGGCGTCACCCAAACACACTGTAAAAAAAATTTAGTCTCTGTACCTGATTTTTTCTGTCTTAAAAACATGAAAAACAGAACCATAATTTTAAACTTTCTGAGCATCCGAATTATTCACAGCAAGGAGTTTATGAGAACTTTTCATAACTTTCAAAGAGCTGAGTTTTGCTTTGGGACTGCTAACACCAAACTAGCATGCTAACATCGCAGTAACATTACTTCCTGGTTTGTTGACAGTACAGCTTTAGATGCAAACAGTACGTGCTGGTCTCATTTTGATCCTAAAAGCTCCTTTTGCAAGACACATTTGACTTTACAGGAAAACTGAAATAATTTGAAATAATTTCCCTTGTGGATCAATAAAGTTTGTCTAAAGAAAAGCATAGTTAAAAGGCCTTTATGTAAATGGCCAAAGCCAACATGTTTCCACCATGACTGCTCTTCATCAGGGCTTAGGGCGCTGACACTTTTGACTTTATTACATGAAAAAAAAAGAAAAAAAACTGGCACAGCCCTTTTAAATTAGGTGAATTCACAATATTTATGTCTTTTTAAGTCATTTTTAAGAAATATATTTAGTTTGCAGGTTTAAAATTATTCTAGTTTTAAGAATTTGTATGCAGAAACATATAATGGATAGTTCTAAGTAGCTTTAATAGCATTTTTCAAAGTTCTTTAGTGCAATGAATATATAAAAGCAATCTCCTGTAGCAAAATTCCAATTTCGTTTCTGGGTCACTTCTATTACTATAGTGTACAACAAAAATATAATGTATTTTGTTTTAAGTTGCAGTAATTTTCCTTTCCAGCTGGTTGATAACCTTGCTTGAAATAAATACAAAGTATCCATGGGAAAAGTAGCCTAGACCACCAAATCTTTAGTCCAAACTTCTCAGTTGACGTTGTAAGTTTAACTAGTGTTTTTACAGTGCAGGTGTTAATGGGGCAGTGGGAGGAATGCACAAAGCCATGTGTGTTTTTGTGCCCGCCTCAAACTGCAGCCGGAAATGAGCGAGGGACCTCCAGCTACACTAACAAATACAGAGAGAGGGGGAGAGGGGGTGAGGGGAGAGGGAGGGAGAGAAAATGGGGATTGAGAGGAAGAGTGGTAGAGAGGGAGAGAGAGAGGGAACTTACAGCTACACTAACCAATATAGAGGGAGGGAGAGAGAAAAAGAAGAGGAAGAGACAGAGGGAACCTACAGCTACACTAATGTGGAGGGGGGGGGGGGAAGAGAAAGAGACAACAAAGGGGAAGAGAGGGAAAGAGAGAGAGAGGGGGAGAACTTGCCAGCTACACTAACACATGTGGTGCCACCTCAGAGAAAGAAGGGGGGTGATCCAGTCTAACACTACACTAACACAGAACCAAGTCAGAGAAATAAAGAGGGAGGGAGAGAGGGACAGAAGAGAGGAGGAGAGAAAAAGAGGGGAAGAGATAATGAAGACGGAGGGAGTGAGGGAGGAGGAGAGAAACTTAAAGCAACACTAACACATGTTGCCAAGTTATAGTAAAAGAGGTAACGGAGAGGGAGAGAGAGAGACAGAGGGGCAGCTGAGAAGGAGAGGAGGGGAGAGATTGGGAAAAGAAGGCTCGGAAGAGAGAAAGAGGAGGGGGAAGGGTATGAACTAACTTACAGCTACACCAACACATGGAGTAGCCCGAAGACAGAAAGAGAGAGAGGCATGGGAGAAAGAGACAGATAAAAATAGAGGAGGGAGAGAAAAAGAGGAGGGCAGAGATAGAGAGAGAAGAGGAGGAGGAGAAGAGAGAGGGACGCGCGGGAGGGAAAACCACTGCTGACTGAGTTAAAACCAAACTTTGAACTGTGGAATATTAACCAGCTGGATCTATACTTTGATTTTTTTGTATTTTTTCTGGACTTTTCCTTGTCTTTTTGTGGATATAATGCTGTATTTTAACTCTCTGAACTGCATTCTGAACACGCAGACTTCCAAAACTTCACTATTAGGTTGGTGATACTACTAACTACTACTACTACTACTTTTACTCTTACTATGTTCATGGGAGATGCAAAATTGAAAAAAGTTGTTGCGATACTAATCTAGGGGCTCATATGTTTTGTAATTGTGTTTGCAGGCTAATTATTTTTGCAACTCTTGAAGTATTTTCGTTTTGTTTAGTGGGTACTTCACTGTCTTGTACTACACATGCATTTCAAAACGTTCTCCATTCAGAACCATTGTCTTTAATTATTATGAAACGTTGTGCAAAAACGTGCTCTTATACCTGTTCTGATACAGCTCAAGATCATTCTAAAGCTATTCAGGAAAAGTTCATTTCTGTCCTGTGATTGGGACTTTTGTAGTATCGATACCTGTTCTAGTTTCGATACTGCGTTTAGTATAGATTAGTATAAGATTATTAATACTTTTGACAACCATTGAAAGTAGTCAGATATATTTTTTTACTTCATAATAATTCAACTTTTCTGTATTCTTCTTTGTCTTGTCCCTCTAATAAAGTACAAGAAGTTCCATAGACTTGTATAGACTCGATGCGTTTCAATATAGACTTCCTTGTTTCTCCTGTTGTAGAATGTTCCCTGGTGTGTTCACTTCAGATCTCATTCAAAACTCCCTCTTTCTCTCTTTCTCTCTCTCTCACTCTCTTTTGCATTCCTTCTTTAACCCTCCGTTTCCTGTCGGGAGTCACCATCTGAACAACACGCTTTTCCCCAAAGAATGACTGCGGCTCCAAGCGCCGGGCCCATCTAAAGCCATCAAATGTTCAGAAATAGCCGTTTTTAGGCTCATTATGCACAAGTGAACTATAAAGTGTAAGCTCTCCTGCAAGCCTCTTGACACAACCTGCTGAATCATGCTAAAAAACTACACAACAGCTGGTCTTTTGACGGGGAAAAAAAGCTGAGTTATCCCTAATCGCAGCTTCAACCAAAAATTGAAACTATTCTGCGATTTACTGTGAAAAGTGTCAAATCTCTCGTCTTTAATGAGCACTATGAGGCTCCACAGTTACCGCCCACTTTGAGATTCCATAAGTACATTTCTCATGCTTTCCCACAGAGTTTTCGAAAAAAAACAAACAAAAAAACAAACAAACATATACTTTGCTGGAGGCCATTGTGGTAACTAAAAAACACCCACAGTACCTATATTTAGTCCTGTCACGATAATTACTATATGGACTTAGCGTTCAATATATGATAGACTGAAAACATGAAGAGAGTTTAGCCAAAGAAGGTTGAATAAATAACTTTTGTGACTCATTGATACAATCCGGCTTCTTAAAGGGCTCATACTACACGATTTGCTGATCTATGTTATAATGTTGCTTCCTCATCACAAACAGACCTGGAGTTGTGTTTTGTTTCATTCACATGTTTAACACACAAACCCTGTATATTTAGGCTGAGTTCTTCTCTCAAACAGAAAACACTCTGTCTATGTCATGTGGTAATAGAGGAAGTGCTCCACCGTGTTTTTTGACTCCGTACACCTTCACTTGAATCGTTTGGATCATTTCAGCCTTGGAATTGCAAATCTCTACTGAACTAAATGTTAAAAGGTAGATGTTAACTTAAAAAACTGCCACTGCCGCGACGTGACAACACAAGGCACACAGCACAGAGCATTTTGAGTTTTGGAGGTGTAAACGGTAATAATAAAAGGTTACTCAAACGTGTGAATGACACAAAACACAAGTCCAGCTCTGTTTTTGATGAGGTAACAACATTCTAACATGGCTTAAACCTCACAAGAGTCCATTTTGTGTAATATGGGATCTTTAAGTGTTTCATTTTGCTATTTATGTATCACAGCTCATGTTTTTTAACAACACTGTACGTTTAGAACAGTTTTTTGTGTGAAAATTTTGCTTTAAGGTTACTGTGTTAGAGGCATAAATGAATGAAAACAACCACACTATGGACATTAGTCATCACAGAGCTGGTCAGAGCTTCCATCGCGCTTTTTTTCTTTATATTCCCTGTAAATGTTTTGAAAAATCCAAACTGCTTCACTGCGGAACACCAGAGCAGATTGAAGTGAGTGAATAGGACTGAAGACTCTTTTAAAAACATTGTCGTCCATTTGCAAAACAACAGAGACATTAGTGACTGACCAAAACAAAGGTCCAGTGACATCTGTCCGCTTTACTGTCCCCCAGCTCTGCCCTGAAAGCCCCGTCCACTATTGTGCAACGCAGTGGAGTTTGTCACCGTCTTCTGCAAATCTGTGTTTCCCAGAAAAGTAGAGGAAGTCACGGCTGTCAATGTTTCACTTTTGGAGGGAAGAGGAAGTGAAATACTTGACCAAAAATGTTAATCTGGAACTTTAATGTGGCATTTCCTGATTTGATCATGTGGGTCAAATGTCTCAGATTTCATATTGTGATTTGTAAACACAGGTCACCGTCGGGTCGAGGCATCCCTGACTTTCCACAGTCAAGGCCATAACTGGGTGAAAACTCACAAAATTGAATATCTTTTTGCATAATCTACATAAAAATATTCAGATTGTATTTTTAGGGATGGACGATATATCGGTTCCAGTATTGATGTTGGCCGATATCGACAGGATAGATACTGATACTGTTGGTTGATACTGATACTTAGTACGGATATTTGATACTAGTATTTTTTCACTGCCTCATTCTCTGCATGTCCTTTTCGAACAGACTCATGAGTGAAAATGGAGACAGAACAGAAATAGAACATGCATCAGTCCTTTTCCTGTTCTGCCAGAAAAGTTACACAGTGCAGCTTTAATCTGGACTGATATAGTGTAGAATCTTGGTTGTATCTGGGCGGTCGGACGGAGGAAAGTGACCCTGCGCTGTATTGGTCTGTGGTCTGTGGTTTGGACCCTCTCCTTCATCGCTGTTTCCATAAATCTGTCTGGACTCAGCTCAGATTAGATTTCCCATAATCATGTCTCATATTCTAATCTGATGTAATGGGAGTTTGATGTTTGGTTTAAAGTGAAGTTGATGATGCTACAATGCAGTACAATAGAGAAGGATGGGCTGTAAACAGTGACTATATCAATAGGCCTGTCACCATAATTACTATATCCACTTTTCATTCAGTATAGGAAAGATAGAACAGCATGTTTAGGCGCTTTGGAGTTTTTTTTAGTTGTAATGCAATAAGATTTGAATAATGAACTTCTTCGGCTAATTATTGGTACATTCTGCTGTTTATTTGTTGCAGCTTTTTAATGAGACTGTCTGTTTAAGAATGGTTTACTGGAATTCTCCAGCTTTATTATTATTCTGTCAGTGGTATAAAGTAGTTTCACTATTATCGTTTATCGCAGTATAGCCATATCTCAATATATGCTTCAAAATGTGTTATGACAGCCCTGTATATGTACTTATTGTTCAATATAGGATAGAAAACAAAATAACTTTTCAGGGTCAATAAATATGACAATAACTTTATGTTTGCACTAGCATTTACTATTATTTCTATTACTACTATTGCTATTATTATTTATATATTTAGGTATCTATTTATTTTACAGATACTAGAACTACCAGAGTGTTTAATTGTTCTATTTATGTATTGCTGGCCCCATTTTTACAATTTGGGATTATCCTGTATTCGGGTTCTTGTTTCAGTGGTATATACAGTAGTAATTTCAGTATAATCATTTTTTGTGGCAAATATGTCAAAATGTGTTATCGTGGCAGGCCTATTCTTACATAGTATTTTGTTCATATAGACCCAAAAATTTAGAATAAAATTTTAATTTAATTTTTAATTTGATATGACGAAAAGTGCATCTGCAGGACAGTGATTCTGGTGAGTAGTTATACTATAGTGAGGCTGTGTGGATGTGTAAAGCAGAAGAGCGGTCACTTTTGGTCACCAGTTGTCCGTCTCCAGTGTCCTAATCTAAACCATTGTCCTTCTGCTCCTCTGTGTGTGGGATCCTTGTTTATGGGCCCCTGCAGCTGACCCTGCCCCTCCTTTACCTCTACCACCCCTCTACCACCCCTCTACCACCCCTCTACCACCCCTCTACCACCCATCTACCCATCTACCCCTCTGCTTTCTGCACACTTTTATCTGACTTTTTGTTAATTCCATCAGCTACTCCAGGTGTAACTATTGACCTGAAGATGTAAACTTTTAGCTTTAGAGAACATTTGGTGATCTTGCAACGTTGTAAGAATTAACTGAATTAAAGAACCTATTATTTATATTGAAAATACTAATACAGTTTAAACTAAATGGTGTGGAACTTTCCAGGCAAAGAACTAACATCCATGGAAACAGGATGCAGGAAACTGGTATTGGACATTCCATCAGAAAAGTTGCACAGGATCTTTCATTTGTGGCTCTTTTATTTTAGTAGTAGTGCCATATTTTGCCTGCAAAGTCCAGACTGATATCTTTGGATTTTTACACAAAAGCATGTCTGGTCATCACTCCCTCCTTTGCACCTTGAGTCAGAACCAACCATGGGCCTCCAGTCAGATTTGTTTTTATTCAGTGATGTACGTGAAACATTTAGAACAAAATCGAATCCACTTGTCAGCCACACCCATCTGAACTCGAGGAGATTCTCCGGTGACCAGACTCACATCTTTGTAAAGTATTGGAGAAAAGTGTTCTGATCCCAGGCTGCTTCACATTAGATTTTATTACAGTTAAGAATGTCAAAGAGCGCACAGGGAGAGTCATAGTTTTATTGAATCACTGAACATAAGAGCAAATATTATCATTGAAATGTGGTTATCACGACAGGACTGAAGACCTTTGGGCCAAGAGGGGCGTGGAGAGCCAGCTCTTCATTTTCAGTTTAATCAAAGCTCTTCACGGGGGAACAATAAGCAGAGGTCCCAAAGGAGACACGCTTCATTATGTTTGAGGCTAATGATAAGATACTTTAGCTTCATCAGATGGAGATGAGGTTCAGTGAAACATATTAAAAGTGCACTTTCTTTACCACAACAACCTATATGTTAGGCATTATTATTTCAAAACTGAAACGAGAACACAAGCTTCGGTTCTGTTCTTATTCTAGTCAGTAAACTATCTAAAAAAGGAGTATTATGCAAAAATTTCCCATCTCTCCTGGGCCCTGTTCAAACCCTTCTTACAGTTAGCAGTGCAAAGCCTGTGCTATTCCACATTTTAATATGCTGTTTTAGCTTAATACAGCATTTTTAGAAGTGTCATACCCCATCTTTAACAACTTGAACAGACCATATTACAGTATTTTCTGATCTATGTTATACTGTTGTTACCTCATCACAAACATTCAGCTCCTCTGTGTTTTTAAACTCCATACACTTTCATTAGAATTGTTAGAATCATTTTGATGATTTCAGTCCTGGAATTGCTAACAACAAAAGAACAAAAGGTAAAAGGTAATTATAAACATGGAAACTACCGCTTCATGACATCACAAGGTGGAACAGAACATTTTGAGCTTTGGAGATGTAAACAGACTAATAATGAAGGGTTACTCAAACGTGCAAATGAAACAAAACACAACTCCAGGTCTGCTTTTGAGGAGATAACAACATTCTAACATGGCTTTAAGCTCACAAGTGTTTTGTGTAATAGATGTAACTGCACTGCTACTGGTTTAAAAACATCATTACAATCACTGGTTTGAGTCGTAGGATCTGGCAACAAAGTGAGGAGTTTGTTCTGCTTTCTGATTGGATAATCCACTTGAGAACTAAAACTAAAATTATGAACCAATGTCAACATTTTAATTTCTTTCCAATATCAAATTTACACAGCATAGAGGAGAACATGGAGAGAGAGAAAAGAGGGAGGGAGAGAGAAGGAGAGAGGAGAAGTAGTGAGAGGGAGAGAGAAGGAGAGGGGAGTTGAGGGGTGGACAGAGAGAGAAAGGGAGGACGAGAGGGAGAGACAGAGGAAAGAGTGAGATAGGAGGAGAGAAGGAGCTGGCGCGCTGAAGTGTTGTTGACAGGGCCCATGTGTTGTGCCTCACTGGAGTGTGGAGAGATCTGTCACAGTGGGATGACCTCCAGCTAAGGGCTCCCAGACAAACATCCAAGCCCAGAGCAGAGCACTCTTCTCTGGGTACCATCACCTCCATATGGGGCTGTAATGTCTGGCTGCTTCTCTGTCTTTGCTGCAGTACAGCTCAGTTGTAATTTTAAGTTCAAAAGTAGAAGTGTGTGCTGCTGCATAACTTCTCTAGTGGAGAGTCTGCCACCTGCTTATTTCCATGGAGATGTTATTGCTTTGTCTGGAGAGTTCCGTGGTGTGGCATTGCAGTGTTTCCCATTAATAGATTAGTTCATGGCGGGCTGCCATAGTCTTGTTTTCTCTGACTCCATTTTTTACTTCTGAATGTTGAGCGCCTGGAGCTGTGTCTGCTGTTCCCCCACATGCGACAAAATCATGGCCAAAACTTCAGTTGCTGCTGGATTTCAGCGTTGCTCGTGTATCTCTTAGACAGTTTCAGCCCCAGATGCCCTGCCACAGTGCATAGACAGGTGACAGATAGCAGTGCAGCACAGTTCATTCACATCTCATCCTGCTCTGTAACCCCCTCTCACATCATCAGTATTCCCACTGTGGGTCACTACAAACTTGTAGGCCTAAACATGAAGCCCTTAGGCTCAGTGCAGCGCACTTTTGTGCCTCTTCACAGTCCACACAAGGACCCAGTTCAGATCAGACCCAAACATGGAGGACCTGATTTGGATCTGGTCTGCTGCGCTGCACCACACCATTCACCTCACTCTCATCTGTGGCAGTGTGCACATCTCCTGGACACCTTTTTACGCACAGATAAAATATAGTATAGACCTCTGAATCTAACATAAAGTGATCCAAACTAACACCACAGTGTGTAGTGTAATGACACTAAAATGTTTTAATAACAGGGAGAATGATTGTCATTAAAGTGCAGGTGAAGGGAAGTTTAGAAAATGGCTGAGGGTTCAGAAAGGAGTGTAGAGATGTACAGCATAGTTTTTAAACTTTTCTGAAGCCATATACTTCATTTATCTGATGAAATGATACCTAGTAGTAGAAAAAATACATAGACAATATGCTTTTTAAATAAATGAAATAAGACAATATGAGCAGTAACAAATGGGACTTGTTAATTCTTCAGTCTTCTTATTGTCATGTTTCTCTGGAAACACTCATCGAGCCAGAAAATCTGTTGTTTCTACATTTTCTTTTGTACCTGTGCTTTTTTCCTGGTACAACATTAGACTGCTACAAGTTACTGTTTAACCAGCTTCTGTTTTCTATGAAACCAAAAGTGCAGTTTAAACATCTGTGGAATGTCTGAGGTCAAACCAGTGAATCCATCTGCTACACAAGTGTCACTCGCACAGACCACAGTGAAGGCACCACGCTAAAGTACTGTAAAACCCCACACACAGGAGACAGTGAAGGCACCGCGCTAAAGTACTGTAAAACCCCACACACAGGAGACAGTGAAGGCACCGCGCTAAAGTACTGTAAAACCCCACACACAGGAGACAGTGAAGGCACCGCGCTAAAGTACTGTAAAACCCCACACACAGGAGACAGTGAAGGCACCGCGCTAAAGTACTGTAAAACCCCACACACAGGAGACAGTGAAGGCACCGCGCTAAAGTACTGTAAAACCCCACACACAGGAGACAGTGAAGGCACCGCGCTAAAGTACTGTAAAACCCCACACACAGGAGACAGTGAAGGCACCGCGCTAAAGTACTGTAAAACCCCACACACAGGAGACAGTGAAGGCACCGCGCTAAAGTACTGTAAAACCCCACACACAGGAGACAGTGAAGGCACCGCGCTAAAGTACTGTAAAACCCCACACACAGGAGACAGTGAAGGCACCGCGCTAAAGTACTGTAAAACCCCACACACAGGAGACAGTGAAGGCACCGCGCTAAAGTACTGTAAAACCCCACACACAGGAGACAGTGAAGGCACCGCGCTAAAGTACTGTAAAACCCCACACACAGGAGACAGTGAAGGCACCGCGCTAAAGTACTGTAAAACCCCACACACAGGAGACAGTGAAGGCACCGCGCTAAAGTACTGTAAAACCCCACACACAGGAGACAGTGAAGGCACCGCGCTAAAGTACTGTAAAACCCCACACACAGGAGACAGTGAAGGCACCGCGCTAAAGTACTGTAAAACCCCACACACAGGAGACAGTGAAGGCACCTCGCTAAAGTACTGTAAAACCCCACACACAGGAGACGGTGAAGGCACCTCGCTAAAGTACTGTAAAACCCCACACACAGGAGACGGTGAAGGCACCGCGCTAAAGTACTGTAAAACCCCACACACAGGAGACAGTGAAGGCACCGCACTAAAGTACTGTAAAACCCCACACACAGGAGACAGTGAAGGCACCACGCTAAAGTACTGTAAAACCCCACACACAGGAGACAGTGAAGGCACCGCACTAAAGTACTGTAAAACCCCACACACAGGAGACAGTGAAGGCAACACGATTCAAGTACTGTAAAACTCCATACGCAGGAGACAGTGAAGGCACCGCGATTCAAGTACTGTAAAACTCCATACGCAGGAGACAGTGAAGGCAACATGCTAAAGTGCTGAAAAACACCACACAAGAGACAGTGAATGTAATTCAAGTAGTGCAGAATCCTCCATACAGAGGGCAGTGAAGGCAACTTGGACCTCAAGGTTTTATGTCTTAATGAGAACTTTTTTGAGCTTTCAATCAGGTTTAAATGTAATTTCATAACATAGTTGAAGTTCTGCTCTGTCCTGTTTTAAAGTCCTTAAGCTAGCCAACATTGTCAAAGCAGCTATTGCTTTTAGCCTGTTTTAAACTGTTTTTTTACAGGTATTATTAGTTTTGTTGGAGAACTGGTTTAGTTCCAGAAGAATGATACTTGTTTAGATCTGGTTTAGTCAAAGTGTAATTATTTTAAAGTGTCTGTTCCCAATTATTTTCCCCATGTATTTGAGCTAAATTTCTTTCGCCTCGGTATAGATATATTGTATCTGTATATTTTGTAAATATTTTTCGCAACATTGATTGTTAAGCTTGGGCTGCACTCGAAATTTACTGCAATTTCCCCATTGTGGGACAAATAAAGGAATATCTTATCTTATCTTATCTTATAACCTCTCTTGATAATTGTCCAATAATCATGAAGTTTTTAGATTTTTCACATGTGGTACTTGAAATCACTTTGCTCCATCCCTCTGCCATAAACTAACATTATGCACTATAGGAATCAATATAGTTCTAATGGGCCTGGATGTGGGTGGATTCACCTGTGAATAGTGCACTTATGAAAATGCTTTTTATGGCCCATAATACTTTGTAGCTTTAGTGAATAATTTAGTTTCCTGAAGAAAACCTGGTGTAATTCCTGTAACTTGTACACAGAGGCGAGTCAGCCAAAGTGACTCCAAGGACAAGACACAATCATTATGAGAGACTGTGTATAAAATGTAATAAATGTAAATATGTTTAATGCCATACTGTGGAACATTCCAGGTAAAGCATCACCATAGCATCCATGGAGACAAGCAGGTAGAAAAGTTCCGTAGCGCATCCTTAGTGAAGCAACAGTAGCTCAATGGTTAGAGCAGTGGACGGAAGATCAATTCCTGCTTGGACCAGGTTCTGCCGTTGTGTACTCAGGTAAGACATTTCACAAGACACTGCTGATGGTGCAGATTGGCAGCCTTGCTTCCATCAGTCTGTTCCAGGACAGCTGTGGCTACATTTTGTAGCCAACCACCACCGAGTGTGGAGTGAATGAAGAATGACACAGTGTAGTGCTCTGAGAGGCTTTGATAAGCCTGTAAAGAGCATTACAAGTGTAAGGCTTGATTATGATTATTTTTTAAACCTAAAAGGACTGTTTGATCTGAATGGTCACTCCCTAAACCCCAGCCCCTCATGAAGCAGTGCTAGTGCAGCCTCTGCAGCTCAGGGCGGGAATTCTGGAGGTTCTTAGCTTCACATGAGACATGTTCTGTCCATATACTGAGAATGAGACAAACTTGGATGTGTCTCTATCTGCAGGTGAAGACTCTGGTGACACAGCCTCAGATGTGATTGTAGTACATTTTTGAAATACTAAGAGCACAGACCATACAGTTCCTTTAAGGTGTTTTATTGAATATAAGCACATGAGCCTTCTATTTCCCACTTATTGGGTTCTGCTTTTTATTCAAGAATCCGTTGCTAGTTTATTCTTTCTTCTTAATATATAATAGGGTTGTCAAAAGTATAAAAAATCTGATACTAATCAGTATTAAAACTGGTATTGGAACATTTGAGCAGGTATCAATACCAAAAAAGTCCCATTTAGAATGATCTGAGCTGTATCAGAACAAGTATAAGAGCACATAGACTAGTATACACCCATGGACCACTATGGAACCTACAGGACCACTGAGGGAGTACACAGATGGGAATAGAGAAGAAAGTACTACCATTTAATGTTAAAAATTACACTGAGTATTGCGTATCGAGTCTATAGTGACACTGATATTGTGACTACAGTGACAGAAAGTCAAATCCTCTGGTACAGTGTTATGTGTCTGCTGCCGCCTGGTTCTGTGTGATTTTGGAGCATACTTCTTGCTGTTCGTGGCATGCTAAATGGCGACTCAGCATTGTTAACAGCCTGAGGAGCGGCTGGCTTTAATTAAGGGAGCGTGCTGCGCTGGAACAGGGCCAAAACTACCTTCTCCAATTACACACGCTCACTCACGCTCTACTCCAGGATCTGTTCTGTTCAAAACATACACATATGCTCTTTTACTCTACGGACGGGATGACTGATGAGGAAAAAGTTAATATACTTTTTTTTATTTTTCTCCCAATAACACTAATGATTTGGTTAAAGCGCTGTACCCTATATGTATCTGGCCAAAATGCGTCTTGCCCCAGTACAGGTATATCACATAAACAGCTCTTAAAGATGCACTCTGTAACTTTTCTGGTGAAGGGTCCGTCCAATACTTTTCTCCATGGAGATGTTATTGCTTTGTCTACAGTGTTCCACAGTATAGCTTAAACTATCTATTACTAGGGAGACAAGCAGGTTACAGCACTACACTACATTACAGGTCAGATCTGTGGAGAGTCGTCCCTATTCACAGAAGGAATTATTGTATTTCTGAGCAACAGAAAAATCCGTAATGACTAAATGCTAGACAGATATGTTTAATGTCATTCCAGGCAAAGCAATAACATCTCCATGGAGACAAGTAGGTAACGGGCCCTCCACCAGAAGTTACGCAGTGCACCTTTAAGGTCAGAATTAGCATTGCGTGCTGTCAGCTTGTCATTTTGGAGACTTTCTTGTCAAAGTGGGGCTAAACCAAAATAGTTTAAGGGGCTATTACACGTCTATGGGGCATTAACTGTTCACACATACTATATTTAGATCACCATGTTACCTTTTACTGTTTTGAAAATGCTATATTCACCCAAAACAACATCTTCAATTATTATAAGTTTCAGTTCAATTTTAGTCCCCCCTCCCTTTGCTCTCTATGCTAAGTCACTCCCCCTTAGAGTGACATTGCAACACAATCAACGTGCATCGAAACTACTGCACATCGCATCAGGTTTGTGAAGTTCTGGTGTATTGTTTTGTATCATGTTTTTCCATATTTCAGGAAAATATCTGCAGGATGGGTGACGTAGGCTTGTGGGCGGAGCATTGCACAGAATCGTACAGCTAAACGTAAAGAGGGTTGAAACAGGGCCTGGGAGAGATCACTAAATTACTCAGACATGCATGGGCAACACCTAAAACCTCTTCAGGCACGTTTTTGATTAGGGAACAATGTTTTAACATGGTAAAAACTGCAAAAAGTCGATTTTGTATAACACCCTCTCTTTAAAAATAGAGTATAATGCACAAATAAAGTGTAATGCCGTGTTTAAGTCTTTGCTTTTTCCTGATTCCTTTCTGCAGCCAAACAGTACTACCAAATCATCCATAGGTTCCAGGAGTGTACATCTGGTGTAATAAAAATGCTCTCTGATATTTTCTTTATTACATTTTCTGTACACGTTGAACCCCATGCGCACTGCTGCTGTGGCTTATTGCTTTAGGACATAGACTTTCATTTGTTTACCTTCAAAGTGGCTTTTACAGGCACAGTTTCAGTGATGCAGTGGTGTGCTCTGAGTACAGCCCCGTTTTGGTTGTAATGACTTTTTCAACATCTGTTTTGAATGTTGTTCCACTTTTTTAACGTCTTGAATAGAAAGTCGAAATAAAACTAAAGTGATGTATTTTTGAGGAGAAAGTTCTGGAAATGAAAACAGATGTTCACTGATGTGTTTTAATAGTACCACGAGGGACCGACTGACTGTGAGTGATGGACCACCAGGACTCTTTATAATGGACATTGTGATCATCAGTCTATTCAAATATATGGACAGGGTACTGGCTTAAATCTGGGGTGAGTTTGGACTAGTGGCTGCTCCATTGGTACTGCAGCAAAAAATAAGTAAATAAATGAATTAGTATACATACTTTCACACATATATATATATATATATATATATATATATATATATACACACACACACACACACACACACACACACACACACACACACACACACACACACACACACACATATATATATATACACACACACACACACACACATATATATATATATACACACACACACACACACACACATATATATATATACACACACACACACACACACACATATATATATATACACACACACACACACATAAATATATATATACACACACACACACATATATATATATATATATACACACACACACACACACACACATATATATATATACACACACACACACACATATATATATATACACACACACACACACATATATATATATATATACACACACACACACACACATATATATATATATATACACACACACACACACATATATATATATATACACACACACACACACATATATATATATATACACACACACACACACATATATATATATATACACACACACACACATTAGCAATCACTTAAACACATCTTGAAAGTTGATACTTATTTGAACAGGTATAATACTGAAAAGAATCACATAAATCAGACTTTTTTTCTGTTTAATAGTCTCGAAATGTTAGTGTACAATCTGGGCATCAATACTTTTTTTGTTATTTCAAAGATTGCATTGCAAGTCTTACTTTTTAGCAGATTTTTTTTCTTTTTTTTTTTTTTTTTTTAAACATGTGCATGCTAGATATTGTAAATCTCTTCAAAACTTTCCCCATACAATCTAACTTGTACATACATTTCATTCTTTGCAGTCTGTTCCTTTTCATGTAGTGCGTCCCACTTTCGCATGCTCTGCCCCCTCCCTGACCCCGTGTCCAGCTAGGAACAAACCTACAGGAACTAAACTACACAGATGCCATTGTTTCAGGACAGTTTTATGAGCGCACAATGCAGCAAATTGTTTTATTCTTCTGCAACAATCTCTGGGAATTTCAACTTTTCACTTCTGGTTTACTGAACGGCTACAGATTAAATTGAATCATGAAAACTGCACAGGCCACGATGTTCCCATCAACTGTCAAAGTGAAGAGAACCAGAGGAACTTGATCTGATAAATATTCAGCACAATTTTGCCTTGTTCACAGAAAGTTACATATTTTACTTTATTCTGGCCTTTATTATTTTGAACTTTATTTTTTTTTTTTTTATTTAAACCTTAGCAATTAATTTTTATTCATTGTAGTCTATTCCCATGTGTCTATGTCCCTGTGTGTCAGATGCCTTCCTATACTTCTATATCCCTGTGTGTCAGGCCCCCCTCCTCCCTCCATCCTTCTAATGCCCCTGCGTGTCAGATGCCCTTCCATTCTCCTTTATCCGTCAGTCTAAATAATTGGATTTGATAATTGCTCAAAGTCAAATAGCAGTTTAGATTAAATACTGTGCAGCCCTTTTGTAAGGTGCAGATGCTGTTAAGTTAAGGTCCACTTTATTGTCCCTGTCCTCTACATTTGACCCATTACATGTTGTGCTATGGTTGGATAAACATAGCAGGATAATGCAACTTGTATTATATCAGTTTCATCATTGTTTTGGATATTTCTTAACTGATGAGGAATACTGGCTCCAGCTCAGTTTGAGAGGAAATATTCCACTATCTGAAAACTACCATTGAAACTTGTATATCGCCCATAGTGTACAGACAATTCCCTTTGTATTGAGAAAATGTCACTCCTCTGTCTGTAACTGCTGCAGTCAGGCTCCTCATTTTAGTCTTAAAATGCTCGTATTAACTGCTCTACGTGATCCTGGTGTATTTATTTTGTTATTTTGACCGTAAATCAGTTCCTTTTCCTAATATGGAACTGGCTCCAAATTAGCCTACAACTGTCTTGTCTCACATGTGTGTAACATGTTTGTGTTTTGTTGGTTGCAGTTTTGGGAAGCAGCTGGGAGGACGCCGGGGCTGTGAATGCATCACTTTGGAGCCGTCAGAAATGATCGTGGTGAGTGGCTCTACCTCTGGCTTTTTAAACAACTGTCTTTTACAACTATGTGTCCTGTAGTCCTGTGGCAGTAGCAGAATTATTCCCAAAAAGTATGTTAAATATACAGTATTGTTAAAAAATATGAGCTGCAAGAAATGGATACAGAATTAAACAATTATGTAATGAATGAGTCATAGAAGTTCATAACTCAACCTTCTACAGCTCAAATCTCATTGTAGTACAGAAAAATAAAGACAGTTTTCCCGCTAGTACACAGCAAAAGTACTCATGATAAATATTGATCCACCAAAACTATTGTTTCATCTGTCATGTGTTGAACAATAAATCGATTTAGTAATTATCATGACAGGCTTAGTAGAGAAATAAGATCCACTGATCCACAGGATGGCGGTGTGATTCCATCTCCTGTAGATGAATCCTGTTGTTGTGTCCTTGGGCAAGACGTTTAAACCACCTAGCCCCCAGTGTCTGTGTGCACTGGTGTGTGAATGGGTGAGTGGTTCCTTGATATAAAGCGCTTTGAGTGCCTTGAATGTGGAAAAACGTTGTATAAATGTGACCAGTTATTTTAATGCACCATTTTGACACCCGTACACACCCATGCTGCTGTTATGTCCCTTGACAAGGCACTGACATTGCCCACCTAGAGCAAAATCAATAACATCTCCACGGAGACAATAGACCTGAAAAGTGACACAGTGTACCTTTAAGTGTTGTTGGCCCCTTCACCTCCTCTTCCTCACATGTTCTGTCTGCTCTTTTCATGTGCTCTCTGTATTTGAAGTCCATTGTGTCCGGTTTCCTCTGCTTTCTTGTTCACAAGTCTTTTCATCCCTTTCTCCCCTTCCTCCTCTCCTACCGCTGTCTTCTCTCTCCCTTCAGCTCTTCCCTTCTCTTTATTCTGACTCTTTCTTTCTTTCTCTCTCTTTCTCCCTCCCTTTCTTTCTCGCTCTTACCCCTATGTTTGTTCCAGTCTTTTCTTATAAATTCGGATGTGTGTTGGCTAGAGGCTCCTTTCAGCCATTATACTCAGACTGACCACTAGGTGATGTGGTGCAGCAGCAGAGTCAAATCTGTGTTAAATCTGTGTCAAAGAAGTTTCAAAGTTTATTTTTTTTTAGAAATGTGATGATCGAGAATCTCCACAGACATGTTTAGATCTTTGCTAAAAATAAATGAACACAGGCCAAACGTAAATACAGAAAAAAATACATTATGAAATATTATAAAATGAAATAATGCAGTGTGTTTGAATCTGTGAGCCATAGTTGTATAATGCAGAGAATTATTATTATTATCAGGCTGAAAAAAGCTCCATTTGTTATTGTTTAATATTGGTGATCAAGTCTAAAGTGTTCCCTTACGTGTTACCTTTCCTTTCCTCTTTACTTTGGATAGGACAGTGAATGGACACCCATTGGCAAATCACAAAGGCCATCATTTCCTCCACAAATATAAAAATGTCCTGTGTTATTGTGTAAGCAGCTAACCCTGTAGTTTAGTTCTGTACAAACATGTTCTCAAATGGGATTCATGTATTAAGTCTGTCAGTTCAGATTTCAGTCTTTCTGCCAGTTCTTCTGGACATGTTCAAAAATCGGAATGCTTGTATGAAAACTTTCAATTTTCCCAAATTGTTCAGCTGCATCTCCTACATCCTTTTCTCACTTCCTCTTTGGGCTGAGCAATTAATTGAATAATACAATCAGTTAGGGGTTTTAATAATTGAGATTTTGAGGATTATTATGAAACAAGTTTACTCCAGTTACCAATGTAACTGAAGGCAGTTCGCAGTGTCTTAAATAACAGCATATGATAAGAATGAAAACGTAAAGAGCTTCCACCATTTTAAAGATGAGCATCGTAAAATCGTAATCGTTCAGGGTGTGCAAAATAATAGCAGTTTTATTTGTTGACCATATCACCCAGCCCTACTTCCTCCCCATGTTTCCTCCTCAGTCCCTCTGTAGACACACAGGATCAGACCGGATAAGACGGGATCAGGTTGAATTTTAGACCAGAGGCAGAAGACCTTGGTCATAGAATGTATTAAGATTTGGTTTGCAAAGTCAATGGAAATCCATTTTAATACTTTTTTCCTTTGTTGTCTCAAAACAAGATGTTTCAATATTTTTACATTTAATTGTACTTAAATGAATATGCAAAGGCCCTGTACCTGATTTTTACTACAAAGTAGTTCTTTACTTACCTTATGTATTCTTTATGAGCTCTTTTCACAGCTCTCAGAGACCAGAGCAGAGTGTGATGAGATAATGAGATGAGGTAAAACTAACAACAGCCAGCATGCTAATGTGCACTTCCTGATTATTTGACAGTAAAATGTTTTCTAATTAGATGCGTGCAGTACACAGCAGACATATTTTAAGTATAAGGCATGTTATTGATCCCTTATGGGGAAGTTAATTCTCTGCATTTGACCCATCCTTCAACCACTGTCAGTGAGCTGCCTTACAGAACTCAGGGACCCATATCTAGATCTAGTTTAGTCGAGTCTAGGTCTAGTCTTGGTCAGGACTACTTTAGCTGGAAGATTTGACCTGTTGCGCATGTTTTGGGAGAGCATGCAAAGCCTTCCTGCCCTCCAGATCTTACAGTATATAGTATATCTGTATTCTGTACTCGGGCAAGAAATATTTGACTCAAATACAAAGAGTGAGATTAGCTGTTTGCAGCACAACATCATTACAACATCATCAGACTGAGCCAAACATCTGAGGTGACATAACCCAGAGTGTGATCTGAGCCCGGGTAATCCCTCTCCTCTGGGACCTTTCAGTCGGATTTGTTTCATGAAGTGTTGGTAAAATGGGAAATCTCAAAATCCAAGCGTGAGCCTCAGGGCTGTTTGTGCATTTGTTTGTGCAACACTTGATATAAAGCATTTATCTTGTCAAGATTACATTCAAATCAGGTGCAGGCCCTTTAAAAAAATCAATATTACACTGAATTGACTCTTAGGAGCTTTAAGTAATTTATTTATATATTTATTGGTTATAATGTTGTTACTTCCTCAAGAACAGACCTGGAGTTGTGTTTGTTTCATTCACATGTTTGAGTAACTCTTTATTATTAGTCTGTCTACATCTCCAAAGCTCAAAATGCTCTGCTCCACCTGGTAATAACAGCTCATTTTACTTTTAGTTGAGAAGAGTTTGGCAATTCCAGGGCTTAAATTATCCAAATGATTCTAGTGAAAATGTATGGAATTGACATCACAAGGTGGAACAGAGTGTTTCCAGAGAATAACTCATCCTAAATCTGCAGGGTTTGTGTGTTAAACATGTGTGAATGAAACAAAACACAACTGCAGGTGTGTTTGTGAGGAAAGTACATTTTAATAACATAAATCAGTAACAGTGTCATATGGGCCCTCTAAATGTCTGTACGTAGATGTGCTTTGGGAGACAGCTGCTCTGCATTGCACCACACTTAATTTGGCCCCAGGGAAAGAGAGGGGCCGCAGCGACATTTACAGAGCAGGAGCCAAATGTGTCCAGGAGATACCACAAACTCTGTCAATTTAAGCTAAATCGACAGCAGTGAGGAAATAGAGGGACAAGAAAAATGTGTTTTGTAGTACTGGTTAAAATGTGAATTAATCTGGATTTGTTGGATTGTTGATTTGCTGTTTGTGGATTATGCAACTTTTTTGCTTACATTTCTGACAGGATTTAAAGACTTTTTAGAGCTTTTAGCAATATTATATTATATTATTTCCCTTGTACCCTCTCAAAGCTGTATTTAGAGCATAGATTTAGACTAGAAAGGCACTGACTAAAGTAGCCTTCAGCTCCAGTCAAATGAAGCTCATCGAGGCTGCAGTTGTAGGAGAGAATTTGGATGTTAGGAATATGAATTGATTTATGCATTTATTCTACTTATAATATTATTTATTTATTTATTTATTTATTTTCTTAATCAGTGATACAATAGGTAGGATTCAGCAGCGTTGCGTAGTCATTTTGGCACAAATGAAAAACAAAACTGCGTGGTGCTTTGTTGTGATGACGTTTACGGCGACACCAGCTTCCATTGGGCACCACCGTTTTCATTGTAGCTGACTTTTTTCTTTTATTAAGATGTTTTAGATCAATATTGAGATTTGAAATGTCCAAATTATAATACAATGATCCACAGGTGTCATACCTTACAGACCATCTCAAAAAAAATTGAAAATGATGAAAAAGTTGTATATTTTTTGTCACTTATTTCAGAAAGTCAATGCCATATATTATATCGTCATGACTTTTTTGTACGATATTCTAATTTTTAGCAGACACAAGTACAATATATCTGCTTGAATTGAATTTCTTAAAATTAATTTAGTTATTAAAAATCAATCTGAGTGAGTGCAATTTTCATGTTATACAGGTTAATAAATTGGTTTAAAATAAGAAGCGCTGCACTGAATCATCATAAACATCTTGAAACCAGCTAAATAAATATCTTAACAAGTCAAAACTACTCAAATTAAGATTATAATTCTGAATTTATACCCTTTGAACTAATCTAGATCTATTTTGTAGTTATGAAAAGTGGGTCATAAACCAGGAGTGTGTATTTTGTGTGGTCATTTGAGAGTAAACCATGACGTAAGCAGCTCCAGCTCTACATGTGATGTGATGGGTGTTGGACAATTTTGTGTTTACCACATTTGGAAACAGGACACTGACAATGACTATGGACACTTTTTGAAGTTACTGCCATAGACTAATTATTAAACTGGCCTTATTAGTATTACTGTTTTCTGATTAGAATCTAGTCACAAACAGACCTGGAGTTGTGTTTTCTTTAATTCACACGTTTAACACACAAACCCTGCAGATTCAGGCTGAGCTCTTCTATCAAACTGAAAACTCTGTTCCACCTTGTGATGTCATGTGGTAATACAGGAAGTGCTCCACTGTGTTTTTAAACTCCACACACTTTCACTAAAATCATTTGGATCATTTCAGCCTTGGAATTGCCGATCTCTACAGAACTAAAGGTAAAAGGAGCTGTTCACTGTTCACTGAGCCGTTGAAAACAACCTCTTCATGCTTTGGATATGTACACAACCCAATAATGCAGGACTGCCCAAACATGACTGAAACAAAACACAACTCCAGGTCTGTTTTTGAAGGGGTAACGGCATTCTAACATGACTTAAAGCACACAAGAATCATTTTTTGTAATATAAGACCTTTTAAGATGTTGGTAAATTTAGATAGAAGTTGAGTTTAGACAAGTAGTAATGGGTTGCGTTCATGCCCGAGAATTTGATGATGTAGTAATTTCAGATGGAGGGCAAGGGCCTGTAGAACTCTGGTTTGAACCTGTTGAACCTTCTCATAATTTGTTTGGGATCGGCTCCACAAACCTGTCGTATTAATCTCATGGCTTAAAGTCCTTTCAGCTGACAACAATCATCGTGTTTGGGGTGGAATAATGGCTCCACTTTCTGAAGATATTCTGAAAACATTATTTCACTCATTTTATTTATACTGACAGAGAAGACAAAAACCTTTACACCAGGTTTTGTTTCATGATGATGTACAGATGTTAGCCCCGTTTGTGAACTTGACTCCAGTTTCAGTACAGTTGTCTGGGCCTTGTTACTACACAGTGAAAGCTTCTCAAACTGATGACAGAGGCGGACTTCTTATTAAACATCAGTCTTCACCCAACAGCAACGTGAACTTACTTATTTTTCGTTTTGCTTTAGAATAGTCAAGGTGGCGGTTACGTTGCATTAGCGTCACATTGAGTTCATTTATATATATATATATATATATATATATATATATATATATATATATATATATATATATATATATATATATATATATATATAATGTGAAAAAAGTGTCCTGATGTATTATGCAGATGTCATGGATGTCATGTGATGCTCTGATCTTAATTAGAAAAATGTGCAGATGGTGAATGGACAGAGGACACAGGAAGCACGCCCTAATAAGGAACATTAGCAAAGAGCGGACACAGAGACACTATTCACAGCAGCTGCTTTTTTTTTTTTTTTCCATTTTTGAAATTTAGTCACTGGATTTATTTTTTTAATTTTCAAGATTTTTTATTTATTTATTTTTATTTTTTTGTTGTTGGGTGAATTCTTCTCAGTCCATTCCCACTTTAAAATCACATTGGAGGGCTTGACGATTCGTGCTAACCTGATTCTCGCCAGACATATGTGTAGCCCTATGAACTAAAGATGATAAAAAGTTCATCTGGACACTTTTCTGTACATAACTTTGACGTAATACCTTGACTGAATGAAATAAGTATATAAAAAATAAATAAAATAATGCTATCTCCTCAAAAACATAGCTGGAGATGTGTTTTGTTTTATTCACACTTGTTTGAGTAACCGTGGTTTATATTTGTCTGTCTACATCTTAGAAGAAAAAAAATAAAAATAAAAGACAAGATGCTTGTTTTGTTTTGTTTTTTTTTTACTTCAATTTGTAAAACGTGTAATACTATGGCTGCATAAAATAGCCAAAAATAAATACATCAAAGTCATTTTTTCTCTTTAAAACTCATACTTGTGTTTTTTAATATTCATTTCTTCAACATATAAACTGTAACACCTGACACAAAACTGTAGACCTCTCCATTAAAAAGGCCTAACATGATCACCATATTTTCAGTGGTGGCACAAACATGTTCTGATCATGTGTCTCTCTCATCCGTATAAACCTGAGGCCCTCCCATGAGCCCCTTAAACACGTGCATTATGAGGTCGTATATGCTTTTCACCGCACAACCATCACAGTGGCCCTTTACCACCATCTCTATCCACTATCTCTGTGTCTGACCGTCCCTCCCCCAGCAGCTGTTACCCTGATATTACACTCCATAGTTAAGCTGCCGTTTTGTGAATGAGCTCCAGGAATGAACAGGCCTGTTATTCCCCCTGGGTCCCATTCAAATAAACAGGATGGACATTTCTCATATACTTTTATGGCATGGTGGTGGTTAAAAAAATACACATGAGGTCAGGTGCACTTTATTCACCCAGTAACTTGTCCTCTGCATTTGACCCACGCTTCAGTGTCTCTGGGTTAAACCTGTCAGGAGCAGTGGGACCATCTCCAGATCTTGAGCTAGTCTTGGTCAGGACTACAATCACTGGACGATTGTGCATGGTTTATCTTGAGATTTGACATAAACCAGAAGATCAGTTGGACGATATTGGCACTTTTTAGTAGTGATGCACTGATACACTACTGGTATCGGATATCAGTGTTGGTATTGAAAATGTTGATGGATTTAATATCTGCTTTAAATCGTTGTAATAAGACCATTTACTGGGCGATATTTCCCAAAATGCCTCATATCATTGAATTCCCATTGTTACTTTGAATGATAAATAACAAAACAGATTTGGGTAATATTTAACCATATGCCATTTGTGTTCCAAGAAAATGCATATTTTCAGTCTCTGCCCTACTATAGTATGATATCGAGTATCGGCAGATACTTAAAGCTCTTAAGATACTTAAGTATCTGCATTGGTATTGGAACAGAAAAATCTGGATCGGTGCATCCCTACTTTTTAGTGCATCGACTGTCTTAAATCTCCAATAGAGGCTGATTTTTATCTGGGCCAAATCTGCATAAAACTTTATTTGAACACTTTCCTAAGAGGAGGTCACTGCACAACGTGTGAGCCCACTGCTCTGTCATCCAGTTTGTACTGAAACAGGCTGTGGAGGAGTTTGGAGTAAGTTTGAATTATATTATTTCAGTCTAATAATCAAAATATCGGCAGTTGACTCCAATCGTATCGGCATCGACCATGAAAAATGTATCTCTAATTGATACGTATCAATACAGATATTTGACTTTTTGCATATTTATTTCCTTTTGTTATTTTTGTTGTGACTGTCCAACATTAAGATTTTGCCAAATGAAGTACAGTCCCTGACAAAAGTCTTGTCGCTTATCCATTTTGTAGAAACAAAAGCTTATAACCTGACTTTAAATTAATCGATTGGTTTTAGAAATGTCTCATATGAAAGCTAAAACCCTCCCAAATTATGCTCAATATACTAAAATAAATTTGCTTCACTGAAGAAAGACTGATCATTTAATGAACACAGAAAGGTCAGATTTTGGCAAGACAAAAGTCTTGTCGCCTTGTCATATGATGCACCCAATCCTAGATTACAGCCTCACCTGTGATCAGTTACTGATCAATCAATTAGTGGGTGTGTATAAAAAGAACCCCAGCACACCAGACCTTCACATCAACTGCAACTTGACCTCTGACAACATGCCTAAGATCCACCCTGAGACCAAAGCGTTAATTATCAAGAGGCTAAAGACCAGATCCACTGCTGAGGTGGCTGACACCTTCAATGTGTCTCAGCGTCAAGTACAAAGAATAAGAAAAAGATCTGAAAAGACTGGAGATGTTTTTGACAAGCCCAGGTCCGGCAGACCCCGCAAGACAACTGCTCGGGAGGACCGTTTGTTGATTTGAAAATCCAAGGCCAGCCCCTTTTCCACTGCAGCAGAGCTCCACCAGGCCTGGTCACCTCAAGTCCCTGTGTCAACCAGAACAGTTTGTAGAATTCTGTCTCGAAATGGCCTCCATGGTCGAATCAGTGCACAGAAACCAGCACTAAACAAAAGGCAATTAAAAAACCGTGTGGCATTTGCCAAGGCCCACAGCCTGCTAAAAGGATGGACACTGGAAAAGTGGCAGAAGGTGGATTTCTCAGATGAATCCTCGGTTGAATTACATCACAGCCGCCGCAAATATTGCAGGAGACCTACTGGAGCCCGCATGGATCCAAGATTCACCCAGAAAACAGTAAAGTTTGGTGGCGGAAAAATCATGGTCTGGGGTTACATCCAGTATGGGGGTGTGCGAGACATTTGCAGGGTGGAAGGCAATATCAATAGCCTAAAATATCAAGAAGTATTAGCTACCTCTTACATTCCCAACCATAAAAGGGGTCAAATTTTGCAGCAGGATGGTGCTCCATCGCATACTTCTATCTCTACATCAAAGTTCCTCAAGGCGAAGAAGATCAAGGCGCTCCAAGACTGGCCAGCCCAGTCACCAGACATGAACATCATTGAGCATGTCTGGGGTAGAATGAAAGAGGAAGCATGGAAGGCAAAACCAAAGAATCTTGATGAACTCTGGGAGGCATGTAAGACTGCTTTCTTTGCTATTCCTGATGACTTCATCAACAAATTGTATGAATCATTGTCGAACCGCATGGATGCAGTCCTTCAAGCTCATGGAAGTCATACAAGATATTAAATATGGATCTCACAGCACCACTACTTAATTCACTGACGTTATGCAACATATTTTTGTATTTGAAGTAAATTATTTGTTCAGTTTTCTGTAGGCGACAAGACTTTTGTCTTGCCAAAATCTGACCTTTCTGTGTTCATTAAATGATCAATCTTTCTTCAGTGAAGCAAATTTATTTTAGTATATTGAGCATAATTTGGGAGAGTTTTAGCTTTCATATGAGACATTTCTAAAACCAATCGATTAATTTAAAGTCAGGTTATAAGCTTTTGTTTCTACAAAATGGATAAGCGACAAGACTTTTGTCAGGGACTGTACATGTTCTCCAGTGTTTCCTGTGTTAAGAAGAATGAAAGAGAAAAACAGACTTGTGATCCCAGAGTGATGTAACAGAGGGAGGAACAGAGGAGGCCCTACAGCAGCGGCAGCTCTGAGCTCCAGGACTTTACACTGGGACATGAATGGACGGAATTTAGACCTGTGTTTTTCTCCTGCTACTGATGGGATATTTGTGTGTTTACGGCTTCCTGCAGGAAAGAGTGGGCTGGCAGAGAGAGAGGGAAGAGAGGGGGAGGTGGAGAGGGAGAGGGAAGACAGGGAGAGCGAGAGAGAGATGGAGGGAGGAAAGGGAGTGACAGAGAAGAGAAGGGGGAGTGAGAGAAAGGTAGGGAAGAGAAAGAGGGGCAGTGAAAGGGATAGAGAGAGAGGGAGAGAGAAGGGGAGAGAGTGGAGCAAGAGAATGAAGAGAGGGAGAAATGGAGAGAGAGAGAGAAATGGAGAGAGTTAGAGAAGTTAAGGTACATACTTGACTTAAAATGTACTGATTTTAATTTTGAGTTGCTTTTTGATTCATTTATTCATCAGATCTGGGACTTTAAAATACTACTCTAACTTGAACATGACATGACTTACTAACAATAAAAGTATAAAACCTAATATATAAACAGACCTAGGAACTAGTCAAAACAACAAAATTAACGAAATCCATAAGAAAATAAGTAAAGGATCAATGAAAGAAAAAAACGAGCGACCAGATAAACCACATCGTCAGAGAATCATAGAAACCAGACAGAGAATCGTAGTCAAATATTCAGTTTGAGTCATTTTAACGTGTTTAGAGAAAGAACTGTTGCAGTGGAGGAGTGAGACGGAGAGAGAGGGGTGGAAAGGATGGAGAGAAGATCTGTTGCAGTGGAAGAGTGAGGGAGAGAGAGGGAAAGGATGGAGAGAAGAAAGAGAGAGGGGGTGACAGACAGAAAGAGAGGGCGAGAGGGAGGAAGGAGAGAGAAGAAAGAGTGGGGTTGACAGACAGAGAGAGGAAGGAGAAAGAGAGAAGGAGAAAGAGCAAGTAGAAGCAGAGAAGAAAAAGAGAGGGGCTTGACAGAGGGAGTGGAAGGAGAGAGAAGGGGGGGTGACAGAGGAAGAGCAAGAGAAAAAAAATGGGGAGGGTGACAGAGATGGAGAGAGAGAGAGGAAGAAGATAGAGAGAGAAGAAGGGGGGGGAGTGACAGACGGAGGAGACACGAGAAGGCGCGCTCGACCATGTGAGTAACTCTGTGACTATGCAGCGTGTGGACCACATGAACTTTTCACAACTGGATCTGAAGTCGACGCCCGCCTCTGGACTTTCCTCTGGACTTCACTCTGTTTCCGATCTTTTTGTGAGGATGTTTTTGTCGCTATGGATTTTCTCTCAGGATTTAGGATTTTCTAAACTTTGATCTTGAAGGATTTCCCCGTTCTCCGCTCATAACCACTCTGGTATTTCCTGCTTTTGATGCGTCCGGAGAGATGAGCGTTCTGCGTTGGCACCGGCTCTCAATGCTTTGGAAGAATTGGATGTTTAACCAGGAGCCTTTGGAGGGGCAAAAGACGGGCATTTCTAAATCTGAAGTTGGTTTGGAACAATTGGAGAACGTAGAGAATGACCCGGATTCTACAACACAAAATCACAAAAAGGCAGAATTGTTGAAAAGGAGCACATCCGAACCGGTGTCCAACTATAGGGCAGTGAAGCAAAGAGGTTGTGGGTGCGATTCCCGGAGAAGTTGGTGTTCCGAGGAGGGGTTTGACCTGTCCTCCACGTTGATACAGGTGCTGGGAATCCTTTTAAAAGCTTGAATTTTTTTGTTTTGTTTTCTACATATTGACAGATGTGGTGTAGTTCTGGTTTAGTCCTTATTTACCTTAATTTACTCTTTGCGATTTGGTTCAGTTGTGATTAATCTTGCGGCTCTATGGTTTTATTCTGGTGAAATCCTACTTTACCAAATGTGTATCCAGTTTGAGGGATGTACCAATAAAGCCTCCCAATATGACCCTTCCCTTTTGCAATATATCAGTACAGTACTAGTTTTAAAGGTTTGTTTTGTTGAAGAGTAGTAGTTTTGTAGAGTCGTGCGGTTTTGTTCTTCAGCCAATATAAAGAAACAACAGTTATTATAATAATATAATATTTTTAGTCATACTGTGTAATGATATGATTTGAATATTACTGGAATAGTCAGTGATTATGTGTTGATCGATCACAAATTTAGATTCAGTTCCTTTATTTCTTATTCAAATCAAATAAGTGTGGTTTTAATTTTTAATTTCATGTATATAAACAAGAAAAACTCTATTAGTGCCATTTAACTGACGTCTCTATTATTAAACAGACTTGAGCTGATTTGAAATGAATGACTTTCAATTCTCGAATGATTCTCAAAGTAAACTATATCCATATCCAAAATGATCTGAAAAGTTGAGGCTAAAAAGGTAGAGATAATGGGACCATTTTATTTAAAGGTGCAGTGTGTATGTAACTTGCATGATTCCATAGAAACAATCATTTAAGGTATTAGACTTGGACTTAGACAAACTGTATTGATGTAATAAGTCCATAATGTATGATGTAAAAACTATGGTGAGCCAATAACGTGATAAGATCTTCTAAACAAAAATTTTAAACCATACATCAAAAACATTGTTCATTGAGAGGTTTTATGCCCATACTGTGGAATATTACAGCAACATTTCCATGTTTCCCTTTGCCTTTCGTTTCCCTTTGCTGTGAGATGTTTGTGATACACTCTTTAAAAAGTAAATTAGTAAATTGAAGTAAGTAAATTGAACTCTAAACTCAATGTGTTGCTCCCCTTGCAGGTGGAGAACGGCAGCGAAGCAGACGAGACCTTCCTCCAGAGAGAAGAGTCTCAGAGGAGGTCCAGGAGAAGGTTCAGAAGAATCAACCCCAAAGGAGAGCGAGAGCTCATCACCGATGCCCCAGAGCCCAACTCCTACACCACGGTAAGAGACAGACACGTGAAGCACCTGTACCTGATTTTGACTGTCTTAAAAATGTGAAAAACACAACTAGTGCATGTGAAGTTTGGAGTGGTCCAAAGTTCTTCCTCATTTACCTTATGCATTCTGAGCATCCTAATTATTCACTAGGATGAGTTTATAAAAGCTTTACACAACTATAGAGCAGAGTATTGCTGTGACGTTAAAACAGGGGTTCATCAAGGGCCCCGTATGAAAACACAGATGGAGCGGAGGGCCAATCGAGGGCCAAAAACTGATGGTGAATACAGTGAATAATTCAAATCTGTGCAACAGTTTAAAATAAGCCAACAGACCTTTATTCAAGCTAACAGTCCACTTCCTGATTGTCAGCAGATTTATTTTGACATCAAGTGCTGCTTATACAGTATATCTGTACTGGGGTTAGACAAAGGATTTCACTGTTGTTGAGCTATGGGGTTAATGAAAAAATGTGATTTTTTTTTTTTTTTTTTTTCTTTTCCCCCCTCACAATAATGGTGACACTACAATACGTTATCAGTGCATCCCTAGTATGCCAAAAGTGTATCTTAGAGCGTGGATCCTTGTTGAGTCCTCACTGTTTTTGTACATTTGACTGTTCTTCACACTTTACTGTGATTATTTAAATCCACCTGTCCCTAAGAGCCTGCCAGAGGCTGACCAATACGACGAGTGGGTGTGTTTGAGCTGCATTAAAGCGAGAAACACCGAATGACCACATGACATTACAGTAACTATACTAGGGCTGATCGATTTGGGAAATTATCTAATTGCAGTTTTTCTGACAAGCATTACCATTGTGATAGATTTGAGATTTATGTTTTAATAATAGGATTCTGTTCAAAATCTAGATTTTAAACATATCCAGAAGAATTGATTAAAAGACTGAAATCCGAACTGACAAACTAATGCAAGAATCACACTTCAGAACATGTTTGTGCAGATCTTCAGCCTTTGACATTTGCTGATTGCGTCCATTCAAATTGCGATGCTTTACGAGATATTTAAGCGTATAGCATGATCCTTCCCATATTGGTTGTCCATTTTACAATTATTTATTTTGAGTCAACATAACTAGAATTCCTATCAAAGTTACTCTGGGTTAACATTTTGGAAATGGTTGTGTTTTGAAAATGACAATGTTTTTATGGTGTGGACAAACCCAGGTTCATGCGTTCAGTAACAATAGCTCACAGAACTCTTTTTCCTTCCTGCCTCTGGCTCACACATCCCAAAGGAAAACAGGTTTGTAGTCTCTCTATATGTTAGAATGTGTCCAAACAACACGCATGTTTTATTGTATTCAACAATACAGAAAAATATCAACATTCAAATACATGAGCAACATAATTAGTCAGCGTTTCTTTTCCGTATGAAACAAGATTGATATAATTTGGTTAAATTGATATCAAGATTTGAATTTGAATTTGAATTTCAAATCTAGAATTAATGATTTATCCATGAATTCTCAGTTGTCACTCTGTAAATGTTGTTGACAGATTTCACAGACATAGATACAGTGTTGGAGCAGACAGGAAGTGGTAAAATTCATGTCAACACGAATGGCTCTGTCGTCGCACAGGAAACAGCAGGGCAGACTCTTGTGTACAGACCTGTCACTAGAACAAATTGTGTGAAATGTTACTATTGAAAATACTGATGATAAATGATAATATTGAATTCCACTATACCACTGACACCATCGCCCTAAAGCAAGATTTCCCTCCAAAAACTATTCTACTAGTATATGTAAATTTTTATTAAAGTCCTTGCTGTTATCTCCTCAAACACCCAGAGTTGTTTTGGTTCATTCAAGTTAACAGCTAACATCTTTACCTGGTTTTGTTAATCCTGTTCTAGGCTTGGTTTAGATCAGTGGTTTTAATCATAAAGAACCACTGCTCTACAGCTCCGATCTGATTATATCACAGGGAAATGAGTCTTATAGTGAGAGTGATGGTGAATTGCAATAGGGCAGCAAGATGAATCAACACTGAATCAAAGTAGAAATGGTCGCAGGTAGCAAAACACTGCAATTATTTAAAGCTGCACTGTGTAACTTTTCTGGTGGAGGTTCCAAGACCTGCTAATCTCGAGGTTGATGTTATTGCTTTGCCTATAATCTTCCACAGTATGGCATTAAATTCAAATTATCTATCTCCATGGACACACCACAAGGATTTTTGGGTCTCGAGTCTGGGACAATTATCCAGTCAGAAAGCAGAATGAGCCTCACATGAGTCTCATCGTCTCACTACCTAAACCCCAGCACCTTCAGCCAGTCATGAGTCAGTGCTAGTGCAGCCTCTGCAGCTCAGGGAGGGAATTCTGGAGGTTCTGAGCTTCACATGAGGCCTGTCCATAAACTGAGAATGAGACAAACTCGGATGTGTCCTCTATCTGCAGGTTAAGGCTCTGGAGACACAGGTTCAGTTGTGCTTGTACCTTTTCTAAAACCTAAGAGCTCAGATCACATAGAGCTCCTTTAACGTGGAGCAGTGGGGGTTTTCTCTTTGTGTTCCCCTCGAGTCTCCCTCCATCAGATACCACACAGGGCTGTGACAGTTACAGTTTGAGCTAATCATTCAGAGCCACGCTTCACCACAGCTCTCCCCTCCACAGCTTTCCCCTCCACAGCTTTCTCCCCCACAGCTCATACATTATGCCACAGGGTGTAATATTATAACAAAAGGAACATTTCATTGATTATTTAAAAGTGCTCTGTGTGGCCCTGCACGGACATTTTTCAGACAGATTTAAAGCATGTTAAACTGCCCTGTCCCTCTGCAGCCATTGTCCTGCTTTTACCTTTGTGGCCTTAAGCAAAGCAGCAGTTCTTCCTCTCTCAGACGGCTCTTTTATATTAATGCAGTCGCTCCTGGACCTGTGCGAAATACAGATCACCAAACAAATGCACAAATAATACAACGAGTGAAATATAAATGTATTTGTCCATTTGAGCCACAGTTTGTGATTAAACAAAGGCAAGTTGAGTGACAGTTGTGCTGCTTATGGAATCAATTAAAACAAAGATGGCTCAAAAATATAAAACCACTTCAGTTGTCATTGTGTCTTCTGCTTTAAAAACTTTTATACAAAATGAAATCACTAATTGTGATAATGAAACTATATCGTGTATTGTGTATGTCCTCTAGTTCAGGAAATTCTTAAAGCCCCTGTTTACCAGATAATAAGGAATTAGCATGCTAGTTGTTGTTAGTTTATGCTCAGAATGCAAAAGGTGAGGAATAATGTTGGACCACTGCAAACCCTTTCAAATGAACTAGTTCTGTCTCTAACGGTGCTGTACCTATAGTGTTAAGTGTAACTGAATTGTGATCAAATTCAAATGTTGTTCTGGCTCAAAGAAAGTCCAAATATCCAAATATCACTCTTCTGACATATCGTTCATCCCTGGAATTAATGTAGTCCTTGTGTTTTTGTTCCATGTGCTGGTTTGACCCACTCACAGGACTATGTCAACAACAAGGTATGACCTGGTTCTCTCTGTCTTCTGTCTCTCCTCTCTCTCTTCTCTGTCTCGCTCCTGTCTCCTCTCTCTCTCTCTCCTCTCTTTTAGTCCTGTCTCTTCTGTCTATCCACTCTCTCTCTCTTATCTCCTCTCTTTCTCGCTCCTGTCTCCTTCCTCTCTTGTCTCCCCTCTCTCTCTCCTCTCTCTCTTTTCTCCTCTCTCTCTCTTCTCCTCACTCCCTCTCTCTCTTGTCTCCTCTCTCTCTCCCTCTCTCTTGGTCCTGTCTATTCAGTCTCTTCTTTCTCTCTTTCTTGCTCTCTCTCAGTCCTGTCTCTTCTCTCTCTCTCAATCTCTCATCACCTCTCTCTCCCTTGTCTCCTCTCTCTCTTTTCTCCTTTCTCTACTTCTCTTGTCTCTCTCTCTCTTCTCTTCTCTCTCTCTTTTCTCCTCACTCTCTCTCGCTTGTCTCCTCTCTCTCTCCTTTCTGTCTTTTGTCTCCTCTCTCTCTCTCTCTCTCCCCTCCCTTTCTCTTGGTCCTGTCTATTCAGTCTATTCTTTCTCTCTCTTTCTTGCTCTCTCTCAGTTCTGTCTCTTCTATCTCTCGCCTCTCTCTCTCTCGTCTCCTCTCTCTCCTCTGTTTTCTCTCACCTCTCTCTCGCTTCTCTGTCTCCCCTTTCTCTCTATCCGTTGCCTCCTCTGCTCAGTTTCCTGTAGTCTCCTCATCATCATTGGGCTTTGGTTGTTTCATTCATGTTTTGTTCGTGTAGTTGGTTTTGTATCAAAGACAGTAGGTTCTCTGTCTCCCGTAGCTTCCTCGCAGCTATTTTTTTTGTAAATATATGAAAGCAGGATACAAAACAACACACTACAACTTCACAAACTTGATGCAATGTGCAGCAGTTTCATTAGTGATTGTGTTGTGATAGTGCTCTGAAGGGGGAGTGACTTGATTAAATTGAATACGTTGTTTTTGGCAAATATAGTATTTTCAAAACAAAGGTAACATGATGATCTTTAACTCTTCGATCTAGAGTTTTTGTGTGGAGTATTTTCCAGATGGTGTCTTCTCTGCGTGTGATGTAATGAGCAGCAGGTTCATTTGTGGACCAGAGGATGGACTTTAGGAGCTGTTATTGAACTGTAATAACATCAGGGTCCATTATGGCGCTGCTCCTGATGTCTCTGCCTCTGTCTCTGTCCTAATGGAGTCCAGTGAGAAGCACCAGTGAATGAAGCTCTGGAGCTCAATGGAAAATAATCTGCAGGAGCTTAAACACCAGCCTCACACATATGCATATTTATTTATGCTCATAGTGCTTCTGAAGGTGCACCATGTAACTTTTTCTGGTGGAGGCTCTGTCACCTGCTTGTCTCCATGGAGATGTTATTGCTTTACCTGGATTGTCCCCATGGAGATGAGTGCCAGCAGGTTGAGTTACAGGTCAGAGCTGTGGCAAGGGGAGGTCCGCTCACAGTAAGAACGCATGCATCAGGGTATTTAGTACTAAAACACCTGTGATTTAAAATGTTTAAAACGTTCCACAGTACAAAAAAAAAAAAAAAGCAAAAATTAAATTTAATCTACATGGAGACTAGCTGGAGATAGGCCAAGTTACAGTTCAGTTCTGTGGAGGGACAGTTCTGTTCTCCGCATTAATAGTTCATGCTTTTTACGGCCTTTTGTATTAATAAAAACACCTTTGAATAAATGCAGAATGAAATTGCAATTCCTCAAAAGTGTTTAAAGCCTTTCTGTCGGACATTATAGTCAAAGCAGTAACCCCTCTGTGGAAACAGGTGGCGGACCTCTATCAGAAATATCCCATAGTGCATCTTTACCTCACATAGACACATTTTGCTAGCACACACCTCCACCTCCTCGTTCCCAGTCTTATTTCATTGTGTATTTTTCTTCTCATAGACTTGACTTGATTCTCATTGATCTCAAAACCTAAGCCTGTGCTCCCCCTCCGCTCCCCCTCCAGTCACTTTATTAAGAGTCCTGCTTCTCCTGGTGATGCTTCTCCTGGTGATGCTTCTGCTGGTGATGCTTCTGCTGGAGCTGCTGGTCTGAGCGGCCGTGGATAACCTCTCACCTGATTGAGTTTGCAGGGGAAGACGCTCTCCTCCTCTTTCTCCGCCTCCTCCTTCTCATGTCATTTAATCTGAATCTGAGGCTGGAGACGATACGAGTCAGCAGGGACCCGTGAAGGCGGGCTGTCGACATAGGGCCGTGTCTGTGTAAATGGGGGCTGTAAATAGTTGGTATTGTGTTACAGAGAGGGACCATTTGATTTCTGTCGCGTTGGCTTATGTTTTTGACGGTGCTTTTTCAGTCATTTGGAAAGATGAGATGTGATAAATCAGATTTGTTTCAATGGTAAATACATTTGCGGGCCTACTCATATTTTAGTTGTATTTATTTTTTTGGTGCCAGTTATTTTTTCGGTGTTGTTCCTATACCCTATTCACACATATTTGAGTAATCTTTGTACCTCCACACACTTTCACTAGAATCATTTGGGCGATTTCAGCCCTGGAATTGCCAAACTCTACTGAACCAAAGCTAAAAAGAACTGTTGAACTTGAAAACTAAGCATTTTTAGCTTTGGAGATGTAGACGGGCTGACTAATAATATTGAGGATTGCTCAAACTTGAATGTGTGAATGAAACGAAACACAACTCCAGGTATGTTTTGGAGCAGGTCACAAGATTATACCATGTCTTAAAGCTCAATTTTGTGTGATATATGACCTTTAAGTCCCTTTTCAGATTACCGTACAACTGAATATCTTCTAAAAGTAGCATCAAAATCTTTACTAATCTTTGCTGTTTTGGCCCAAATTGGTTTCTAGAGGTGAAACAGCTGAGAGCGCAGCAGCTGTAGCGTTAACATTAGCATTTTTACATATTGAAAGGTGCTAGTTTAATTTAAATTTAAGATGAGCTCTCGTTGTTGTTTTTAGTTTCAGCTGTTGCTGGGAAACAGCGCAAGCGTTACTGTCAGTTACAGCGCCTGTGGTCAGCTGACTTCCTGTGAGAGAGGGCAACATGTCTGCTTCTGTTTTTCACTTGTGGAGGTTTCACTTCGTTTAGTCTCCAAAAATAACGTCTGCTCCACTATTGCAATTTTATCATCATCACTATTTGAAGCCACTGACCTTGTTATAATGTTGTTTCCTTGCCAACAGTGTTTTGTATGCACAGATATCAGGGCTTATACTTGTAAAATGTGAAATACCAAGGCTAAATGCTTCAGGTAGTTTCAAAAGCAAAGTGCACTGCTTCATATTATGACGTCATACAGTTGAGTCTTTGGACATTTACATTTGAATTACAAGATACAGTTTGTTTAGTGTGTTATTTGTATGTAGCCTGCGCTCTTAGTGTTGAGTGTTGAACCTGTGTCTCCAGAGCCTTCACCTGCAGATAGAGACACATCCAAGTTTGTCTCATTCTCAGTTTATGGACAGGCCTCATGTGAAGCTCAGAACCTCCAGAATTCCCTCCCTGAGCTGCAGAGGCTGCACTAGCATTGATTCATGACTGGCTGCAGGTGCTGGGGTTTAATTAGAGACCTTTCAGATCAGAGAGAGACATTTTAGGTTTAAACACACTGGATTTCTGCATTGAAACTGGCAACCCAATTATCAGTACAAGTTATAGCTGATTTGAACATATTTATTCCATATCTGAGGACACATCAACATTTTACATACAGTTCCTATAAATTAAATAACTGATTTTGATATGATGTGCTTTCAGGCCTGGCTTAGTGTGGACTTGTCTCTGTCCTGTCCTGATGGCATGTGCTATTTAAATGATGTCTGCTGTTTGTCATTATATTGCCCCCCTTCTCTCTGGTATGCTCCTCTGCGTGTCCTTGGCTGTATCATGTCACAGTGTAGTGCGTTTGTCAGTTTGTAACACGACTCTAGTGCACTCTCACCACACACTCATCATAAACAGGTCACTGCTGAGTCAAACATTTGTCATCCTTCAGAAATCCTCACAAATCATCTTTATCTAATGGGGCTCTTATTTTATTAGAAACGCTATGGTTGTTGCTTTTGGGATGATTCTAAACATTCAAATTGGATTCTGGTGTTAATTTTATGGGGAAAAAAATTATCAGTATTGAACGATACCTAGTTTTTGTACCAGTACCTAAACAAACAGTACTTTTTTGCAGTACCTGTTTTTCTGTATTGAATATTTTCCAATTCTCAAGTATTTTTATGCTATAAATTCAGTCACACATCGGGTTTAAGCCTTGGTCATGTCTCTCTGTGATTAGTTTGTGGACAGAATGAGTTTTCACGTTGGCTTTTGTCATAAATAAATGGTTAAAATCCCATCTTAAGAACAACTTTTTCAGTCTGAGAAGTGAAGCCCTCACAGCCAATCCACTCTCATCCCAAAATGCATAGCAACTTATTAGGCTCTTATAAAATGGTTTGCAGTATTTTTACTATTACTGCTACTGTTACTTTCAATAAGATGTCTGACCTTTTTAGTGCACTATGTCTGTTCTGTCATTAGTTATTAACCAGATAAACTGACCCTCTCTAATCAATACTCCTCTGGCTGACAGGTGGCACACTTAAACTCCCATTTCCCTAACTAACTTAATAACCATTTAAATCCCACGTGCTATTTTTCAATTTTGTAAACAGGAAATATTAAAGTGAGTTATGAAGGCTTGAAATTACAATTGATTTCTGTCATTATCTCTTGAGAAAAATGATTGTTGTTGGTCCCATTACACTTTGACAGCAGTAATCTGGTTTATGCATCATTCTTTGTGTGTGTTTGTGTACGGAGTGAGCAGAGAAGGTGTGGTACAGTTGCTGAGTTAAAATGACTTCTGTTATTGATTATTGAAGTAGGTGTCTTTGTCTTTGTCTCTGTCCAATTTAATTACAGAACATGGTACAAGATAAGTCATTAAGAGATGGTAGAAAGCATCAATAAAGCTGAGCTGGCCCCAGTGCAGTTGTTATGTAGACCTGGTTTGGTCCATATTTTGGTCCTAGGTTAGTCCTGGATTAAGTCCTGGTTTAGGGCGCTTTCACACCTATGGTTCGATTGCTTTGGTCCGCACTAGTCAGAAAAATGTTACAATGTAGCAAACAGACGTGGGTACGGTTTGCTTTCACATATGCATAGTTCTAAACGAACCAAAATAGACCGCGAAGACCATCGTCACCGGAACCGGACTAAAAAACGCGCCACTTTCGATCACCATGGAGGAACAGCTTTGCCTTGCGCTCCTGGCGCTGATCATCATACATTATTTTGTACGTGTAGGTAATTTTCTGCACGTACTTAATTTCGAACATGTTTCGCGGCTGCGACTCCAAAGACAACTTATAAGTTATTCGACTCGCCGACGGCACGTCTCTTCAGGGAGAAGAGACGTGCCCTTGCGACCGAGTAAACAGAAACAGGAAGTGATCTGATACCCATAATGCATTCGGTTCCGTCCAATTTGGTTTGGTTGCTTTCACACCAGATGAACCGTACCAAAGTAGGGCAGATAAAGCGATCCGAGACCACCCGTTTTTATCGGTCTCGGACCGGTTGATTTGGTGCGCACCAAAGTACCGAGATTGCATTCACACTAACGAAAACGAACCGAACTAAGAACTTTTGGTTCGAATGGGCCATTTGGTGCGCATCAAATGCTGTCAGTGTGAAAGCACCCTGAGTCTTGGTTTACTCCTGGGTCAAGTCCTGGTTTAGTCCAGATTTAGTCCTGGATCAAGTCCCAGTTTAGTCTTAGTTATGGCTATGACGATATGAGCATGAATAAAGCAATAGTATGTCACTTTTTAGCCATAAATAGACTATTAAAAAAAACAACCAAAAAAAACCCCTACAAAATCTCCCTTCTTACTCTTCACAGAAACCGCTAACCCTGTAGTGTAGATCTGTACAAACATGTTCTGAAATGTGATTCTTGTATTAGTTTGTCAGTTCAGATTTCTTTTTTTGTTTTTGTCGATTCCTCCGAAACGTGTTTAAATTTTTAACGTTAAAGCATAAATCACTAATCGCAGTGATATTTTTTCTCAGATGGTGCTGCTCTACTGTTGAAATGAATGGCCTCAAAGTAAAACAAAAGAGAAGACGTTGAATATTAAATAGGCTGGTGATTATAAAAATGTAATATAGTGGGATTAATACAATATAATTAAGGTCAAATTCTAATGAACAGACTTCAGTGGTGAGCTGGTATAGCAGTAATGACTGGTTATGTTGAGTTATTAAGTGAAGGGGGAGGGGTAAGTCAAGGAGACGAGGAAGCAAGGAGATAGGAGTTAGGACATAGGGGTCAAGGTTAGAAGAAGGTCACTTAGGGATTAAAAATGGGAGGGCATCAGGTCAGTGGTCACAAGGGGCTTTTTAAAATGGAGGAGCTGGTGAAGTAGAGGTTGGTGAGGTTAATAATAGAAACAAATGAGCAATCACCCATATGTTTTATTCACACTTTGCTGAGAGAATATTTAAACCTGTATATGTTGGTATCAAGAGACGGGAGGCCTGTGTTAAAGGCCTGCTGTGGAACATTTCACTCAATAGACTAAAATACAGGCACCTCCTGCTGCATTGGGCCATGATCATAGGCAGTACTTTTTTACTAATGCAAATACTTCTATAACCTCACTAACATCTAATTGCACTGGTGTACAGTCCTAAAATGATTGTGACAAGCCTTTTTTTAAAGGAATGGTGTCTCTGTGAAGGCTTTGTGAAATGCATCCATCTGATTAACCAACCATAGTGACCCCCTGGCCCTCCGGTGCACATCTTTCTTTATGGATTCAGGATTCTGTTCAGATCTGTTCAGTGATTATAATCCAAACCCTGGACACACTGTTTGAGGAGGTGTACCACAATAACACCATGAGACTGGCCAAGAATATCATCTCTGACCTCGGCCATGTTCTGCCCATGTGCTGCTACCATCCAGGTGTAACAGTGTGTGAGGGTCAGGCTCACACAGTCCTTCATACTAGTCTGTCCTGAACATGAATGAGTGTCACTCATAAAGTCAGTGATGTCATAATGAGCAGAAGGCGCCCTTTAACTCGTCCTGTGTGTTTATGTCTGTGTGTGATGTCCTTGTATTGTGTTTATGTGACACACAAGTGTTGCTGTTTCTTTGCAAAACAGTTTTTGTATTTGTTTGAGACATTGTAACTTTAGAGGCCATTTTCTCAAAATACATTTTCTCACACAGGGCCAAAAGGACTGGCCTTTACCGTCTCCCACAGAACAGAAAACACCCAGAGCCACAAAACCCTTTTGACATCTAAAATGAGGATAACACTGCACATATATATATATATATATATATATATATATATATATATATATATATATATATATATATATATATATATATATATATATATATATATATATATATATACCGTATTTTCCGGACTATAAGCCGCTACTTTTTTCTCACACTTTGAACCCTGCGGCTTATACACCGATGCGGCTAATATATGGACGGATTATTCGTCTATGAACACAGCGGATGTGCGCGCAGCTTGAGTGCAGAAAGCGCCGCTGTCTGTGCGGTGAACATGGGTTAGGGTTAGTTAGAACACTCGCTAGAGCTGTTGTCAGCACTAAAACAGTTTATCGCTGCGTGATAAAATAAGTTCTGCTGCTAAATGAACATTAGTGAGTGGGATACGTCTTAATGACCCGTATGTGTTAAATGCAGGTGAGGCGTAAATGACGCGACGAAACGTCTCAAACTTCAGTAGCGGGACATCCGCTCATACATGATCGATACAACTAACCCCGACCCCCGGGAGAGCCTCAAATCCTGTTGAAATCCTACAAGACACTGACATGATCCCAGACACTGACATGATCCCAGACACTGACATGATCCCAGACAGGACAGCGGCTCTTTCTGCTCGAGACATGCGCAGTAGAGCGCCAGAGCGACTCTCGCGCGTGACGAACTGACTCAATGCAAAAAGACGACAAAAGCTTTCAGAGGCAATACAAGCAGATGCTCGGAACTTGAAAACTTCTTGAAGACGTGGACACCTGCGGCTTATAGACAGGTGCGGCCTATATATGTACAAAAATAAAATTCTTTGAAAATTTAGTTGATGCGGCTTATATTCAGGTGCGCTCAATAGTCCGGAAAATACGGTATATATATTTTTTTTTTTTTTTTTTTTTTTTTTACCTGTGTGCTCTTTATAAAAGACTATAGTGTGTTGCATTCATGAAATCAATGAAAGGCTACAGAGAACACAGAATTTTATTTCTGCATATAACAAAAACATTTTGAACTTGGGGGGAAAAAAAGGCACTTGGTTGATGCTTACTTTCAAATGAAATACTCAATGTCTATTTGAGTCCTCCTCGTAGGAAATCAAAATCCAAACTTAAATTATCCGAACCAAAAATGCCGTCTGCTTCTGTGTTCCGTCATCATTTTTTCTCGTGTACTGGAGCCTGAATGCATCTGCCTACGTAGCATTAAACATTCTGTTTTCTTCAGAAACTTTTCTTGTCTTGGATTTCTCCATCATTTACCTTCCAGGGGTTGAAAAGCTCAATAAATCATGCTGCTGATGTAGGTGCCGGTAAGTCTGAGCTGCCAGATATGTGCCGGGTGTCGCACATCTGCAGTTGTCATGCATATTTTGAGCGACAAAAATATTTAAAACATTTTATTTTATTTTAATGTTACAAGAGTACCATTATCTACAAGCCAAAACTTAACAATCTTGTACTTTTGACAGACCGTACAGAAAGATGTGTTGATCTAATTTTAAACCTGATTAAACTCCAAAAAATTAGGCAAAATTTTAATGTTTACGCAAATTTTCAGAAAGATCAATGATATTCAAACAATAAATTACAATATTTCAAAAAAGAAAACACTGCATGATGAGTCACCTGTAGTGTCTGGCCTTAAATCTTAATGGTCGGGCCATTTGTTTGCACACAGCAGGTTTCTCATTTCCTGGTTTGTGTCTAAATAAATGACATAAACATCCGTGTTCAGAGCACAGTGTCCCAGCAGCCCCCTCCTCCTCAGCTCCTGCTAATCTCAGCTATTACATCATCTGTTACCAATGACAACCAACTAATACTAGTATCCTACGTCTTAGCCCCTAACACTCGTATCCTACGTCTTAGCCCCTAACACTCGTATCCTACGTCTTAGCCCCTAACACTCGCCCCCTACGTCCTAGTCCCTTACGCTGGCCTCCTACGTCCTAGCCCCTAACGCTGACCTCCTACATCTTAACCCCTAACACTCGCCTCCTACATCCTGGCTCCTAACACTCGCCTCCTACGTTCTAGCCCCTAACGCTCGCCTCCTACGTCCTAGCCCCTAACGCTCACCTCCTACGTCCTAGCCCCTAACGCTCACCTCCTACGTCCTAGCCCTTAACGCTCACCTCCTACGTCCTAGCCCTTAACGCTGACCTCCTACGTCCTAGCCCTTAACGCTGACCTCCTACGTCCTAGCCCTTAACGCTGACCTCCTACGTCCTAGCCCCTAACGCTGGCCTCCTATGTCCTAGCCCCTAACCCTGGCCTCCTACGTCTTAGCCCCTAACACTCACCTCCTATGTCTTAACACTCATCTCCTATGCCCTAGCCCCTAACGCTCGCCTCCTGTGTCTTAACACTCATCTCCTATGCCCTAGCCCCTAACGCTCGCCTCCTGTGTCTTAACACTCATCTCCTATGCCCTAGCCCCTAACGCTCGCCTCCTGTGTCTTAACACTCATCTCCTATGCCCTAGCCCCTAACGCTTGTCTCCTATGTTCTAGCCCCTAACGCTTGTCTCCTATGTCCTAGCCCCTAATGCTTGCCTCCTATGTCCTACCGCCTCTTCCTTGACTCCAGTGCCCAAACTACTTAGAATTTTAGTACTTTCCCAATACTTTTTTTAAAGTCCCAGTAGTCGATATTTTCCCATATATTTGAACAAAATGTGCCTTGCCCCAGTACTCATGTATTCTATAAGCAGCTTTTGAGGTCAATGTAAGTCTGCTGTGTGCTGTGTGCATCTAATTAAAAAAAACAAAACCCAAAACAAAACAAAGCATTTTATTGTTCAATAATCAGGAAATGTACATTAGCATGCTAGTTGTTTTTAGCTGTTGTTAGTTGTTAGCACAGCAAAACTGAGAATTTTTGAACTGACAGTACTCTTGAGTACTGGTTACTACTTCAGCTTGTCTTCTTGTTTGAAATAGAACATTACAAGGTGTTTTTATGCCACCTATTTGTTTTCTTATTGTAGTCGATATTCTTCATATTTTACGATCACAATTCCATTCAGTGTTTCTCCATGCTTCCAGGCGCTGTAGTTGTCTTCTCTAATGGTTTTCCCAGAATTCCTCTCTCCTGGCCTCCCTCTGGTCATCTCAATATTTTATCCACATGTCGCCTCTGCTCAGCCTCCCTCCTCTGCTTCCTCCTCTCCTTTGTTGGTCGTCTCATATTATAGAACTTCTATAATCCACTTTAAAGGTGCACTGTGGAACCACCTGCTTGTATCCATGGACATTTTATTCCTTTGATAGAATGTTACTCACTGTGGTATTAAATATATAATATTTATGCCTTTACATGAATTCTTATTTCGCATAAATCCGTTTTAACTGTAACATGGCCTGGGGGTGCTATATGTGCTTGACTATGGGTAAATTAATGTCACACTGTGGAACATTCTCGGCAAACCAAAAAACATTTCCATGACTTTTCACTTCTCTGCTGACATACTCTCCACCAGTGCGGAGTCGGTGCTCATCAAAGCTCCAGTGAAGTGAGGGACCCTAAGGGTGGTCGGTCTGTCCTTGGTCTCGTGCTCTTTCACTCTGTTTTTTTAGATCAATGCAAAGACCTGCACTTACAGTCAATATAGTATTATGTTTTTGGTTTGATCAGTATTTAGATCTAGTTTAGACCTGGTTTAGAATTGGTTTAGTCCTGGTTTAGGCCTAGTTTAGATCTGGTTTAGATTTGATTTAGTCCTGGTTTAGGCCTGGTTTACATCTGGTTTAGTCCTGGTTTAAGACCAGTTTAGATCTGGTTTAGTTCTGGTTTAGGCCCAGTTTAGATCTTGTTTAGTCCTGGTTTAGGCCAAGTTTAGGATCAGATTAGGCACAGTTTAGATCTGGTTTAGTCCTGGTTTAGGCCCAGTTTAGATCTGGATTAGTCCTAGTTTAGTCCTGGTTTTGTCCCAGTTTAGGCCCAGTTTAAATCTTGTTTAGTCCTGGTTTAGTTCTGGTTTAGTCCTGGTTTAGGCCCAGTTTAGATCTGGTTTAGGCCCAGTTTAGATCTTGTTTAGTCCTGTTTAGGCCCAGTTTAGGATCAGATTAGGCCCAGTTTAGATCTGGTTTTGTCCCGGTTTAGGCCCAGTTTATATCTGGTTTAGTTCTGGTTTAGGTCCAGTTTAGGCCTAGTTTAGTTCTGGTTTAGACCTGGTTTAGACCTGGTGTAGACCTGGTTTAGACCTGGTTTAGATCTGGTTTAGACCTGGTTCAGATCTGGTTTAGTCCTGGTTTAGATCTGGTTTAGTCCTGGTTTATATCCTAAACAATGACCCCTATCTCATTATCTCATCTGTTTTCGTGAAATGGTCTGGTTGTATTGAAGTGACGGCTCCGCTGCCTGAGGGCTTTACACAGTCAGCATTTTCCTCTTATTTAATGTTTACGTTCACTATTCTACATCACAGGCCTCGTGCTAATTAGCCCGCACAACCGATTAGCTGTTGGCAAAAGACACACACTGCAATGACAAGGGGACAGTTAGCGGATTACTGCTCAATACTATCTTTACAAAATGGTGCTATAAGACCATTTTAACGAGGTTCAAATGGATTTAAGCAAACATGGAAAACGATATACTGGGTCAAAAAGCAATACTAAACAAGAACTAAACCAGGTCTGAATGAAGATTAGACCTGGATCTGAACCAGGACTAAACTGCCATCTTGGTTGCTTGTGTGCAAAATGTCCGTAGATAAGTTATTGCGTTGTAATGTTCCATACTATGGCATTAAACTAATCTTTTGCCTTCATTCATTTCATTTTTTAATGCTAAAGAATATATATTTTTAAACTTACTGTGAGCATGTTCGCCTCTCTCTAGATCTGATCCGAAACTCCATGGAGACAGATAAGTTCAATGCCCTACTGTGGAAATTTCTAGGCTAAACAAAAACATCTCCATGGAGACAGTTACATGTTGTACCTTTTAAGTTTAGCATCCTAAATTCTCCATAGGTTTACTACTGAGCCTGAACATTCTGAGGTGTGACACAATCAAAGTTACGAAGAAAGAAAATTAAATGGAAGCTCGTCATGTTATTGTCATATATTTCCTGTGATAGCATTATAGCACAAACAACCATTCTTTGTTGTATTGTATAGCGTCAGACACAAAGGGTTGGCCGGGCCAGGGTGGGGGGTGTCCCATGGGTGCAGTCGTCTCATTTGAGTGTGATGAGTGCGAGACGGGACTCTGTCATGCCTCACTGAGCAGCACAAGGCTAAGGGAGGTCTGCGTTTGGTTTTCCTGTATTTATGTTTGGTTTGAGCCTCATAATAAAGGGCCTGCTCCAGATTTTAACTTATTCTCGTCAAGTTAAATGCTCTTTACATCATGCATTGTGGTTAAAATCTGCCAAATAAGAAGAAAGACTTAAAAAAAAAAGATCTGCTCATTTTAAATAGCAGTTTCCCAGGTAACAAAACTACTCTTTTCATCCAATCAGGCACATTCTTACTGAGACCCATGGGAAACAACTGCCTCACACTATGCAAGACATTTGAGTCTCTGTTATTGCATTTTCAAGAGTGATATAAAGTAAGTACTATAAGGAAACAACCGCATGACATTACCTCAGACAGTGGTTTCTGTGTTTAGACTTAGACAAACTTTATTGATCCACAAGGGAAATTATTTGCATGGTGCAATAAGTTATGGTGCAACATCATAACTACGTGGACGGGGCTAAATGTCACAACTAAAACATATTTGTGACTCATGGTTTGAAGTCATTCCCGGCCCTTTAATACATGTGTACATTCTTAACATATTAAAGTGCACGTTTATTTTCTATTTTTGGTACAATATGGTAGAATTGGTCTGTGTGATTAGCGGGCCTCTTCATATTTCCCCCTTCAGAAACAGGCACATTCCATTTCTAAAAGTTTGTATTCATGTCAGATTGCCTTGAATGTTCCACAGTATTGCAATGAACTTGTACATCTCCATGGTGACAAGCAGGTGAGCACTAAACATGAGCAGTGTGTACAGATCGAGTTCCTGTTTGTCACATGACCCGACCGCAGCCACAGGAAGTGCTTCCTGTGTCATGACTTTCCGCTGCTTTGTGTCGCTCCACAGCTCCACTCTGTGACTGAAATACAAATATAAGTACAAATACAAATACAAATATATCCAACCCAAAATTTAGTTTGAGGTCACAGATCAAAATGATTTATTCATGGGCCCCGTTCCCTGTTGAGTTCAAATGATTCCAAATACATACTCTTTCTGTCTGTGTCCCCCTCTCTTTCTCCTCCTCCTCTCTCCTCTGCCCCCCCCTCACATTTCTCATGCCATTGACAGCGTAGCTAAAATGATGTAGTGTTGTGTACATTCCAGTAGCCCTGCTGCAGTCTCCTCCTTACACTGCAAAAACCAAAATCACTTCACATGAGTTCAGTTCTGACTTATGTCTCACTGTGTGCGAGCTCGCCTCTCCACTGATCTGACCTGTAACTTGGCCTGGTAGTGTCACCTTTTTGCTACATACTGTGGAGCAATACCTTTTTACTTATCACACACTGAGTATTTTCTGAGGAACTGAGTATTTTCTGAGGAACAGTGTTCATTGCTGTGTCTTCATCTGACTCTCTCTGACTCACATATGTAGCTCTGAACTGAGTTTACATCAGTCTGGGACAGGACTCACTGAAAGAGATCAGAACTAAAATCAAACGTTCAAATAAGATAAGATAAGATAAGATATACCTTTATTAGTCCCACAGTGGGGAAATTCCAGTGTTGCAACGCACAGTTCAAGAACAGCAGGAAAATGGAACATGCAATAAAACAAGATAATAGATAATAGCTAAAAAAAGAATAATTTAGAAATAGACTTAAAGATAGACTCTAATTTTGTTTTGGTGGAGCAAAAATATAAAATACAAAATATAAAATACCAAAAAATACTATTATGTACAATAAAAGACTTCACTCTGATTGGTCGAAGCATCACAACAGCAGAACAAGACGAAATATCAAACTTGAGTTAAATCCAGTTGAGAGACAAGCACATGTGTCATGAACAAAACTCTTCACTCTGTATGTTTTGTTTTTGTTTTTGTTTTTGTATTTCTGATCAAATTGGCTTGATTTGTTTGTTTTGGTTGGTTCGGCGCTGGTTTCTGCACAAACCAATCTAACACAAATGAACACAGAGCCAGAACAAGACAGATTCTCAAGAGTTTGTGAAATCACAAAATCATGAGAATTCATCTCGCTTACAAGGTTCTACACTGTATGTTTATAAAAATCTGATTACTATATGATTTCTAGAGTTCTCACGTTATTGAAATGTAATCTGAGTACTCTGGTTTCTTTCTGATTGTTCACACCTGTGCAGGTTTTGACAAGGAAAATTATGCAAAAACAGTAAACTACTGTGGTGTGCAGTTTTCAAATGCATTGTACTTCACTGCACTTCCAAACGCAACAGCTCCTCCGTAAAATCCAGCTGACACATGTCACAGGAGCTTTGATGAGCCGAGTTCTTTTGTGCGTAACTCAATAATCAGATCTAATGGTTTTCTGATTCTATGATCTCATTTTTAGTGGTGCCTGGAGGATTAGATTACTATGCATATGTACTATGCATATATATCTGTAGTTTTATAATGTCCATACTTTGGCTGTTTGTTTGTAGCGTCTAAACTGCACTCTGCTCCTTCCTCTCACTAATGCATTCCCCGTCTGATCATTTCATTCACCATGCGAGCGCAGAGCTTAAGTAACATGTGCTTGTTTCCTTAAATAATCCACTTATAGCTCCTCGATTGGCCTTTCCTTCTTTTCTGTTCAAATTTGTCTCAACCAAATCTCAAGGGATGCAGTTTTGCAGGTCTTATAATGTCCTCTGCAAAGAACCAAATGTCCCAGGTGGTCTTATTCTGTGTAAAAGCTGCTAACCCTGTAGATTAGACCTCTACAGACATGTTCTGAAATGCCCCGTTGTGTCAGATGCCCTCCCGGTGTGTCAGATGCCTTCCATGTGTCTCCATTGGGTTTCCATTAATCTGTGTAAAAGCTGCTAACCCTGTAGTTTGGATTATTTTAGCAGTTCATATTTCAGTTTTCTATCATAAATTAACGCTCCCGGACATGTTGAATTGAATGATAATCTAGAAACATAAATTGCAAATCTAATCACAAAATTTGTCCCAAAAAACATTGCAATTTGATCATTTCTAGCCCTTTCCATCTTGGTTTCTTCCTGTAACGTTCACATATTGATGCTTCTGGTCTCTTGTGTACATAGGAAGGCAGGGCTCCATGTGCTTGCTCCTGATTGGCTGCCGGGTGAAAGGATGATGTCATTGTTACAGGCGGAGAAGAGAGGAGGGAGAGAGAGAGGGAGAGGGAGAGGAAGGAAAGAGGAATCTTGCTTCAAAGCAGCACACAGCATACATAGTGAGAATGGAGAGATGCAGCGATAAAGTATAATAGGTTTTCGCAGATAAAAAGTGTCCTCCTGTATCCTTGTGTGTCAGATGCCCTCCCATTATTCCTATATATCCTTGTGTGTCAGATGTCCTTCCATCTTCCTGTATCCCTGTGTGTCAGATGCTCTCAAATCATCCTATATATCTTTGTGTGTCAGATGCCCTCCCATTCTCCTGTATCCCTGTGTGTCAGATGCCCTCACATCTTCCTGTATCCCTGTGTGTGTCAGATGCCCTCCCATTCTCTTGTATCCCTGTAGTGCTCATGTGAGATGGGGCAAATGTCAAATGTCTCAAGTTAATCTACAGATGTTGGTGTGTCAGATGCCCTCCCATTCTCCTGTATAACATGTGTCAGATGCCCTCCCATCCTCCTGTATCCCTATTGTGTTAGTGTGAGAAGTTCATGTCAAATGTCTCACGTTAATCTCCAGATGTTGTTTCGTGGTTGAATAAATACAGCAGGAGAATAGACCTTCACTCACTAATAGAATTGATTAGGGAAAACATCTGTAGGTTTTTCCTTTAAAAGTGTAATTTTAATTGTAATTGAATTGTTCGGAATACTTGAATACTGACCCCTGGTCCGTGTGAAAGAGAGACGCCCATGCTTTCCACTGAAAAACCATTATAATGTGGTAATGAGAGTCCAGTGTCCAATCACATTCATCAGTTCATAATTTTATACAGCGGTAATTTACAAGTGTTTTTACAGTCAGTGCTCCACTTTAACAGCAGCCACATAAACGGGCAGTAAAACAGGACACCAGTGCAGACGTGAACATGAGCACTGCATACCTCACACGGACATTTTGAAGGACTAAATATTTTCCCACTTTCAAATTAAAAATCAGTAATCCACTAATGTGTTATTATGTAGAATAAAAAAAACAAAAAAAAAAAAAAACTGTCTACTTTTGATTTGGATGTTTTGACAAAGATTCGCTCACAAACTTGAGGGATCATGATTCAATCCCAGCTCCAGTTGCTGTATACTATTGTTGTTTCCTTGGGCAACACACTCATCACAAACACACCTGGAGTTGTGTTTTGTTTCTTTCACACATGTTTAACACGCAAACCCTGCAGATTCAGGCTGAGCTCTTCTCTAAAACTGAAAACACTGCTCCACGTTGTGATGTCAAAGAAGTGCTCCACTGTGTTTTTAAACTCCATACGTCTTCACTAGAATCACTTGAATAATTTCAGCCCTGGAATAACTTGAAAGCTACATGACATCACAAGGTGGAACAGGGCATTTTGAGCTCGGAGATGTAGACAGACTAATAATAGAGTTTTAAATGAAACAAAATACAACTCCAGGTCTGTTTTTGAGGAGGTAACTACATTCTAACATGAATTAAAGCTCATAAGAGTCAATTTAGTGTAATAAAGGACGTTTAAACTAATGTGTACAGTTGTGTCCTTATTAGCCTGAACCTTTGAACACACTTTTCCCTGTATAAACTGTGCCCTTCATTGAACCTGTGGCTCTTGCTTCATTTGTTCTCTATTAAACCTCCAGACTCCAGCAGCTTTTGAACTGGGGAAAACCTATTGTATCTGTATGGGCCTTTGTGTCACCTGCCAAAGTACCCCGGGCACGTTCTCCCTGTACCCCCACAATTCCTCTCTTTACCTTCTTCTTTCTTTTTTTTTTTAACCACCCCCTCTCTCTGTCCTTCCCTATCCCCCTTCAACCTATGTTCTTTCTCTCCCTCTACTGTCTCCCACCATCCTTGTACCACCCCCCCATCCCTTTGTTCCCACCACCCTCCTCCCCCACCCATTTCTACCCCCTTTCTCTTTCCTTCCCACCTTTCTCTCCCCATTTGTACCCTCACCCTTCTCCTGTTCTCCACTCTCTCTCCAAAGTCTACCCAACATGCTCCTGCTCTCTCTCTCCCCCTTCTCTCCTTCAGCCTCTCTCCCTCTTTCCATATCCACCCCATCCTTCTCTTCTTTCTCTCTTTCTTTCTCTCTCTCTCCCACCATTCCCCTGTCTACTCCATCGTTTACCCCCCCTCCCTTTCACTTCATTTCTCTCTTTCCATATGCACTCCAACTCTCCCTCCTCCTCTTTCTCTTCCTCGTTCCATCTGTACCCCTCCTCCCCTCCCTCCCTCCCTCCTTGCTCCTCCTCCTCCTCCTCTTCCCCTCCCTTTATCTTTTATCTTGTCTGGAAGCCTGGTGATTTAAGCCCTTTTGGTAATGTATGCATCGTAACCAGACATGTCTCAATTCAGCGCGCTTTATGTTACAAATCAATACAGATGCTGCTGCTGTTTCTCTCCCAGCCGCTCCGAATGCGGTTCCTCTATCTCCTCTCAGGTGATGTCATCCTTTCAGCTGGATTCCCCTCCCTCCATCCCTCTCACCCTCTCTCCATCCCTCCCTCTCTCTCTCTCTCTCTCTCCATTAGCGCCTAGCTCTTTCCGTCCTATCCGCGCGCCTCTCTCGGAAAAAAGGAGGGAGGAGAAAGAGGAACCAGGGATGCCGGCGTGAGGAGGGACTGGAGGTGCGAACTACAGCTGGACTCGTGAGCTCTTTTCCGGGCTGTGGGAGCGGGAAGACTGGCCCCTGCCATGGAAGTGCTCTGCTGGAGAGACATGAATGCAGACACACAAGTTACAAACCCGGAATCAGAGACTTTGGGAGAATCATTTGGAAAACCTTTGGAAGCGAGCGAAGGATTTGAATAATTTGTGGAGTTTTTTGCTTGCCGTTGCATGGATCAACCTTTATAGAGCAAAGAGGAACTGCATTTTGGAATATCGAAATAGGAATTCTGGATTTAAACAATGCCGGAAAACCAAACATTTTGAAGTCTTTATAGATGCATTGACCGAATTGAAGTAAACCTTGGATTTTGACTACTTCATGACCAAGTTTTACCATTGCAACATTTGACTCTGCAGCCTCTTGTCCAATTGGGATAATTTTTTGTTTTTTACATGAATAACTTGAAGCAATATTACGCAGTTTATTTGTGCAAAAAGGGGTAAAAACTATAAAACATGCACTGGATTCTATAGTTGCGATTTTCTCATGCATTGCATTAAGACAACTGAAACTGCTTGCAATTTCTAGTTTAATTTGGATGTTTTTGGCACAAAGCTTCTGTATCTTCTTTTGCATATTTTTAATTCCCGAAACTGTCCAAGGGATCAGTTCCTGCAACGGTTCGGCATTTCAACAAAGTTTTGCGAACTACGAAATTTTCTACTATCTTTTTTCGCACAAATTCTTCCCTAAAATCGAATTTCAAATCTTGCTTTGAACTTTGGCTGAAGCTGGAATCTTTTATCTACTTTTTTTTTTTTTTTTTTAACAACAAAGCAAGTCCTTCCTACTTACTTTTTCATTGTATTTTAAATTCTACCTGGAAATTAGAACTTTGGTACTTTCAAGCCTCTGTACCATCACCGTTTTACTCCTCCTTTTGCATTTCCTATTAATCTTTTTTTTTTTTAACGATACCAGTGGAAACCTCCCTCCCATCAGTGAAAATGGCTTTCCTGGTCCGTTGCTATGCCAACTGCCTCCAGCCCTGGTCCTCCAAAGTAAGCGATGTCGTAATGCTTTCTCTTGCTTCTGCTGCTGCTGCTACCGCTACTGCCTGGGAGGGAGAGATAGGGAGGAGAGAAGCACCAAAATGAACTTGATTTATGCATTCGTCTGTGCTTATTATGGGCTGGAGAATGCATGGCAGTTTGGCGTTGCTTCTGTAGTTTTAATTTTAGCATTTGTGTCTTGAAATGTGCTGATATGAGAAGCTTTTGAGCAGGGGCCAAATACGCGCTTGTTCCAGATTTTGTGTGAGTTAAAATAGACGTTGTTACTGGGAAAAACCTACTTCTCCCCATCGGAGCTTACACTGGCATTACGTCATTTTAAACTTTGGTAACCTCCGCAAGGTTTTCAAAAATGCATGAATTTTAGGTCCTATATTACACAAAAAAACACTCTTGTGAGCTTTAAGACATGTTGTAATGTTGTTAACTCATCAAAAACATACCTGGAGTTGTGTTTTATTTCATTCACACATGTTTGATTAATCTTTTATTATCAGTCTATATGCATCTCCAAAGCTCAAAATGCTCTGTTCCACCTTGTGATGTTACATTTTACCTTTAGGTCAGTAGAGATTGGAAATTCCAGCGCTGAAATTATCCGAATGATTCTAGTGAAGGTGTGTGGAGTTTACAAACACAGTGGTGCACTTCCTGTATTAAAACATGACATCACAAGTGGAACAGAGTATTTTCAGTTTGAGAAAATAAATCTGCAGGGTTTGTGTGTTAAATATGTGCGAATGAAACAACTCCAGGTCTGTTTGTGATGAGGAAACAACATTATTACATAGATCAGAAAACAGGCTAATATGGGCCCTTTAAAACAAGAAAATATAATGCAATAATTGACAATATACTAGTATAGTAGTCAAAAAGGTCATTAACCACTGCTATACACAAAGCAGTAATGAAGACAAGCAGGTGACAAACCCTAAACCAGTAAAGTTACATATGCACGTTTTACTGCAAAACCTAATAATAGTAATTGTCACTTAAATAAAAGTAGTTGTATTTATTTTGCAAATGCAGTGTCTGATTTGGATGATGAGTCATGATTCTTGATTCTCGCTTGTCAGGACCATGAAGCGCTCTTGTTTGGGTTCATTTGTGCATATTTATTACACATTAATAACTGAAGAGAGACAGATACAAGCAGATCCATCCTCCCCCACGGTTCAGCTCCTCATTTCTGCTGTAGCTTCTGTATAATTAACTATTCAACGCCCCAGATTTGGTTGCTCTAAATTATGTCCCGGCGTAGAACTTTAGTCTGTGTTCAGAACAGGGTTGTGGGTGCAATGCTCAGATGTGTGGATTTGTGGGTAGAATGTGGATTAGTCTCTACAGACAGTTACCCATTGACTTTAAAGGTTGTGATTCAGTACCTGCTTCCTCCACTGTTTTTACTGCTGTTGTGTTCTGGGGCAAGACACTTAAAGAAGACGCATTCAAACTGCCTGTGTTAGGGTTAAGACTATAATCCTAATCTGTCTTTTGAGGGTAGAATGTGGCTTAATTTGTTTGAGCGAGAACCACTATAACCTGTTTGAAACTAAGAGAAGAGAACCTTGATTTGAGATTACATTTAGCACAATGTCTCCTGTAATGTCCCTCCTCTGCTCCTGTTTAGCCTCTGAGCTCTGTGCTGAGCTGCTCTGTGTCTGATGAACTCATCTCTAAAGGTTCATTTAATTCCCCTTGTCTTTCTGTTTCCTTCATAACAGACAAACCGGACTCTGTGGGAAGCTACTGTACAAATCAGGATGTTAGCTATTCATTCATTTTTTGTTTTATTTTGTGGTTAAAGGAGCTGTATATAGCAGTACTTGAACCTGTGTCCCCAGAGCCTTAACCTGCAGATAGAGACACATCCAAGTTTGTCTCATTCTCAGTATATGGACAGAACAGGCCTCATGTGAAGCTCAGAACCTCCAGAATTCCCTCCCTGAGCTGCAGAGGCTGCACTAGCACTGATTCATGAGGGGCTGGGGTTTAGGTAGAGACCATTCAGATCAGAGAGAGACATTTTAGGTTTAAACCAACTGGATTTTAGCATTACTGCTGAAAATGCACTGCTCTTTTAGACTTGGCTTAGAGCTGTTTTTGATTCTTGAGTGCATCTGTGTACAGCAGTGTCATCTGATACTGCAGATGTGTAGAATTGTACTGAAGTATGGATTGAAATATTGGATTGCAGAGGCTGGCATCAGATGACAAACAGAAGATAGTAGTTCGCTGTGGCTCTTTTGAGTTTATAGAGGATTTTTTGAAGAAATATATTTTACAAATTCTTTTGTAAAACTGGCAAAATGTCCAGGACTGAACCAGGACTGAATCAGGACTGAACCGTGACTGGACCACAACTGAATCAGGACTAAGATAGGACAGAAAACACTGTAAACCTGAAGTAAACATGAAGTAAACATGAACTTGGCCAGGGCTGAACCAGGACTGAACCAGAACCGAACCAGGTTTAACCCAAATCATCTATTACACCTAGTCTACAGTATAATGAAGGGGAGAGAGAGTGTATTTCAGTGAATGTCTTTGATTGGTTGAGAGACAAAGACAGCAGGCTCTGATTGGTTGACAGTGACAGGAGGAGGAAATAACTTCGTGGTTGAATCTGAATTTCCCAATGCTTCCTCAGACTGCAGCGCCCCGTGCTCTTACCTCCTTTTGCATTCTTGTTTGATCTTGTTTTGAACCAGGATTTCCGCCCGGCGCTGCTTTAACCTCTCCCAGCCGCAGGCCTCCCTCCTGGGGTTGTTTTTAGCTCTTTCCCCTCTATCTCCTCCACTTGTTTCCTACTTTCTGCTCCATCTATTATTCAGGCATCAATAATAGGACCGGCTGTTGTTTTGCTGCTGCCCACTGCCCTGCTTGACCGATGCTTGTTTGTGCACACTAACTAACTTCCACTGAGTAGATTTTGTGTCCTTGTCTCCATGGAGATGTTACCTTAAAAAATATGCATTCTTATTTTGAGTGGGCTCATTTTTTTTGACAGACCTGACTTGTAATGTTGTGACGGCACTAAAATTTCAAACTTAACTTTAATACTAAGGAATAGACTCTATACTCTATACCGATTCCAATGCTATGATGCTAATAAAAAACACTTTTTAAACAATAGAATGTGATTTTCAACATTAAATGGTAGTACTTTCTTTTCTACAGTCCCTGACAAAAGTCTTGTCGCTTATCCATTTTGTAGAAACAAAAGCTTATAACCTGACTTTAAATTAATCGATTGGTTTTAGAAATGTCTCATATGAAAGCTAAAACCCTCCCAAATTATGCTCAATATACTAAAATAAATTTGCTTCACTGAAGAAAGATCGATCATTTAATGAACACAGAAAGGTCAGATTTTGGCAAGACAAAAGTCTTGTCGCCTTGTCATATAATGCACCCAATCCTAGATTACAGCCTCACCTGTGATCAGTTACTGATCAATCAATTAGTGGGTGTGTATAAAAAGAACCCCAGCACACCAGACCTTCACATCAACTGCAACTTGACCTCTGACAACATGCCTAAGATCCACCCTGAGACCAAAGCGTTAATTATCAAGAGGCTGAAGACCAGATCCACTGCTGAGGTGGCTGACACCTTCAATGTGTCTCAGCGTCAAGTACAAAGAATAAGAAAAAGATCTGAAAAGACTGGAGATGTTTTTGACAAGCCCAGGTCCGGCAGACCCCGCAAGACAACTGCTCGGGAGGACCATTTGTTGATTCGAAAATCCAAGGCCAGCCCCATTTCCACTGCAGCAGAGCTCCACCAGGCCTGGTCACCTCAAGTCCCTGTGTCAACCAGAACAGTTTGTAGAATTCTGTCTCGAAATGGCCTCCATGGTCGAATCAGTGCACAGAAACCAGCACTAAACAAAAGGCAATCAAAAAACCGTGTGGCATTTGCCAAGGCCCACAGCCTGCTAAAAGGATGGACACTGGAAAAGTGGCAGAAGGTGGATTTCTCAGATGAATCCTCGGTTGAATTACATCACAGCCACCGCAAATATTGCAGGAGACCTACTGGAGCCCGCATGGATCCAAGATTCACCCAGAAAACAGTTAAGTTTGGTGGCGGAAAAATCATGGTCTGGAGCTACATCCAGTATGGGGGTGTGCGAGACATTTGCAGGGTGGAAGGCAATATCAATAGCCTAAAATATCAAGAAGTATTAGCTACCTCTTACATTCCCAACCATAAAAGGGGTCAAATTTTGCAGCAGGATGGTGCTCCATCGCATACTTCTATCTCTACATCAAAGTTCCTCAAGGCGAAGAAGATCAAGGCGCTCCAAGACTGGCCAGCCCAGTCACCAGACATGAACATCATTGAGCATGTCTGGGGTAGAATGAAAGAGGAAGCATGGAAGGCAAAACCAAAGAATCTTGATGAACTCTGGGAGGCATGTAAGACTGCTTTCTTTGCTATTCCTGATGACTTCATCAACAAATTGTATGAATCATTGTCGAACCGCATGGATGCAGTCCTTCAAGCTCATGGAAGTCATACAAGATATTAAATATGGATCTCACAGCACCACTACTTAATTCACTGACGTTATGCAACATATTTTTGTATTTGAAGTAAATTATTTGTTCAATTTTCTGTAGGCGACAAGACTTTTGTCTTGCCAAAATCTGACCTTTCTGTGTTCATTAAATGATCAATCTTTCTTCAGTGAAGCAAATTTATTTTAGTATATTGAGCATAATTTGGGAGGGTTTTAGCTTTCATATGAGACATTTCTAAAACCAATCGATTAATTTAAAGTCAGGTTATAAGCTTTTGTTTCTACAAAATGGATAAGCGACAAGACTTTTGTCAGGGACTGTATTCCCTCAGTGGTCCTGTAGGTTCCATAGTGGTCCATGGGCGTATGTGCTCTTATACTTTTTCTGAGCATGATCTACAGCTCAAGATCATTCAACTATTCAGGAAAGGTTCATCTCTGTCCTGTCAATGGGACTTAAGTATCCATTAGTATGTGATTTTCGATACTTTTGACATCCTTAAAGTGTAATGACATACTGTGGAATGTTTAAAGGCAAAAAAATCTCCATTTGGGTATCAGAATCGACATCGAGTAACAAAATCGAGTTTGAAATTTTAGTTTTTCATGATAACATTATTACAAACCCACATTTGTGATTAAAAAGATACTAGATAGATGGATAGAAAATACTAGATAGACAGATAGACAGATAGATAGATAGATAGATAGATAGATAGATAGAAATACTAGATAGATAATATTGAAATTACAGCACATTTCAAAGACCTAGACAGTCTCATTTTAAATTTTCTAAAGAAGTTATTTCCTAAGGGCACTGCATAAAAGGTCTATGTTCACACATTTTAATGAGATTTCGCTGGCTTCACTTGGAGGTCAGAGCCCATTATACCAAAGCTGATCCTGCATTTGACCCAGACCAGACATGGACTTGACCCAGACTGAACCCTGGACTTTGGTTCCGCTTGCTTTTGCAGATCGATGTGAGCCGGATCAGTTTTGTCTAATGCTACGACACGTTCTGAATCCTAAAGAGGGAGAGCTCTGATAGTGAAGTGTGAAACTGAGATACTTTCACTGCCAAAACAAACCAGACGGAGGTGCTGGAGTGTGGACAAGTTTACACAAAACTCACTGTGCCTCTCTAAAAAGATTAATCATCGTCATATCAAAATTGCAAGTTGAGTGGACACAAGTTTGGCTGCAGTTTTTGTTTAGACCTGGTTTAGACCTTCTGTAGTCCTCCATTAGTTTTGGTTTAGCTCTGGTTTGGTTTTGATTTAGTCCTGACTTAGACCCCAGTCAGACTAGTTTAGACCTGGTTTAGACCTGGTGTAGTCTGGGTTTAAACACTGTACATATTTGTTAATCTTGGTTTTGTCAAGTTGTAGCCCTGGTTTTGGTTTCTTGGCTTCTTGGTTTTCTGTTGTAGTCCTGGTCTAGAAGTGGTTCGATCTTGGTTTAGACCTGCTGTAGTCCTCGTCTAGAACTGGTTTGCTCTTGGTTTAGTCCTGGTTTAGACACAGTTCAGAACTGGTTAGTTCAGAATGATGTTGTTAATGTTTTAGTCCTGCTTTAGACCTGCTGTAGTCCTGGTTTAGAACTTCTATAGTCCTGGTCTAGAACTGGTTTGACCTTGGTTTAGTCCTGGTTTAGACCTGGTTAAGTTCTAGTTTATGTTCCTGGTACTGCTTTAGGTTTCTAATTGTCCAGCCCATTTCAAGCATATTTCAGATGACACCATTTTGAAATATAGCTTTAAAAGTTGAACTTTCAAACTTCTCGCTGTGTAAAATGATTTGGACAATTTAAATGCATAGGCCCATCTTCACGATTTATGGTTCTGATTGAAATGTTAAGGTCACCACCTATCATTATATCTGCACAGACTAACACGGTGAACTTCTCCCGGCTTCATACGTGCAGATTAGGGTTGTCAAAAGTATCAAAAATCAGACACTGATCAATACTAAAACTAACATCGAAGCCTTACACGCATTTAGGCAGGTATCGATACTGAAAAAGGAATGAAGCTTTCCTGAATGTCTTTAGAATGATGTTGAGCTGTATTAGAACAAGTATAAGAGCACATAGACTAGTATACACCCATGGACCACTATGGAACCTACAGGACCACTGAGGGAGTACACACATATAAGGACACATGGAAATAGAAAAACTTCCCTGATTGTGGGAAAGATGAACTGGAGTGGGTAGTGTTGTGTTTTAGTTTTAGTTTTTCCTCGAGTGATGCAGAAAAGAGGGAGCCACTGTCTGTGTGAATGTTCATGTATGTTGTTTTTGTATCGGAATCATTATCGAGTATCGAGTCTATTCCTTTGTATCAAAATCCACTTTGAAATTTCAGTATTGTGACAGCCCTAGTGCGGATATATATTTTGTCAGTCTAGTTCATTGACCCAGGGCCCAGCTGTGGCTTTGTGCCCAGACAAAGTGCTCCGTGATGGGCTACAGCTCATCCAGCTCTGCCCCCGTGTCTCTGGTTGGAGGGGCATGTTGAAATGTCACTGTGGGGGATGAAGATAACACAAAAGTAATTACCCCATTGATTTTAGAGTCTCAGAGAAAGGCCAACAGTTTTTCACGTGGACAAGGACGGAGGAGGATAGGTGAAAGCTGAGGGGCTAGAATTGCTGTTTAATAATTCACAAATGTCTCTGCAAATTATTATAACATTTAATTCATAATAAATTAGCTACGCAACATTGACTTTCTATTTTCTATCAAATTCTTTTCCACTTTGTGTTGTCAGGTGGTAATATAGATTGTGTTTTTAAGCTCAACTGGAATCATTTGGATTATTTCAGCTTTGAAAAGGTAAAAGGAGCTGTTTACTTGAAAATTACCAAGTTAACAGAGCATTTTGAGCTTTGGAGATTAAGACAGACAAATAATAAATGATTACTCATGGCTTAAAGCTCACAAGAGTACATTTTGTGTAATACAAGACTTTTAAACATTTATTTGAACACATTTAAAATATTTCAACCTATTTCTTTAAAGGTATCTGATTTTTTTTTTTTTTTTTTACAGTCCTAAAACCAGAACTTTTTGTATTTTATTTTATTTGAAACAGTTTGCAGTGGTCCAAAGTTATTCCTTACTTACCTTATGCATTCAGAGTTTTACACTCACAGTAACTACAACTAGAAAAGCACTCAGAGAGCGCAGACCTCCGCCAAGCAGCTCAGTTTTCAAAGTGATCCAGAATCCAGGATTTCTTCTGGATCATCACCAAAATGTAATCATCTGTTGGATTTACCATTAGGAACATTTCCAGAAAATTTCATCAAGATCTGTCCATAACTTTTTGAGTTATCTTGCTAACTAACAAACAAACAGACAAACAAACAAACAAACAAACAAACAGACAGACTCAGGCGAAAAGATAACCTCTTATTAACCTCTTATTAGACGCAAACAGCACACAGTGTAAATATTTTGGCCATAAGAGTGATCTGATATTGTAAATTTAGCTGAAATGTTCTTGTGTGAGGTGGTACAGATTGGAGGCCTCGCTTCTGTCCGTCTGTCCCAGGGCAGCTGTGGCTTCCAGAGGTTTACCCACAGCGGGTGGAATAAATGAAGACTGAATGAGGTGAATAATGCAAAATGCTTGTGTCCTAAAAAGAGTATCATATAAATTGCATTATTTATGTTTTTTGTAACTGTGACTTGAGCGATTCTGGTATGTGGGTGAAGGGCTGTGGACTCATTGACCTAGTGGAGAACGCTCCTGGGGTTTGTCTGTGTGCTGGAGTCAATGTTCAGCTTTTAGGAAGATGGGCAGTTAGGGGGTTTGGGTTGAGTAATAGAAAGAGAGAGCGAAGAAGTGAGAGGAGAGGAGGAGAGAGAGATGAGGCTGCAAGATTAATTGTAATTTGAGTCAACGCAATTAGCAAAATCATAAAGGCTGCAATTTACGAAGTGCCATAATTTCCTCCACCGACAATAAAATCTCCTGTCTTATTCCGCTTAAAAAACAAAACAAAACTGCTAACCGTGTAGTTTAGATCTGTACAAACATGTTCTGAAATGTGATTCTTGTATTAGTTTATCAGTTCAAATTTCAGTCTTTTTGTCAATTCTCCTGGACGTGTTTAAAACATGAACTTTGAACAGAATCCTACTATTAAATCACAAATCACAATTCTTGTCAAATCGTGCAGCTCTAGACAGAGGGATGCGAGAGAGACAAAGAGAGACAGAGAGAGAGAGGGGCAGAAGGATGGAAAAGTGAGAGAGGAGAGTGAAGAAGAGGATGGGAGAGGGTAGAGGAGTGGTAGAACGAGGAGAAAGAGAGTGGAGAGGGAGTATCGTGTGCACAGGAAGTGGGGGTGATAAGGATCGATGGCGGCTGCATTAGACCAGGGCCAAAGCAGGACACAGACTTCAGCACCAAGAGATTTTACAAACGTCACAACAGCGTCTCATCTGCAATTTAAACACACACAGAGGAAGGCTGTCTGCACTTTTAACAGTGACTGGAATAAGTTGAAGAAATAGTAGGATGAATCTGTCAATACTAAAAACAAAGAATTTAGAAGATAAATTAGTTATGATAAATAAATTAAACTGTTCAAAGAGACTAAGTCCTGTGTGGAATTGTGTATTGTATTCTTATAAATAAACCCTACAAATATTTCCATGTTCTAAAGATTCATTTGAATGTAGGTCATTATCGCGTGTGGACTCTTTTTTTGTCAGGCCGGGTGACTGTTGTGATGGTTATTTTGTGCGCGCGCGTGGACTCTTGTGATGGTTATTTAGTGCGTGCGCGTGGACTCGTGTGATGGTTATTTAGTGCGTGCGCGTGGACTCGTGTGATGGTTATTTTGTGCGTGCGCGTGGACTCGTGTGATGGTTATTTAGTGCGTGCGCGTGGACTCGTGTGATGGTTATTTAGTGCGTGCGCGTGGACTCTTGTGATGGTTATTTAGTGCGTGCGGGTGGACTCTTGTGATGGTTATTTTGTGCGTGCGGGTGGACTCGTGTGATGGTTTTTTTGTGCGTGCGCGTGGACTCTTGTGATGGTTATTTTGTGCGTGCGCGTGGACTCTTGTGATGGTTATTTTGCGCGCGTGTGGGCTCTTGTGATGGTTATTTTGCGCGCGTGTGGGCTCTTGTGATGGTTATTTTGCGCGCGTGTGGGCTCTTGTGATGGTTATTTTGCGCGCGTGTGGACTCTTGTGATGGTTATTTTGCGTGCGTGTGGACTCTTGTGATGGTTATTTTGTGCGCGTGTGGACTCTTGTGATGGTTATTTTGTGCGCGTGTGGACTCTTGTGATGGTTGTTCAAAGGTTGAAACCTGATTAAAAATCTGTTTTATCTGCAGCGTGTCAGATGTGATTTGGTCTTGATTCAAAAATGGGGTGGCCATACTGTCTTTGATGCTGTCGCCATGGTGAGGGCGCAGATCAGATGATGTCATGGCTCATTTACAAAACACCTTTAACCCCTTCAGCCCTGGCCTTTGTGCCGCTTTAGATCAATTCAACTGATACTGTTTGTGGATCACAGATGGCTCCTGTCACTGGTTCATTTTCAGACAGAATATGTAGATTTGTGGTGTGGTTGGATAAATATAATGAACCGCCATCAATTTAAATAATGAATGGATTATTTTTACTTTTGGATAGTTCATATGAAAATACCTTATCATTGACACAGGAATATATGGTGAGAAACAGTGGGGTTTATGTGTCTTGCCAAGGGACACAACAGAATGTACACGTTTAAGTTCAAACCCGCAGCCCTCTGGTTGGCTCATCAATGAAGGTATCACTGAAGCACATTTGAATGTTTTTATAGCAGTTCAACGATTGACAAAATCTGGTGGTTGAATAAGAGATTGTATTTTTCGTTTAGTAAGAAATAGTGTTAAAGCCACAGTATGCAACTTTTTAGCCAAAAGCAGACTTGCTTGCATCTCCACAAACCCCACTTGGTTATAATCTTATATAATATTGCATAGAACTTATCTATCTCCATGGAGAATGTTCCTTAAGTATCGTTTTAACTTAACTTTCTATTTCCATGGAATCATGCAGATGATGTGCCACCTCCACAAAGGTCCACACTGTATGTTTAATTTCAGCTTGGAAACAGCATTTTCTTTGTTATTATTCTTACCGCCATAATAATTCTGTACATAAGAAAGCCGCACTTCACTTCCCAGAACACTATCAGTTTCATGTGCATTTGAATTTCCAAAATCCATGGTGCATCCAGCTCATGCCGTATTAATAAATGGCCTTGGGAATGACCCTGAAGTCTGTAAAGGTTGTGAGGCCGAGACAGAGGAGCTGGGATCAATATCTGCATATAATGGACACAAGGGGGAGGGGCATACCAGCAACGCAACTGTGTATGTACTAGCGGTGTATGTACCAGCGGTGTATGTACCTGTGGTGTATGTACCTTTTATGTGCCATTCACACATAATTCCCAGGAAATTGTTGTCATTTTCGGGCTTTATTAGACCTGGTTTAGAGCTATGTATCCTACACACTGTTGGTCTTAAATTGGCTTAACAAAACTTAATGACTAATTCCATTAACTGTAAATGAATGAATGGACCAAACTAAAATATGTTTTAAAAATCCCTGTATAACTGAGCTGTAACATGTTCTCTCAATAGCACTTTGACCCAGTAGATCTTCCCTGTGGTATTTTGTGTTTTGTTTGGCAGACTGGGCACATTTTCAAACACTGGTAAATTGTACAAATCTTTTTCAAATCCGAGCTTGTGTACGTTGTTGCGCTGAGACTTCTTGGCAGCTGTGAGGGGCATTCATAGCATCCGCCGCCAAAATGGAAATGCTAACGCGAACACGCTCCCAGCACTATGCGTCCTGTGCCAAGTGTGTAGGGACACTGGTACAGTATGTCCCAGAGTGTGTACGATCATAATGTGTATTCTTCTATGAGATCAAAAATAAACAAATAAATAAACTGAACAAAGAGTCGAAAGCTGGTCTAAACCAGGATTAAACTATACCTGGACTATATACTATACCAGAACTAAACCAGGACTAAACCAGAACTAAATCATAACTAAACCAGGACCAAAGTTAGAGCTAACCAGGTTTAAGACAGGTCTACACCAGGTCTAAACCAGGTCTAAACCAGGGCTATACCAGGTCTATACCAGGTCTATACCAGGGCTATACCAAGTCTTAACCAGGTCTAAACCAGGGCTAAACCAGGGCTAAACCAGGGCTATACCAGGTCTAAGCCAGGACTAAACTAGGTCTAAACCAAGGCTAATCCAGGGCCAAACTAGGGCTAAACCAGTACTAAACCAGAACTAAACCAGGGCTAAAATATTAGTCAATAGGACTGAACCGAAACCAGTGATTCTTTGAGTTTGTGGGGTACTTTCTAAGGAGGACTTATTTCACGGCCTATTTCGCTAAAGCTTGTCAAGAATGTCTATTTTCAGAGGCAACAAATTTATGGTAAATGATAAAGTAGAATGATTACTGTCTTAAAGCTCTGTGATTTCTAAAACAGTCCCTCAGATAGCCCACCAGTGTGCCAGTGTGGCCTCCTGGTCTGAACTGCGGCCGTGTGCTTTGTGGAGCAGGACAGAAGCTCATTTCCTGTGTGACTGAAAAGCAGGCAGAGTAAACACAGTAAAGAGACGAGAGCAGATTTGAAGTGTCTCATCCATATCTGCCTCCAGGTCCAACATCAGAACAACAAAACCCGGCTCCTATTACAGTCAATATTCAACTAGAGTATAGTGCTTGGTTCTTGGTCAAATTACAATTGTAAATCAAATTAAAATGCCAGTTTGTATTTGTGTAATACTTTCAGGTTCATAAATGTACTTGTATTGATGTGTTTTTAAAGGTCCTATATTGCGTAAAATTGACTTGTGAGCTTTAAAGATCACATGCTGTGCGGGAGCTTGCTATAGAGTTAAAATGTACAACACCCGTGGATCACTATGTTATTATTTACACATTTGAAATTGCAATAGTCATCTAAACCACTTGATTAAAGACTACCGCTTTAGAAAGATGCGGTGCACAACAGGAGCTGACACCACAGTAAACATCATCACAAACAGTCGGTGTTACGGATTTGTTGAGTCTGTGTGTACATGGCTCATATCGTGCACGCCACAGAAAGCCGTCCTCTGCAGACAGACGCACGGGCATCTGCGTAGACACCTGTCCCAGGGCCTCTGGGGTGCTGTACAAATAAAATGTAAACGTTCTTCTGTATCTTCGTTTCCACCCTGTCTGAAGTGGAGATGAGGAAAGAGTGAGAGAAAGGTGGTCTATCTGCGCCCCACGGTCAGTATTTAGTATCTCTCTTGGAATCAATGCAAACGGGCCGTGATGAGTCCGGAGCAGAGCGCACATATCGCTGCATTCACGCTGACACGCTTTGCCTCATATGTACTTCAGAGATGATTTAATAATGTGAAACACACTCAGAAAAAACATGGATACTGCGTTTAAAACGAAATATTAGGTTTATTAAAGCTGGGTCGCCCACATCTCCCCATGTGGCATACCACCCCCAACAGATCCATAACACCGGCAAATCATGTGGATATCTGCACATCACGCTAACGAGCAGCAGATTTTTTTCATTCGTAACAAAATGACTACGCTATACTGCTGAATGCTACGCGTATCACTGATTGAGGAAATAAAATTGTAAAATGGACGTCACAGTGGACGTGTGCCAGTGGAGGTGAACACAGGGCATGATCGGAAATATGGCGTCATGAAAATAAGTGCTTAAAGATGACTCAAACATGCACGAATCACTCCAAATACAGCTTCCAGAGGGTAAATAAGAAGGAGGATCAGCTATAACATGATTAAACGCTCTGAAAAGTCAATTTTGCATAATAAAGTCATGTTAGAATATTAACTCATCAAAAACATACCTGGAGTTCGTGGAGTTGTTTTGTTTCATTCACACATGTTTGAGCAACCCTTTATTATTTGTCTACATCTTCAAAGCTCAAAATGCTCTGTTCCACCTTGTGATGTCATGATGCAGTAGTTTTAAAGTTACAGCTCCTTTTACCTTTAGTTCAGTAGAGATTAGGGCTGAAATCAAAGAAATTATTCTAGTCAAATGTATGAGCCAAGTGTCAGTGTAAGAACTCACTACACACACACACACACACACACACACACACACACACACACACACACACACACACACACACACACAACATAACTTCAGGTATGTTTGTGATGATGATACAATATTATAACATTAAGTATAATTTGGCAGTACTAAATGTTAACCATGTATCTGTAGTTTTACTTGAGTACAAATTTTCTCTTTCCACCACAGGGAATATGAGTTTCTGCTGTACCAAAAGAAGTTTCCAGCAAATAGTTTGTGTGCTCATTCCAAAAATTCAGATTATTTTATTGTTCTCAACTTTTAAACTTTAGACTTCTACACACTTTATTAATCCACAAGGGAAATAACTTTTCGATTTTGCTACCAAATATCAGACCATACTTCCCGCTTTATGATAGAAAAAAAAAAGATTCATAGTATGATACAGAAGGTACACAATAGTAATTTTGATTCACTTTGTTAATGAAATAACTCCTACTGACCACTGAGGGGTTAGATATAAGAACACATGGGAATAGAAAAGAAAATACTACCATTTAATGCTGAAAATTACATTCTATTGTCTAAAGAAAGAGTATTTTTTATTATCATTGTGGTATCAGTATTAGTATTGAGTATTGAGTATTCCTTAGTATTGAAATTGAGTTATCGAGTTTAAAATTTGATCATGATGAGACTACTGTGGACAAATACAACACAAGTACTGTACTTGTTTACTATTGTTTGGCTCTTCTGACTGGTCCCACGTTGCTCATGGGCACAGGTGCAGGCGTCGGTGGCCTCTGTCAGAGCTGGCACCATCGTCCATCTGTCAGTGAGCTGGCATAGAACCCACAACTGCCAACAAGCTGCTGCCAGAACTGAAGAAATGACCCAAAATGTGCCAAAAAGTGGATCTGTCTGTGTACTGCCAATTCACTACAGGCACTTTGTAGTACTGCGGTGTAATAGTTTTAGGGCTAGTGTTGCTAGGCAAATTTTTACAATTAAAGTGCTTCAGATGCCCTTCCATCCTTTATAATAGCCCTGTGTGTCAGATGCCCTACTCGTCCTTCTATATCCGTGTGTGTCAGATGCCCTCCCATGCTCCTATCTCCCTCTAGTGTTTTATTGTGGTAAGTGCAGGTCAAATGCCTCTCGTTAATTTAGTTTTTACAGTTAAAGTCTCCAGATGCCCTTCCGACCTCAGATATCCCTGTTTACCAGATGCCCTCCCGTCCTTCTGTTTGGGCATTCTTCTGTAACGGGTTTGCACGCTCTCCCCATGTCTGGGTGGGTGTCCTTTGGGTGCTCTGGTTTTCCCACACCCATTTGTTTATTCATCCTGTGTGTACTGTCTGATGAGGCTGCGCTGTCCAGATTTAGACCAGATCTGGACCAGTCTGGACTTGGCCTGGATTGAATTCTCAGGAGGATTTTGGAATCTTTTAACTTTATCTGTTGAGGCTGTTCTTTTTACCTCCACCTCTCTGTTCCCTGCTCCTCTCCTTTGCTCCTCTTCTCTTCTGTCCTCCTCTCTTCCTGTTCCACTTCTCTCCATCTGTTCCTTGCTCATCTTTTCTTCTCCTATCTCCTCCTCTCTGCTCCTCTTCTCCTCTCCTCTGCCTCTACTTCTTAGCTCAGCCCCCCTCCTCTCTCCTCCTCTCCCCGTCCTTATCCTCTCTTCTCTCCTCTCACTTCTGTCAGCCATATTGCTTTTTTTTTTTTTTTTTTTTTTTTTATAACTGTATAAAGAAGTGGACTAAGAGAGTGTGACGTCACCCACAGCATGCAGCTCCAGTCAAATGAAGCTCACTGAGGCTGGCAGTTAAAAGAGCAAATTTAAAGCTGAATTGATTTACAGACAAATTAGTGAAATAAAAACATGTAGAGGGAGTTAATACGAACATTTTAAGACCATCAAGGGAGAGGAGCAATGTTTTTTTTAATACAAAGGGAACTGGAACCAGCGTCGATGGAGCTGGAAGCGTGTCCATGCTCACTTCCTAATTAGACCGCGGCGTGTTCATTTATATATACAGTTTATATACTCTTTATATTATAAGTACATCCTTTTTTACATACATTTCCACATTGTTGTTAGTTCACCTATAACCCAGGATTCCAGTTTTCACTCTTGTTCTGCTATGATTTTCTTGAGTGATGTTAACCTGTCATTTTAACTCCATGAATCTGGACAGACTGGACCTCAGTGTGTCTATTTACATCCACAGCGTTCCCAAACCTCTACGCGGCTTAAACCTTCTCATGCGCTGACCTGCACTCATTAGCCACATTAGCCTAGCGCACTAACGCCTCTGGGACCTGTGTGTTCAGAGCAGTGTTCACCAGACTACAGCACTGTTTATCACCAGGCAATACTGTCTGCAGAATAACTTAGAATGTAATTATGGCATGTAAACTGAGACTAAACTAGAACTAAACCAGGACTGAAGCAGGACTGAAGCAGGACTGAATCCGCATTAAACTAGGACTATACCAGGACTGTACCAGGACTGAACCAGGACTGAACCAGGACTGAACCAGGACTGAACCAGCATTAAACTAGGACTATACCAGGACTATACCAGAACTGAACCAGGACTATACCAGGACTATACCAGGACTGAACCAGGACTGAACCAGGACTATACCAGGACTATACCAGGGCTATACCAGGACTATACCAGGACTATACCAGGACTATACCAGGACTATACCAGGACTATACCAGGACTGAACAAGGACTATACCAGTACGAACCAGGACTGAACCAGGACTAAATCAACCAGATGTAGAACAGGGCCGAGTAGTCTTTATTCTCCTGCTCCAGTTTCTTTAATTTGAAGTCCCCTTTGTTCACATTATGCTTTAAATAAACATTTCTGTCTGTTTCCTGGTTTCATTTGCTGTTTGATGAAGGGAATTCAAATGGACCGTCCACAGAATATGCAAATGAGGTTAAACAAGAGTAATAAGTAATTTTATGTCACGGCACAAAACGGCTGGTGTTGAATTTGTAAACTTAAAGTGGAACTAAACACTGAATCCAATACTGAACTGTGTGGTGTTTTAATAGCATCACTGCCCCTAGTCATTTATGGCAATGTTAGTGCAAATTTGCAGCTTTCTGGACAAAAACACTGATATCTAACTGTCTGCTGCCTTCGGTGGCCTCTGCAATTTCAAGTACTATGTGACATCACACAGGACCACACTGTTCCTCATATGTCCTCCTCACTCTCCTCTTTAGTCCTCCAGGTACTGCCCGGTGCAGCAGCTTTATTTGAAATGTGGTTGTGGCCAAAGTTTCGGTGTTTAGGCCCACTTGGAAATGGAAATTTGTCCTGTACATTTGACCCATCCTTGAATGTTTCTGGGTTAAACATGTCTGCTGCTACAACTACTGCCTTGGAGATTTGCTGATTGTCCTTTTCTCATTTCTTTAAGCAATGGTTCATTCAAAGCCAGTTGTTTTGAATGGCCTCCTGTGCCGACTGCTCCTGTGTTTTGATGTGATAGACCTGACCAGCTGAAGGAGGGACTCATATTCATATTTAATGCTCCATTGTGAATTCATGAGGAGAGTGAGAAGACTCCCGCGCCCCCCTCCTGGGCCCACAGAGGGAGCCAGAGAGGGGGGTGAAGGCAGGGTGACGGGGTCTGGAACTGTCTAATGAAAGAATAAGATTTCAAATGATTTTAATGTAGGGTTTAGAAGACATCACATTATTATTAGTTTCAGAATATTTCTAGAGCAGTCTGGTCAGAATTTGATGGTGAAATTAGACTTTTAATTGCAGATTTGTTGACCTGGTTTATGGTTCATATCTCTGCAGTTACTGGGCCTATCCACATGAAATAAAAACTGTCACAAAGCAAAGTTTGTCCTACCCCAGTAGAGAGCTCTTGAGGTAAAAAAAAGTCCATTGCGTGCCCTCTGCATCTACTTCTGAAGCATTTCATTGTCCGATAATCAGGAAGTGCACAGCTAGCATGCTAATTGTTGTTTACAGTCACACCTTTAGATGTCTTCACACAAAAAATATAAAATTATGAAATGTTACTAAGATATTTACATTTAACAAAATGTATAAATGTTATAAGTCCGATTCAAGATGCGCCAACCAAATAATGGAGCGAGTTATCCCCCTCTTACCAAGGGTTGCTGGTTCAAACCTGACTTGAAAAGAAAACTAATAGTCATTGACTTTGAATTGCTCTGATTTTGTTCTTGGTTCAGTGGGTAAATAACTGGATACAACACTAAACGTAATGGGAATGGATTCCTCTTAACCAGCCCTGGAGTCCGCACTCACTTTAGTCATTCACGTGTAAACAAGGCAGAATAGATGGACGGGGCTCTGTAATCGCTCAGGCCGTGGGCTAATTCGAGTAATTACTGTAAAAGAGGCTTGGTGTATGTCCCTGGGCTAATGCATGTTTACATTTGATTGACAGTTGTTCATAATATGGAAGTTGATGCTTATGAATCAGTCAGGGCATGAATAATACTATGTGGATTTGGTGTTGACAGAAATATATGTCTGGAGTTGTAGTTGTTTTGATGTATTCACTGCTTTGATGATTAAAATTGGTGCATTTCATATTAAAGCCCCAGTATGTAACTTTTAGTCCAAGAAATGACAAATATAAAAGCATGTTTTTTTTTGTTTTGTTTGTTTGATTTTTTAGAGATTTTAATATAGCTCTGAAAAACAGCAGCAAAAAACATGTGTCCTTACTGTGAGTGGGCTTGCATCTCCACAAACCTGACTCTTATTTGGCCTGAAGAAGGGCCTCCTACTGCTTGTTTCCATGGAAATGTTGTACCTTTGGCTATAATATTTTGCTGTATGGCATAAAATGTATCTATCTCCATGAAAGTATGGTTTTAACTTCCTGTTAGAGACAGATTGATATATTGTATAGTACAGACGTAGAATTTTAGTATTGTGTGTGTTTGGATTAAATACACTAGTAGTTACATGTGTTTTTCTTCCACACATTATGAACAGACCAGTGATTGTCCCGCCCCTCGTATGTTGTAGACTGGACTGTGTTTAAGTGCTTATGGGGGAGTCTCTAAGAGCCCACAGACTCGGTGTTAAATATTACATGCTGCATGGTGCCTCCACACTGCCCCCGTCACAGCCGCGTCTGTAGCCTGCCTGCATGGACCATCCTGGGGTTTATTTGTTGGCTGTGCCCCGTTGGAGATGGAGGAGTTTTGCTGTAGATTTGTACAGTGTCGAAGGAGGACGTCTTCTCTGACTTTGCCTAGGCCCAAATGGGTGAGAGATTTTGACTGGCTTTGAAATACAGAAATACAATGAATTTTAAAAGGATTTGAAAGGAATCTATAAGGAAGGAGCGTGTTTTGAGGCTGCTTGTTGTGGTAATGGTATTGTAGATCCACTTTTTTGTTACTAAACTGTGTATATAGTGTGTAAATATTGTCTACTGTTCCTAGTCATTTTTGGCAATTTTAGCTCAAACTAGGAACATTTACAGCTTTCTGGTCAAAAACGCCTGTGTGCTGCTTTCAGTGGCCTCTGCAATTTCAGATACTTGCATTACAACCAGGTGTTTCTGATACAAACACCTGGCTGCAGGGGCGGAGTTTGAAGTGTGGATACCTTTTCGACCAAGCCCGTCCTCCCCCCCACACTCTGCCCTTTAGTCATCCAGGTACACCCCAGTTTAGCAGCTCTGTTTAAAAGATGTGGTTGTGGGGGTAGAATTTAGGTGTTTAGTCCCACTTTAAATCGTGTTGGATCTCAGTATGTGGTGTGGGTGCCACAGTGGGCACATGGTGTTTCTCTTCTGTTCAAATTCTCATTGTGATTTTATTCATTCAAATTCTCATTGTGATTTTATGGCTTGAAGGTTTAATTCCACTTAAGATTGACATTGTATTTGTTGAAGCAGTGCATATTTGTGCTCTCATTTCACTGTCTTTTTTTCTTTTTTTTTTTTTTTTTTAAAGGGTCACAAGTTCACTGAGCTGTGAGCACTACCTGACCACAGTATTGCTCATAATATTTGCTCTGTGGTTTAAACTTTTTGTACTTCCTCCTGTCTCACCACCTGTCTGTCTCTCTCTGTCTCTCCACAGCTTCCTGCCGACCTAAGTAAGATGCAGCTCACAGACCACGCCCACCAGGTCACCCAGAGCCAATCAGGATGCAGCATCGCCAGTGACTCTGGGAGCAGCAGCCTGTCCGACATTTACCAGGTGAGGGTTCAAATCTAATCAAAATCATATTCATATATAAGAGGATGTGATGCTCATGGACACAGCAGCAGTATGCATTTGGCAGATCTGGAATTAAACCACCAGAGCCACTGCTTTGGGGAGAATTTGGCAAAAATTTTGATGTTTAACCTGAATTGTAGGGCTGTGGGCCTTTAGTCAATTAATTGGTCGATGGTGTCTTAGTCGACTAAAATTTGTATTAGTCAACTAATTCTTTTATACAAGTATTTCTATGGTACAACAGCAGAAAGGAGACGTTTATAGAGGGAGTGAGTGAGCTGAAAATTTGGTATTGTGTGGTATTTCTATGAATAGAGGCCGATTAAACATAATTTCCCCCAATTTATCCAATTTAAATTTACTACAAACTCACCCGCAGCCCTTTTTACCACAAACCTATAAGAGAGCTGTGTAGTCATGTTGTGAGCAGTTATCTCTTTGTATTAAAGTGTTCAAATAAAGCTTTGTGTGCATTTTTTTAGGCAGCAGATCGACCAAAGCAAAATATCGGCCTGTACTGGAGACTTAAGTCCGATAGCAGATAAAAAGTCCAAATACAGATATACTGTATGGGTGTATCTCTAGTTTTGAGTGCAGTTTGGGTCAGTACTTGTCTTAAGTCCACCAAGGTTTTCTATATTCATCTACAGCCCTATTGAAATAAAGTCAGTTGCAGTGACTTGAGCGTTACAGTGCGTAGTGTTTGTTCCTGTAGTGATTCTTCAGTCTTCTCCTTTTCCCGCTGTGCCTCCTAAAGGTCACATCCAGGAAATGAGCGTGACCTTTAAGAGCCTGGAGCTACCTGTGCCTCAGGTGTGTCTGCTGTTAGGACACTAATGGACTGGAGGCATGTCAAACGAGACAGTGTCACAAATGAACACATGGAGGATTTCAGATTCACTCGGTCGGTCAACCCACACTTGCGTATCCTGATCACTGAATAATCAAACCTTTCCTGAATGTCTTTAGAATGATGTTGAGCTGTATCAGAACAAGTATAAGAGCACATAGACTAGTATACACCCATGGAGCACTATGGAACCTACAGGACCACTGAGGGAGTATACACATATAAGACCACATGGGAATAGAAAAGAAAGTACTACCATTTAATGTTGAAAATCACATTCTATTGTTCTGTTTCACTAACACTCTGTGAATGAAACACTCTTTTTCCACCTTGTGATGTCATGTGGTAATACAGAAAGCGCTCCACTGTATTTTTTTTAAACTCTGTACACCTTCACTAGAATCATTTGCATGATTTCAGTGCTCGAATTGCCAGTCCCTGCTGAGCTAAAGGTAGAAGTAGCTGTTAACTTGAAAATTACCGCTACATGACATCACAAGGTGGAGCATTTTGAGCTTTGGAGATATACAGTCCCTGACAAAAGTCTTGTCGCTTATCCATTTTGTAGAAACAAAAGCTTATAACTTGACTTTAAATTAATCGATTGGTTTTAGAAATGTCTCATATGAAAGCTAAAACCCTCCCAAATTATGCTCAATATACTAAAATAAATTTGCTTCACTGAAGAAAGATTGATCATTTAATGAACACAGAAAGGTCAGATTTTGGCAAGACAAAAGTCTTGTCGCCTACAGAAAATTGAACAAATAATTTACTTTAAATACAAAAATATGTTGCATAACGTCAGTGAATTAAGTAGTGGTGCTGTGAGATCCATATTTAATATCTTGTATAACTTCCATGAGCTTGAAGGACTGCATCCATGCGGTTCGACAATGATTCATACAATTTGTTGATGAAGTCATCAGGAATAGCAAAGAAAGCAGTCTTACATGTAGAGGTGCGCAATATATCAATTAAATCGATTAATTCGAATTTACAGTTCAGAACGATGTGTTTTTATGAAAATCAATTTTTTTTATTATTAGTATTATTTTTTACACGCGAGCGTCGAAAGCGGAACTAATGCGCTGCAGCGCTCTACACGGGTAAGTTAGCGGGGCGCGGAGCGGAGGAGGTGTCGTATTTTTCTGCTACGACTGACCTGTGGTCCAGCCGAACGATGCAGCCCTACTTGAGTTTAACGGTACATTTTGTTAATAGTAGCTGGGCGATGCGAAGCGTTTGTCTGCAAACAGTGTATTTTCCCGAGGATCACAAGGGGGGATTAATCGTGCAAGGATTGAAAGATGCTTTCACTTCGTGGAAACTTGCAGAAGACAGACTCATCTGCATGACAACAGACAGCGGCAGCAATATGATCAAAACTTTCTAAAAGTGTTTACAATGGCCTGGTCTGCCATTTCACTTACAAGTATGTTTTTTGCTTGTCAGATTGCACTTTAACCCTAAATTTAAAAAAAAGAATAAAGTTAAAACTTGTTTTGAGCCATTTATTTGTCATCTGTTATTTGTTTTTGAGTAGGGCAGAGAAAAATCGATTAAAATCGGAAATCGGATTTTTTGTAAAAAAATCTGAGATTTTATTTTTAGGCCATATCGCCCAGCTCTACTTACATGCCTCCCAGAGTTCATCAAGATTCTTTGGTTTTGCCTTCCATGCTTCCTCTTTCATTCTACCCCAGACATGCTCAATGATGTTCATGTCTGGTGACTGGGCTGGCCAGTCCTGGAGCACCTTGATCTTCTTCGCCTTGAGGAACTTTGATGTAGAGATAGAAGTATGCGATGGAGCACCATCCTGCTGCAAAATTTGACCCCTTTTATGGTTGGGAATGTAAGAGGTAGCTAATACTTCTTGATATTTTAGGCTATTGATATTGCCTTCCACCCTGCAAATGTCTCGCACACCCCCATACTGGATGTAACCCCAGACCATGATTTTTCCGCCACCAAACTTAACTGTTTTCTGGGTGAATCTTGGATCCATGCGGGCTCCAGTAGGTCTCCTGCAATATTTGCGGCGGCTGTGATGTAATTCAACCGAGGATTCATCTGAGAAATCCACCTTCTGCCACTTTTCCAGTGTCCATCCTTTTAGCAGGCTGTGGGCCTTGGCAAATGCCACACGGTTTTTTAATTGCCTTTTGTTTAGTGCTGGTTTCTGTGCACTGATTCGACCATGGAGGCCATTTCGAGACAGAATTCTACAAACAGTTCTGGTTGACACAGGGACTTGAGGTGACCAGGCCTGGTGGAGCTCTGCTGCAGTGGAAAAGGGGCTGGCCTTGGATTTTCGAATCAACAAACGGTCCTCCCGAGCAGTTGTCTTGCGGGGTCTGCCGGACCTGGGCTTGTCTAAAACATCTCCAGTCTTTTCAGATCTTTTTCTTATTCTTTGTACTTGACGCTGAGACACATTGAAGGTGTCAGCCACCTCAGCAGGGGATCTGGTCTTCAACCTCTTGATAATTAAGGCTTTGGTCTCAGGGTGGATCTTAGGCATGTTGTCAGAGGTCAAGTTGCAGTTGATGTGAAGGTCTGGTGTGCTGGGGTTCTTTTTATACACACCCACTAATTGATTGATCAGTAACTGATCACAGGTGAGGCTGTAATCTAGGATTGGGTGCATCATATGACAAGGCGACAAGACTTTTGTCTTGTCAAAATCTGACCTTTCTGTGTTCATTAAATGATCAATCTTTCTTCAGTGAAGCAAATTTATTTTAGTATATTGAGTATAATTTGGGGGGGTTTTAGCTTTCATATGAGACATTTCTAAAACCAATCAATTAATTTAAAGTCAGGTTATAAGCTTTTGTTTCTACAAAATGGATAAGCGACAAGACTTTTGTCAGGGACTGTAGACAGACTAATAATAAAGTGTTACTCAAACATGTGTGAATGAAACAAAACACAACTCCAGGTCTGTTTTTGAGGAGGGAACATTATAACGTGGCTTAAATCTCCTAAGAGTCAGTTTTCTCTGATATAGGGTCTTTAAGATGAGTTTCCTTCACCTCTGAGTTCTTTCTACTTTCTTGTCGTCGTCCTCCTCCTTTAGTTTTTGCCCTTTTCTCCTGTGTATCCTTTTTCTGTCAGTCTCCGTCCCTTAGCCTGCTCATTATACACTATCCCTCTTTGGTCTCTTCCCTTCTCTCTCTTCAACCTCCCTTCTTTTTTCTCTCCGTTTCCTTTTGCCTTCTCTCGCTCCCCTCTCTCTCTTTCCCTCCTCCTTTCTTTCTTCTTTTACTCTGTCCCCCCACACAGCCACCTGTACAACTTTCTCTAAGCCATTTCCTCTCTTTTTCTGTGTCTGTTTCTCCCTCACTCGCTCGTTTCTCCTTTCCTCTTTTGTCTTCGCCTCTCTTTCACTTTTTCCTATCTATATTTCTTTTGCTCTGCTCTTTTTTTCTTCCATTCATTTTCTCTCACACCAACACTCAAACCCTCTTTCCCTCTTTCCTCTCCCCTTTCCCCCATTCTCATTTTCTCTCTCTCTCCCTCTCTCCCTCATCTCTTCTCTCTCTTCTCCCTGCCTCCTGTCTGATTTCCTGGGTGCATTGTGGTGACAGCTGTGCGGAGTGTGCCGTCTCTGTGAGTTTGGAGATGTTCGTCTCAAGTACGGCGCGTCCTCCTCTGAACCAGTTCTCAGTCGTGTGGGATTTGGCTCAGAGAACACAGAGAACATGTCCTGTGTTTCTCTATAACACGCCTGTATAAAAACTCCACAGAGCCGTAACTCGTGGATAAAGCTAGCTCAATCTAACTCAATACATTTGTCAACTCTGCTATAGCACCTTAAAGGCCCTGTACACTATTTTCCCCATGGATTTGAGCAAAATATGTCTTGCCTCAGTAGATATAAGCAGCTTAAGTCCACTGTGTACTGTCTGCATCTTATTATAAAATGTTTTTGTCGTCTATTAAGCTGTTGGCTTTACTGTCATGGCAAAATTCCACTCTGCGAAAAGTTACGAAAAGGTCTTATAAACTCCTGGTGAAAAATTAAAATGCTCTGAATGCATAATGTAAGTGAGGAGTAACTTTGGACCTCTGCAAACTGTTTCAAATGAACTAGCTGTTTTTTTTTTTTTTTTACCTTTTTAAGACACAGTAAGTATAATGTAATCAAAATGGAAAACTGTCTCTTGCCCCCACCTGAGAGTATGATGCCATCACAGTCTACAATCTGAAACTTCTCTCTGTGCTGTGCCCAGGCGACGGAGAGCGACCTGGGGGACGTGGACCTCTCTGGACTCCCTGAAGCTGCTGTAGACTCGGAGGAAGAGGAGGAGGAGGATGAAGATCTGGAGAGGGCCTCAGACGCTCTGGTGGGACGAGACCTGGTGCGAGAGTGTCTGGAGAAAGACCCGCAGGACCGCAACGACGACGACATCGGTGAGTTAGTGAAGATGCACTGTGGAACTTTACCGGCTGCAACCTAGTTGTCTGTGTGGAGATGTTATTGAATGTGCACAGGCAAAAGTGAAAAAATGCCTAGAAAAATAAATTCTATAAATAAAAAATGTTTGGGGCATAGGCCGTATGCGGTTTTTCACTTTCAAGTTGCTGCTTCTTGCATTTGCACCTCTATAAGGACTTTGGTGTTCTTTTTCTGTTTCATTTGAATGTTCAGTCATAACATTAGCAATAAATACTGTATCTTTGTGGAGACAACCAAGCTACAGAGATTAGAGGTCAGATCTGTGGCAAAAACCCCACTCCCAGTATGACTGCATGTTTTCCCAGGTATTTTTGAACAACAGCACTTGCAAATGAATTTGGTTCATCTATTATAGCTTTGCCTCGATTGTTCCACAGTGTGCATTAAACGTATCTATCGCCATGGAAACAAGCAGATGACACCACCAGGCCGAGTTACATGCAGTCCCTCTTACTTTTAAGATAGTTTGATTTTTATGGCATTTGTCAGCAATAAAACACCCATAATGAAATAAATGCAAGATTGAGAGAACAACCAAATGCCATAACATCTCCATGGACACAAGCAGGTGATGGACCCCACATTAGAAATGTTACATAGTGACTGTTTAATAGTAGTTTTGTATGAAGCATTACTCAGGCTAAGTACTCGTCTCATTCAGAATTCACAGTTAGGTTTCACAGATGCTCAGGACCCCGTGTGGCGTGTCTAAGCTCTCATGGCCTTCTCCTGTATTTGTGAACAGGCAGACGCAGGGGCAGCTCATTAGTGCTCCGCGGGGTCCTACAGGAGGAGGGGGCCATCAAAGCGAAGCTAAAGGCCTCAACACTGAGAGGTGGCATTCAGGAAGATCAGTTCATTGACAAAAAAAAGCACACACAAGAAGAAGTAAATAAAAAGTAACTATACTGAACCTCAAAAAAAAACGTCACCCTTTTTCAAAATTGGTAATCAGTTTAATTCACATAAATGTAAACAACAAAATAATTGGCGGAATGATTTCAAAATGGACATGTTTGATCATCAGCATTTAGAGATAAAGTTCCATGAGTTTCAAGTGAAAGTGATGACAGGTGGCGCTACAGCGCGATCTCAAAGTCAATAGCGTGTATGACCTCCCTGGGCGTTGAATACAGTGTTACATCGTCTGTACATGGAGTGGATGAGACGGTTGATGAAGGCCATAGGAACTTACCTTACTTATCAGCCCATACTCGCTGATACGCCTGAGAGAGTTGAGCTGCAGTTGTCGGCCTTGGTCGAACGTCATTGAGTCTCCTCTGAATCTCGTCCCACAAGTGTTCAATCGGGTTTAGGTTAGGACTGAGGGCAGGCCATGGAAGAGTCTGTATCCCATGTTGACGGAGGAAGTCTCTCGTTGCTCTGGCAGTATGGGCATGAGCGTTGTCCTGCTGGAAGATGTGGTTTCCATGACGACCGAAATGGGGTACGATGAAGGGTCTCAGCGCTTGATCGATGTAGCGGGCAGCTGTAACACCGTTGCCTCTACCATGACCGATATTCTGGAACACCATAGGGCCTAGTTTGTGGTTCAGAGCAATAGCACCCCATACCATGATGCTGGGACCTCCCCACGGGTCTCTTTCCTGAACACACCCATCTGCAAAACGCTCCCCTTGTCTTCGCCACACTCTCACTCTGCCATCAGCTGTCGAGATGCTGTATCGGCTTTCGTCAGAGAAGACTACAGTCCGCCAGTCCCGGTTACGCCAGTTCCGATGCAGTGTAGCCCACTGGAGACGAGCGCGACGATGTCGAACAGTGAGGATCGGACCCCTGTAAGGCCTGTGACATCTGACATTTCTCTGCCTCAAACGCCTGCGCACTGTGTCGTCGCTGATTGGTCTCTGATGACTGCCAATGGTTGTCCGTGCAGTTTCTGTAGCTCTGGTGAAGCGGTTTTGCAGGTGGTGTCGGACGATCTGTCGATCTTGCCTCAACGTTGTAACAGGCGGTTTGCCACTACGAGGAAAATCGGCTGTGCTTCCAGTGGCTTGGACACGTTGCTGCAGGCGGTATATTGTTTGGACATGAACATTGAAGTGATTGGCAACATGTCTTGCAGTCTGGCCGGCATGTAGTCTTCCCAGGGCTTGGTCTCTCTGCTCCCTTGTCAGTCGTGGCATGTCGCTGCAGTCGAATCGCGAGTGATTTGGGGCATGTTCGGTGGCTCTTTTTATAGGGCCGACACCTCAGAATTGCGCGTGCATTGTCACTTTCAGGAAAAGCGCACAGCAACCGTACCCCATCATTACTTTATTGACTGCGTTTTGGCGATGTGTTTTTGGTATCAATTACAGAATCAGAAAGCAAATTTTCCTGACCAATAGCTTCGAACCACGTCTAGCAAGAACATAAAATTATTTTAAAAAATCAAAATTAAAACGAAACTTATATTACCAAAACTTTAGTAGGGTGACGTTTCTTTTGTGGTTGAGTATAATAAGGCTTTTTTTCCATGTTGCCCCAGTACAGATATATAGTAAAAGCAGCTCCCAGGGTTAAATTTAGACCCTGTGTGCTCTCTGCATCTAATTATAAAGTATTTTTTATAGTCTGCAAATCAGGAAGTAAGGCGGTGGTGCGCTGTTAGCAGGTTGGTTGTTGTTAGCGTCACTGTGATGGCAAAACTCCGCTCTTATCTCTTAAAGTTGTGAAAAGCGGTTATAAAGTCGTGGAGGATGTTCAGAATGTGTTAGAATGTTGTTAAATATGGACAACTGCAAACCGTTTAAAATGAACTACTTCTGTTTTTCATGTTTTTAAAACGGTAAAAATCAGGTACAGCTCCTTTCCATCACCATGGAGATGTTATTGCTTTACCTGGAATGTTCCACAGTATGTCATTGAACACGTCTGTCTAGCATTCATTTCATTCCAGTTGGTTTAGTGAAAAATAACTTGTATGCTCTCTTACTGTGAGCGGGGTCGCCACTCTACAGATCTGACCTGTAACTTGGCTCAGTTGTGTTACCCTCTTGTCTCCACTGATATGATTTTTTATGTTTTTGTTTTTATTAAATAGAAAATAAATGTTTTTTCACGATTCATGCAAACAGTAGCCTCTCTTTAGATATTTATACTAGGTAATTAATGTCATCTGTTTCTTCTGAATGTTCACGCTTCATTGCAATTGGTTAAATCAAGCTGTCACTCACTCAGAGCATTGCTGAGGCTGACCAGTCAGAGGCAGGAAAAGGTTGCTTATCAAAAAAACATCATCACAAGCATGAGATCAGTTTTTATCACCTCGTAGCCCATAGCCAAATTCAAATGACACCACACATTTCTCACGTTATTATTCCTGTGTCTTCTGTCCGCTGTGAGGAGTCTTGTTCTGCAGATGAAATGAAAAAGTGTGACAGTTTGACCTGGTTTTGTTCAGACCGACGTCGAGAAAAGGAAATGAAAGCGTCTGCTAAGGTCACTATGTTCTGAGACGAGAGGGAGAGGAGAAGAGAGAGGAGAATGAGAGGAGAGAAGAGAGAAAAGAGAGGAGAGGAACAATATGAGAGCTGTCAGAACCTTTCATTAGTATATGCTTTGTCAGGGCCGTGGAGGCATCTTGCTTTTCATGACATGGGTTGGGTTTTTGCATGCACTGTGGTTCATCTTGAAAAACATGAAAATGCAGCTAATTCTTTTTTAAGTGACACAATTTCTTCCACAAACAACAAAATATTATGTCTATTCTGCATAAAAACTGCTAACCCTGTAGTTTAGATCTGTATAAACATGTTCTGAAATGTGATTCTTGTATTAGTTTGTCATTTCTTCTTTTTTTTATATATCTTTTTGTCAGTTCTTCTGAGTGTGTGACCCTTGAACAGAATTCTATTATTAAAACATAAACGCATATCTAGTCAAAATTGTATACAGAAAAATCACAAATAGATATTTTCCCCATTGGTTCAGCCCTGCCTGTTCTCTTGCTCACGTCTCGGTGTATTGTGTGTATTTCCAGAGCAGCTGCTGGAGTTCATGCACCAGCTCCCAGCCTTCGCCAACATGACCATGTCTGTGAGGAGAGAGCTGTGCAGCGTCATGGTGTTTGAGGTGGTGGAGCAGGCGGCCACGGTCATACTGCAGCACAGACAGGAGGTGAGCTCTGCAAGGATCACAACTGCTTTTTCCATGACTACCATATGTGGATTTCTACAGTAAACTCCTGTTAATAAGTACTGCGACTATTAAAGGACACAAAATGTACTCTTGTGAGCTTTAAGCTATACCTAAAACCACACCTGGAGTTTGAGTAACCCTTTATTATTAGTCTGTCTACATCTCCAAAGCTCAAAATGCTCTGATCCACCTTGTGATGTCATGAAGCGGTAGTTTTAAGTTAACAGCTTATTTTACCTTTAGTTCAGTAGAGAGGCAATTCCAGGTGAAATCATCCAAATCATTCTAATGAAGGTGTATTCAGTTTAAAAACACAGTGGAGCACTTCCTGTATCCACACTCCCACACGACAAATCTCCGTAAAAGTACAAAAACATGATACAAAACTTCACACAGCAACTTGGCAAACCTGATGCGACGTGCAGTAGTTTCATTAGCGGGATGGATGCACGCTGGTTGTGTTGTTATAATGCTTTGAGGGGGGAGTGACTTAGCATGGAGAGCAAAGGCAGAGGGGGCAGGAGTGTCAAAGGCAAAAGTGGAACTTATAAAACATGTTAATACGTTGTTTTCTGCAAATATATGTAGCTTTTTCAAAACTATAAAAGATAAAATATGTTATGTGTTAGCAGGTAATACCCAATAAAAGTGTAGTGATCCCTCTTTAAGATCTTTCATGGCGGCTGGACACACACACACAGCCCCATATGAACTAAAAAGAAGATAAATGCCGTTGGTCTACCTCCTTCCAGACAGTTTAAAATGATATGAACCAGGAGCAAAGACAGTTTAAGAGTACAGGAACCAGAATTATCTTAGACAAACAGACTCTAGAGCATTGAGCTGTTTTTAGTCCGTCTGCAGCGAGGCCGGTGACGGACATGTTCCTACTGTGTGTCTGTGGAGGTCAGAGACGGAGCATTGAAAGCATAAGTCAAACCAGTGGTGAGAAAGTGGTTAAAAACTATTTAAAAGTGGGACTAAACACCTAACTCCGCCCACAATCACATTTCGAACAGAGCTGCTAAACTGGGCAGGACCTGGAGGACTAAAGGGGAGAGTGAGGGGGGAGGAGGGGCGGGATGTGGAGGACGAGATCTGACCCGTAATTCAGCTAGGGGGCATTATTTGGAAACCATCTAAAAGGAGGAGGACATTTCAGAGCTTTTAACCATGTCCTATTTGATTCCCTTCTCACGTACCCTCTCGAAGTTGCATGTAGACATTAGAGATTTGTGTTTCGTAATCTTTATTCTCCTGTATTCAAGATGTCTTTGCTCAATCAGCACCGAAATATAACATAATGCTCAACATATGTCATGGATTATAACTATATAACAGACAAAAGTACAATATGTCTTCTCTAACACCAAAATTTCACTCCATATTTAACGTTTTCTGTTCTAACCCTTGTTTTCGCCTGCAGCTGGACCACTGGTACGTGATCCTGAATGGTTCTGTGGAGATCTCGTATTCAGATGGCCGAGTAGAGATTCTGTGTATGGGGAACAGTTTCGGCATCTCTCCGTCTCTGGACAAACAGTTCATGACCGGAGAGGTGCGGACCAAAGGGGACGACTGCCAGGTGAGTCCGAGCCCAGGGGACAAGTTTATCAAGCAGGAGAAAGATAATAGGGCAAAATGACAACAATGATATTATGTATTCAGCCTTAACGTATATTAAAGAATGCTCTACACAGCTTCTTAAAGTGGAAAGTAATAGCATTGTTCTTTAAAGCCACAGTATGGAACTTTTTAGCCAAAAAATAGAGTAATCTAAAATGCACAGAAAACCATAGACAGACAAACATGGATCCTTACTGCGAGCGGGTTTGCATTTCCACAAACCTGACTCTTATTTGGCCTGGAAGAGGGTTTTCTCCTGCCTGTTTCCATGGAAATGTTGTTCCTTTTTATGATTATTTTCTGCAGTATGGCATAAAACGCTCTCCATGGAGAATATTCCAAAGTATGGTTTTGTCTTTCTGTTTCCATGAAGTCATGCAGGTGAAGTGCCACCTCCAGAGAGTTACTTACTGTATATGTAATTATTTTGAATTTGAACTTATACAGTGTAAAAGTGCAAAGTACTGATTAATCAATACAGTACTAGTAATGCAAATTGGATATAATTAATTAACATAACAATCAGTAAAATCACAAGTTGAAGTTACTTGAAATTTAGCCTGATGCAGATTTTGACATTTTCAAATTGAATGTTGTTTCACCTCATTTCAAGTGCGAAAAACTTCTTTTCTATCATTTTAACTAAAAAAAAAAAAGACTCCTGTTATTTTAAACATGCTCTGTTCTTATTTCATGTGGAATATGACTTATGAATGAACTCACATCAGAACAACTACTCTTTATTTTAGCAGTTCCAATGTATTTAAGGTTGTATTTGTAGTGTAATAATCAGGGACTAATGGGATTAATCAACTTTAACTGCTTTTAAATAGAGCTGACTGTTTGTCTATAAAGTCACACACACACACACACACGCACACACACACACGCACACACACGCGCACACACACACACACACACTGAAATGAAAGTATATAGTATAGTATATTTTTGTGACTTTTTGAAAGCTAACCCTCAAACCCCCACATCTGGACTTGTCTCAGTAGTAAAGTTAAATATTCCCCCCTGCATTCTTTCTCTTTTTAAACATTAAAACAAACCTAAATCATTTTCTATGCTAATGCAAATATAGAACCAAAAAACCCTTAGTTTGCTTGTGAGGGCTAGTTCCTCCACTGTGCTCAAGTGAGTGACAGGAAGTGAGTGCTGTGACTTAAAGAGAGACAAATGCAGATGATTCAGTCAAAGGGACAGCCTGTTCAGGACAGGCTACGGACGAATCTTTATTTCAACTAAACGGCTAAAATGGCTAGATTATCTTGGCGTACACTGCAACAAAAAGGACATCTACATGGATTTAAATGAGTTGCATCCAAAATCCGGATTTGAGTAGTTTTGACAAATTCATATTTAGTTAGATAAAGCTTATTTGACTTTGAATTCATTTGAACTTGTATTGTTTTTGTCTTATTATGGTCAAAGTTTTCTGCCAGTGCGGTAAGACAGTTTTTGTTCTTAATTTAATTGCAAAAATAATGTTAAAACCAGTTAGAATGTGTTCAAATCAAAATATAGTATAAGTTAGTCAGAACTACTCAAATGGGATGGAAATTGACGGAAATGTAATGCAATGTAGATACCAATAAAGTAAAATTTTCCTGCAAAAATATCTAGATCACTTTAGCATATTGATTCAGATTATAATGTGGACTTTTTTTGCTAATACTTTGCTGTCTCTCCCCACTCATGACCAAACCGATTTGGCCAGTAACCTTTAACTTCCATTTGCTAATTTAAACATGGTCCACCCAGCATGACATTTAGCCTTTTCTAACTGGATTTCAACACCTTTCCCTTTAGTTTTAGCCTTTATTTATTAATTTGTGTAACAATTTATCTCAAAATATAGGGCAGGGAATTGGTATCAAAACTAGATACTCATTTGAGCTAGTGTCAATACTGAAAAAAATCACTTAAAGAAGACAAAATTAGACGTTTCCTGAATAGTTTTAGAATTGTCTTGAATGCATGATCAAATTTAAGACAACTACTGTTAGTATGTATTCAAAATTGCATTCTGTTGCCTAAAAATAGTTTGTTTTTTTAATCATCATTGAGGTAGAATTTTGTTTTTTCCTCAGCATCAAAATCAAGTTTAAAGTTTTACTACCGCAACTTAAACTTGAACTGAAAAAGAAAATCCGTAATCCATTTTATTCAAGCTTTTGGTCACACAGCATACAGTAGAAAATAAAGAATTAATTAAAAATAAACAAAAAATTGACAAAAATTAGCTGAAGTATTTCTTGTTGAAAATTGCGTTCTATTATCTAAAAACAGGTTTGTAATCATAATTTGGAGCATCAAAATCAATATTGAGCATTAAAATCAAGTTGAAATTTTTGAACCGCAAAAATGACAAAAATAGCTCAGATTTAGCCTACATCCCGCTCATTGCCCTCACTCAGATGCCCTTCCTCAGCCATAGCCACACCTCTCCCCTTCCCTTACCTGACTGTCCCCTGTTCGTCCGGAGTAGCCTGCTCTTGTACCATAAGCTGACCGCCTGCCCTCACTTGTTTCTGGGGCAGTTTGTGTGCGTGGCTCAGGAGGATTACTGGAGGATCCTGAACCATGTGGAGAAGAACACGCACAAGGTGGAGGAGGAGGGCGAGATCGTCATGGTGAAGGAGCACCGAGAGCTGGACCGAAGTGGAACCAGGAAGGGCCACATCGTCATCAAGGTGAGACAACACTAACGCCTGGTTTTAAAGCCCTGCTGCTGAACATTTCACCCAAGAACTGGATGAAAAACATGTGTCCATACTGAGTGAGCTTGATTCTCCACAGACCTGATTCATAACTTGTTTCAATGAAGATTCTACGGCTTTCATGTAAAAAGCATATGGCAGTTTTTTCTGTATTTCTTTTTATTATGACTTGGTTTGGTAGCGTAGTTCTTGTGGTAAATATTTATTAGTTTTACAAGAAGTAACACTTGAGTTGTAAAACGGAATACCTCTACCTATGTCTTTTTACAGACAAAAAACAGGGACAGTTTAATGTTTGGTGGTTAATGTCTCCGGAACAGATGCCCTCCCCTCAGCTGCTTCTCTCCATATGGAGGAGCAGCAACTCTACTCCAAGCTCCTCCTGTGTGACTAAGCTCCTTACTCTATCTCTAAGGGAGCATCCACCCTGCAGGGGAAACTCATTTTGTATCCACCATCTTATCCTTTCTGTCATTACCCAAAGCTCATGACCGTAGAGGGAGGTATTTCCATTTATTTGTATTAGTCTGATCGTACATTTTGTGTAATTTAGGAAATATTTGATTTGATAAACACTATGGTTGCTATTTAACAATTATGGAATTACCTCTATTTAGGCCTATGTCATATCTCAGAATCAGAATTCCTTTTATTTGTCAAATTCTTCACATGTACGAGACATACAAAAGGAATCGAAATGGGACCTGTCAACCCATTTGTACATTACACAAGCACACAATACAATATGACATGGGGAGGGGCGGGGGTGCTAGACATGGACCGGACCAGAAGACGGCTAGTAAGAGGACGAAAACAATGCCACATAACAGGACAGGATGAGGAGAAAAAAAAGAAATAACCCCCAGACCATGCTCCTGTGGGCATAATATGGGACCAGTACACAAAAAAAAAACACCTCCGCGATTTGCTGCCCATGTCCAACCAGGAAGTCCAATTTTTAAGGCGTCGTTTGTAGTAATTTCATTTACACTCTATTTTACTATACTATTTAATGTGTAAGAACATGTAATTATATAATAGTAAGGCTTAAGGTCAGGTTACAAGTTTTTATATTGTACTTAATTAGATATTTAGGAATTAAGGATAGTGTAACATAAAGTGTTACCTTACTTTGATAATCCACTACAGCAGGGGTGTCAAAGTCAAATGGACGGAGGGCCAAATAAAAAATTTAGCTACAAGTCGAGGGCCGGACTGATCGAATGTTCATTGAAAAATTTTAAAATTACCGCATATAGTCTAGTGAACCAAATTGAACCTACTGAAAACCTAACAAATATATTACAATATGATCGGATAAATAAAGCAATATTTTCTTATGGCTCTGTCAGTAATGTTTAATTTTCAACAGGCACAAAAGACAAATTTCCTTTATATAAAAATACCCATAACATGAACATTAAATGAATGAAGCTGTATTATTCAAGGCACCATCAGTATTGCCTGGAAATCCAGAAGGATATCTCTCTGTATTTGTAATACAGATCCATAGCGATGAGTCTGGATTTTTCCAGGCAACTACCACGGTGGAAATGGCACGCAATCCCAGGCTTGTGTAAAAAGCAAAACTGCACCGATTTCTGCTGCAGACGTGGTCCAAACACGGATCAACGCCAGACCCCTTTTACGGGTCGCCAGTCACACGCCGCACTGTCGCCACGGTTTGGGAGACACAGCGGCGAACAGCAAAACTTAGTGGAGTGAGGTGCAAACTGTGCAACAACTAAAGAAAAAACGTATAAGAATTTAGGCATTGGTGAATTGATGGGTGTATCGGGCGTGCATTCCCGTCATTAGGAATGGGGCGCGCACTACGTGCTACGCACTACGGAGCGAGGGACCGATACGGCGCTGAGCTGCAGCCGAGCAGCGACACTAAAAGAAGAGGTGATGGCGTAAGTATGAATGAAAGGTGCGCTGGAGCTTAAGCTTGCGATTTTACCTGAGCTGAGGACAGCGCGGCCACCAAGGGAAACCCGGAAGAGCGTGTGGGTCAAAAGGGGGAGTATGGGTATCTGAAAGTTAACTTTTGCTGTTATGCTAATGACTGCTGATAAATAATGAAATGAAGCCGCCTCCTGCTCTATGCGTCACCGTTGCATTGTGGGAAATGTAGTATCGGTGCGTGTAAAACATCTGCGGCCTGCGGGCCGGTTCTAATAATAAATCAATATCATCCCGGGGGCCATAGAAAACCCTCTCGGGGGCCTGATGTGGCCCGCGGGCCTTGACTCTGACATATGTGCACTACAGAAATGGTATTGTCGGTGTTTAGTTTGGCATCAGGAGCAGTTTGGTTTTGTCGTTCTTGTCAAATAGGGGCACATAACCTGAATGTTCCGCGGTATGGCGTGAGACATATTTCTGTTCAAATGCATTTCTTAAAGGTCCCAGTGCTAAATCTACTTTTTTGTTTTTACCAAAATCACCTCAGCTAATAATATAACAATGATGCGTTCAGTTTTCAATACAAAACTGTAAATCTAAAGTTATGATCTTTTCTATGTAGTTCAGATTTTTATTTTAAATAGTTGAAAATGGACTTGGTGTAGTAAGTAAGTATGTTTTTAAAAACCTCCACACGTTTCCAAGCGCCCGTTTCTACAAATGGACCATGCATTTGCTCTTGAGTTGCCCATCAGCCTGTCTTGTCCTTAGCTGATTGTTGAGCGCAAGGATTAGCTCTGTTAGCATTTGTCGCGTTTTGTTTCGTGTTCGCTCCATCCCATCTGAAGGCCCTCCTCTCTCTGAAGAGGAGCTGTGTATCGATCACATAATGGGCCTGAACAATTCTCTTTGACTTCAGCCCAGAAAAGAAAAGTCAATTGAACAGACCTGTAGATTCCACTTTTGTATTTTCACACTGCAAAAATATCTATCCACAGGACTTTAAAATGTCCACCGTATTTGTTTTTTAAAGGCGCATTGCATAACTTTTCTGGTGGAAGGTCTGCCCCTTGCTCGTCTCCATGGAGATGTTATTGCTTTTTACTTACTTTGCTACTTTATTTATATCACTTACCTTTTGAGTTTCTAAGCGCTTTTCCCAAATTTCAGACCAGAGCGGAGTTTTGCAGTCACGGTATTGCTAAACAACAACTACTATGCTAAGCGTGCACTTTCTGATTCACGCTTTATAAAAACTCGTTATAATTAGACCCATTTTGACGTCAAGAGCTGCTTATACAATATAACTCTACTAAGGGCAAAACACATTTAGCTGAGGAAAAAAATCTGGTACTGTTTTTCTTTTTATTATGACTTAGTTTGGCGGCGTAGTTCCTGTGGTAAATATTTATCAGTCTTACAGGAAGTAACGCAAGAAAAAAAGCTGGTACAGGCCGCTTGAACACATCTTTGTAGCGTTAATTAATAAATAAATAAAATGTATGAACAAAACATATAAATCTACCAAATGTGTTAGAAAATCAACTATATTTCCAAACACGGTAGAAGACCATTTGTTCATGTTTCTTTTTTGCAGTGCAGTGTCCAACAAAAATTGAGTGCATTTGTTGTTTCGGTTCCTTTTTCAATAATTCGTTTCCGCTAAAAAAATGAAAAAAAAAAACAAAAAACACTCACTTTTTCAGAATGAGCAATGTCACGTGAGAGGCTCAGGAAGAAATCGACCAGTGTTTTCCATTCATATTATAATGGGCTCTGGACTATATTGGCATAACAATATTAGACTTTGTTGCTCATTGTATTATCATAAACTTATAAAGAGACTGCACTGGTCCAAAATAACTCCTTAAAGATTACACATATTGAATGAGATTAAATGACTCAAAATCATTTGTGCCACCATAATCTTAACAAATCTATAGAAAACACTGAATCTACAATATGCTGTCATGATTTCCAGTGGAACTTTATGGGAGATTTTTTTTTTTTTTTTTTTTTTTGAAAGTCAAATCTGGATATGTTCAACCTTACCATTTTTCAGGAATTAGGCCCACAGACTTGCCATCTCTTGCATTTTCCAGTGACAGCAATGACGCCTTTTAGGATTTAATATTGGTACTGGTTCACGTTAGTTTATTTATACTGACAGACAAGTCGTTGGTTTGATTTTGATTGGTGTTTCATGCTTTCTATATTTTGCACAGTGTGAGCTTCGCTAACCTGAGCTCTGACTTCATTGTTATTGACTGTTGGCATGGCTCGATGCGGATGATGTCCTTGTCAGCTTTATGATGAATGGGCTCTTAATGTATTCAGACGTGATGTTTTTACAGTGTGCCCTATACGCCTCTGTCACATGACCTTATGGATCACATCTGTCCTTGTGTGTGTACATTTCTCAGGTTTATACTAAAATAATTAGGCCGATATGGAGCCAATACTGATATTCGATATTTGTCCTGCTGCTGTGGCCAATATTTCCATTATTCTGCCAGCACCAGAAAAATCTCAGCATTGGATATTGGTATCGAATATATATATATATAAAACCTAATACTGATATGGAAAAAAATCGACCAATATCAATACCGGAAACGATATATCACCCATCTGCACTGAACAGTTTTAGACTGTGGTGTCACTGATGGTATTGTTAGTCTTGTTTCCATTGGCACAGTTCGCTTGGTTCCATCTTGGTGTGGAACAGTTAGAAGGGGGCCATCTCCATCCAGGGAGCTCCATCCAGCGGTTCCATCTAGCCGCTTTGGAAGGTAGTACCTCCAGCGGTCCTCTTTGAACCCCTAAAAGGGGGCGGTACTGATCGCTTTATGCAGCGGTTCACCCTGTTTCGTCCTGTACCGGCTCTATGGAAACGAGAACACAATATCATTAAGAAGTTGCCAATACAATGCAAACCTTGATACACAGACCACAGACTGTGACTGTGTCAAATGTATTGCATAAATGAATTTCCTTCCTCTAAACAAGCAACAAAATAGTTGAGCTGTCACAGAATAATTTTGTGAAATATGCAAAAACACCTTTGCCAATTATTGATACAGTAGCCCATGATATCGATACTGTGTCATCAAGTTAAACAATGCGATTGAAATTGAAATGTCTGCAAAATGTCCATGGTGTAGTCCTGGTTTAGTCTGGTTGAGTTTTAGGATTAAGTCCTGTTTTAGTACAGGATTAGTCTTACGCCCAATCTCAATTCTCCCCCTTAGCCCTCTGTCTTTGTCTTAGCCCTACCCCTTAGCCCTACCCCTCTGTCTTTAAACAGAGGGGTAAGGCAAAGGGGTGTGTTTTAAACCCTTAGAAATGGGACACCCCTTTGCAGTCGCAACAATATGACATTATTTTTAAAGTTTTGAAGTATTGTGCTCCTTTTGAGTTTGTTTTAAATAAACTTTGCAAAAAGTATTTTTTTTTTTTTTTAAATGACTATACTCTGTACAACATATGTAAATCAAATTTTAATCAACTGTAACACAAAATTAAAATGTTGCAGAGGTGGATGGAGTTGTAGAGGATGCCTGGTACACACAAAAAAGAAAACTAAATTAATACATAGTCATAAACATATATAGTTGTTCTGGTACCTACAGATATTATAGAATGTAATATACCTTATATTTTATTTTCAAATTCTCCCACTTTTTTGAAGCTTGTTGGGCTGACACAACTCCAACAAGTCCAGCCTCCTACAAGAAATTTCTAAACAAAATACAAATGTGATTAATAACATGTCGTTTTTAATATAAATAGGGGATAATTTACAAGGCGAAACGAAACAATAATATTTTAGGCCATGCATGTTCGTAATACTTTACACATTCTACTGTAACGTGTGTATAGTTCTAAAAGCGCGTGAGACGAGTTACGAGGCGAAATGAAAACATATACAGATACAGCGATATATTTGACACATTCTAGTCTAACATATATGCGTATATAGTTCTTTTAGGCCATGCATGTTCATAATACTTTACACATTCTACCGTAACAAGCGTATAGTTCTAACCGGGCATGTTACGATAAGCCGTATATGTCAGAAAGCGTAAATGCAGGCGCCATGAGTATACCTACAACTTTTCAAAAGTTACTACAGTTTTATACAACTTTTTATGAGGTTCTTGAGTGCAAAATGCTTACATTTGTCCGATTCCTTCCCGATTGCCCGACACTTCCCGATTTCCATGTTGCTTTTTGCTGCGACTTGCGTTAAGCCACGCCTATCCCCTTTGCGCAAAGGGTGCATCTGCAAAAGCTCTGCTAAGAGGGGTAAAACAGCCCTTCCCCTTAGCCCTCGCACTTACAGAAAAGAGTATTGGGATACCCCTCTGTCTCTCGCGCACAACAGAGGGGTAAGGGGGAGAATTGAGATTGGGCCTTAGTCTCAGTGTAGTCATGGGATAGTTTTGTCCTTTGATGTGTATGGAGCATCTTATAGAAACATTCAAGTTATTTTTTTTTTTCTCCCCGTATCTGGGAGCATCCTAATTATTCAGCGCATTGTGTTTATAAAAGCTTTTCACAACTTTCCGAGACCAGAGCAGAATGTTGCTGTGACTGTAAAGCTAAGCTAACATGCTAATGTGCTCTGCCTGATTATCTGACATTAAATCATGTTATAATTAGATGCAGACAGCACACAGTGGACATATTTTGACCACAAGAGCACCAGGTTGCCTGGGCCGTTCTGTGTAGAGTTTGTCTGGGTGGGTTTCCTCCGGGCACTTCGGTTTCCCCCATCAACCCAAAAACATGCTCCATAGGTAAAATCCTCCAGCTGAAGTCTTGACCAAGACCAGCAACAAGATCATGGAAATGGTCCCCGGGTGCCCCATGTGCTGCCCACTACTCCTGAAAGGATGGGTCAAATGCAGAGGATAATTTCCCTACAGGGATGATAAAGGATAAAAAAAAATACATGGAGAAAATCAGGTACAGGACTTTTATATCTGTATTGGTGCTTGCCCCTGACCTGTGCTGTTCACAGGGCACTCCAGAGCGTCTGATCATGCACTTGGTGGAGGAGCCGTCGGTGGTGGACCCCACATACATCGAGGACTTCCTGTTGACCTACAGGACCTTCCTGTCCAGCCCCATGGAGGTGGGCTCCAGACTGCTGCAGTGGTTCCAGGTGCACACGCTCAGGGACACGGTCAGTGAGACTATCATCATCTGCCTCCTTAATGTTTCACCAGTGTAAGAATGTTTCCTCATCGCAAACATATCTGGAGTTGTGTTTTGTTTCATTCACACAAGTTTAACACACAAACCCTGCAAAATTAGCCTGAGTTCTTCTCTCAAACAGTGTTCCACCTTGTGATGTCATGTAGTAATACAGGAAGTGCTCCACTCTGTTTTTAAGAGCAGGCTCTGTTTTCTCCACTGTTTTTAAATTCCACACACCTTCAAAAGTAAAAGGAGCTGTTCACTTGAAAACTACCACTTCATGACATCACAGGGTGGAACAGAGCATTTTGAGCTTTGGAGATGTAGACAAATAATAATAAAGTGTTACTCAAACATGTGTGAATGAAACAAAACACAACTCCAGGTCTGTTTTTGAGGAGCTAACAACATTCGAACATGGCTTAAAACTCACAAGAGTATTTTTTTCATAATCTAGGACCTTTAAATATTCTAACCAAACATGCAGCTACAGAGACATGTTGATATGAAGTGAAATCGATGCAGAAACGGCACACTCAGCACTTGTTGAGTCTGACCCTCTGTCTTTCATAACTGCATTAATCTGACATTAGTCTGAGTATGCCAATACTCTGCATGGACATGTCAGCCAGTGCTCAAACCCACTGTACAGCAATGCATCATGGGTATGAAGGACCAGCCACCCTGACTATAGGCTGAAATTTGACTGATGTAAGGGAGCCTAGATGGGACACAAATCGTTCATCCAGAGGACATTGATTTAAATTGTCTTTGTTTTTTGTGTCACTATTTTATTATGTGTTTTACAATATATTCAGGAGCAGTAAAGAAACAGTATGTAGTATGTGCTCTCTCTGTTTAAAGGCACCACAATCACAACTGAACCTGGTGCAGATAGAGACACATCCCAGTGTGTCTCATTCTCAGTTTATGAACAGAACATGTCTCATGTGAAGCTCAGAACCTCCAGAATTCCCTCCCTAAGTTGCAGAGGCTGCACTAGCACTGACTCATGACTGGTGCAGGTGCTGGGGTTTAGGGAGTGACCGTTCAGCTCAGAGAGATTATAGGTTAAAACACACTGGATTTCAGCACTGAAACTGGCAACCCAAATGAGAGAGTCATGTGAGGCTCATTCTGCTTTCTGAATGGATAATCATCATGTCAACCAAAACACCAAATTATAACTTAAATAAATGAATCATCACGTCCAGTGTTTTTGTCATTCAGAATAAATCAGCATTACAACAATGATCAGTAAAAGCTGTATTTGACTTGAACAGGTTTACCTCATATTTGGGGACTAAATCTCTTCTTTTGTGGGTTGAATTCAGGACAGTGATTCTTCTTCTTTTGGGGTTTTCAAATGAACTGCTGGTCAGAGGTTTTCTGTGGCAGAGGCCAATTATTTCTGCTCCTGCAGTTTCCTCAGTATTTCTTCTTTATCTCCTCTTTCTTTCCACTTTATTTCAGTGTCTTATCTTTGCTGCTGTGTGTTTATGACTCTGTAAAACTTTTGGGGGCTACAGTGTCGGAGGGGCAGGTTTTCTCAGATAAGACGCTGCACTGTTTTTCGACTGGAAAGAAAGTTTGTGTATTTATTGTGACCCACTTTTTTTGAAAAATAAAAGTGGATATTGCTTGACATATTTTCCACAATTTCAACCATTTAAATACACTGCATAAAGGAGTTGACTGATTCTATTTACTTTTTTTTTTTTTTAATTGGGACTGTTTGTTGTTCTGACATTTACTTACGTGGGGATTTTGATTCTAATGCAGCCCTGTTATACTTGACAGAGTTATAGACTGCACAAAAGTGAAACTTAAAGTCTAATAATACTCTTCCTGTGTTGTCTTTTGTCTCAGGTGACCAGAATTGTGCTGCTTTGGGTCAATAACCACTTCAACGACTTCGAAGGCGACCCGGCCATGACTCGCTTCCTGGAGGAGTTTGAAAAACATCTAGAAACTGCGGTAAGCGAGCGATTTGTTTAACCTATTGTCATGTAAGATAGTTCTGTCCCTCACAACTACTAAGTTTTACTCCTACGTGGTGTCCAAATTAAGTTTTGTGAAGTGCTGAGCAAGCCTTACATAAGTGCATATTCCACACCAAATGTAATATACTGTACAATAAAGGGTGGAGGATGGGCATCTGACACACAGGGATATAGGAGGATGGAAGGGAATCTGACACACAGGGATACAGGAGGAAGGGAATGCACCTTATGCGGAGGCACACAGGTATATAAGTGCACGGGAGGGCATCTGACATTTCCCCCTGTGTTTTTCAGAAAATGAAGGGTCACCTGCGCCTGCTGAACATCGCGTGTGCGGCCAAGGCGAAGTGCAGACAGATCACACTGCAGAAGGCCGCGCGGGAGTCCTCTCTAAACTTCAGCGTTCAGGGCGGGTGTGAGCGGGGCTTCGGCATCTTCGTGGAGTCTGTGGATCCTGGGAGCAAAGCGGCCGAGGAGGGGCTCAAGAGGGGGGACCAGGTGAGGCGTACTTTTCTCTAGTATAGCCACAAGATCACAATCAAATCAAAAATCAGAATCTGAATGGACGCAATTAGCAAATCGCACATCTTATTCTACATAAACTGCTCACCCTGTAGTTTAGACCTGTACAAACATGTTCTGAAATGTGATTCTTGTATTAGTTTGTCAGTTAATTTCATATTTTTTTCATCTTTTAATTTTATTACACAAAACTGATTCTTGTGAGCTTTAAACCATGTTATAATGTTGTTACCTCCTCAAAAACAGGAGTTGTGTTTTAATAATAATAATAATAATAATAATAATAATAATAATTTATAAATATTAGTCTGTTTACATCTCAAACTCAAAATGAAACAAAACATAACTCTAGGTATGTTTTTAAAGAGGAAACAGCATTCCATAGATCAGAAAATAGGGTGATATGGGCCTTTTAAAGACAACAGCTAGCATGTTAACTGCAAACTTCCTTATGATCATTCAATACAACGCTTTATAATTAGATGCAAACAGTACACAGTGAAATTATTTTGACCTCAAGAGCTGCTTATACAATATATCTGTACTGGAGCGAGACAAATCCTGGTCAAATAAAAAAAAAAAAAACTGTCTAATGATATTTTGCACCAATTTTGATTGTTTTTCCCAAATTCTGTCATTTAAATTTGCTACAAACTCACCCACAAGGTATAAGAGAGCTGTGTAGTCCTGTTTTGTGCAGCTAACTCGCCGCATTAAAGTGTTCAAATAAAGCTTAGTGTATTTTTAGGCAGCAGGGCGGCCAAACCAAATTATAGCTGATGCGCTAAAAAGTCCAAATATCAATGGGTCTATCTCTTCTTTATGATCATTTATAATGTTTCTCACTTTAAACAAAAGTCTGAGCCTGTGCAGTTGGAAAGTTGTGGTTGTTTCTATAAGTCTAGCCCCAGAGGAAGTGGCTAAACACTGAGAGGTTTTTAAACAGAAGGTTATTTCTGACACAAACTCACTCTTTGTCTCAGTCACATGAAACACTGCACACCGGCCCTAAAGGTGAAGTGAGAGGCCTCAGCTGACCACACTTCTGCTCTCTGTGTCCATGTGAAAGGAGATATAGAACTCACTCAGAATATATATTCTATTTATGTATTTGTTTATAATATTTGTAATAACGCCAAATATTTGGAATCTTTACTCATTCACTCCATACGCAGTGGTGGTAAACTATTATTGTTGACTGATGGAAGTGAGGCTGCCAATCTGCAACTCAGCACATTAATTGAGGGCAGTGTGGGTGAAGTGGGTGAACACACCAGTATGCAGTGGTCAGAAGAGGATTTAACCCACTGACTTCTGGTTGATAAGCGCTGAACCTCTGCCGGTGTCTCCTTCTGTTTGTGTGCAGTTTTTAAGGAAATACCAATTTCACAATGTAAAAAGTCGTTTTAAATGGCTCTTCAGAGAATAATATTGAACATTTATAAAATGTGACGGTTTGTTTCAGATCCTTGAGATCAATGGGCAGAACTTTGAAAACATCTCCCTGTCTAAAGCTGTGGACATCCTGAGGAACAACACTCACCTGTCACTGACCGTTAAGACCAACATCTTTGGTGAGGACTAACTCTAAAGCAGAGCTGCATTAGATCATTGCTTTGTCATATTTGAATGTACATTGTTGACAAAGGTCCTTTAGTTCAGTTGATTTTAACCAGAATCTTTTTGGTCAAACCAGATTGGTCAAACCATGGGCTTAGCCAAGAAAATACTGCACTTTATTATGGACTGATGAAATGTAATTAATTTGTGTTTTTAAAGTATTCTGTGTTTATGGACTATATTTATATATATTTTACAGCTCTGATGGCAGCACGGCTTGATAGCCCAAGACAAATTTCCCCCTCATGGGAAAATAAAGTTAATCTTGAATCTTGAGAACTAAACCAGAACTAAAACAGGACCACAACGGGTGTAAACCAAGACTAAACCAGGACCAAACCAGGTCCACCCCAGGACCACCCCAGGACCACCCCAGGACCACCCCAGGACCACCCCAGGACTACCCCAGGACTGCACCAGAGCTACAGCAGGACTAAACTAGGACTAAACCAGGACCGAACCAGGACCACCCGAGGACTGCACCAAGACTACACCAGGACTAAACCAGGACTAAACCATGACTTTAGAGGGTCTAAAGCAAGTCTAAACTGGGATTAAACCAGGCCTAAACAGTACTAAACCAGGACTACTCCTGAACTAAACAGGGTCTGAAGTGGGACAAAACCAGGGCTAAACTAGGTCTAATCAAGAACTAAACCAAAACCAAACCAGATCTAAACCAGGCCTTAGTTAGTACACTGCACAGTTTGCACTGTTGTTCTGATGCTCTGTATATACTTGACTATTTTTATTTTTTTATTATATATCTTAATCTTTTGCATGCTCTTACTTTATTTTTAATAGTGATACTTTATTATTATATTATCTTTTTTTTTTTAATAGTGATATCTCTACTTTATATTATTATTATTATATTATTATTATTATTATTATTATTATTATTATTATTATTATTATTATTATTATTCAGTGTTCTATGTTGCACCTCATCACCAAAGCAAGTTCCTAGTCTGTGAATTGTGTTCACTGACAATGGCAATAAAAGCTTTTCTGATTCTGATTCTGATTCTGATTAGAACTACATTAGGATTATATTAAAATTAAAATTGTTAACATTTTAAACCTCAACACATTTTGGTTAAAAGAAAAACATCCCTGTAGTTTTTTGTAATGTATGTAACTTGAGGCCCGTACATTGTGGAGCTGGTAATGCTATAGAGAGGGTTGGGCCATTAATGGAAAGATCATGAATCAATCATGTCTAATCGTCAGTGATATGGGATTTTTAATGCAGAGGTCTACAGCTCCTCTGTCAGTAAAAGCATGTGCTCTGGAGCAGACTTTGGGACTATTTTTTGTGTTAAAAGACAATTATTTAAAGTGTATGTTGTCTATGTTCATGAAATCAGTACTAAACTAAAAGCCTTTTCATTTTCCATCCATCCATTTTCTCCCGCTTAATCCGGCTGGGTCGCGGGGGCAGCACGCTGCCCATTACTCTGTGCACAAGACCCAGACCCCTATGAACCCCTCTGCAGGTGGTGAGCCCACAGGAGGGAGGAATTCCTTGACGGTCCTTGATTGTATACTGTTCATAGGGGTGTTGCATGTTTTTGGTTGATGGGGGGAAACCGGAGTACCCGGAGGAAACCCATTCAGACACGGGGAGGAAACATGTAAACTCCACACAGAAAGGCCCAGGCGATCCAGGGATCGAACCCGTAACCTTCTTGCTGTGAGGCATGAGTGTTGCCACTCAGCCACCGTGCCTTTTCATTTTGTTTTTGAAAATCCTCCAAAAAGTCATGATTCATTTTTTCCTATATGGCCCTGCCCTAGCTAAAAATATACTTGCATATATGTACTGCAGTAGCTCTCAAACTTTTCATTCCAAGTACCACAAAAGCAAAGATCTGGCTCTTCGAGTACCACCAGATCTAGGTCTAATCTAAGACTAAACCAGGTCTATAATAGGATTGTTCCATTTCTAATCCAGGACTAAAAAGCAGGTCTATAGCAGGACTAGCCCAGGTCTAATCTAGGGCTAAAACAGGTCTAAAAGTGGACTACATCATTTCCACTGTAGTTCTAAACCAGGAATGAGCCACAGGAGACAGCAAAATGGTTGAAATGAACTCTAAATGAGTCAAATCCACAAACTGAAGAGCTCCATTACCACCTGAAGGAGCTTGCGGGCCACAGTAAACTGGTCTAGTGCAGTACACTGTATACACCTAGTATTCTCAATACATTTCTCTGTCTGTAGTTTTCAAAGAGCTGCTGAGCCGGGTGGTGCACGAGAAGAAGAATGGTGTCCCTCACATCCCAAAGATCCAGGAGAAGAAGGGCAATCGCTTCTCCATCCCAGATCTGCCTGGAGACATGGAGTTCCCCACAGACCACAAAAGCACCAGGAAAATGAAGGCCAACACAGTGACTGGGGGAAGGAACCGCATCCGCAAAATGTTGGAGAAGACCCGATTTAGTATTTTACCTCCAAAACCATTCAGGTAAACTTTGGGGGAATAGAAGTACTAGTAACATATCAGTTGCTCGGTTTCCTGTACAATGAATGTATCTGTATTTACTTCATTAAAAACATACATGCTGTTCTTTAAAAGGAATGTCACAACGTCCAAATCCCACTCTACCAGAGTACAACATATATTGTGATATATAATATCCATATCATCATTCAGGAAAACACAGTAAAGCAGACTATTATGTAAAATCGACTTTTCAGAGCTTTTTACCATGTTAGAGTTGTTTCCCCTTCTCATTTACTTTCTTGAAGTTGTATTTGGAGTGATTCGTACACATTTGAGTAATCTTTAATCACTTATTTTCAACACGCCATATTGCAGATCAGTCCCCATGTTCACCTCCACTGGCGTAGGCCCACTGCTCTGTGCTTAACTTCATTCTCCAGTTTTATTTTCCTAGGCATTTTGGTACAAATGATAAAAATCAGCTACTTGCTAGTGTGATGTGCAGCCTTCCATAGGAGGGGCTGACAACTTTGTTGTGATGACGTTTACAGTGTTGTCAGCTCCCACTGGGCACCACAGTCAGTGGACTTGTTTTTTTTATTCAGTCGTTTTAGATCAATATTGCGGTTAAAATGTCCATAATGAACCACTGGTGTCAGAGATTATAACTATAGGCTCTAGCAGACACAAGCACAGTCTTTAAACGTTGCAACATAATTTGCAAGTATCACCATCCAAGAGAAGATTCAGTTGTATATTGAATTATGTTCATGTTAGGTCATCTTTACAGAGGTCCAAACTACAGAATATTCAAAAATTAAAATGACACAAGTAAATAGTTGTAGTTGCCTTTACTCTTGATCCGTGATCCGTGATCACGGACACTCTGGGATGTTTCACTTTGTAATGCAGAGCAGAGCTTTCACAGAACAAGTGATCGGACAGGCTGCACAGGATTTTGTCATTTAACACAGAACTATTCAACACCTGCATTGATTTTGGTGCTGATTAAAAGTCCACTGCTCTGAATGAAATATGTATTATTCTGCCCTCGTTTAAACATTGACACAAAACCACACCTTGGCTTCGGCTGTGTTCAGAATGTGCTGCCTTCTGTGGTGCAGCCTTTTTCTCACCGATTTGGCCAAATTAGATTTGAACTTTTGCTCAAAATCAAAACTAAAAGTGCACCTCTTTTAAATAGATTTTGTCTGACCACCAAAGCCTCTCATGCTGGATAATACAGGATTACTCAGACCTGCATGAGTCACTCACAATACAACTCTGAGGAAGTTAATGATGAGAGATGCTTCATGTTCAATTCTTCCACATAATCAAGAAATATACGTTAGCATGGTAGTTGTTATTAGGTTTACTGTGATGGCGAAACTCCACTCTGGCCTCAGAGAGTTGTGAAAAGTGCTTAAAAACTCATTGTGGTGAATAATTAGGATGCTCTGAATGGATAATGTAAGTGAGGAATGTGAAAGGTGGTGAAGTAGTTCAGATAAATGCGTTCAATACACAGAAGACTGGTGATAAAGTCCACAGGAAGTAGAGTCACTATCACTGATCTGCAGCTTCACCCAGATCCATTTATAAACAGAACCACGTGAGGAACTACTCTCGATCTTTATCTGTTTACTAAAGAACGTTTCAAACCTGGATTCACAGCACTGTTTTGTGGACTGGGTGTCATTATTTGAGACACCCAGTCCACATGAGATGGATGAGAAAAGGCAGTTCAACTTTACAACTCGCCATTTTCTGGGTTTATATTTTGCTCAGAGTCAGACTGACACCACACACACACATAGTCAAAATCACATAGTCACGTCTCTCTGAAGTCTGGGAGAGGCAAATCCTGGCCTAAATACGGCAGATGATCCTGTAGTGTGTGACTTTCTTAAGGTGGTGTGAAAATCAGGTAATTGATTGAAGTTCTCATATGTTAAGCGAAGAGTATAAAATAATCTAAAAAGCAAACTTATTTTCGGGCTGGACTGTTTCACATGCAGTGACTTCTCTCTCTGTTCTGCTTATGCTGCACCTGTGTTTAAAATAATGCATTCTCCACTGCAGCTCTGACCTTTGACCTGCCTCAGACTCTGTAAAGACTGTGTGGTTTTATGGGCTGCACAATTTTGGGAATAAATCTAATTCTGATCTTTCCAATAAGTATTGCGATTGCCATTAGATTTGCAATATACACTGTAAGTTAAAGTTTCTATTTTATGCAGCTTTTTTTTTACTTTTGTGAGTGTTAAGCCATGTTAGAATGTTGTTACCTCAGCAAAAACATACCTGGACCTGGATGTTTTGTTTCATTTACATATGTTTGAGTATTCCTGGCTGCCTACTCTGTCTAGTGTGGTAGTTTTCAAGTTAACAGCTGTTTTTTACCTTTAGTTCGGTAGAGATTGACAGTTCCAGGACTGAAATTATCCTAATGATTCTAGTGAAGGTTTATGGAGTTTAAACAAAGTGAAGCACTTCCTGTATCACCACATGACATCTCAAGGTGATGAGAAGAACTAAATATGCAGGTATTGTGTGTTAAAAATGTGTGAATGAAACAGAACACAACTCTGGGTTTATTTTTAAAGAGGAAACATTATAACAGAGATCAGAAAATAGCATAATATGGGCCTTTTAAACTAATAAGATAAGATAAGATATGCCTTTATTAGTCCCACAGTGGGGAAATTCCAGTGTTGCAACGCACAGTTCAAGAACAGCAGGAAAATGGAACATGCAATAAAACAAGATAATAGATAATGGCTAAAAAAATAATAATTTAGAAATAGACTTAAAGATAGACTCTAATTTTGTTCCAGTGGAGCAAAAATATAAAATACAAAATATAAAATATAAAATAATAATAATAATACAAGAATGCATTTCAGAACTATAAAAAGACAGGATATTTATTAACATATTATCTGAAAAAATGTAGCCTTAAAGATTTGCCGATTGCCCCAACACAAATTACCTGTGTTTCTCCTTTGCTTCTCACGTTGCCTTCCTCTTGTGTCTGCTGCTCCAGGGGCCTCTTTGGGTAAGACCTGGTCACTCGCCGAAAACATAAGACTCATCTGTAGATCTACTCAAGCTAATTTCATCCCAACCGACACCATTTTGTAGTCTTTGTGTCTCTTGCTATGCTGTTCATGTTTTTCAGTCAAACTCATGAAATCACTACTCTTTTCTACTTGTAATAATAGCTTGGTCAGCATTCGTGGTCAATAAACTATATGAAACTGTCCAGTCACCTCCAGAACTCCAGCTCACATCATGCACTTTCTTCTTATAATTCCAAAAAGACCAAATATATTCATTAGTCACTTAAGATTATTCGACTAAACAACTCCACAGACTGTATATATAAATGGACATGGCCAACCTGCTAGCCGCCGCATTCCAAATAGGAAGTGAGCATGGGCGTGCTTCTGACTCCATGGACTCCTGTTTCAATTCACTTTGTATTGAAAAGCTGTCGCCCCTCTCTCTGTAACTGCTGCTGTCAGGCTTGTCATTTTGGTTTTAAAATGTTCGTATTAACCCTCTCTGCATGATCCTGCGTTTTTTTTTTTGCTATTTTGTCCCTAAATCAAGATATGAACTTTGATAACAGACTAATCAGGCGTCTTTTTTCCCTGAGGTTGCTCCCACTAGCGTTAGCAACAGGTTTGATTGACAAGTGCTCACTCCCTGCTAAACGAGCCGTTACCTTCAACAGCCTCACTCCTGATTGGCTCTTTGGTTGCTATGATACTTGCGGTCGGAATTCCACATATGGAATTTGGCTCCAAAGTTGCTCCTATAACTGTAGCGTCAGTGAGCTTCATTTGACTGGAGCCGAATGCTATGAGTGACACCACACTCCTTTAAGCTGTGTTCACACCCCAAAAAATGTGCTGGACACCTTTAGTCGGACGGAGTTCAGAACGGCTCGGCAGTTGCGGCGTATATATTTAAACTCCGCTAATGACATGGCGTAGATTTCTTGTTCTGGTCTTTGTGGCTTCCGGGTCTTTCTCTTTCTTCTCCTTCTTCCAGGTAATAACGTCACTACGTCACTGGATAGTAGTCCCTGATTGGTTGATGCGGCGCATCCAACGCCAAAAGTTCAGCTTTTCAATTTCTGACACCGACGCCCTGGACGCACGTACATAGACACACATAGACTTTGCGTGTAAACTGGATGCCCTGACGTCCTGGTCTGAACGCAGCTTTAGTCCACTTCTTTAAACAGTGAGAGCCATGGTCTGGGCCACTGCTCCTGCCAGGTTTAGCCCAGTGGTAATGAAGCATGGTCAAATGTTAAGGATAAAATGTCAAATCAGTCACAAAACTATTCATTATACAAAGCATCGTTGTCCTTCTTATGCAGATTTGGGGCTGCACGGCGCTCAAATGTAAAGGTTGATGTTTGCATTTCCCCAAGCGCTCTCCTGTCCGTCTGTATCTGAACAGCCTTAGCCACGTGACGCTGCTAATGCTAATTCATGCTAATGTATTCCTGAGCTAAAAGCAGCTAGCCAGTGAAATGTCCATGTGCCAGTCAAAACAAGCTGCAAAGAAAAACTGTAAAAATATCATGTTATTTTTGACTAGTAGGTCTACATTATTTGTTCCAAACTAGTTTAATCATTATCTTAAATTAAGCAAAATAATCCATCAGTGGAGTATGACAATGTCACTTTATATATAAAAATATATAAAAATGGAAAAGTAAAAAAAAAAAAAAAGTACAAACAGTATACATTGGAACTTGTCAAAACTACTAAAATCAAGATGAATATTCAGAATTTCAACCAGCCTATAATGATGATGTAATGCATGTGACATTCCAACTGCATACATATAGTTTTACATTATATTCATTTCAGAGTGTTGTGTATGCCATGCTGTTGTCTTGTAATTAAACAAGAAACAAATTAGAATTGACCCTGCATCGTGTGAGAAAAGGTTAGTTTACCTCACAGATAGATGAATGTTCATAAATACCGTAATTTCCGGACTATTGAGCGCACCTGAATATAAGCCGCATCAACTAAATTTTCAAAGAATTTTATTTTTGTACATATATAGGCCGCACCTGTCTATAAGCCGCAGGTGTCCACGTCTTCAAGAAGTTTTCAAGTTCCGAGCATCTGCTTGTATTGCCTCTGAAAGCTTTTGTCGTCTTTTTGCATTGAGTCAGTTCGTCGCGCTGCCGTCGCCAACGTCTGACCATCGACTCATCGATGCCGCGCTCACGTGCAGCAGCTGTTTCCTTCTTTGACAGTCAGATCAATTGTCTTTAACTTCAAAACTGCATCATATGCATTTCTTCGTATGTTTTCCATGAGGAGGGTGTGTGCATGAAGCACAAAATAACTGTTCAAAAAAAAATCAAACGAGCATCTTCCTCAGCACATCATCTCTTCACCTGTCTGTCTCGCTCTTGCGCCCCGTCACTTGGCGCTCTACAGCGCATGTCTCGAGCAGAAAGAGCCGCTGTCCTGTCTTGTATCATGTCAGTGTCTTGTAGGATTTCAGCAGATTTCAGGCTCTCCCGGGGGTCGGGGTTAGTTGTATCGATCATGTATGAGCGGATGTCCAGCTACTGAAGTTTGAGACGTTTCGTCTCGTCATTTACGCCTCACCTGCATTTAACACATAAGGGTCATTAAGACGTATCCCACTCACTAATGTTCATTTAGCATCAGAACTTATTTTATCACACAGTGATAAACTGTTTTAGTGCTGACAACAGCGCTAGCGAGTGTTCTAACTAACCCTAACCCATGTTAACCGCACAGACAGCGGCGCTTTCTGCACTCAAGCTGCGCGCGCATCTGCTGTGTTCATAGACGAATAATTCGTCCATATATTAGCCGCATCGGTGTATAAGCCGCAGGGTTCAAAGTGTGAGAAAAAAGTAGCGGCTTATAGTCCGGAAAATACGGTAATTATATATGAATCAACAAAACAGGCAAAACATAGGCAATACAAAAACTCAAAGTTCTTGTTTATAGGGCCCTATTGTGAACTTCTGTGTATTTATACTGACAGAGAAGACGCCAGACAGTTTTTTTGTTTGTTTTGTTTTTGTTTTTTCCATGTGAATAGACCCAGTAATTACAGACATAGGAACTATAAACCAGGACTAAATATCTGCATTTTGACAGTTCAAGGCCAATTCTACCAGAGGATCCAATTCCATTATTAATTATATGGATTGTTGAACGTAAGGATTTCAGTTGAACCTAACCTGTTGTTTCTCTTTTTTCTCTCCATTTCTCTCTCCCTCTCTCTTCTGTCTCTCTCTCTTCTATATTTCTTTACTCCCTCCTTCCCTCTCCTCCTCCTCTGTCCTGCTTTAGTGATGGAGGCCTGGGACAGTCTCAGGACGACAGTATTGTGGGGACTAAACAGTGCAGACACAGTGTGGCCATAATGCCCATCCCCGGGAACCTGTCCTCCAGCAGCCCGGACCTGTTCCAGCCCAACTCCAGTGTGCTCGACTTCTCCAACCCCGCTGGTAAACACACACACACAGACACACAAACGCACACACACACCAGCCCAACTCCAGTGTGCTCGACTTCTCCAACCCCGCTGGTAAGCACACACACACACACACACACACACACAGACGCACAAACGCACACACACACCAGCCCAACTCCAGTGTGCTCGACTTCTCCAACCCCACTGGTAAACACACACACACACACACACACACACAGACGCACAAACGCACACACACACCAGCCCAACTCCAGTGTGCTCGACTTCTCCAACCCCACTGGTAAGCACACACACACACACACACACAGACGCACACACACACCAGCCCAACTCCAGTGTGCTCGACTTCTCCAACCCCACTGGTAAACACACACACACAGACGCACAAACGCACACACACACCAGCCCAACTCCAGTGTGCTCGACTTCTCCAACCCTACTGGTAAACACACACACACACAGACGCACAAACGCACACACACACCAGCCCAACTCCAGTGTGCTCGACTTCTCCAACCCTGCTGGTAAACACACACACACACACACATTTGTAGAGAAGTGGTTTTCAGCTAAAACTAGAAAAGCACTCAGAGACCGCAGACCTCCGCCAAGCAGCTCAGTTTTCAAAGTGATCCAGAATCCAGGATTTCTTCTGGATCATCACCAAAATCTAATCATCTGTTGGATTTACCATTAGGAACATTTCCTGAAAATTTCATCAAGATCCGTCCATAACTTTTTGAGTTATCTTGCTAACTAACAAACAAACAGACAAACTCAGGCGAAAACATAACCTCCTTGGCGGAGGTAACAATTCTAATTCTCACCTCTGAGTATACAAAAGTGGTATGGAGTATGGTAAATCTTGTGACAATGTGCGAATCTAAATTTGTCAGTGTCGTTGATGGTTTCACATTCTTTTATGCTGCAAAAGTTTGATCAGAATTTCAAAATGATTCATTAAATCCATGTGTGAATCTGTTAACTCAAGCTGGACACGTGGCAATGCCTCAAGGAAAAACTAGTCATAGATGAAATCACCATCTATTATACTGTGGATAAGAGAAAATTCTGGAATTCACTGTGGTTTGGTCATGATGTCAAAAATCACCGTGAATAATCATGAAATGGACACAAATATTTCTAACTGCATTGCTATATTGTATGTGGTGTGTAAACTCCCAAAAGTGCAAGAAACTAGAATAGAAAATACAATGATTTATGCCAGTGCCCATTTCTGACACACACAAATGGACCTGCTCGTGGATTCAGGGTGCGCTTTTACAAATCACCTGTGCTGTTAAACTATTGCTAACCTGGACATTATGGATTATAGCCAAAACCTTAACATTAACGTCCTTACATTTCATCCAACTTTAAATAACTTTGCCGACACTTTAGAACCGAAATTGGACATTTTTGCATCCCTTTGCGTATATGATTTACCAAGCCTGCAATCCATCAGACGTGTAATTATGCCTGAAAAAGCATATAGTATAATAAATAGATCTCCAGTTCTCATCAGTGGAGGATGTGAGGTGCTGTTTTTCATCTTTATTTTTAAGACGCTAAAATTAAATGTCAACTGAGCTGTATTTTTGAGGGGGTTTGAGACACTTTTGGTGCAATGAAATGACTTCACTGCTGAAGATATTAGGAGGCGTTTGATTATTTAACCCCTTTTATGCAGAATGTTGCATCTAAAATGGGTTTAAAGCTGCGCTGTGTAACTTTTCTGGGGGGAGACAAGCAGGTGACTCCACCAGGCCCAGTTACAGGTCTGATCTGTGGAGATGCAACCTTGCTCACTGTAAGAATGCATTGTTTAGCAAATAAAACGCCTGCAATTGGATAACGTAGAATAAATACATTTAATACCATACTGTGGAACATTTCAGGTGAAGCAATAGCATCTCCATGGAGACAAGCAGTTGTAGAAAAGTTACATAACAACACATATGCATAGATTTGACTTTAAAATTCATTGTCATTTTTTAGCATTGTACTGATATTTTCTAACTTTCAACTTTACTATCAGTACTTTCTTGTATTTTTTCTTAATATTCTTTATTCTATTTCTTTTGGGGGTGTTCTACGTGTATCTCTGGCGGAATGTTCAGTAGTTACCATGGTGATACATTAGAAACAGTAAAGTAAACAGTAAAGTAAATTAAAAGTAAGAAAATCTGGAAAAAAAAAAAAAAAAAAAAAAAAAAATGGCGGCACGGTGGCTGAGTAGCAACACTCATGCCTCACAGCAAGAAGGTTACGGGTTCGATCCCCGGGTCGCCCGGGCCTTTCTGTGTGGAGTTTACATGTTTCCTCCCCGTGTCTGGATGGGTTTCCTCCGGGTACTCCGGTTTCCCCCCATCAACAAAAACATGCAACACCCCTATGAACAGTTTACAATCAAGTCAAGGAATTCCTCCCTCCTGTGGGCTCACCACCTGCAGAGGGGTTCATAGGTGTCTGGGTCTGGTGCACAGAGTAATGGGCAGCCGGATTAAGAGGGAGAAAATGGATGGATGGATAATCTGAAAATGTATTTTAAAAAAAAAAAACTAAAAAAAAAACACACAAAAAGGATTTAAACGGCACATTCAGTCCGAGCGTTCATGGTCCTGTTTAGGTATTTGATTTTCAACAAAAAGGTCAGACCAGCCAAGTCAGCTCTTTCTGGTCAGATTGTGTTAATAGATCAGATTCGGTCTAATTTAAGTAACAGATCTTCAGACAGGGCAGTGCTTTCTGTTAGCTTTACACTCCCAGGGAATTTACCATGTGACATCACAACATTGTAGAATCCCTGGTTTAAACTGAGCTGGAGGACAGGAATTCTAACATAAACCTATTGTGGGCAACGCGACTCTTTGCTTTAATTTCTCCTCTGCTTGTGTGTCTTTTTCTCATTTCCCTGCTCTCGTTAAGCCCTGGGACTGTACTGTGAGTATCAACACAAACCTTATTTTTTTATTGTTTATGCTGCACTAATCCTGTTTTCCATATTTACTTTCACAAATTAGAAACACATATTCAGCAGCTGTTTGCTATACAATATTTCCCCTTTTTGCTTTTTATCTTCAAAAACATAACTGGAGTTGTGTTTCATTCCGGTTTATACTTATGTAACTCTGTATATTTGGGCTGTTTTTATTTGTTTTCAAAATACTTGGTACCACTACATTATGTCATCGTGTGGTGAACCAGAAAGTGCTCTTCTGTGGTTTTAAACTCCATTCGCCTTAACCAGACTCATTCAAATCAGTTCACTGCATCGTTAACTTGCTGTAACGCTGGCAGCTCTTGTTTTTAGCCTCATTTTAGCTTCTTCACTCCCCTATGTGCCTGCAGGGTGAGTTTGTTGTATCATTTGCTGGTTGTGTTTTAATACTTTACTGCAAGACCGCTGTTATTTAATAATTATACTCAGAAAGAGCTTCAAAAACTATTACTCAAGTTTAAGTGGAAGTACAAAGTCGTGGACCAAGAAATTACCCAAATAAGAGCAAAAAGTATTTGACAAAAGTACTACTCAACAACAGTAAAAGTGGGAATAACTGTCTGATGTTAAGTAAATGGACAAAGTGATAAAAACTAATTTATATCTGAAGGAGCGCTGCAAGAAACACAAATGTTCAAATCTTTTCATATTGTCACATAAAGCTTTTGTCACTTTAGACTCACTCACTTTTACTCAAGTAAAAGTATGGGGTTTGAAAACGACTCCGAAAAGTATAATTTTATTAAAAAGTAAATGTACTCAATTAGGGATGCATGATTAATCACAGTCGAATCAAAATTTCAATGGACGTAATTGGCGAATCACAAAGGATTACATTTTTGAACTACTATTTTCTCCAAACAACAAAACCTCTTGTCTTATTCTGCATAAAAACTGCAAACCCTGTAGTTTAGATCTGTACAAACATGTTCTCAAATGTGATTCTTGTATTAATTTGTTACTTCAGAGTTCAGTCTTTTTGTCAGTTCTTCTGGATGTGTTTAAAATGTGAACTTTAAACAGAATCCTTTTATTAAAACATAAATAAAAAATGTAATCTCAATCACAATGCTTGTCAGAAAACTCCAAATAGATATTTTTCTCACATTATTCAGCCCTGTACTCGAGTAAATGTAACATGAGTACTATCTGGCCTTCTAAAATGTCCTCCTCTTTCTACCCGAGATAAAGTCGTAGATGTAGCAACCGTAGCGGGAGGAGCAGCTCGTGTTAATAGATGGGCCGTTGGCTGGGTGTCAGGTCAAGTCTCATCCAGAGGAGTCATTGTGATTAGTGCTCCGTGATATGTCTGTCCCAGCGCTCCCCACACCACACCACAAATCACTGCTAATGAGACACGCAGCATTTAGCTTCAGCAGCCTACTGGCCACACACACTCAGGAGTAACACCAACATTTAACTCTATTATTCTGCACTATTTCACTGTGAGAGGAGATGGCTCTGCTGCACCATCATTCCAGTGTCTTAGCAGTGTAATACAGCATGGAAAATAGTAAAACATTTATGAGTGCTGATAGAAAAATGTATGTAGACAATAGTGTAAACAATAGTCAGCAGTGGTGTAGGGGTTATGGCATTAAAAACATGGAGGAGCAGTGGGCCCCCAACCCCAAGGTCGGAGGACTGAGTCTTGATTGGACCAAGTTTTGTCATTGCTTGCCTTTGGCAAGACTCTTGAATGTTGGTAGTGGTCAGAGGTTGATGGCACAGATTGGCAGCCTCACTTCTGTAAGTTTGTCCCAGGGCAGCTGTGGCTACAACAGCAGTTTAACACCACGTGAGTTGAGTGAATGAATAATTGCCATAGTGTAGTTCTTTGAGAGGCTTCAACAAGCCTGTGAAGCTCATTAAAAGTGGAAAGTATTATTATAATTATTATTATTAATAGCGTATCTTGCCTTGCCTTGTCTATCTCCATGGAGACGAGAAGATCCATGGTGCCTCCATAACCATTATATAATATATGATATATTTATATAATGGTTATAATGGTTATGATATATACATATTTAATGCCATACTGTGGAAATGCATCAGGAAAGTTCCATAGTGTACCTTTATTAATGCATTCTATGTCCTTAGAATGGTGTGGTGCAAGTCTGATGCTACTTAGCTGCGTGTTTATCTCTATACATCACCCAAATATTGAAAATCCAATAAAGCCGCTACACAATGAGCCGAGCCATCGATTCGGTCACAGTAGAAATGTGTTCACTTATTGCTATTGATCTTGTCTCCTCCATTTTGTGTCATTGGCCTCGTATATTACCCTCCAATAAAACCGCTCGAATGCAAACGCCATCAGAGACAAAAGAGGGGGCAGCACACACACTGGATCAACTGTGGTGCTTAGACCTCTGCAGACAGAGGCGTCTGTCATGTGATGAAGGCACAGTCTGAGAGCTGTGTGTGTGAAAATCTCTTCTCTGGGGCCTAGACACTGGTGGAGGTGAAGAAGAAGAGATGGAGAGGCTGTGGAGGCTAGTCTATTTACATCTCCAAAGCTCAAAACGGTCTGTTCCACCTTGTGACGTCATGAAGCAGTAGTTTCCATGTTAACAGCCATCTTTTACAAATTATTTATTAGAGATTGGCAATTCCAGGGCTAAAATGATCCTAATGATTCTAGTGAAGGTGTTTGAGAGAAGAACTCACCCCAAATATGCAGAGTTTGTGTGTTAAATGTGTGTGAGTGAAACAAAACACAAGTCCAGATCTGTTTGTGATGAGGAAACTACATTAGAACATAGATCAGAACATAGCGTAATATGGGCCCTTTATGAAAGACGGCAAACAGAGCGGTCAGAACTATTATTGTTATTGACTTACCCCTCTGGCTCCATGTTTTACCTCGAGTCATAAACGTGCCCGTGTCTCTCCGGAGCAAACACATCAGTCATTTAAAGCCCTATCTGCTTCGTGTTACCGCGGTAATGACTTTGAGCTATAAACTCTGTGTTATCTGTCACTCGGGCTGACTGTGCTAAACGCCTCATGTTTAGAAACCCCGAGCTTTATGAGGCCTTATCTCCTGCACCTGTCTCTATGTTAGTGCATTAGTGTGTGTTCATGTGTGTTAGTGTGTATTACCTAGGCTTGTCAGGGTAACATATTTTGAGGTGCGATATATAGTCGAAGAAAATATAGACCAGGAACTACAACATTCAAATAAATGTATTATCCCAAAATAACAGTTTAGCTTTTTTTTTTTTATTACACCATCATCTGAAATCTTAAAAATGGGTCCCCAAGATCAACTGCAGGGTTTAAAGTTCAGATATACATTAAAGGTCATATATTACGAAAAGCTGACTCATGTGACCTTTTGTTTTGTTCCGTTCACACGTTTAAGTAATCCTTTATTATTAGTCTGTCTACATCTCCAAAATCTACATCTCAAAATGCTCTGTTCCACCTTGTGATGTCATGAAGTGATAGTTTAAATGTTAACAGCTTTTTTTTTCCTCTCAATTGCACTGATTTACTCTAAAATACACTACAATAACCTTAAGTTGTTGTTGTGTTACCTTTTGTATAGTTGAGAAAGCCCATAGAAAGTCTCTAAAGTCTGCTAAAACAATAGCTGTAACGTCAACGTTGTGTAATTCAAGGGCTGAAATGTTTGCGTTTGCGTGTGTGTTTGCGTGTTTGCGTGTTTGCGTGCTTGGCTAATGGGCCGTACCCTCTCCTCCGCTCAGAGACGTGCTAATGCAGTGTCTCACTCGGGGAGCAGTCAAATCCATTATTAAACACATCGTAAGTCATAAAACAGTCATAAAACAGTCTCTATCTGCTGTTTGCACGGGCGATTTGATGGTTTCAAATGTACAAAAGGCTTGCCTGTAAACAATACTTAAAATGTTTTTGACAATTAAAATGGATTCCACTTGTAAATCGAAATAAGTGAAAAGAGGATTTTATCTTTTATTATTGCGGTATTCCACAGTGTTATTGCCTTTTGTACATGAGATATGAAAACATCTCAATATTTTTTAATTAGTGAATCAAATGAAATACCTGTCTGTTCATTGCATTATTTTACATTTTGACTTTTTGTATTATCATTCTGTTCTTCCTGATGGTAGTCTTGAGCACAAAGCACACAATGACAATTTAGCCATAATCTCCAATGGTGTTATAAAGTTTAACTATACTGTAGACAAAAGCTCACTATGTCTTCTGTATATATTATACTTAAGCTCCCTTAACGTAATACCTTTGTCCATTTTCATATGACTGAACCTGACTTTCTGGTCAGATGTGTAAAATAAAGCTCAGATTAAACTTTAATAAAGCCTCAGTCAGAGCATGCCTACAGTTGGCATCACACTCCCAGGGAATGTTGATAACATGAGCTGTAAAGTATCAGTGGAGCTTACACTGACACATGAAAACTATGCAGTGTTTGATGCTCTAAACATAATTTCATTGTTTTTCTATGATAATTACTATAAAATCTTGAATCTTAAGTCCTGTCTCCTTGTCTGTCCTGCTCCTCAGACATCCCAGACCAGGTGATCCGCGTGTTCAAAGCTGACCAACAGAGCTGCTACATCATCCTGAGCAAAGACACCACAGCCAAAGACGTGGTGGCGCACACGGTCAATGAGTTTGGGCTCCCCGCCGCCCCAGAGACCTACTCCCTGTGTGAGGTGTCTGTGAGCCCAGAGGGAGTCATCAAACAGAGGAGGCTCCCAGACCAGCTGTCCAAGCTCGCTGACCGCATCCAGCTCAACGGCAGGTGAGGACAGGTGTTCAAGTGATAAATACACGCCCATCATAAAAAAGGAAAATTTGGATTAGATCCAAATGAAGTGAACTAGGACGAGACCAGGACGAGACCAGGACGAGACCAGGACAAGACCAGGACAAGATCAGGACAAGATCAGGACAAGAACAGGACTTGACCAGGATTAGAACAGGACAAGAACAGGACTTGACCAGGACTTGACCAGGACAAGAACAGGACTTGACCAGGATTAGAACAGGACAAGCACAGGACTAGACGACAGGTTGATTTTCCTTTTTGGAGTCACTAAAGGGTAGAAAACTCTGACTGCTAAAACGCTGTATCCGATCCAGGGCCTTTAAAGGCTAATTGGGCTGCAGCATTGGCAGTGAAAGTGCGTCTGCAGCGTTCTCCCGTGGTCCTGTGTCCCTCGCACTCGCTTTCATGCATTTTTCATCCTGTCGGGGCATGGGCCACAGAGACAGCCGGGCACCACTGGAATAATTCATGCCCAGTCACATGCCTCCACAGAACACAATATACTCACACCCACTGCTCTGCTCCTACTGCTGTAAAACTGCATTATCACTCTCAACATGTGACTGCATCATCTCATATACTGAGGACATATCATAGAGGGTGCTTTGGGGTATAGCTGAAATATCTGGCAACCCAAATGAGGGAATGTTGCAATGCTGAAATCCAGTGTGTTTAAAGCTAAAATGCCTCTCTCTGATCTGAATAGTTTCTACCTAAACCCCAGCACCTGCACCAGTCATGAATCAGTGCTAGTGCAGCCTCTGCAGCTCAGGGAGGGAATTCTGGGGGTTCTGAGCTTCACATGAGGCCTGTTCTGTCCATATACTGAGAATGAGACACTCTTGGATGTGTCTCTATCTGCAGGTTAAGGCTCTGGAGACACACACACAGTTGTGATTGTTATATAATGAGAGGTTGTTATGCAGAAACTTTTTTTTTTTTTTTTTACCATTGTCTACCTGTTATAATGTTGTTCCCTCATCAAAATCATGCCTGGAGAGGTTTTAGATGTCATCCATGCATGTTTGAGTATTTTAGCCATCTCTCCTGGGCCCTATTTGAATCCTGCGATTTTGTGCAATGCTCTGCATACAAGTCTCTGTCACCCATGCTCCTAAAAAACAATTCTCTATAAATATACAAAAACGGGTTTACCAAACCTAAGCTTACACAGTGGGCACAAATTGCTATTCTTTAGTATAGTATGATTATGAGAGGGACATAACTTTATAACATAATTTTAACTTCCTAAAGTGTATTTCTTATAATATAGCTCTTCTTCTTCTCTAAAGTCTGTGTCCCTATACTTTTCCTTCACCTCATTTATCACCATCTTAAGCAGATTTCAGTGGCATCCATCTTAGGGACTGACCAGGAATAGTCGATGTGTTCCTTTCCATAAACATGATGCAGTGTCAGCACGACCACACACGCTGCATACACTCTCATGGGCACTTTTCTTAACATATGCTGTTGTTTTTTTGTTTTTTTTTTACCTTTTTCCCCACAAATAAAAAGAGCCTCTCTTCAAAGTGTTGTTAGGTCTGTGGGCCAATAAAAGTATTAAAGCGGAATGTATTGGAATAAAGTGCACTGTAGGGCTGTAGTCGTCTAAAGAAATCCATCGATTGGTCGACTAAAAAGGGGCTGTGGCAAAAGCTCTCAAAACTATTCTATATCTTTGTGTATCTGACCCATACTACATTCACAGGACTACACCTGCAGGGGGAGTGCATGCAGTTACGCAGAAAAGGAAACTGCATTTATATAAAGAAAAAATACACTGACTCTTGTGAGCTTTAAGCCATGTTTCTTTCCTCCTCAAAAACAAACCTGGAGTTGTGTGTTGTTTCATTCACGGATGTTTGAGTAATCCATTAGAACAGAGATCACTATGTTCTCCTTTCTGCTGTTGCTTCATAGAAATCCTTATAATCGAAATAAATAATTAAACATTACCAATTTTGGTCGAGTAAAACACCATCGACCAATTAATCGACTGAAAGCACTTCACTGAGGCAAAACCATTTTACTTACTACATCCTCCTACATCGTGTGTTTTAGATACTACCTGAAGAACAACATGGAGACTGAGACGCTGTGCTCCGATGACGACGCTCAGGACCTGCTGAGGGAGAGCCAGATTTCACTGCTGCAGCTCAGTACGATGGAGGTGGCTGCTCAACTCTCCATGAGGGACTTTGAGCTGTTCAGGAACATCGAGTCCACAGAGTAAGACCTCTTCTCTCATATTCCCTTATATAACACTTTCTGTAACTGTGAGGTTTAAGGGGGCTGGTTTATAGAGCTGTGCTATTGAGAATTCTACATTGTATTAATTAAGTAAATACAGTAAACAAACCATCAAGGCAATTAAAGGTCCTATATTACACAGAATTTACTCTTTTGAGCTTTAAAGGTGCATTGTGTTACTTTTCTGGTGGAGGGTTTGTCAAATGCTTTTCTCCATGGAGATGTTATTGCTTTGTCTGGAATGCTCCACAGTATGGCATTAAACCTTTCTATCTTCATGGAGATCAAACCAGACCGAGTTACAGGTCAGATCTATGGAGAGGCGACCCCGCTCACAGACAGAATACCTGTTTTAGTAGGTATTTTTGAGCTATAAAACCACCTATAATTTAATAAACGTAAGGTAGAGCTGTTTAATGTCATACTGTGGAACATTCCAGGCAAAGCAATGACATATCCATAGAAACAAACAGGTGACCGACCCCCAACCAAAAAGTTACACAGTGCACCTTTAAGCCATGTAAGAATGTTGTTACCTCATCAAAAAAGTCTGACTTCAGTAACAGACAGTGCAGAGCCTACAGCTAGCTTCACACCTCCAGGGAATGATGGTCAAAGTATCAACTGTGTCCATGTCCTTTGCTTGCCCTGATTGCGGTCTCTCGTTTTCTCAGATACGTGGATGACCTGTTTAAACTAGACTCGTCTTCGGGCAGTGGGAACCTTAAGCAGTTTGAGGAGGTGATAAACCAGGAGACGTTTTGGGTCGCCTCCGAAATCCTGAAGGAACCCAACGCCTTAAAACGAATGAAAACCATAAAGCACTTCATCAAGATCGCTCTGCACTGCCGCGAGTGCAAGAACTTCAACTCCATGTTCGCCATCATCAGGTACGGGAGTACGTGGTGGGGACTGAATAAAAAAAACACAAACTACTACTACTAAATCCACTGTACCTGATTTTTACTGTCTTGATACGTGAAAAACAGAACTAACTTATATTTAAAGGTCCTATATTATACAAAATTGACTCATGTGAACTTTAAGCCATGTTAGAATGTTGTTAACTCATCAAAAACAGACCTGGAGTTGTGTTTTGTTTCATTCTTCCAGGTTTAAGTAAAGTCTGTCTACATCTCTGAAACTCAAAATGCTCTGTTCCACCTTGTGATGTTATGAAGCGGTAGTTTCAAGTTAACAGCTACTTTTTACTTTTTGTTCAGTAGAGCCTGGCAATTCCAGGACAGAAATCATTTAAAAACACAGTGGAGCACTTCCTGTATTACCACGACATCACAAGGTGGTGTTTTTCTGTTTGAGATGATTGATTCATGCATGTTTGCATAATCTGTTATCCTGCATTCATCGTTTGAGTGATAGGCCTTGTACTTACCAGCAATTATTGAAAAAAAAATTGGCTCCAGGTCATACACAAATATTTGTAACTTGTAAACAATGAGACCAGTAATTCCACTTGGAATGAAACAGCTCTCAACACAAGAACATGTCAGAGTTTGGTAGAAAAGTTCTTCATTAACAGTGGAATAACTTGTGCGGATAATGAGAGAGGAGAAAAAAAGTGGTGCTGGTGCCAGTTTGAATTGGCACACGTCTAAATGAGGCTCGTCTGATTGGACACTTTGTCTGGAGGTTCCTGTTCAAAGTGAGCCAGCGCTAATGGACGATGGCAGTGTAGAGACGCGTTGGCCAGTGTCACTGTAGCGTTCTAATGGTGATGCATTAGCTCTGTAAAACAATACTGACTAAACTGTGATGTTTGAAATCAAGAATCCCTCTCTAAGTGTAAAGGTGCATTATCGAATCTTTGTGTGGATGGTTGTTTTTGACTGGAATGTTCCCTAGTATGGCATAAACATATCTATGAAGCATGTGACACACCTGGTAGGGCTATAGGGCGAAAAAATAAAATCTCTCACTGGACAATTACGATTTTAATCCATTTAATCACAAACGAGAAACTTCATATGCTATTTTTTAACAAACTTGTAAACTGCCTTCAATTGCATATGAATTACAATGTGATTTTTTTTTTTTTTTACAAAGCAGATTTTTTAATTGCACAAAAACCCTGGTTTGCGAGTAAGAAAGTTTCAGATCAGATTGGGTCAGATCTGTGGAGAGGCAATTCCACTCACATTAAGAATGCAGGTTCTTCAAGTTACTTCTAGCAATAGAAACACCTGTAATGTAATAAATGTGTTTTCTGTTTGAGAGAAGAACTAAATGTGCAGGGTTTGTGTGTTCAACATGTGTGAATGAAACAAAACACAACTCCAGGTATGTTTGTGACGAGGAAACAACATTACAATATAGATCAGAAAATAGCATAATATAGACCCTTTAATCGTGTGACTCTACAGCCTGACCCTGTGCGTTGTCCTTCTGTGCAGTGGTCTGAACCTGGCTCCAGTGGCTCGCTTGAGAAGCACTTGGGAGAAGTTGCCCAGTAAATATGAGAAGCTCTTCAGTGACCTGCAGGACGTGTTTGACCCGTCTCGAAACATGGCCAAGTATCGAAACATCCTGAGCAGCCAGAGCATGCAGCCGCCCATCATCCCACTGTTCCCCGTGGTCAAGAAGGACCTCACCTTTCTGCACGAAGGTACCAAACCCAACGAGGAGGTGTTCTAATGTGGACGTGTATGTATTACCTCGGGCAGTGTTTCCCAATCGGGTACAAGTACCACTGAACACAAGCATGTAGCAGGAAAAACTTGGAGTGATTTTCAGATTGAAGAGTAGGTGTTATGCTAAATTTGACATTTTGACATTCATACATGTTTGAGTAATTTAGCGTTCTCACTTGTGTCTTATTCAAACCCTACTTATGGTTAGCAGTACGAGCCTGTCCAACCCACCCTTCTCCCGCACAGCAGTTTTCCATGAATACACAAAAGCATGACACAAAACAATTACACAGCAACTCGACAGACCTGATGTGATGTGCAGTAGTTTCATTGGGAATGGGAATGTGACGTCACAGGACTTCGCACGTGAGAAAGAATCACCCACTAGGTGCCACACTTTTTACGTGTTCGGTGTAGACTGGTTCAGTGAAAGTGGTAGATAACGCGCTGTTGGTCTTTCCACTGTGGGATGAACTTGTTCTGTTGTCGGGTGTATGGTCCGTTCACACGATCGGAAGGGCAAGAAAAGAGACAACAGAATATCGTTTTATTGTTTTCCTGCGTAGAAAAGGAGTTGTTGCCCAACAGCAGAACATGCTGTTTCATGGTAATCATGAAGCTAATCATGAACATTTAACCCGACCATATTACAAACATTTGGGAAGCACTGCACCCTACACCAACTGAAAACGCTTTAGAGAACCAACACACTTACCTTGGTACGAATGACAGTGTTTCAAGAGCTCTGGTGTTTGATGATTTCCAAGTCATGTACCCAACCATTCGTAAATTGAACATGGGCTTCCAAAGACTTATAATTCTGAAACTGAGCATCGGTATAATCACTCACTCCGCATACTAAATACGCCACAATATGAGAATGTCAGCGGAAGTAAGGCTTCGGAGTCTCGAGTCCATTGTTTTGCAGGTATCTCATAAGGATCCATATCACCAAGCAAACTGATTTTTTCCAGATAGCGTCTCCTCGCGTCCGGCAGGAGTTTGTCCCTGTACCGGCCATGGCGTTCTTTTCCACTAGTTTTAAGCATTCCAAACAAAACAAAACTATACTAAACTGCAGCTGCTATCTCACTCATTTCTCACTCAGTTCTTCGTGCATACTGTCATGGCGACACACACTGTTTTCCCCCAAGAATGCACTGCGCAGCCCACTTCTGTTCCCATTCCCTATTGGTGGGATGCACACTGAAGGGAGAGTGACTTAGTGCAGGGAGCAAGTGTAATACCCATACTTAAAAAAATGAAAGACTTTTCTTTTGGACCTAAACAATAGTTAGTACTTTTACACCTTTTTGAGCTGGTCCTCTAGTCGAATAAACTCTAATTATAAAATTCGTTTCCTCTGTCACAGGTAACGACTCGAGCGTAGACGGTCTGGTGAACTTTGAGAAACTTCGAATGATCGCCAAAGAAATCCGCCATGTTGTTCGGATGACCTCGGCCAACATGGACCCAGCTCTCATGTTCAGACAGAGGTAGGGCTCAGGAATTAACTATAGAATGTTTTGACTTTCTCTTTGTCTTCTATAGAAAATGATTTGTGTCTGCCTTTTAGAAACGGAGGCATTCTGATAATCCTTACATGTTTTATAGATCTGTATAGGGATACTGCCATCTTTTTAGGCCTGTATGACATAACTGGTGGCGCTGCTCACTGCCCTGCACTACTGTGGTGCATGTCTGCCCCCTGCTGTCAACAAACTGTAATTAAAATTGTATCTGTGGTCAAAGCAATAATGCTACACATCTCATATAAAAAAAAACAAAAACATACAATACAATGTCAGTCAGAATGTTTATTGTATGTTTATACTACTACAAAAATAAACATTGTAAGATTTCTGTATACCACATTTTAAGTAGGAAAACATTTTGTGTCGTATTTGTTTAGGCTATGTTACTTTTCAAGTGGAGACTGCCCGGAATGTTCCACAGTACAGTATTCATTTTATCTATTTTCATGGAGACAGGCAAATGACACAGTAAAAACACTTGTAATCCAATGCTTTACAGTGGAACATTTCAGGCAAAGCACTGGCATCTCTATGGAAACAAGCAGGTGGTCATTTGCCAGTGATTCATTTCTGCTCCGAACCCGCTAGAGGACATATACGGTGTACGTTTGGATGCACAAGAGTGCCCTCTGCTGGTGATATGGGGAGATCTGTGTGCTTCATCTCAGTCATGTCCTGTTTGTTTGATGACCTCTACACAGTCCTGTCACCACGGAGATGGAAGGAAGCTCTAGAGTGGACATAACAGTAGTGTCCTGAGGTGGCCATGTTTGTACTGTAGAATGTGTGATAGACACAAAGGAGAGGTTGCAATTTAGTTACATTCTTTTTTGTTTTTTTTCCACTGCCCAGGCTAAAGATGGGTATATTGACCAGAATAATAATTTGTTATTTTCTTTCTTTTATTATTATTTTTATTAGTTTAATAATCAACTATATATATCAGTGTTTGAAACAAATTGGTGATGCAATTGCTCCTTTATGCTTAATATAGAAGTAACAAGTATATTTAAAGTGCCCATATTAGGCTATTTTCTGATCTATGTTCTAATGTAGTTTTCTCATCACAAACAGACCTGGAGTTGTGTTTTGTTTCATTCACACATGTTTAACACACAAACCCTGCAGATTTACACTGAGTTTTTCATCACAAACAGAAAACACATTGTCCCGCCTTGTGATTTCATGTGGTAATACAGGAAGTGCTCTATTGTGCTCTATACACGTTCACAAGAATGAAGCCTTGGAATTGCAAGGTGGAGCAGAGCATTTTGAGTTTTGGAGATGTAGACTAAAAATAAAAGATTACTCAAATGTTTGAATGAAACAAAACACAACTCTAAGTGTGTTTTTGAGGAGAGAACAACATTCTAACATGGCTTAAAGCTCACAAGAGTCAATTTTGTGTAATATAGGACATTTAGAAACTTTAGTCCTTATTTAGTGTCGGAACAAGTCTCATCACACAGTCCAAAGATGGCGGCTGCAGATGCCACTCCAGCACAACGCCGTGTCCACTCTAGAGTCGTATTCCATCTTTATGTCCTGTCACTACCACCCCCTCCTTTTCGTTCACCTTTGACCCTTTGAACTTTTGAGTCACGCTTCAATCTTCACGCCTCTCGCTTACAGGAAGAAGAGGTGGAAAAGTTTAGGGTAAGTTTGTCATGGCGCCCCCCTCTGGCCTAAAGTGATACTACAAAAATAATACCTTTAACCCCACCTTGCATCATGCCCACATCAGAGCATGTTTTTGCCTGTGCTTGTCCCATGTATCTCCATCATTTGCAGTGCATCTAAAAGCCTTTATTTAACTGTTTGTTTTTTTTTCTTACAATGTTACGGAGTTCTAAAATAATGCATATGGGTTTAATGCTCTGGATAAGATGCTAAAATGCAAGTGGTTGTTAAAATGGGATCATGTGCACTCTGACCTTCAAGGGATCGTACTGGAGTTTGCTTAGTGTTTGCTGCATCTTGTCTGTATCTTGTCTGCTGGGTTGACAAAAGTAGCTGCCATATTTAGTTTGTTTCCTCTCATTTAAAATATTATTGAATTGACATTACATTATTGTAATTGTATTGTATTATCACACTGTACATTATTTTGCATGTCCAAAAAGTTGATACCCAGATACTAATTGATACTAAAATTAGTATTGTAATTGAATTGTATTTGGATGACCTTTCTTGAATCATTAGAATGGTCTTGTTCTGTCAGTACCAGTGTAAGACCACATGATGATATTAAAGAACACAATGTTTTTGGTATTGACTCTTGTATAGTATAAGGAACTGTATGTCAAAAAATGTAGATCACAACTGAACCTGTGTCACCAGAGCATTCACCTGCAGATAGAGACACGAATCAAGTTTGTCTCATTCTCAGTATATGGACAGACCTCCAGAATTCCCTCCCTGAGCTGCAGAGGCTGCACTAGCACTGAGTCAGGAGGGGCTGGGGTTTAGGGAGTGACCATTCAGATCAGAGAGAGACATTTTAGGTTTAAACCAATTGGATTTCAAAATTGGAACTGGCAACGCAAATGAGAGACTCATGTGAGGCTCATTCTGCTTTCTGATTGGATAATATTGAGAACCAAAACATCAAATTATAACATAAGCACCTTGGCCACCATATAAAATGTGTTTGTGATTTAATAAATAAAAAAAATCAAGTTTATGCTATTTAAAATCTAAATCTTACATACAGTTCTTTAACATTGCAGTTGAATTGGAAATGTTAGTGTAATAATCCCTTACAAGAGACGGTTAAAGTGCATTCTGTTACATTATTTAGATTTGTTTTTGTTCTTTATTTTTGCTTTCCTTTAATTCAAGAGTGCATCTGATCCCATTTTAACCACCCACTTCTGTCCATGAATAAAACTTACCTTGGCCTGGTCATAAAAGTAACTACTGTATATTAAAAACCATCTTACATCTCCACATGTCTTTGTCCATGTCATATCATCTCATCTGCTGTGTAACCTTCCCCATATGGACCTTGTGCATCTGAAGCCTTCTCCAGATGTTTGTTTTGTTGCACGGCTCAGACTCCCTCTCTTCTGGTGCATGCTTTTCTAGAGTTGTGCCTCAAAACTGTTGAATTTACAGGGATGAGAAATGAAATGGTTATGCTGCAAAAGTTCATCTACATGAGGTAAAATGACTTGAATTTAAAATATGAATGGTGAGAAAATCTACTTAAGTTCAAGTAAAGATATCACTACTGCTACTACTACTACTACTACTACTACTACAAAAATATATATGTTATGTTGTCTCTCTTTCTCTCTTGGGTCAACCAGGGCTAAACCAGGACAGGATTAAATATTTAATATTTACTCAGTTTTGGCAGAAGCAGGAAAAAAGAAGGACAAAACAAGGATTTAGACAAGGACTTAACCAGGACTAAACCATGACAAACCCAAATATCACAACATCTAAGACTGAACTAAACTAGGATCAAACCAAGACCAAGACAGGACTAGCCAGGATCCTTGCTAAACATTACAGTCTTACACACACTACAGTCCCTGACAAAAGTCTTGTCGCTTATCCATTTTGTAGAAACAAAAGCTTATAACCTGACTTTAAATTAATCGATTGGTTTTATGAAAGCTAAAACCCTCCCAAATTATGCTCAATATACTAAAATAAATTTGCTTCACTGAAGAAAGACTGATCATTTAATGAACACAGAAAGGTCAGATTTTGGCAAGACAAAAGTCTTGTCGCCTACAGAAAATTGAACAAATAATTTACTTCAAATACAAAAATATGTTGCATAACGTCAGTGAATTAAGTAGTGGTGCTGTGAGATCCATATTTAATATCTTGTATGACTTCCATGAGCTTGAAGGACTGCATCCATGCGGTTCGACAATGATTCATACAATTTGTCGATGAAGTCATCAGGAATAGCAAAGAAAGCAGTCTTACATGCCTCCCAGAGTTCATCAAGATTCTTTGGTTTTGCCTTCCATGCTTCCTCTTTCATTCTACCCCAGACATGCTCAATGATGTTCATGTCTGGTGACTGGGCTGGCCAGTCCTGGAGCACCTTGATCTTCTTCGCCTTGAGGAACTTTGATGTAGAGATAGAAGTATGCGATGGAGCACCATCCTGCTGCAAAATTTGACCCCTTTTATGGTTGGGAATGTAAGAGGTAGCTAATACTTCTTGATATTTTAGGCTATTGATATTGCCTTCCACCCTGCAAATGTCTCGCACACCCCCATACTGGATGTAACCCCAGACCATGATTTTTCCGCCACCAAACTTAACTGTTTTCTGGGTGAATCTTGGATCCATGCGGGCTCCAGTAGGTCTCCTGCAACATTTGCGGCGGCTGTGATGTAATTCAACCGAGAATTCATCTGAGAAATCCACCTTCTGCCACTTTTCCAGTGTCCATCCTTTTAGCAGGCTGTGGGCCTTGGCAAATGCCACACGGTTTTTTAATTGCCTTTTGTTTAGTACTGGTTTCTGTGCACTGATTCGACCATGGAGGCCATTTTGAGACAGAATTCTACAAACTGTTCTGGTTGACACAGGGACTTGAGGTGACCAGGCCTGGTGGAGCTCTGCTGCAGCGGAAAAGGGGCTGGCCTTGGATTTTCAAATCAACAAATGGTCCTCCCGAGCAGTTGTCTTGCGGGGTCTGCTGGACCTGGGCTTGTCAAAAACATCTCCAGTCTTTTCAGATCTTTTTCTTATTCTTTGTACTTGACACTGAGACACACTGAAGGTGTCAGCCACCTCAGCAGTGGATCTGGTCTTCAGCCTCTTGATAATTAACGCTTTGGTCTCAGGGTGGATCTTAGGCATGTTGTCAGAGGTCAAGTTGCAGTTGATGTGAAGGTCTGGTGTGCTGGGGTTCTTTTTATACACACCCACTAATTGATTGATCAGTAACTGATCACAGGTGAGGCTGTAATCTAGGATTGGGTGCATCATATGACAAGGCGACAAGACTTTTGTCTTGCCAAAATCTGACCTTTCTGTGTTCATTAAATGATCAATCTTTCTTCAGTGAAGCAAATTTATTTTAGTATATTGAGCATAATTTGGGAGGGTTTTAGCTTTCATATGAGACATTTCTAAAACCAATCGATTAATTTAAAGTCAGGTTATAAGCTTTTGTTTCTACAAAATGGATAAGCGACAAGACTTTTGTCAGGGACTGTACACTACAAGATTCTTTTTAGTAATTTTGTAAAATGTCCTAAATTCTTATGCCAACGAGAAAAGGTGTCAGTAAGGAAGGTATCAAACAAGTTTATTCATGTAAACCTGAAAAGACAGGCATACAGACAGATAGGCCTGTAAAGTCATTTTAACTGATGTAAATATGTCTTTTTGCGGTGTACAAATCTCCGCCATCTTGTCCTGTCCCTCTCTTCTTCAGGTTAACTCTGAGCTCATTCTCCCTGTATCTTCCAGGTCTTTGAGCCAGGGCAGCACAAACTCCAACATGCTGGATGTGCAGGGAGGAGGCCATAAGAAGCGCGTGAGGAGGAGTTCACTGCTAAACGCCAAAAAGCTCTACGAAGACGCTCAGATGGCACGAAAAGTCAAACAGTATCTGTCCAACCTGAACGTGGAGACAGACGAAGAGAAGCACCAGATCATGTCCCTGCAGTGTGAGCCCTCCTACAGCACATGTGAGTAGGACTAGTAGTACTGGTAGAGGTAGTAGTTTTTAGTAGACGTAGTTGTGTTGTAGTAGTAGTTGTAGTAGTTGTAGTAGTTGTAGTTGTGTTAGTAGTAGTAGCTGTAGTAGCTGCTGTTGTAGTTGTTGTTGAGTTAGTAGTAGTAATAGTAGTAGTAGTAGTAGTAGTAGTAGTAGCAGTTGTGTTTATTGTAGTTTTAGTAGTTGTAGTAGTAGTAGTAGCTGTTGTTGTTGTTGTAGTAGTTGTGTTTATTGTTGTTTTAGTAGTTGCAGTAGTAGTAGTAGTTGTTGTTGTAGCAGTAGTTGTAGTAAAAGTTGTTGTAGTAGTTGTAGTAAAAGTTGTATTAGTAGTTGTTGTTGTAGTAGTTGTAGCAGTAGTTGTAGTTGCAGTAGTAGTAGAAATTGTAGTAGTAGTAGTTGTAGTAAAACTTGTAGTAGATGTTGTTGTAGTTGTTGTAGTAGTAGTTAGGGCTGAACGATCTATCGTTTTAGACCGAAAATTGCGATCTCAGACAACACAATTTTGGGATCGTTAAAGCCACGGTTTTTTGCAGCGCTCCTAACTGACCCAGGTTTTGTTTCGTCAGCTATTTCACACATCTACGTCGCCTCCCTGCCGCGCTGCTGAGCTCACCAATCAGAAGCGGCAGCACAGGTCACGTGTTCTCGGCTCCAGCTCACCAATCAGAAGCGGCAGCACAGGTCACGTGTTCTCGACTCCAATCAGTGTAGCTGGTCATCAGTTTCAGAAATGACTTTAGCGGGACCAGAAGCGGAGTCTGGGGTTTTGAACCCAAAGAAAAACAGTGCGTCGGTCATTTGGCAGTATTTCTGGTTTGCGGCTGCAGACGAACATCAGAAACAGGTGCTTTGCAAAACACGTCGTGCTAAAGTTGCCACATCCAGTGGAAACATGACCAATTTATACCGCCATACGCGCATTTACATGACGAGTGCACGGCGAGAAAGTCCAGTGAAACGTCTAGTGCAGGGGTCGGCAACCTTAAATACTCAAAGACCCATTTGGACCGTCTCCCACAGAAAAGAAAACACCCGGAGCCACAAAACCCTTTTGACATCTAAACCAGTGCTAACCAGGGGAAGTACAGGCAAAACTACAACTCCCAGAAAACGGACTACCATCCTCCACTACAGCTCATAAGCGCGAGTCTTAAGAGAATTATTTACACCTTTCAGTCTTTTCATCACAACAGTAGGTAACATAAATAAAGTGCATGAGTGAAATGACGGCTGTTAAATAAAGAACTGCGCTGCACACGTACGACCTGCATACGTATAATCTCTGAAAAGTTTAACATGAACCATCTCCAACGCGATAGAAGCGCAGAACAGACTCACCAGAGGCAGAACATCCCTCAGTCACAGAAAGAACACGCATATTCCACTGAGTCCTGCCCTTTAGTCCGACAGAAGCTGACCGCATTTTTCAGTGCTTCTAGTTTATGCAAATTAGCTATGTGGTTTTAAGTTTCACTTCTGTATAACGTAAACAAATGTGCGCAAAGCTGCATTAAACACATTATTATTTGAGTCCTCCTCGTAGGAAATAAAAAGCCAAACTTAAATTATCCACCCACAGAACCAAAAATGTCATCATTTTATCGCGTGTACATTGTGTACCAGTCTCGGCTTTGACGCATGTTTTGAGCGACAAAAATATTAAAAACGTTTTATTTAAATGTTACAAGATTACCATTATCTACAATTTTAGATTTACATTTAAAAACGAACAAACTAAAATAAAAATACAATGTAATTAAATACTCATTATTATTTTCCAAAGTCACAGGGAGCCACGACAGAACGATGAAAGAGCCACATGCGTTTTCATTCTTGCATTACAGTTATGGAATTTAGTGTTTGAACGGTATGATGTAAGTTTCTCTGATGCTTGCGAATGTTCATGTGCACTGAAAAAAATCGTGGATAAAATCGAAATCGCAATTTTTGCCAGAAAAATCGCAATTCAATTTTTTCTTAAAATCGTTCAGCCCTAGTAGTAGTTGTTGTAGTTGCTGTAGTAGTAGTTCAGTAGTAACGACAGCAACAGTATTTGCAGTATTAGTTTAAGCAGTGGAATAGTAGTAGTTAGTAGTAGTCCCATCATTTTCTTTGCAGGAAAGTGTGCCTAGTAGTGGTAGTGGTAGCAGTTAGTCATTGTACAGTACATATTTATTAGTACTAGTATCTGGATCAGTAGTAACCATAGTAACTGTAGTAGTGTAAAATCATAATGTATATTGAAGCCAGAAAAGTTTATTGAATTAGTTATTTAAAAAAAAACTGAATTCAAGCTTTGATCTCTGTGGTAGCTGTGAAACGTCTTGACTGTCTTGTCGTTTTCTTAGTGTCGAAGAACTTGAGTGAGAGACGCTCCACCAAGTCGGACATGTCCCCTGTGTCCCTGCGCTCGGCCCTGCCTTCAGCCAAAGCCCAGAACAGAGTCTCCCAGGTGCTCCAGGTCCAGGTCCCCCTCAATCCTCTGAACCAACTGAACCCTCTGAACCCCTTGCGCAAGAAGAGCACCGCCAAGGACATAGGCACAAGTAAGGCTCACCGCAAGGACTAGTTGACTATCAGAATAATCGTTGATCATTTTTATAATTCTAAGTCATTATTTGGACTTTTTTCATAACATAAACCTGCATTATTAAAGGAATTGTAAGATTTTGATGTTGAATTCCATAAACATGACCTAATTCTGTCCCCAGATACAGTATGAAGAAGCCATTTTCAAATCAAATACAGCTTTTACTGATAACAATTCCAGCGCTGATTTATTCTTGATTACAAAAAATTGGACTTGCCGGACGAGTTGTTTGTGTTATAATTTGGTGTTTTGGTTCAAGACGATTATCCAATCAGAAAGCAGAACAAGCCTCACATGAGTCTCTCGTTTGGGTTGCCAGTTTCAACACCGAAATCCAGTTGGTTTAAAAGAACTCTCTCTGATCTGAATGGTCACAACCCAAAAACCAGCACCTGCAGCCAGTCTTGAATATACTGACAAAAAGAAAAACTTGTCAGTGTTCTCCATCTGCAGGTTAAGGCACTAGTGACCAAAGTTCAGTTGTACCTTTTTAAAAACTCTTAAGACCACAGCTTAGATCAGGGGTCTCCAACATTTTTCCTCTGGTGAGCTACCTTTATGAAACGAAAATGCCAGAGAGCTACTCATTTTAGCCGTCGCAAGAAATTAAGAAAGTAGAAGAGCTATGGCAAGGTTTAGACGGCATACAGTTAGATGCCTCTTAAACATAAACCATTATTCGTTTATTAGTGAAGTTAGGCATCAAAATGATACTTTTACAACTGTAATTAATCAGATATTGGTTATTAAGCTCAATACATATAATTTAGAAATCCTTGATGAGCTACAGGTTGGAGATCCCTGGCCTAGATCCAGTTCCTCTAACCTCTTGTGTAACTGCTCCTGTTTTACAAATGCAGTTTGTGTTGATGATTTTGTACTCATGAGTTTTTGGCTTCGCAGGCTCGGGCTCTCCGCAGGTGGTGAAGAAAGCTCCAGGTCCCAGCGCTGAGGAGTGGAGCAGTCTGAAGGACAAGAGGCCGTCTGAGGACACTGTGTCCACCGTGTCCTCCCTACACTCCAGTCCCACGGTGTCCCCGCAAGGATCGCCCAGGAAAGGTATGAACCAGGGCTAAAGCAGGTCTAAAGCAGGGTTGAACCATTACTATCAAGGGCTAAACTGGGATCAAACCAGGACTAAACCAAGACAAAACTAGGACTAAATGTTTCCTAAATTTTGACAGAAGCAGGACTAAATGATAAACAATGACAAAAAAAGGGTTTAGACCAGGACTTAACCAGGACTAAACCATGACAAACCCAGGTCTTACAACATCTAAACCATGACCAAGCCAGGACTAGGACACAGGATACTTGTCTTTACTTGTCTTTACTTTATCAAGTGTGGTAATAGAACCTCAGACCATTTTGTTGTGGACACTACACTCTCCATGTAGATATAGATTTTAGTAATTGTGTAAACTATCCTAAATTCTTGTTTTCTTGTCTGCTTGAATTGCATGTCTTGTTTTGCCTCTGCAGTTGGTGGACCACAGAAGTCTCAGAACTGCAGCCAGATGAACCTGTCCGGCTCGTCGTCATCACTAACCAGCGACGCTAGCACCAAGGCTAGCACGGTTAGCCTGCGCAGCTACGGCATAGGTGGGGCCCATCTCCACAAGAGGATCCTACTCATGACTAGACAGCACAGCCGAGGTGCGAGCAGCGACAGGGAGGGAGAGCACGAGGAACCAAGCCCGCAGAGCAAGCAGGCGACTCAGGCAGGAGAGCAGAGACGAGGGAGGTGGAGGTGCAAAGTCCAGCATGGGGCTACAGGGCTAATGCTCACAGCTAGGCCGCTAAGTCCCGCTCAACAATGCACGGAAGAGGGTCCGGTTTCCCCGACAGCTCCCCAACCGCCGAAGACTACCATGAGAAAACGCATGCTGTCTCCATTTAAGACGCTAAGGGAGCGGAGTCAGTCCAGGGAGAGGCTGGAAGTCCCCAGAGCAGCTCCAGAGCAGAGGGGGGCAGAGGGAGAGGCAAGCCCACAAACAGAGCCCAAAACCAGGCGGTCGCTCAGCCCCAATCCCTTCCTCTGGCTCTGTGTGGACAAGCGCACGAGGAGAAAGACAGTCTGATACAGGGACTTAAACAGAACTATGCCAGGACTAAACCAGGTCTGATCAGGTTTAAGCAGAATTAAACCAGTTCTTACTGTGTCTAATACATGCTTAAACTATGTCTAAACTACATTTAAACCAGGTCTAAACCAGAACTAAACCAGAACTAGGCCAGGACTAAACAAACTAAGCCTAAGCCAGGTCTGAATCAGGTTTGAGCCAGGGCTAAACCAGATCTTACTGCTTATACCAGGTTTATATTAAGTCTAAACTAGATCTAAATCAGGTCTAAACTAGTTCTAAATAAGGTTTAAGCCCGAATTAAACCAGGTTTTACTGCTTCTAACACATATCTATGCCAGGTCTATACCAGATCTTAACAAGGTCTTGACAAGGTCTAAAGCAGGACTAAACCAGGTCTTATTACTTCGAATACATGCCAAACAGGTCTAAGCCAAAACTAAATGAGAGAAGGACTAAAGTGTAACAGGAGAGCACCATCGGGGAAGTCCGCGCCCCACCTTTTGAGAAACATTGATTCCGATTCCAGATGTGTTGCGTTCTTGGTGTTGTGTTGAAATTGGTTTTGCGTTTTGGATCGCGCTCGTCTACAGGGAGCACACGCAGATGACGATAAGGAGGGCAGATCTTGTCAGAAAATGGAAAATGTGTTTTGATTGTTTTCACTGTAGAGTTTGTTTTTGTTTTGAACCAAAGCAAAATCCTATGAACTGATCCATGTAGCACTGCACTGTAAACATGCCCATAGTAGCTGAATGCAGATTGGTTTAAAGCTGCACTACCAGACCAGAAAATTTCATAAACTTGACCTATTTCCCCAGATACAAGGTAAACATGTTCAAATCCAGCTTTTTCTGATAACTAATCTAATCTAATCTATAATGTATGCCCCATTTATTTATAGTTATAATTTGATGTTTTGGTTCAAGCCGATTATCCAATCAGAAAGCAGAATGAGCCTCACATGACTCTCTCATTTGGGTTGCCAGTTTCAGTGCAATCCAAAAAAGGGTTTGAGAGGGACAGGAACATGTTATAAAGATGTAAATACTATCTTCTTCCTTTTGCACTTAGAAAATCTGATACCTCGCCTTTAATAGTGACGCACAAAAATTGAACGGAGTCATGAATAATTCAACTATGATGGGCATTTACAGTGTACTTACATTTCATCGAGCGCAGCTATTTTTATATTTTGGTACATTTTATAACTATTTTTGAGATTGTAAATACATGTTATATTTTTATAGTAGACGTTTTAGCACTGAAAAGTATCTTCAATTAAAGAGGGGGTATTAGGCCAAATACATTTTTTTAGCTTTCTACTATGAGGTTTTAGATCCCAGAAACATCCATGCATCTTTGAGTAATCTAGCAATCTCCCTATTTGAACCCTCCTTATGGTTAGCTGTAAAATTCTGTGTAATGCTCCGCCCACGACAATTCTCCATAAACGTACAAAAACATAATACAGAACAATACACTGCAAACCTGATGCACGCTGATTGTGTTGTTATAGCGCTCTGAAGGGGGAGTGGCTTAGTGTGGAGGGCAAAGGGAAGGCGGACTCAGAACATCAAAAATGAAACTGAAATTTATAAAACAATGTTATTAGATGTTTTTGGAACATTAAGGTAACACAGTGATCTAAATATGTAATGTGTTAGCAGTTATAGAAGTGTAATACTCCCTCTTTAATGAAATTATTTGTTATGACGCAAAACTAAATGTGAGTTTGCAGGTTCGATCAATTATTATTATTAAATTTCAGATTGTTTCTCTGTTGTTGTTAGAAAATGTATTGTGCAAACACTAGATGGCGGTATTATCTTGGATTTTAGCCTCACTCCTCACAAACTGTCCAGTTTCAATTTTGCAGTTTTGAACATAGAAAAGCTTGTTTCTCCAAGATAATTGTGATTTCTAGTACTTTCTGTCCCAAATCTGTGCTTTTTTTTATTTTTAGAACTTCAGTGTATACAAAACCATTATCAGAGCTTTTTAGCACAAATTATTTTCAGAATGGTAAGTATTTTAGAGGACAGCTTAGATAAGAATTCATACGTTTTTCATTACAAACGTTATTTATACATTTATTCATTGTTTTATTTATTATATGAAGTAATCAATATTAAAATCCACAAATGTTGGAACTGTCACACAGTGCGATGTAGGAGGATGGAAGGGCATCGGACACACAGGGATAAATAAGAGAATTGTAGGGCATCTGACACAGGAGTATAGGCGGAAGAGAGGGTGTCTGACATACTGGGTTTTCAGAGGATGGGAGGGCATCTGACACAGGGATACAGCAGGTTGGGAGGGCATCTGGCACACACGTTTTTATGTCATCTTAAACTCAGTCTTTTAGTTAATGACAGTGTCCCCTCTCGTCTCCAGGTTACGCTCTGCTGCCGCCTGGAAAAGCTGATAATTTATCCGACTCCAGTCACAGCGAGATCTCGTCCAGGTCCAGTATCTGTTCTGTGGACTCCAACCCCACCACCTCAGCAGACGACAGGGGGACCAGCAGTACTAGGATGTGTACTACTACTACTACTACTGCGAATACGGTGTCAACTGCAGTACCAGAGAGCACACCCGCAATATACGCACACTCCAGTCTGGACTACAGCCAACCCAGCACAAGGTGAGGAAAAGGTTCATGTTGGCTTGTTTGATTTGTTTGTTCGGTTTCTTGTTTAAAGGTCCAATGTGTAACTTTTCTGGTGGGGTCTGTCACCTGTTTGTTTTCATGCAATTGAAATGAAATTTTTACTGCCCACATAACGCTGTTTTCTGATCTGTTATGATGTTGTTTCTCCACCAAAACACATCTGGATCATTCACACAAATACAGCTGTGTTCCTTTCTCAAAGCAAAAACATGCTGTTCCACCGTGTGATGTCATGTGGTAATACAGGAAGTGCTCCACTGTGTTTTTAATCTCCATACACCTTCATTAGAATCATTTGGATTATTTCAGACCTGGAATTGACAATCTCGACTGAACTAAAGGTAAAAGGAGCCGTTAACACAATGACGACCACTATATGACATCAGAAGGTTGAACAGAGCATTTTGAGCTTTGAAGATGTAGACAGACTAATAATAAAGGATTACTCAAACGTGTGAATGAATCAAAACACAACTCCTGGTCTGTTTTTGGGGCGGTAACAGCATTCTAACATGGCTTAAAGCTCACAAGAGTCAATTGTGTGTCATGTAGGATCTTGAAATTAACTTCAAACCTGCACGCGTCCTGCACACAGGTCGACCCTGGTTGTGTCTGTGCCTCGTTAAAGAACTTAAAGGTCTTAAAATGGCCGACACATTAACAGCCTTCTCTCTCTCTGCTAACGGCTCTCTCACGCTCCTCTTTAGCCTCCCCCGTAAACGCCGCTGTCTGCCTTTGTTTATCGCGTCTTGGTGATCAGGACGATTGTGCCTCATAAACACAGACTATAAAACATCAGCGGTCCTCTCCTCTGCTCCTCCGAGGAGACGCCACCTCGTAGTAAAACAGGCTGCTTTGTAAAAAGGACGCGCTTTCATTGAGAAGAGCCCAGTAAAAGTATGGACATAAATGAGGCAGCTGGCCGGCGTTGATAAAGAAAGTTTGGAAGTTATTTTTGGTCATAAATCTGGAGCAGGTGCAGTAACAGAGTGTAGACATTACGACAGTATTTTATATGTGTGTTTATAAACCTAAACAGTGGTGCGGGCCACATGCTGAATGCCCCATGAGCCTTTGCTTGGTTACAGAACACCTGACAAATAACTAGTTTCATCTTAATTTCAGTTTGATTTATTATTTTAAATGGACGTGTGCCACCTACTTGCCTCCATGGAGATGTTATTGTTTTTATCAGGATGTTCCATGGCATGGCATTAAACTTGATCAGCAGGTGACACCACTAAGTCAAGGTAAGTTAGATCTGTGCAGCGGCGAGTCCAATCCCTGTAAGAAAAATGTAATTTACTAAATAAAGATAGATAATTTTAATGCCTGATTCAGGTAAATCAATAACAATGACAAGGGTGACAAGCAGATGGACCCTCCACCAGAAAAGTGACATGGTGCACCTTTAATTTAGATGGAAGGACCTTTCTCAAACATCTCTGCAGCAGTCATGGTACATTTCATAACTTTCCTTCAGTTTTATTTCACCCTCTTCCTACATGAGCCTTTGGAGTCCATGAAAACTGCATGAACGTGGGGAAAAAACTAAATGTATTACTTTTAGAAAATAATAATTTATAATAATTGCTGACAAGTGTCCCTGTGCCTCCTCCTCAGCTCCTCTCCTCTGGCTCGCGGCTGCCACTCTCGTGTGGCGCCCTCTCTCTCCTCGGAGGACCTGACCTCTGATCCCTCAGCTCTGGCTGTGGACTGTGCGGCCGACAGCGGGCGGGGCAGCTGGACTTCCTGCTCCTCCAACTCCCACGATTCCTTTCAAAGCCTGCCTGCCTCCTCCTGCCGCCCCTGGGACCACGGCACCCACGGGCACCCCCTGGCTCTGTCCCTGCCCCACTCACAGATACCCGGGTACAGACAAACCCCCCTCCCCGTGCCCATTGCAGAGTCCGACCTCAGTGGGCACGGCAGCTACGTTTGGCCGGGTAACAGTCAGCAGGAATCGCGGGACTCAAACCTGCACCTGTCTCGGCAGAGCTGGGCGTCGTCCAGCTCCTTATCGGACACTTACGAAGGGAATTACGGCACGGTGAAAAGGCGGAACACTTCAGAACACCCTGCGTCACCGACCAATGAGGAGGCAGCACAGAGCACAGACCCCGCCTACAAAACAGTGACCTCCAGCACAGACAAAGGCCTGATCGGTGAGGGAGATCACTCATTTATATTGCTTTAGAAAAGTTACAATTATATTAGTTTTTCTTAAATAAATGACTTCATGTTTAAGTGCCCTCCACTGATATTGCAAAAAATACTGCCTTACACTTGAAACGCTCTTTACAGGCTTTTTGAAACCTCTCAAAACTCTACACTATAGTCATTATTCGTGCACTCCACACACGGTGGTAGTGGTAGTGGTGGTGGTAAGCTATTATTGTAGCCACAGCTGTCCTAGGGCAGACTGACGGAAGCGAAGCTGCCAGTGTGTGCCATCGTCCCCTCCAACCACCACCACCTACACTCATTTACACACATTTACACACATTCACATACACTCATTTACACACATTTACACACATTCACATACACTCATTTACACACATTCACATACACTCATTTACACACATTCACATACACTCATTTACACACATTCACATACACTCATTTACACTCATTCACATACACTCATTTACACACATTCACATACACTCATTTACACTCATTCACATACACTCATTTACACACATTCAGCCAGTTGCCATTGGCGTCTTTTTGAATTTACATTAAGAAACAAAATTTAAATGAAACCACAGCACCATAGATTTTGTCACAGACTGGATATCAGTGGAGGTCATGTTTTAATAAAATATGTATAAAACGGTGTCACATGTTTGAGTTTTACACAAATGTGTGAATGAAAGCTCACATGAGGCTTTCTCAGCACATATCCATCACATTCATACTGCAGTTTACATGGCTTCATAATACATCATAATTCATAATACATTTTTCTTGTTTAGCATTGAAGACATCATTTCTTCCATTGTGTGTATTTTCCAAAGGCAGAGTTGAATTGACACTTTTCATAGATACACTTGAACATTATGTATTTGGATTACAAACAGAGATCATCTGTGCACTAAATGAAACCATTTCATTGAATTAGGGCTAAACGTGAACCAAAATTCTATGTTGTAATTAAAATGGAACCATCTATTAACTAGGACTTGATCAGGACTAGACCAGTGGTGAATTTTGGACTAATCATGACTTAAACTTGGACTAAACCAGAACTAAACTACGGTAACTATTCCAGGACTGAACTAGGATGGTTTTGGGACTATTTTGGTGTAATTGGACTATTTCAGGACTTAACCAGGACTAAACCAGGTCTAGAGCAGGACTAATTGAGGACTAAACCAAGTCTAATGTCCATCTCATTGGTCTTATCTGCTTTGTGTTTTCACTGCATGTTTAGATTGTGTCAGTAAAACTTCATCTTAATTTAATTTTTCCATTATTTGTTTCCCTCCCTCCCCTCTCTCTTCCTTCTCTCTTAATCTTCCTCTCTCCTTCTCTCATCCTCCCTCCTCCTCTCCTCTTCTGTCCTCTCCTCTTCTCTCTCTCCCTCCTCTCCTCCCTCCTCCTCTCTTTCCTCCTCCCCTTCCTCCTCTCACCTCCTCTCTTCCCCTCCCCTCCCCTCTCCTCCCCTTTCACTCATTCCTGCACTCCTCCACATCCTCCATCTTGTTTTGCTTTGTTCTTCACTTCCATCCAGTGTACTGTATCACGTCTCCCTCCAAAGATGAGAGATTCAGGGCTGCCCCTCCCACCCCTCCAGGATACCAGGGCCTGGCTCTGGGGGACCTAGCTCTGTCCGATGGAGCTGTGGCGGCGGCTCTACCCCGGAACCCCCTCCTCAAGCCCCCCGAGTACACAGTAGCCCTGCAGAGGAGCAAGCTGCTGCAGCGCCCCCTCCTGACGGGACCGGGGAACAGCAGGCCGGCCTCCATCTGTGTCCCCCCACACGGACTGGACAGTGAGGACGGTACGTGGGGTTTGGGCTGTTAAAGCGGACCTCTTCTGCAACGTGGACTTTTTAGAGCTTTTAACCATGTTATAGTTGTTTCCCCTTCTCAGTGACCCTCTGAAGTTGTATTTGGAGTGATTCATGCGTGTTTGAGCAGTCATTAATTGCGTATTTTCAATCAATCCACGTTTTCACACTCCCACTGCTCTGTGCTTCTTCCTTTTTTAAATGTGATTTTCTTAATCGATAATTCACGTAGGATTCCGCAGCGTCAATAGTCATTTTGGTCTTCTGACAACTTCACCGTGTCGGCTCCCATTGGGCACCACAGTTTTCTAACACGGAAGTCAGTGCACGTTACTTTTATTAAGTTGTTTTAGATCCAGATAATAAAATAATGGTGTCAGGGTGTCATAGATTAGAACTACAGAGCACCACACACAAGCACAATAGGTCTTCTTTACAGCATTAAAACATTATTCATAAATTATTCAAACTCTTTATAAAGTATGAACAAAACTCATTTCAGTCCTCTTCTAGGCCTAGAGTCACACTTAAGTCTGGCCCTGGTCCAGTTTTTCCTCATTTGCCTTATGTATTCAGAGCATCCTAATCCTTCACTACTATGAGTTTATAAGTGCTTTTCACAACTGTCAGTAGATTTTGTTGTCATAGTAACACTAACGACAACTATGATGCTAACAGCGCACTTCCTGACTCGCGGACATGAAAACGCTTCTTTGTGGTAAACTCTCTGAATTGGCTCGGTGCACAGCAGCTCCCGGCACACTCACTGTTAGTGTCACTTTCTGTCCAATTATAACTGGGCCGAGCTACAAGGCAGTAGGCACCTGTCATTTTTTTTAAACAACTGACAGTACAAATACATGTGTAATACTGTGTCCGAATGTCCACACTATTATTTAGGGGTCACGCCATTTTTAGGAGTGTCCGAATGTGCAGTTGGTGTTAAAAGAATGAAAATTTCCACATCTCAGACAAAAACAAATCCAGTGTGTTTACGTGAAATTCAGCAAAAACTCGTCTGATTATTATTAGTCCATAAATACTTGTGTGCCAGTCTGATCTGATCTTTATTTATGACAGAAATCAAGTTTTATTGGAGTTAAGCAGACTTTTTAGACTTTTTTCACGTGTTGTGAGCTGCGTGTCCGAATCTCTCTGTGAATGGGTGCACTGTAGGGGGCGCTAAAGAGTGCAGGCCTATGTAGTGAATGAGGGGTTAGGGATGAGGGTGGACATTCGGACGAACACAGCCATGGATTGTATTAAATTAATGTGTTTTCAAATCCTTTTATCACATTTTCAAAATCATAATTGATTTTTGAATCTGAATCGACAGTATGGATAAAGATGTGTCTGTTTCCTCCTCCAGATGAACAGGTGTCTGCAGTCTAGAGACGGACTCACAATGATGACCTCAGACTGACCCAGAGGCCGTCGTCCAATCACATCGCAGCATCCTCCCCCCTATCCACGGACCATCATGCACCGCTCCCTCCCCCCCACGGAAACAAATATCATCTTTAATCAACGAGAGAGAAAGACTATTTTAAAAACTCTTCGAATCAAGCTGAAAAACATGAACAAAGAAACGAAGGATGCAGTTTGGACTTTTTGAGACGCTCCACAGACCTCCACGAGCGGTTTCACGTGTACAGATTTGCGTTTTGTACAGTGTTTTTGCAAAGTGAGATTACCGAGCAGCAAAAGGGACACGAAGCTAGAGCTAGTTTTTAAAACAAAAGTATTATGACAATGAGATCTGTTCTGTCTTTTGCAGTCGATTCCAAAACAAGTTGAATGTAAATAATGTGAGATTTTAAAGGGTTTTACAGTTGCGATGGAAGAGCATCCGACTTAAAAATCCATGCACAAATGTGGCTCTCATATTTCAGGCCTAAAAAGCACAATTATGACAACTGGAGTAAACATACAGTATTTAGGACTAAGGACTCATTGCAATAATAATAAAGCCTTAGACTTAGGTGAAGTTTTGAGGACTCCCAAATGACTAATTACTATGGCAACAATTCAAAAATATTCTGAAATGAATAGCTAGTGCAAAACCTCATTTAAAAAAAGAAGATTTGAGTGAAAAAGTGACTGTTTTGGTTGTGTTAATTTCATATTTTTTACAATTTGAATGGACGCACTTAGCAAATTACAAAGGCTGCAGTTTTTCAAGTACTATAATCTCCTCCACATAAAATTTCCTGTCTTATTCTGCATAAAAAACTGCTAACCCTGTAGTTTAGGTCTTTTTATCAATTCTTCTGGATGCGTTTAAAATGTGAACTTTGAACAGAATCCTATTATTAAAACACAAATCCCAAATCTGACCACAGTGTCTCTCAAAATCACAGTTAGATATTTTCAGTTCTTCTTTCCAACATCAAAATCTTGAACATTGACACTCCAGTTGTCATGATCTTTGCCTGCTTTACCGCCTGAGATCTCCCTAGAGTCGTGTTGTTTGTGTTTTAGCACTTATTGTACTTTGAATTGTACTTTTTATCGAGCTTTAAACTCCACAGTCTAGCCACCATCTCCCCCTCTCCATTCTCTCATATTCAGGGCCTGGCAAGTTAAAGCTTCACTATGCAACTTTTCTGGTCACCTGCTTGTTTCCATAGAGTTGTTATGACATTACACTTACTTTCATTCCTGATATATCCAATTACAACTATTTCATATTACTAAAAAGCATATTTTTAGTGTGATCTGACATGTAACCTGGCCTAGTGGCATCAACCATAGACAATCATAGGCAGGAAATTTGGTTGCATCTCATTTGTCTTTCCTCGCTTCCTTCTCCTTGATTCCTCTTCTCCATCCTCCATGTTTCAGCTGTCAATCAAATGTGTCATATTAAGCGGTGTCCCGAAAAAAACCATGGAATGAAGGAGTGAACCTGAGGGAGGCTTCAGGATCAGAAACAGAGAAAAGAATCAAATTTTCTTGGTCTCAGTGAGGAGTTTAGATCCTCTCTCCTCCCTGTGTCTCCTCTGTGGGCGGGACTTCCTCACCCATTTCCTGCAGAATCGAGGAATCAAGGAGAAGGAAGCCAGGAAAGAGAAATGAGACGCAACCAAATTTCCTGCCTATGATTCTTTATGGTTGATGGCACTAGGCCTGGTTACATGTCAGATCTGTGGAGAGGTGACCTGGCTGCTGCGTTCCAAATAGGAAGTGAGCATGGGCACACCTCCGGCTCCATCCACTCCAGCTCCAATTCACTTGGTATTGAAAAAAACGTTGCTCCTTTCTTTGTAACTGCTGCTGTCCGACTCATTCAGACCATAAAATATTCGCATTTAACCTGCTCTACATGATCCTGGGGCTTTCATTTCACTTTTTTGTCTGTAAATTAATTCCTATTCCTGCTCCAAATTTACTCCTGTAACTGCTAGCCTCAGTGAGCTTCATTTGATTGGAGCTGAACGCTGTGGGTGACGGTCGCACTCCTTCAGTCCGCTTCTTTACACAGTCTATGATTATGCCATATACTGTGGTGCATTTTGGGCAAAGCACCGACATCTCCATGGAAACATGCAGGTGGCAGACCCTTCATTAGAAAAGTTACATAATGTCCCTTTAACCAAGTCAAATCGCGATAATATATTCCTAATTTGGGTCATTTCATCGTACGTACTTTGGCAGTGTTTCGGTTTCAGTCCAATCCCTCTCTCCACGCTGCTCCATTAACTTTGTATTAAAGCTGTTTTTACGAGCGCACAAACAAACGGCGTCCCATTGAAGAAAATCTAATATTGTTTTTATGGTTTTAGCAATAACAAAGTAAATAATGCCACTCCACTCGCTGTAATAACTGTGTTTACAAGCACGCGAAATTTTATTCTTTTTATTAGCAGCATTGGAATTACAAGCGAAACGAAAAGGCTCATTTGACCTTCTGAGTTTGTTTTCTTGTCCGGCCACCACACATCATAGCAACTGCAAGATTCTATATTACACAAAATGGATTCTTGTGAGCTTTAAGTCAGCTCAGTTAATGTTAGAATGTTGTTGTCTCCTCAAAAACGCACCCGGAGTTGTGTTTTGTTTCATTCACACATTTTTGCGTAATCTAGATTTATATCTCCAAAACTCAAAACGCTCTGTTCCTCCTTGTGATGTCATGAAGCTGTAGTTTTCAAGTTAACAGCTGTTTTTTTACCTTTAGCTCAGTAGAGATTGGTAATTCCAGTGCTGAAATTAAAATGGAGCGCTTCCTGTATCACCACATGACATCACAAGGTGGAACAGTGTTTTCAGTTTGAGAGAAGAACTCGGTCTAAATGTGCAGGGTTTGTATGTGAAACAAGTGTGAAAGAAACAAAACACAACTCCAGGTCTGTTTGTGACGAGGAAACAACATTTTAACATAGATCTGAAAGCGGCGTAACATTTTAAATTTGCCCTTTAAAATCTTAAATTGTTTAAAAAAGATATGAATTCTGGCAGTGTAATGTTGAAAATATAGTCACTGCCTTACGTATAATTCAGAACATTATTTTTACATTAACTATTCATGTTCTCTGTATAAAGAATTGACAAAACAACAGAACGTTTGAGTCATTTTGATCCGATTCTTTTATTCTTTTATTATTAGGCCTAGAGTCCGACTTTAAAAGCGCCATACCTGATTTTTTACGGTCTTTTCTGCAGTGGAAGTTTGCGGTCGAAGTAAGGCTACTAACAACTAGCATGCTAACCGCGCACTTCCTGATTACCGGACACGTAATAATCACATGCAGACAGTACACAGCAGGCTTATTTTGACCTCAAGAGCTGATTATACAATATATCTGACGCGTTTAAGAAAATCAGGTACAGAGCCTTTAAAGCCACACTACATAATTTTTCACTTGTCTCCGTGCTTTGTCGTAAGTTAACATGGTTGGACTTTGTGTTTTTAATTTTAATCGTGTATTTTCGGTGTGTGCAGTGCTCATGACGTTTACACTCCAGCCTTTGTACTGTTTCAAACTAAACCAGTTATTCGATTTTTTCCACCTCATTGTTTAGCCCCAAATTGCTGTTTTTTTATTCTTTTTATTTGTTTTTTAGCACAATATCTGGTCAAACTGGAATCGCCAACATCTTGATCACAAACTTGAATCATGAATTTAGTTTCTTTGTACAAAAAAAATTGAAATATTCTTTAAAATTCTGTATAGGTTTTAGCCATTTTTGTGCCATTTTTTCTGTTTTCCTGTAACTGCTGCTGTGCTTTGGGACTTGGTGATATGTTGAATTGTAATTTATTGTTTTAAACTTGACGTTGCTCGTATGCTAGGTGCACATTCTAGAAGCATCCAGTTGGTTCTCAAAGCTCACTGTCGCAGGGTTGTGGAAATTGCCTGGGTTGTGTTGTCAAACCATCGCTGCAAACTGCAAATTCACACCGCAAAAATGTATCTCTGGTCTTGTTTAGAATGACTTGAATTCAGAATTTGATCAGTTTTACTTGTATGACGTAAATATTGATACTTTGCAACTAATATCGTCGACATTCCCTGGGGAGGTGAAGCTAACTAGAGGCACTGCTCTGTCTGAAGCTCTGTTACTCGACTGTTAGACTTTAATCTGAGTCTAATCTGTCTAAAAAAGAACTGATTTAGCTGGAATTACAACAGCTTTGTGCATTGTGAATTCAAGTCATTTTAACTCTTTATATTTGAACTGTTCCAGATCTGTTTTTTTGCTGTGTGGATAGCGGTTTCTTTCCATTTCCACAGAACAGTTCTCAAAGCTACAGAGACTTCTTAAAAGCTCAAATCTTTTTCACTTTTTTGCACAACGTAAATCCTCATTTGAAACCACAAATCAGTATTATGAAAACACATTTGCAATAATAAAAACAGTATACATTTTGTAACCTGCAAAAAAGGAAAATCTTGAATTTGGTGTTTTAATGTCGTTTTGAGTAATTTTGACTCATTTTATTTGGGTAGTATTTTTATATTTCATGTTTTAGAATATTGTTGCCATTTCCAGATCATTTAATTTAGAAAACATGTAATGAAACAACTCTATTAATAATCAATCATTGCGTATTCTAAGCTATTAATCAGAATACTAACTTAAAGTAGCCAAAACTACTCAAAACAAGATTTTTTTTAACATTTTTTAACCTCGGCTCAAAACGTTGCCGCAGTTTTCCTTATTTGCAGAGCTCTTCTGTGTCCATCACACCTGAATCACCGTAATAATCTTTGTTTCTTGTACACATATTCTCCCTCGGTGTCTCAGATGCTCAGAGGAGCTGGGGGCTGCTGCAGGTCGTCTTGTGGTCTGGACTCACTTCTCTCTCCTGGATTATGTCTTTTACAAAGACAAACTGGCCGCCGATGCTTTCTATGTATTTTTACCAGGGACTGTAAATAGTTATTTTTGTTTAAGAGAATGTTTTAAAAAATGAACTCTTATTTGTCCAAGTCTACTGATATAAATTTGGACCATGAATAAAATGTCAACAGGATCTCTGTGTCTGTGGTTTGTCTTTATGTACCGATCTTATCAATAACTGGGAAACTTGGTGGAGTGTCTTGTCCAAAGGCACAAAAACAGTATGCATGTGTGTTTTTTCCATCAACATTCCGTATGATAAAAATCAAATTTGAATGAGTTTAACTAGAGATGCACCAGTTTAGCCTTTTCGGTTCTGATGTGTAACTGTGAACAGCAGCTATTGTTTTTAGCCTCATTAAAAGTGCTTACCTCTTCAGTGAAGAGGAGCTTTACTACATTAAAATACTGAGTGTAAAGTGTTGAAGATGGATCAAAAAGCCTGAATCTTGCATAGGAGATGAGTTTTAACAATACACATTTTCTAGAGAACTGAAACGAGCTTCTTAAAGATACAGCGTCCTTTGAAAGTCTCATAAAGAATGAATGAAGTCTAGGAGAGCCTCACTTGTGACGGAATAGGTTGGGTCTACTTTAAAGGAAGTGTATGTAGCTTCAGCTTTTATTAAAAAAAAAAATAAAAAAAAAAAGGTACTGAATTCCCTCCCTGAGCTGCAGAGGCTGCACTAGCACTGATTCAGGATTGGTGCAGGTGCTGGGGTTTAGGTAGAGACCGTTCAGATCAGAGAGATTTTAGGTTTAAACCAAATGGATTTCAGAATTGAAACTGGAAACCCAAATGAGAGATTTGTGAGGCTCATTCTGCTTTCTGATCATTTTCAGAACCAAAATCCGAACCAATGTTTTTGTAACGGTCACAAACTCAACAAATGGCCCTAAGCTCAACCAGACAAGACCCCATCTGTCATGGCCCAGCTCAAGGGTTTGGACAAAATGGAGTTCTCATGTGTTTAAAGGGGTACAAAAATATTGATTAAAAACAAGGGCAAAAAGCAGCTGTTGTGGCCACATGGTGAGAGAAGACACCTGGACAGTCTATAGCGGCCTACTGTTCAGCAGGTGAACCCCGCCCACAACCAGGTGCATCTCAATGGTCGGCTGGAAGCTGGAAGGGAGCGGGAAGAGCAAGCAGAGCACAATCCGAAAACACATGCACCTTTACACTACACAGACACACACAGACTGTACATAGACTGGTGTCGTCACATACTTGTCACAGAATAAATCAGCATTACTATTGTTATCAGTAAGAGGAGTTGATATGATTCCCTGAGACCACGCCTCAACCTCCTGCTCCTCTCCAGCCAACCACAGCTCAGCTCAACCACATCTTCAATTACCCAGAAGCCCTTTTCCCACAACACCGTCTGTCTCCGCTCTCTCCACCCTGTATCTCTCGTTCATCCTTGAGCCTGAAGACATCATCTACAAGCCTGGGCTGACCACCTGAGACAAAGCCCCCACCCAGAGTCTCCTCCCTCCATCACTTCTGTCCATATCCTCAATAAATATCTTTTTGTATACCATTGTTGTGGTGTGGTCCTTGCTGGTGAAAGACATTTTTACCTTGTATCTGGGGACACAAATGGATCAAGTTTATAGTTTACTGAGCAGAAGCACAGGTCTAATGGTGGAATTTGCGGTTTAACTGTCAAAATGCAGACATTTAGTCCTGGTTTATGGTTCATATCTGTAACTACAGGGGCCTATTCACATGGAACTAAAACTGGCAAAAAATTTAACATTTGTAGATTTTCTATTAGCATAATATTAGCAAAATTCTCTCAAAAATAGGAAAGTGTCTAGAGTTATACGAATTACTGCGCTCCATCTGAAATTTGAACCACACCTCTAATGTTCTGACTGAGGCTGAACTGTAAATAAAATCTAGTCCAAACTACAACATTAAAAGACAACATTAAAGGGCTCATTTTAAGGTGTTTTCTGATTTCTGTTCTAATGTTGTGTCACAAACAGACCTGGAGTTGTGTTTTGTTTCATTCACACATGTTTAACACACAAACCCTGCAGATTTAGGCTCAGTTCTTCTCTCAAACTGAAAACACTTGTTATGTCATGTGGTAATACAGGAAGAGCTCCACTGTGTTCTTAACTGTCACTAGAATCATTGAGTTGATTTCAGCCCTGGAATTGCCAGTCTCTACTGAACAAAAGGGAGTGACATGAAACAAAATAATGAAGAGTTAACAGCCTTATAACATTCTTAAAGCTCACAGGAGTCCATTTTGCTTAATATAATACTTTAATATTCTGAGTTTAAAGCTTCTAAACTTGTGTAGACATATTTGTGCGGTGTAATGTTGTACAATGGACTCCAGTGTTGTGACTTTGAAGCTGACTTTGGAGTAAGAAGGAGACAGAGGAATTGTGCTTGTGGGGCTGTAGATTTTTGCATATTTTCCTAAAAAAAATGTCAAAATTTGTAAAACTAAACAGTTTGGCTGATATCCTGAAGCTTTTGTTTTCAGCAAAAGGTCCAAGAATGAGCCCTGACCTTAAATGTGTTTTCAACCATCTTAAAGCCCTGCACCTGCTTCTGTCCCATGTATCAGAGCGAAATATCCTTCCTCCAGTACAGATTTATTGTATAAGCAGCTCCTGACACATCAGTACAGCCAAACGTGTGCTCATTTACACTCAAACCTCACATCTGAATCTGCTGCTGTGTGTGTTTAGAAGGACTTTTCAGTCACACCTGGGGGGTGTTCCATCAAGCCCACTAACCGCAAATCCTCGCCAACTTTGATAAGCCTCGCTAGTTTTAGCGAGAGTTTGGTTCCATTCCTCTTGCTAACATGAATCTCAGCTGAGTTACTAGAGGAACATCTGCTTCTGATCTGACCTCCTCCGTGGTAGGTTAACAGGCTTATTAAATCTGTGTTACAAAGAATACAGACCTGTAGTAAACAAAGTGTCAAACAAACAGTTCCACACACTTCCCGCCTGATTGTCTGTGTTGTCTGAAAATAAGGGTGACAATTTCTGCAAAAAATAATTTACCTTACATTCTTGGTCAGTTTTGGTCAATTTCCAATAATTAAAATATATTTTAGCTTTGGTCGAGTGGTTAAGTGCTCTGCTTGTCATGCTGGAGTTCTGGGTTTGGTTCTCATTTCTGACGATATTTATGCTCAAGTGAAGTATATGTTATATTTTCACCAACTTACATTTGTCACACTTCACACAAATGTGAATGAATGCCATGCCAATTAAACTACAATTATTCATATCATCATCGCACTTATATGAGCCAGGCCTAACATTAACACTTCATATTTTATGTGACATCTCCATCAAGCAATACAGTTAAAGATAAACCTTTACTTTTAAAACACAAAATGTAGGCAATTAATGTGCATGCACACACTATTAACACCACTCCTGCTCAGAGACAAGATTACACAATTTGACATATTAGTTGGTGCAAGTACTTTTACACATTAAAAAGATATGACAACTGACTCGACTGCTCTACAAATATGAACATTTGTAATGACATCAGCTGCACTCCTTGAGTATCGATTGCGTATCTCCCACGCACCACGCTGTGATTCTTCTTATCACTTATCGTGATAACGCTGACAAAAACATACTTTTAAAAACTCTACATTCAGCACTGTTATAGAACTTAATTTATGCATTTAAGGGGTCGGCAATCTTCTGCCACGTCATGTCTGTCGCCTTGATTATTGCAACTGTATTTCCCTTCTTTGTAACTGTGGTTTTATATTACTCGTACAGTTCCAAAAGTAATTTTTGTTCTGATGCGCTGAAATAATCTGCCCGAATCTTGGACATGATTGTGTTTTCGACAATCACTTGTTCTGAGTGGGCTTCTTATGTACCCCGTGCACGTGCCTAATGCGAGATTGGATAAGCCTGGTTGAAGTTAACTCCAATGAGGCGCGGCTGAACTGTGATAGTGGAATGGCTTCAGCCTTAAGTTAAAGCTGACGCTACTTCAAACGAGGCTTAATCACTTAAGCGCTGCTATGTCTAGCGACATTGATGGAACACCCCCCTGTGGAGCAGAAGGCGGGGTTTGTTGTTAACTTTACCGTTACAGAAAAACTCCACTCTGGTCTCTGAGAGTTGTGACAAGCTCTTTTAAACTCATCATGGTGAGTAATTAGGACGCTCTGAATGCAGAAGGGAAGTGAGGAAGAACTGTGGACCACTGCAAACTGTTTCATATGAACTACTTCTGTTTTTCGTGTCTTTAAGAGTAAGAGTAAAAATCAGGTACAGCCCACCACCTCATGGTGGGCTGTACCCTATGTCAGCAGTTTAATTCCCAGCTCCGACTATACTGTCATTGTGTCCTTCAGCAAGACAATTCTCCTTCCATGCAAAAATCCACGCTGTTTGTCAGTCCTCTGCATTAATATTATTTTTTATTATTTTTATTTTTTACAAGTAAGCCCCCATGCTTGTACTGACTCAAACAGACCACATGTTTTTCTCATTGGTTGATCCTCCTGTCAATCACACCCCCAAAAATCGGGGCGACAGGATACAGCTCCAGACCCCCTCGTCTTTGTAAAGTTTGGTCAGAATGTGTGGTTCTAGCTGGACAGGTAACCTTCCTTGTGTATGTATGAGTGTGGTTTGTGAGTGGTTGGTGAGGTGATGGGTGGGACAGATGGCTCAGATTGGCAGTATCACTTCCATCAGTCTGCCCCAGGGCAATCGTGGCTATATGCATTTGTATGTGTCTAAATTAAAACCTATATTTAAAGGGCCCATATTATGCTATTTTCTGATCTATGTTCTAATGTTGTTTCCTCATCACAAACAGACCTGGAGTTATGTTTTGTTTCATTCACATGTTTAACACACAAACCCTGCAGATTTAGGCTGAATTCTTCTCTCAAACAGAAAACACTCTGTTCCACCTTGTGATGTCATGTGGTAATACAGGAAGTGCTCCATACACTTTTACTAGAATTATTCAGATGATTTCAGTTAAAGGATTACTCAAACCTCAAATCTGTGAATGAAACAAAACACCACTCCACGTTTGTTTTTGAGAAGGTAACAACATTCTAACATGGCTTAAAGCTCACAAGAGGCAATTTTGTGTAATATAAGACCTTAAGGTTTGCACTTGAAGAACGTGTCTGTTTGACTTTGCCTGTGTCCTGCGCCCTCTTGTGGCTGCAGTGACCTTTGCACTCGTTCATATTTGTCATGTTTTTTGGAGGAGGATGTCTCTGCTGTTTCTGAGCTGACAAATGGAGTCTGAACCTTGGACCAGACCAGGACTTGGTTCAGGACTGTTCAGTGAACTCTGGGTTGTCTTTGAATGTCTCCTTTCAAAGTCAGAGAGGTCTGTGTCTCTCTTCATCTTCAATTCAGATGAAGCACAAGGGCCTATGTACCTCAATGGCATATTAAAGGTCCTATATTACGCAAATGGACTCTTGTGAGCTTTAAACCGTATTATAACTGTTCCCTCCTCAAAAACAGACCTGGAGTTGTGTTTTGTTTCATTCACATGTTTGAGTAACACTTTATTAATACTCTGTCTACATCTCCAAAGCTCAAAACGCTCTGTTTCACCTTGTGATGTCATGAAGTGGTAGTTTTCAAGTAAACAGCTGTGATTTTTAGTTCAGTGGAGATTGGCAGTTCCAGGGCTGAAATGATCCAAATGATTCTAGTTAAGGTGTGTGGAGTTTAAAAATACAGTGGAGCCCTTCCTGTATTACCACATGACATCACAAGGTGGAACAGAGTGTTTTCTGTTTAAGAAAAGAACTCAGAAGCCTAAATCTGCAGGGTTCTTTTTTTAAAGACAATACAGTAAAGTGTATTTACCTTGTTGACATGTTTGGGCTGCTGCATCTTCAGAACTGTCCCCGGTGTTGGTGGTGACGTGTCGTATATCAGCTGTTGTTACTTCCTGTAGGCGTGGTCAGCTGTTACTTCCTGTAGGCGTGGTCACCTGTTGTTACTTCCTGTAGGTGTGGTCAGCCTGATGGACCTGGCAGGTCGCTCAGACTGACCACTCCTCCCGTCGCCCGGTGCTCTCTGGAGAACCTTTCTCTACAGGAAGTAACAACAGCTGACATACGGCACGTCACCACGAACACCAGTGACAGTTGTGAAAATGGTTTGCAGCTAGCAGCCGAAATAAGGTAAATACACCTCCTATTGTATTGTCTTTAAAAAGAACCCAAGAAGTGAATGTAGAAGAAGACAAAATGAATGTTTTTCGGCTAAATATGCAGGATTTGTGTGTTAAACATGTGTGAATGAAACAAATGACATCTCCAGGTCTGTTTGTGATGAGGAAATTGCATTATAACATACAGTAGATCAAAAAACAGCTCTTTAAAGTGTATTGAATGAAATAACCAGACAGAAAAAGCACAGGTTTCACATCTGCCATCTACTGATACAGACAGTAGCTTCAAAGTCCTTTTAACTGACAACAATCACAACTTTGGGATTGAATAATGGAACCACTTTCGGAAGCGGTTCAGAAAGTAAAAAATAATTTCATAGAGGTTATTTATACTGACAAAGAAGACGGTGAACTTTGTGCCAGTTTTTGTTTCATGTGGCTAGGCCCAGTCATCACAGACATATAAACCATAAACCAACAAACAAACCTGCATTTTGACAGAGAAAAGGTACATTTTTGCCTTTAGGGGGCAGTGCTGCATCAATCTCCACAGTCTCCCTCCTCTCGTTCTTTCTCTCTCTTTTCTTGCCCTCTCTCTCTACAATAGGAGATATTAATCCTCTCTCACCCTCCTTTTTGCTTAGATTCATTCTGCGCTTTGCATGCAGTAATACATATACATACAATATTTATGTTACTTTGATTTAGTAAACCTTTAATTTTTCTAATTTTGTCACTCTTACAAACAAAAAACTCGCCAAGCCCAAGAAAAAGCCTGCTCCCGTCTGATCTGTGTGGCGTGTGGTGCACTTGAATGATCAGTGATGGTTGGAGGGGCTGCAGTGGATTTAGTTTTCGAGCCAAAATGACTGTGACACTGCTGAGGCATATACATGTATCACTGTGTTTGGAAAAAAATGAAATAAAAATGGGACGAGCGAAGTAGAGAGCAGTGGGAGGGTAAATGTTTTCAGAACCATGGCACTTTAAAGGTCCTGCACCATAAACTGTATATAAATGGACATCGGTAATCTGCTGTCCACCACGTTCCAAACGGTGAAGTGAACGCTTTGACTGGAAAAAGCATCATTCTCTGTAACTGCTGTTGTCAGGCTCCTCATTTTAGTCTTAAAATGTTTGTATTAACCCGCTCTATGTGATCCTGGTGTTTTTATTTCACTATTTTGTCCCTAAATCAAGATATGAACTTTAATAACAGACAAATCAGGCCGCTCCCTCTAGCATTAGCCAAAGGTTTGATTGATTGCTCTCTGCTAAACCAGCGATGCGGGCAGGAAGGGCCGTTACCTTCAACAGCTCACTCCTGTCTGGCTCTATGATACTTGCTGTCAGAATTCCAAATATGAAACTTGGCTCCAAATTTATCCCTATAACTGCTAGCCTTGATGAGCTTAATTTGACTGGAGCTGAATGCTGTGGGTGTCTGATTTATTTGAGAAGAATCTACCAGTACAGATGTATAAGCAGCTCTTGAGCGCAAAATAAGTCTGCTGTGTACTGTCTGTGTCTAATTATAAAGCGTTTTCATATCTGATCATCAGAAAATGTGCGTTAGCATGCTAGTTGTTGTTAGCTTTACCATGATGGCAAAACTCCACTCTGATCACTGATAAACTCATCATGGTGGATAATTAGGATGCTCTGAATGCAGAAGGTAAGTGAGGAAGAACTTTGGACCACTGCAAACTGTTTGAAATGAACTAGTTTTGTTTTTCTTGTTTTGAAGCCTTTAGAAATCAAAGCATCACTCCAGACAAATGTAACTCTTAATTGAGTGTTTTTTTTCAGTGTACAGTGTTTTATTCCCTTGCTGACACTTCATTATTTGATTAGAAAACCTGTTCCGAGGCTCTCCAGTTTAGCGCTGGTATTTTCATAGATACTGTGGACTATTACGACACTGTTAAATTGATATCATTAATAATAGTCATTCTCTGGCCCGGCGGCTCATGCATACATAATGAGCTCTATGTGTTCCAGATACAGAGGGAGGACTCAATTAAAACAAGTTTAATTACTTCAGAATAACAGGTTGCTACGGTAATGTATAAACATTTGTTTTTTTAAATAATAAACTACATAAAGGGCCCATATTAGGCTATTTTCTGATCTAAGTTAAAGTCTTGTGGAGTTGTGTTTTGTTTCATTCACACGTTTAACACACAAACCCTGCAGATTTAGGCTGAGTTTTTCTCTCAAACAGAAAACACTCCACTGTGTTTTTAAACTCCACACACCTTCACTAGAATTATTTGCCAATTAATTGCCAATTTCTACTGAACTAATGGTAAAAGGAGCTGTTAACTTGAAAACTATCGCTTCATGACATCACAAGGTGGAACAGAGCATTTTGAGCTTTGGGGACCAATAATAAAAGGCTACTCAAACGTGTGAATGAAACCAGAGATATAAACATTAATAAAGGACCAGTGAGGTGCCTTCTTTCACTGAGGTCACTTGCGCTAGTGTTAGGAACAGGTCTGACTGACAGCTCTCACAGCTTGTTGCTAAGTGTCCACTGCCAAACCAGCGACGAGTGTACTTTCAACAGCTTTATTCCTTATCGGCGCTCTATGATACAAGTGCTTAAATTTCCAAATACTAATCCGCTCCAAACCCGCTCCTATAACTGCCAGCCTCGATGAGCTTCATTTGACTGGAGCTGAACACTATTGGTGATGTCACACTCAGTCTACTTCTTTATACAGTCTGTGGTTTTAACCCAGAGTCTGAATTATAATTAAGAGGAGTTAATATGAGATTCAGGAGCAGGTCCACGCCTCAACCTCCTCCTGCTCCTCTCCAGCCAACCACAGCTCAGCTCAACCACACCTTCAATTACCCAGAAGCCCTATTTATACAGGCCATCTGACTGCAATCTCTTGTCTGTCTCTCACCATTCTTCAGCCTAAATACCTCATCTACAAAGTTCCTGAATCAGACCACCTGAGACAGAGTCCCCCATCCAGAGTCTCCTCTTTATTGTCTTCCTTTGTTGTGGCGTGGTTCTTGCTAGTGAATTGCAATTAATTTCAGAGAAGGAGGTGGAGATAGGGGGTAGGTGAAGTACAGAACAACAGTGCAAAAGTAGCTGGTCAGAACGTAACATTAACTGGAACCAAAGATGTGTCCTTTTACATAATGCATTCTGTAACATTTGCGATAGAGCTGACATACAAATCTAATAGCATGACATTTAGATAGCACGTGTGACTGGTGCACACTGGTTTGTGTACTTTTGTGAGTCATGATTCATCACTGCAGATTGGAAAGAACACTTTGTACAGTGGACAGTAGAAGTACAAGAAGTACAAGAGACTGATATTTCTATATTTTTATGTGGGGTTCGCTATGTCCAACCAACTACTGCCAGGTCAAAACAGTGAAAAATTATCAGTAGCTGAAGAACTGAATTTACTATTTAAAGTGAACCATAACCATCAATAATAAAGGTGTTAAAATAATAAATATCATGTCTTGGTAAAGTCCTGGAGAAGTGTGTACTCTGCACTTCCACACGCAGTAGTAATAGTTGTGCCTCGTGCAACACACACAAAATACGTGAAAAACGGTTGAAAAAAGTTGAGTGCACGTTCTGTTTGGTGTTTCAGATTGAGCCGAGGAGCCGGTGTGCGAGAGGCATCGTAAGAGCAGACACACAGCTTACATCACATCTCCTCTCCTCCCTCCCACTCCATCTGATCTGTCAACTCAGCAGGTGGGCCCCAAATAAGAAATACAACCGAAACGTGAGCAAGCTGCTTTTGAGTGGAGCACGGCAGCACACATCAGAAGAACACTCCCGCTCCTCTGTCAAAGCAAATCTGAATGACACAAGTGCTGTGAAATACGAGGGAGCTACTTCCACTGTGCAAAGTTAGAGCAGAGGAGGGGGAGGCCCGGCAGCACCACAGCAAATCACAAACGTAATAACTTAGGTAAGATACTGTGTGCTCTGCAAAAATATATGATCTACTCCATCGGGTCTTATTATAAAACATATAAGCCCTGGAGTTTAAACATCTACAAAGAAGTTAGAAAGTTTAACACTTCAGATCTCAGTCAGTGTTTTTTAAAGAGGGATTATTATACTTATTATACAATCAGCGTGCATCCTGCTAATGAAACTACTTCATATGCATCAGGTTTGTGAAGTAGTTATAGTTTTGTGTGGGAGCATGGGTGACGTAGGCTTGTGGGCGGAGCATTGCACAGAATGGTACAGCTAAACGTAAAGAGGGTTTGAATAGGGCCCGGGAGAGATCACTAGATTGCTCAAACATGCATGGATCTAAAACCTCTTCAGACATGTTTCTAACAGAAAGCTCCAAGTCGATTGTGCATAATATCTCCAGCTGGTGTAGATCAATATTGTGGTTTATAATTCTAAAATGTAAACAGAACACACACTTCTCCAATACTTTATAAAGATGTGAGTCTCGTCACAGGTGAATCTTCCAGAGTTCAGATGGGTGTGATTGACAGGTAGGCTAGCCAATCAGAGACACATGGTCCATCTGCGTCAAAACATGTCTGCTTATGAGGGCAAAAGAATGAAAAAAATATGACAGAGGACTGAAAAACATTTCTGCAGAATCAGTGACTCTGTTCATCTGAGGGAAGAGAAATGTGATTTTATTTGTAAATGATACATGACCAATGAGCTCCTTCTATTCACTTGCATCACTGCAATAAACAAATCTGATTGGACGATCATGTTTGGTTCTGGCTCGAGACGTGACAAAAAACAGACATAATTTGTCTATATAAACCAGTCAAAAGTTTGGACACACCTTTTTCATAGAATTTTTTCTTTGTTTACCATTTTCTGCATCTTATATACAAACTTCAGATATATGATACAAGATATATGGATTCATGTAGCAAAGAAAAAAGGCTCAACTAAACATCTTTTATATTTTATATTTCATTTCACCCTTTGCAAACATTTGGCCTTCTCTCAGTGAGCTTCGTGATGAAGTCTCCTGAAATGATTTTCACGTCACAGATGTGACACGTCAGGGTCAAATGTCAAATGCCAAAATTGCAAAGTAGTGCTCAAAGCAAAGGGTAAATGAGCTTTTTTTTTTTAAAGTTTGGAGTTATTTTGAATTTATTTTGTGTTTACTACATTCTATATGTGTCATTCATACTTCTGAAGTCTTCATTGAGAATCTACAGTGCAAATAATGGTGGAAATGAAGAAAAAAACATAAATGAAAACCAAACTTTTGTCCATGTGACAAATTGAATTTTTCCTTTTGAAAATAAATGAAAATGTGTGTCCAAACTTTGACTGTTGAACTAAATCCTCAAAATAGACCAGTTTTCTTCAGTTGTATGCTCATATGAAACAGTGTGTGACCCTCAGGCCTCACTGAAGTCCTGTCTGAAAACTTTCACTTCCTCCTGTTTGGTCCGGACTCGTCACCTCTTCATCGAGCTCATGCATTTGAACAGCCACAGATGCAGAGCTCTCAGGTCGTATGCATGACAAACACTTAGTGTTTTTTATGAATATATCAGCACAAGGCCTTCTGGATTCTGCAAAACTGTGCTTGAGAATACACACATTTGAATAGAAAATGAACTAGAACTTGGATTATTCTTTCCCAAACAGACTGCGTTCAGCTCCACAGCAAAGTCTAAATAAAAAGTGTTGAGTTGGCTGTTGTAATGATGTAATCATATGCTAATGAGTCAGTGACTTGTAGGAAATAAGGTTTAGAGTGAGATAAAGTGTAACAAGTCAGTGACGTGATGAAGGCACAGTCTGTTTGTCTCTCACCGGGGCCTCTGACTCTCAGGCTCTGGTGGAGGTGGAGAGGAGCAGTCTTTTCCACTCACATTAAATCCAAATAGATTCTACTTAAAATCTCAGAGACTAACATTAGACTCCATGGAGAGCTGAGTTTGGCCCACAGGCCCCTTTGTTCCCCCTGTTTGAGAGGCAAAGGTAGCAGGTCTTTTAAGGGTCCTCACTGAAGGATTTCTCCATGTGAGAGGCCTGGAATGTTCCACAGTATGACATTGACTTAAAATGCTATGACCAGCCTCCTCTTGTGTACCAGAGCTAAACAGCCAAGGTTTGAACATCGCCAAAACGTTTGAGCTCTGCATGTCTTCATCAGGGCGTCATGTCTTTCCTTCTTTAAAGGAGATGTTTTAAATCAAACTTTCATGGGCTGCAACCCTGTTATAACTGTCTCGTCATCATTATCTTACTTAGAGTTGAATTTTCATTTGGCTCATGCAAGTTTGAGTACTCCTGTAGTGTCCTACATTTGAGGCTGGAGTGCTCTGAAAATGTCTGTTTTCACCTACCCCCTATCTCTGCTTACTTGAAGGACCTACAATTATTTAAAACATTCAGACTCGGGTCATACATACTGTATGTGATCAAAAATGTCACATTAGACATTTTTCAACAATCAAAACCAATAAATGAAATTTAAAATAAAATGATTTTTGAACAAGACTGCACTTAAGTTCCAGTGACATCTGCAGGTAATACTTACAACATTAACAAGAGGGCCCTCGCAGTGACATGAGGGCCCTCGCAGTGACAAGAGGGCTCTCCTCTGCAGTGTAACACTCATGCTCTTGTTAAAAACAGACACTGAGGATGTGTCTCTGAGTGTCCCCTAAAGATGCTTTGTCCCATTTGAGTGTCCTCTGTCCTGGGCAACACATCCTCTGTCCACAGCTCGTCCTCTGTTCTGGGCAGCTCATCCTCTGTCCTCTGTCCTGAGCAGCATGTCCCCTGTCCTGGGCAGCGTGTCATCTGTCCCGGGCAACTCGTCCTCTGCTCAAAGACACGCTCCACATTCAGAGACAGAGCGCACTAACATTTGTGTCCCAACAGTCAGGGGAAATCAACACAAACTCTCACATATTTGATTATGTGGTGCGACGTGAAAACACTTCCTCCAGCGGCTCTAGCATCGTCAGTTCCCACTTGACTTCTTTCTCAAGCACAATTTCACCACAAAAATAGGACTTTGGTTTTGTCTTGTAGCTATTTCTGATGTTTCTGTGTTTTCGTTTGTGACCGCAGAGAAAAGGGGACAGGAAAAGGACAAAAACACAATAAGACATGATTTTAATAGAATTGGACACTTGTATTGTTTGTGACAAATACTGGGACTGAAAAAGCATTTATGAAAGTGCTAAAACAGGCCTCCAAGATTCAAATAAATTAATGAATAAATAAACAAATACTTCTGGTTCAATCCCTGGTTTAGTACTGGTGAAGTCCTATTTGATCCTGGTTTAGTCCTGGTTTAGTTCTGGTTTAGTTCTGGTTTAGTCCTATTTTATCCTGGTTTAGTCCTGGTTTAGTCCATCGTTTAGACCTTGGTTTAGTCCTGATTTAGTCCCAGGTTTAGGTCCTGTAGTCCTGGTTTAGTCCTTAGTTTAGTCCCTTATTTAGTCATTGCTTTGTCCTGGTTTAGTTTTTAGTTTAGTCCTCATTAAGTCCTTGGTTTTAGTCCTGGTTAAGTCCTATTTTATCCTGGTTTAGTCCTGGTTTAGTTCTGGTTCAGTCCTGGTTTAGACCTGGTTTAGTCCTGGTTTAGTTCTAGTTTAGTCCTGGTTAAGTCCTATTTTATCCTGGTTTAGTCCTGGTCTAGTCCCTGGTTTCTGGTTTAGTTCTGGTGTAGTCCTGGTTTAGACCTTGTTTAGACCTGGTTTAGTTATGGTTTAGACCTGGTTTAGTTCTAGTTTAGTTCTGGTTAAGTCCTATTTTATCCTGGTTTAGTCCTGGTTTAGACCTGGTTTAGTCCTGGTTTAGTTTTGGTTTAGTCCTGGTTTAGTTCTAGTTTAGTCCTAGTTTAGTCCTGGTCTAGTCCCTGGTTTCTGGTTTAGTTCTGGTTTAGTCCTGGTTTAAACATGGTTTAGTCCTGGTTTAGTTGTGGTTTACACCTGGTTAAGTTCTAGTTTAGTTCTGGTTTAGTCCTGGTTTAGTCAATGAATTTCAGTAAAACTTCACAGTGAGTTGTTTTTTGGGGGCTACAAAGTTTCTCCCATCATCACACACTCCCACACACTCCCACACACTTCCACACACTCCCACACACTCCCACACACTCCCACACACTTCCACACACTTCCACACACTCCCACACACTCCCACACTCCCACACACTTCCACACACTTCCACACATTTCCACACACTTCCACACACTTCCACACACTTCCACACACTTCCACACACTTCCACACACTTCCATACACTTCCATACACTTCCACACATTTCCACACACTTCCACACACTTCCACACACTTCCACACACTCCCACACACTTCCACACACTTCCACACACTTCCACACACTTCCACACATTTCCACACACTTCCACACACTTCCATACACTTCCACACATTTCCACACACTTCCACACACTTCCATACACTTCCACACATTTCCACACACTTCCATACATTTCCACACACTTCCACACACTTCCACACACTTCCACACACTTCCATACACTTCCACACATTTCCATACACTTCCATAGTCTGTGTGTGTGTATTTATGCAGGTCCTGTCATATATTATGGATTCCCTTCAGTCGGGCCCCGGTGCAGAGAGGCACAGGCGGCTGCTGCGCTCCCCTGAGATCACATGCTTTATTGGGCTACGGTTTGTGCAAATGGAGCCTGGGTCTGGAGGAGGACATCCAAGGACAAGTGAGCCAAGGAGCCAGAGCCAATCTCAGGGTTCAGATGCGGGCTCTCTCTGGACGCTGTGGAGCACATTCAAAATGATACAAGGAAATAAAGATGGTGTTTTCAGGACATGAGTCTAGAAATGTGGAAACACAAAACACAAATGAATGAAAACTGTTTTAAATGACAGTTTGTACAAGTCAACAACAAAGAAAGAGAAAAACGCTTTGGGACATAGGCCTAAATGTATATAAAAGGAGCTGTTCCTGTTTTTTTCTGTCTTAAAAAAGTGAAAAACTAATTCATTTAAAACAGTTTGCCGTGGTCCAGAGTTATTCCTCACTTACCTTATGCATTCTGAGTATCCTGATTACTCACAATAATGAGTTTATAAGTACTTTTCACAACTCTCATACTAGAGGACACTTCCTGATTCTTGGACAACAAAACTCTTTATAATTAGAAGCTGCAGACTTATTTTGACCTCAAGAGCTGCTTATACAATACATCTACTGACTGAAGTTCTAATCTTGTGAACTTTTAGCCATGTTATAATGTTTCCTCATCAAAAACAGACCTGGAAATGTGTTTTGTTTCATTCACATGTTTGAGGAAGCCTTTTTTTGAGAGAAGAGAGAACAAAAATTTAATCCGCAGGGTTTGTGTGTTAAACACGTGTGAATGAAATAAAACACAACTCCCGGTCTGTTTTTGAGGAGGGAACAACATTAGAACATGACTTAAAGCTCACAAGACTCAATTCTCTATCATATATAATTTGAGTTGACATTTTTGAACAATGGTATGTGAGGCTCTGCAATTAAACCAGTTTCAATCTCAATTACAATTACTGCGCTAATCAATAACTAAGAAAAACACCGTAAAACAAATTGATAATGAAGACAAAACTGCTGTTGTGCAGGTGGAGCTCGGACAGTTTTAAAGTGAGACGTTCCGCAGTGTGAGAGCCCATTGACCCAGAGCCTCTTCACACCGACGAGGACCTGCTCTCATTTAGCTTCTTAAGTCGTTAGCGCGATAGCTTTTTAATTGTTGCTAATGGACTTTGAACAGTGTCCCCAGCCTCCCATCCACATAATAACACTCCACTCTGTTACTTCTTTGGACTGTCCTCTCCGTAAAGACTGTGTGTATGGAGGAGCACTGCTGATTCTGTGATTAGACTAAACATGCAGTGTGTAAATAGTAACTAGATACTCATTTTTTGCAGGTATCGATATAAAAAAAAGTCCCATTAACAGGACAGAAGTGAACCTTTCTTGAATCTTGAGCTGTATCAGAAGAAATATAAGAGCACATATTCAATTCAATTCAATTTATTTTTGTATAGCCCAAAATCACAACAAGAGTTATCTCGGCGGACTTCACAAAATTGTTGATTAATAAAGCAGAAGAAACATTCATAAATCAAAAATACAGAATGTCCAACAACAAGCAGGCAAATGGATGATTGTCCCAGCATCTCCTGTCCTTAGACCCTCCTCATAGACTAGTATACACCCATGGAGCACTATGGAAACTGCAGGACCACTGAGGGAGTACACTACAATGTTGAAAATCACATTCTGTTATCTAAATAAAGATTGTTTTTTATTATCGTTGTAGTATCGCAATCAGTATTGAGGATCAACAGGCTCCTACAGCTCTGCTCAAACAATGAGAGATACAGGACTACATTCAAACTATAATACTCCCTACAACTGTACAACAACTCACCCACTGCACCAGACTATAGAGGGACAGAGGAGATAATACTCCCTACAACTGTACAACAGCTCACCCACTGCACCAGACTATAGAGGCACAGAGGAGATAATACTCCCTACAACTGTACAACAACTCACTCGCTGCACCAGACTATAGAGGGACAGAGGAGATAATACTCCCTACAACTGTACAACAACTCAACCCCTGCACCAGACTATAGAGGGACAGAGGAGATAATACTCCTTACAACTGTACAACAACTCACCCACTGCACCAGACTATAGAGGGACAGAGGAGATAATACTCCCTACAACTGTACAACAACTCACCCACTGCACCAGACTATAGAGGCACAGAGGAGATAATACTCCCTACAACTGTACAACAACTCACTCGCTGCACCAGACTATAGAGGGACAGAGGAGATAATACTCCCTACAACTGTACAACAACTCAGCCCCTGCACCAGACTATAGAGGGACAGAGGAGATAATACTCCTTACAACTGTACAACAACTCACCCACTGCACCAGACTATAGAGGGACAGAGGAGATAATACTCCCTACAACTGTACAACAACTCACCCACTGCACCAGACTATAGAGGGACAGAGGAGATAATACTCCCTACAACTGTACAACAACTCACCCACTGCACCAGACTATAGAGGGACAGAGGAGATAATACTCCTTACAACTGTACAACAACTCACCCACTGCACCAGACTATAGAGGGACAGAGGAGATAATACTCCCTACAACTGTAGAACAACTCACCCACTGCACCAGACTATAGAGGGACAGAGGAGATAATACTCCCTACAACTGTACAACAACTCACCCACTGCACCAGACTATAGAGGGACAGAGGAGATAATACTCCCTACAACTGTACAACAACTCACCCACTGCACCAGACTATAGAGGGACAGAGGAGCTCATTCTCCAACAGGCTCCTACAGCTCTGCTCAAACAGTGACAGATACAGGACTACATTCATACTATAATATTCCCTACAACTGTACAACAACTCACCCTTATGTAACAGATAATACTCCCTACAACTGTACAACAACTTAATCTTAAGTAACATATAACCTTATGTCCTGTCAATCAGAGTATTTGCACTGTCGTTCTTGTCTCTTGTTTATAGCTGTGATTTTATAGTTTATTTTATAGTTTATTACTTATTTTTATATTTTATTTTGACTTGTACATATACATTTATTTTTATAATTATGTCTAATTTGACACGTGTCTCTTGCTTTTTTTTGCTACACCATCTATTTTTGTTACTCTCTGTTATTATTACCTCCGCCAAGGAGGTTATGTTTTCCCCTGAGTTTGTCTGTTTGTTTGTTTGTTTGTTTGTTTGTTAGCAAGATAACTCAAAAAGTTATGGACGGATCTTGATGAAATTTTCAGGAAATGTTCCTAATGGTAAATCCAACAGATGATTAGATTTTGGTGATGATCCAGAAGAAATCCTGGATTCTGGATCACTTTGAAAACTGAGCTGCTTGGCGGAGGTCTGCGCTCTCTGAATGCTTTTCTAGTATTATATTGTGATGTTTGAGCTACTGTATCCAAATCATTTCCCTTGTGGATCAACAAAGTTTGTCTAAGTCTATGGATCAAGTCTATTCCTTAGTATCGAAATAGAGTTTGAAATGTTAGTATCGTGACCACACTGCTTTGTACTGTAGTATTTTACGTATTTTCTAAATTAAAATCATGTTTACGTTTGGGAAACTTTGATGACACCACCTCTGGAGCTGTTCCGTGAGATCTGCCCAGTCTTCTAACATTTTGAAATTTTTATTAAGGAAGACATATGGTTCTTGTGTCTGTTATAGTTATAATTTATGACACCCGTGAATCATTATGTTTTCATTTGGATGTGTTAAAGGTCCTGTATTAAGCAAAACTGACTCTTGTGAGTTTTTAGCCATATTAGAATGTTGTTCCCTTCTCAAAAACAGACTTGGAGTTGTGTTGTGTTTTGTTTCATTCACACATGTTTAAGTAACCTTTTATTATTAGTCTGTCTACATCTCTAAAGCTCAAAATGCTCTGTTCCACTTTATGATGTCATGAAGTGGTAGTTTTCAAGTTAACAGCTCCTTTTACCTTTAGTTCAATAGAGATGGTCAATTCCAGGGCTGAAATGATCCAAATGATTCTAGTGAAGGTGTACGGTGTTCAAAAACACAATGGAGCACTTTCTGTATCACCACATGACATCACAAGGTGTTTTCAGTTTGAGAGAAGAACTCAGCCTAAATGGGATCTGTTCACGCTTCCGTCACAAAACCGGCTGACGTTTGGAAACATACGGATGACGACTTCCTTTGGGCTCTGTTGGCGATAGGAACTCCGACAAAATCTGGGAAAACTGAGAAAATGGCCCAGTTTTCTTCACCTCGATGTCATTGTATTCTTTTTTTCCTTATATAAATTTCCTATTCATTTGTCTATTATAATTTGTCTATGTCATTGTAGCGTTCTGTTATGTTCGGCAGATCAACAATTCCGACGAGCTGTCTGTAGGTAACACTGAAGACATGATTAGAGTCCCGTTCATCATGGAAAGCTTTGGCAGGTTGTGAAGACGCTGCTGCTGAATCCACGGTTTTATCACATGCCCAGTGTTGGGAACTACACCGGAAGTCGTAATGTTTCCAAACATCTTCCAGTAAGTGTGAATAGAGCCTATAGTTTAAAAAGTTTAAAAAGTTTGTGTATAAAACGTGTGAATGAAACAAAACACAACTCCAGGTCTGTTTGTGATGAGGAAACTACATTAGAACAGAGATCAGAAAATTCCGTAATATAGGCCTGTTAATGAAAAAGCCTATTGTCTATCGCAGTGTTTCCCCAAACTTTTTTTCTAGGGACCCATATTTTAAAAGTCACAAACCTTCGCTACCCAAGTCAAGAGAAATTATACATAAAATCACAAAATAAAAGGTAGCTTTGACCATTAATGAGAATATTTTACTGTTGACTGAGTGATCGTGTCTCTCTGAACAATTAGTATTACAATGAAAAACAGTAATTGAACCAGCAATAAAAGGTGTTATAAAGCACGGATGTAGGACCCAAAAGCAGAACTCAGCTAAGGTTAACAGATTTATTGTACAGATGGAAATGGAAAACAAGGCAGGGGTGTCCAGAGGAACACGAGCCACGAGAAGAACAGGGGAGCAAGAGGGAGATCCAGGGAGCACTGGGAGCAGAAACAACAAAAAATTACAAAAGGTCCAGGAACAACCATAAAACAGTTTCAAAAATAAGATCCAAAGAAGCATGAGCCACAAGCGAGTTACTGGTGTGGTAAACTGACAAACTGGCAGAGAGTGGAGGAAGAACCGGAGGAGTAGATTGGAGATGATCTCAGGTGTGATGATGACCAGGAGGCTGCAGCTGGTGAAAGGCGACTTCTCCCAGGGCAGGTGACACAGAAGAGAAGGGGAAAGGGAGAGACTGGAGCATTATGACAAAAGGGATCCATAAGTAGCCTATTTGGATGTTAAATGTAGCCCATTTCTGTTTCTTTTCAACATTCAATTGAACCAGCAATATTGGAACAAAATAGTCAATAAAATAATTATAAAAAGATTGGAAATTATACAAAACATGTCTTAACATTTTGACATTTCTAATGAGATAGGGGGGTCTGTGTGCGTTTTTGTAGCGCGTTCCAGTCCGGGGTGCAGGAGGAGAGCGCAACAAGCATATCAGGCGCAGCATTCAGTCCGTTTCTGTGCTTTGTCTTCATTTTTGTGAGCACAGAAAATCCCAGTTCACACGTATTTGTAGTAGTGAAAGAAATGAGCATAGAAATACTGGCCCTACTGAGGACAGGATATTCTGACCAAATGCTCTTTCATGACTCAGAACTGTATATTGCAGACTTAGATGCAGATCGTGACAAAGTGATCAAAAAAAAAAAATCTCTTGCGACCCATTTGAAGGTTGCTAAATAAACAAATAATGTAAAACACAATTGTAAAGTCTTTAAACCAGGCTCTGATGTGACTCACGTGTGTCTGAGTGGTTTTCATTTCCCAGACCACCTGAATGTTTCATATTTTGTGATTTGTGATTCTGGGTTTTTCCCCTTTGAAATCTTATTATGTTTGACTTCACTTTTGCCTCCATCCATAAATTTAGAATGTTTTTCTTTACATATTTTTAAAAAGTCCATATTGTCTGAAATCATGACATCATACTCATCATCACCATCTCTGGACCAAAACACTGCTGTGCTCCTGGCACACGCTCTCTGGGCTCTCTGGTGCTTTAGAATGGACGAGTGGCAAAGGACAGATCTGATTTAAACTTTGAAGAAGGGTCAAAAATCAGGCAGAGAACACTGATGAGTCTGTGTGATTGGTCTATCCAGAAAAATGAATAGAGACAATTCCATTTTCTCAGTCTGAGGAGCGAGTGAATAGTGCAGTGATTGTAAATCGTTTAAAGTAGAAGATAAATCCTCACAACTGCTCTAAGCTCTCTCTGTCTCTCTCATCTTAACCCCCCCTCCCTTTCTCTCTCACCCTCCCGCTCTCTCTCCCTCCCGCTCTCTCTCCCTCCTGCTTTCTCTCTCTCTCTCTCTCTCTCTCACCCTCCTCCTCTGTCTCTCCCTCCTCTCTCTTCCTCCTCCTCTCTCCTTCTCTCTCACTCCCTCTCTCCTCTCTCTCTCTGTCTCTCTCTCCTTCTGTTGTCACTCACTTCCTACAGAATCAGCCTTTTTGTTGGACCTCCTGCTGGGTATGAGCCTCCCTCTTTCCCACCCTGCCCTCTCCCTCCCTCTTTCTCTTTCTCTCTCTGTCTCTCTCTGTCTTTTTCCTATCACCTTCTCTTTCTTACACACACATACACTCATGTTGGTCGTCCATGCTCTATGGGGACTGTAATCTAAACCAAATGTTATAAACCCCATATAGTTGTGATGCTCTTCAGCCAAACACAGGGAGTTTGCGCTCCAAAAAAACAGCATTGAGTTCTATGGGAGAATGGGCCGGAGCTCCTGGGAGCTGCAGTACCTGGAGTGGCCACTAGTCCATCTCAAAAATGGGCTCTTATAGGTGTCCTGATCTAACCTGGCTCACGCCACACTGATATGTGTATCACTCTGAATTGAGTTTTACACATTATTCCTCTGGAAAGGTGCTGAAAGTGTTTAGAAAAAGGAGGGAATGATTGATCGAACCACCCCAAAGTGCCTGTGCACCAGTTTCTTTTTAGCCAATCATGGCAAACCTGTCAAAATGACGTATCCAACTTGCGCCAGGGAAAACCAATGCTGGAGAGGGAGGATGCCCATTAGCCAATTTAGCTGCTTTTGCAATACAAATCAGTGCATTAAGAGCGTATAAGCCACCATCACTGTCCGCCAGCACCACCATGTTTGCTTTGCTCTGTGTAGACCTGAGGCTTGGGGTTGTCATCATGTTGCCTGAAACTCCTGCCCCTGCCATAGAATCCTTATTATTAGGTCCACCACTGAGTTTGTGAACTCACAAATATCGTGAGAATCCATCTTGCTGTACAAGGTTAGTCCTAATCCACCAGGTTTTCCCTTTCCCCCTCCCTTTGTGTTTGTCTGTGTCCCTCATCTGGGAGGAGTCACCCACCTGCCTGGGAGGAGTCACCCACCCACAGCAGCACCAGTCTGTTTCAGTCACACACCTGAGTTCCATCTACAATCGAATCCTGCCTCCACTCCCTGTCAGTTCCTCAGTTCTTCCTCGTGTGGTAATTAGTTCCTGGATCCTTTCTGAAGATCTGCATTTATGAATGTTTTTTTCCTGGAGTTTTTGTAATTTGCTCTCAGTGCTCCCCTGGGTATCTCCAGTCTCTCCTCACCTGGTCTCCATGTGGCTCCTACTGAAATTATCCAAATGATTCTAGTAAAGATGTGTGGAGTTTAAAAACACAGTGGAGCACTTCATATTATCACATAACATCACAAGGTGGAAGACCTCCGCCTAAATCTGCAGGGTTTGTGTATTAAACACGTGTGAATGAAACAAAACACAAGTCCATGTATGTCTGTGATGAGAAAACAACATTAGAACATAAAAAAATGGCTTAATATTGGCTCTTTAATGTCATTTCAGACTTTGGTTGAATTTTTTGTTTTGTTTTTATTGCTGCTGAAAAACGTTGTGATATATTTTTAGCACTCTGCCCATCCATAAAGTGATTTGAGTCAGTCCCCCTCCCCTCCTCCTCCAGCACAGACCCCAGGCAGAGCTGACGTGTGCATTTCTCCCATACCAGCCCAGGCCCCCCACTGAGCACAGACAGCCCCATCACACACTCTGAAGAAGAGGAGGAGGAGGAAGAGGGAGGAGGGGCTCTAGAACACATTTAAAGCATCACTGCAGAACCTGGGTTTATAAACTTCTATCTGCTGCCATCTGGAGACTCAGTTACATGTTGTTTTCCATTTAAAGGCCCATTTTATGCCATTTTCTGATCAATGTTATTCTGTTGTTTCCTCATCAAAAACAGATGGAGTTTTGTTTTATTCACACATGTTTAACACACAAACCCTGCATATTTAGGTTGAGTTCTTCTCTCAAACAGAAAACACTCCACCTTGTGATGTCATGTGGTAATACAGAAAGTGTTTCACTGTGTTTTTAAACTCCATACATCTTCACTAGAATCATTTGGATCATTTCAGCCCTGTTCATTGTCAATCTCTACTGAACAAAAGGTAAAAGGAGCTGTCAAACGCAGCAAGGGCTAGCTCCAATTGTGGCAGCGGCAGCTGCCACTACACCTGCCAGTACAGCTGCCACAAATTTGTGGCAGCTGTCTCTCAGAGTGGCAGCTGCCGCGGCAGGTGTCTCTCAGAGTGGCAGCTGCCGCGGCAGGTACTTCTCATAGTGGCAGCTGCCGCGGCAGGTGTCTCTCAGAGTGGCAGCTGCCGCGGCAGGTACTTCTCATAGTGGCAGCTGCCGCGGCAGGTACTTCTCATAGTGGCAGCTGCCGCGGCAGGTGTCTCTCAGAGTGGCAGCTGCCGCGGCAGGTGTCTCTCAGAGTGGCAGCTGCCGCGGCAGGTGTCTCTCAGAGTGGCAGCTGCCGCGGCAGGTACTTCTCAGAGTGGCAGCTGCCGCGGCAGGTACTTCTCATAGTGGCAGCTGCCGCGGCAGGTACTTCTCATAGTGGCAGCTGCCGCGGCAGGTACTTCTCATAGTGGCAGCTGCCGCGGCAGGTGTCTCTCAGAGTGGCAGCTGCCGCGGCAGGTGTCTCTCAGAGTGGCAGCTGCCGCGGCAGGTACTTCTATGTGTGGCAGCTGCCGCGGCAGGTCCTTCTATGTGTGGCAGCTGCCACAAATTTGTGGCAGCTGCCACAAATTCGTGGCAGCTGCCACAAATTTGTGCTGGCAGGTGTAGTGGCAGCTGCCGCTGCCACAATTGGAGCCTGCTGTCTCTCGTCAAACGTGTGAATAAAACAAAACACAACTCAAGGTATGTTTTTGATGAGGTGACAACATTCTAACATGGCTAAAACCTCACAAAAGTCACACATTTTTAATATAGGACCTTTTAAACCATTTCAAATGAACTAGTTTTTAAGACCGTAAAAATCAGACCCTTTTAAGGAGGTCCTGAGTTTGATAGATGGAGTTTGCATGTTCTGCCTGTGTCAGTGTAGTCTCTTTAGTGTGTCAAGACATTTTCATAAAGAATGTACATAAAAAATATACAGTATGGACATAGTCAGTGGCTTCATGAGTTCAGACTGACTGTAAGGTACTCACCTGTGTGTGCATAGTGTTTTAATAGCATCATCTACTATAGACATTTTTTTTGGCAACTTTAATACAAACTAGGCAAATTTGCAGCTTTCTTTTCAAAAGCATCTAAACCTAAATGTGTGCTGCCTTCAGTGGTCTCTGCAATTTCAAGTAGGACTGCCCTGAGTACAGACAGGTGTTTCTGATACAAACACATGGCTGCAGGGGCGGAGTTTAAAGTGTGGATACCTGTTCGACCAATCATACTGTGCCTTTACACCTCCAGACCCCGCCCCTCTTCCACCCTCACTCTCCCCTGAAACCAGGCAAAGAGTCTAATAGATTTGTTTGTGAAAATTTCTTTTCTGTGGCCTAGACACTGGTGGAGGTGAAGAGGAGGAGACGGAGAGGCTGAGGGTTCTGGAGATGATGGAGGGGAGAGAGAGAGTACAGTTACTATATGTAAGTAGCTCTCTGCTCCTGACAGGTTCCCCCAGCTGCTGTGGGTGAAGGATGAGCCAAATGCTGAGAATGAATTTCCCCCATGAGTGATCACCGTTAAGGTTAGGGTTAAGGTACACTTTATTGATGTGCATCCTTCAGTGCAGTACTCTGGATGACTCTTTCACACGTTCACCTCATCCCACCTTGTACATTTCCACTGAAACACTTTACTCTAACCTGGGATTTGCTTTCTCCAAACCATGGCCTTGTGAACCTCAGTACGGGGAAAGACAGTCCCATGTGTGAGAAAGGTAAACAGCCCTTTACCTTGGCTCACACATGGGACACACATGGAACATTTACACCTGGAACAACAACTTATCAGAGACATGTCACAGCAGTCAGTGACTCCTCTGGTGAGGGCCGAAGTGCTACAACCTAAACATGGGAGTTAAATAAGCTATTTAGCTTGTTACCAATTTGTTCTATTAGAAGAAAACACAATGTTTCTGTATAATGAGAAAACAAAATGAATCTTCTAAATACAGTGCAGCTGTGTTTGGTACGGTGCCATTCTGTTCTACTTATTGGTGCAAAGACACTGCCTCCAGTACTGTGTGTGTCATATTATTGTGAGTATTATAGCATTAAAACGCTTCAACTAGGCCAATGTTTGAAGCAGTTCAAGTGCAGGTGAAGCTGGTTAGAGGCAGTGCTTCTCAAACTGTAGCTCAGGGTCCAAAATGATGGCCACAGATATTTTAGGTCCACAGAACAGAACAGAACAGAACAGAACAGAACAGAACAGAACAGAACAGAACAGAACAGAACAGAACAGAACAGAACAGAACAGAACAGAACAGAACAGAACAGAACAGAACAGAACAGAACAGAACAGAACAGAACAGAACAGAACAGAACAGAACAGAACAGAACGTGATGTTAAGACTGAACTGCGTCATAAGTAATAGAGGCAGTTTCATGCTGAGTCCCATAGTGCATCACATGAACACAAAGCTACATTATAACCCTGTACTGGACACTGTTTATGGGACCAAATGATTTAAAAACCAGGGTTTAATCATATATAATAATATAGATTAAGAGTCTAAATGCAGAATAATTCACCTGTAAACCCACCAAAACATTGGAAATGACATCTGTTTTCAACCAAATCTCCTGGGGGATTGGATGAACCGAGCCTGTGTGATTCAATTGCTTAAAAATGATAATAAACAAAAGGATCATTTTGTTTAAAAACTGTGACACCCCCTGGCAGCCCCTCCCATACAAGTCTAGCTCCACCACTGCACACATCCTCTAGTGTCTCTGTGTATGACATTGTCAACTGTGAGTGGTGAAAACAATGTGGAATTTGTCTTTATTTTGAAGGCCCGCAATGTCACTGAAAGAAGATCCCATAACTCCCCCTGATGCCCTACCTCCCGAGCAGAACAATGAAGAAGGTGGTCGGGCTGTCAGGGCCAGCAGCACATATAGATTATAGCTGATACCACTGGAGAGTATTTGTATTAGTATCAGTGAATGTTAACATGCAGATGGTATTAAATACAGCTGTATAGACATTGTGAATGTATAGATTAGATACCTCTGCTTAATCACTGTTCTGTTCTGATGTTGTAATTCTCCAGATGATAGACTAGGTGCACAGGAAAATGCCAACTTCCGGATTCTTGACCGGAACTTGGGTTATTAGCACTTGGTTGTTATTTCGTGTGGCTATTTTAGACGGCACATGGAAGGCTAAATCAATGATCCTTTTAAGTTAAGGTGTTAGGCAAATCACGTGTTTGTTTAGTTTTAGTTGCGTATCAACCTACCTTACCATCTCTTTGGAAATAAATGGGTCAAAAATGGACAAAGACGCTCGTTTGGAGGTGATTTGTGTGCGGTTTGTTTGAATGGAAAGAGCACTGCTGCTAACTTTATCCATGTGATTTTGCACCCTGTTTGTAACATGATGCAAATAATAAAACGATTTACCAGGTACATTTTAAATGATTAAATGATTGTGTGAAAAAAACTCAATTGCCTCATACTGAATATACTAAACACTTGTTTTAAGACTTGTTTATGAGATATTCTATTTTTTCCACCATCATAGTACCAGTGTCCATTCTACTTATTTAAATAGGAATTATTCTTAACCCTGGTCAGCTCAGATTGTCTTATTGATACTTTTTCACTTCACTTATGCAATGTCAATGAACCAAATACAAGAGTGAGTTATTAAGCATGATCACGAAACCAAATTTGATCACTTTATTTCAGTAATGGAATGAACACATGTATCCACACATATTCAATCAGAATATTTCAGGCGTTCATGTAAGAAAACTTGACTTGTGTAATCTGAAATAAAACACTATGAGCAGATTATACTCGAACATTGAGTCATATTTTGTGACATGTACATGTTAAAACCTGTTTCAATTCTGTAGTATAAACCCCAATACTGACAACAACAAGCTAAACAAAATGCTTTAACAAATATGACTGTCTTACGCTATCATAAACAGAGAAGTAACAAAATCAGTTTAGCTGTGATGGTGGAGGCAGTAAGTGTTATTTTTACTCCAGTGATATTATTGCATTACTATAGATCCATCTTCTTCTTGACAGACAGATCAGAAAAGCATCTTCAGTGGGTTTTGTACCGTGTTCCTGTAAATTCATAATTGTTTCAAAATATTCAACAACATAACAGCCTTGATATTATCAGTAATAAGCAATGATCTTACTCCCCTTGTTATCCTGGAGTCTTGTTTAGTAGTGATGAAGACGAGGACATGTATGTGTCCATGTGAGTAACAGATGGAACCTAGAATGGATTATTATTTTAATATATCAAGAAAGGCAGATTTATTCTTCTGACTCACCATTGCTCTGGCCTGGTCCAGCTCTGTCCTTCAGCACAGCAGCAGATGGAAGATCATCACACTGAAGGGACAGCACCCAGTGAATGAAATATTCATTTTTTATACTTATAGTAAATGACATTTTAGTCAGTTGTGTTTTAGGACAAGGATTTTTGTACCAGCAGCACAGTTAAATAGAACTAAACTACTAAAAAGACTGTGGTGGTTGATATTGCTACAATTACAATATTAATCTAGGTTAAATACAAAGTCATTCAGTGTCACAATGGAAATAACAGTGAAGCCAGTGAAGTATAAGCCTAAGGTCAGTGTAAGACACTTAGAACTAACTTAGTGCAATCAGAGGGTCATTAACTCTTAAACTAAAAATATACGCTCTTAAAATGTAGTTTATACTTAAACACAACATGAATATTTCATGCGATCATGAAGACAGATTAAAATAGTTTGAGACCTTCCATACGTTTAGTATGAGAATCAACCCACCCCACTGACGAACAAGTGCCGTTTGTGAACGTCAGGCTTACCTTGTGATTTCGCTGATATTCAGATGACACTTTCATATTTGAAGACGGTGCTGTTCCTTTCTCTATTACAATCCCATTGTTGCTTCTATGAAGACTAATTACACAGACAAAGCTGAAAAAATGATTGCGAGAGAAACCACCTCCCGCATTTAAACCACGGCACAGTGCTAACCGGAAACAAGTCACCCAAGAGCAGCCTGACCATGATTTTTGATATATCCAATTTACATTAAATTCAGTCTGAAATGACCAAGTACCCTGCATACACTCACACAACCAATTACCTAAATCAATGCCTGAGCACTAGAGACAGAATGGACACATGAAGTCAACTTTAAAGGAATGGCAAGAGAAATTTTATTTATTTATTTTACATATTTTATTACTTGGTGATTTTGTTCTATTATTCTTTGGTTTTCATTTTTGTGCAGTTGGACTTCTCTGTGGAGGAGGTTGTACAAAGACTCCCTGTTCACTTCCTTCTGGACCCTATGGTGGTAAAGGAGGATTTGGGCTCTGTGGTGGTAGAGGAGGAGTTTGGCTCTGTGGTGGTAGAGGAGGATTTGGGCTCTGTGGTGGTAGAGGAGGATTTGGGCTCTGTGGAGGTAGAGGAGGAGTTTGGCTCTGTGGTGGTAGAGGAGGTGTTGGGCTCTGTGGTGGGCTCTGTGGAGGTAGAGGAAGATCTGGGACCAGGCTGGACTGCAGTTCCATGGCCTTGATTTGACGCCTTACATGAGCCAGTGAAAAGTGGGGGATGTACCCAGGGCTGCTCCTCACGTGCTTCATGGCATCAAACCAGGGACATGTGGCTGCAGTCCCCTTCTCTGTCCCCATTCCAGGTGATGGATTGAGCAGCTCCTTTAAAAGAGAAATGTACTATTTGTTAGCAGTCCCACTTCCAACAGCTGCATGTTTGATGCACACAGTATGTATTGTTGTAATGATAAACTCTATTGACCAAATAGTGAGTTTATGACAGTAGCTGTAACAGTCACCATAGTGCAACCCACTTTCTGCCATATACCTTGTTTTTTTTTTTTTTTTTTAGTTTGTCCCATTATATACTGGCCTGGGCGACAGAGACCCTCCCCTCCAGACACATCTCCTGGACAACATACATTATGGTCTGATTTCTTTGGAAACTGTGAAGAAGAGTCCTAAACAATTCAGAGAACAGTGGGATTTCATGGTTTGGTGGATTTTACTCATTTCCAAGCAGCCTTCATCTTGTATCACCTGCCACAGAGTAGTAGAGAGTAGAAGAGTAGAAAACTTTATTGTCACAATACAAAGTATAGCGAGATGTTGTTTGGAGCAGCCAACAGATGCAAAGAAGACAGTAAGTAAGTATAGAATTAATATAGATAAGAATAGCTTGTAGAGATAAAAATATAGGTACCATTACAGCAATATATACAAGTAAGTAAGACTATAAAACAGTAGAAATATGTACAATTACACTATCAAACTACAGATAAATAATATAAATAATAATATAAGGTGCAGGATATGCTAGCAGCAAGTGGAGTGCATGACAGGGTCAGATAGCACAGACACAATAGTCACATTGCAGAGTCTCAAGGTATTGCACAATAGAGACACAATTGCACAGTGTCCAGTGTGGTCCCTTGCAGCAGGGATCCAAGTCAGTGAGTGAGAGTAGCGAGACCTGACGTGGAGAGGGGGGAGCAGGTGTCGTATGGGGGGGCAGGTGTCACAAGGAGTTCAAGAGTTTGATGGTGGTGGGGTAGAAACTGTTCTTGAGTCTCGTGGTCCGGGTGCGCTGTGTCCTGAAGTGCCTGCCGGATGGCAGCAGAGTGAAAAGTCTGTGCCCAGGGTGAGTATTGTCCCTGAGGATGTTTTTTGCTCTGCCCATACACCGTGTGTGGTGTATCTCCTCTAGTGTAGGGAGCTGGGTACCGATGATCCGTTGGGCGGTCTTAATGATGTGTTGTAGGGCCTTCTTGTTGTTGGAGGAGCAACTGGAGTACCAAGCTGTGATGCAGTGTGTGATGATAGATTCGATGGTGCACCGGTAGAAGTTGATGAGCAGTTTTTGAGGTAGCTGTACCTTCTTCAGTATCCTCAGGAAGTGTAGCCTCTGAGCGCCCGTTTTGGCCACTGCAGAAGTGTTTGTGGTCCAAGACAGGTCCTGACTGATGTGCACTCCCAGGAACCTGAAGCTCTGGCCACCTCTACTGTCTCCCCTCCGATGCTGATGGGTTGGTGGTTGCCTTGTCGTTGTCGTCTGAAATCTAAGATAACCTCCTTTGTCTTCTTAGAGGTCAGGGCCAGGTTGTTGTCCTTGCTCCAGCGTGCCAGGAGCTCCACCTCCTCCCTGTAGGCTGTCTCATTGTTGTCTGAGATCAGGCCTATCACTGTGGTGTCGTCAGCGAACTTCACGATCATGTTGGTCCTGTGCTTGGGAACACAGTCGTGTGTGAATAGGGAGTAGAGTAGTGGACTGAGCATGCATCCCTGTGGAGCGCCCGTGTTCGGGGTGATGGATTTTGAACAGAGTTTGCCCATGCCCACAGACTGGGGTCTGTTGCTCAGGAAGGCCAGTATCCATCTGCAGAGTTGTGAGCTGAGACCAAGATCGTTCAGCTTAGTGGCCAGCTTGAGGGGGGGGATGGTGTTGAAAGCGAAGCTGTAGTCGATGAACAGCATCCGCACGTAGCTGCTGGGTTCCTCCAGGTGAGAAAGGGCAGTGTGAAGGACCAATGAGATGCCATCCTCTGTTGATCTGTTTGCCCTATATGCAAATTGGTGTGGGTCCAGGGATGGGGGGGTATTGGCCTTGATGTGCGACAGCACCAGTCGTTCAAAGCATTTCATCACAATGGGCGTGAGCACCACTGGACGATAGTCGTTCAGGGACTTGATGGCTGCCTGCTTGGGGACAGGAACAATGGTGCTGGTTTTCAGGCAGGTGGGGACTGTGGCTTGTTCCAGGGAGATGTTGAACAGGCTTGTGAAAACTGCACTCAGTTGGCCTGCGCAGTATTTCAAAACCTGCCCGGGAATGCCGTCAGGTCCTGGTGCTTTGCGAGGATTGATGTTGCAGAGGGCACGCCTAACCTCATGTTCGCTTAGTACCAGGATGTGTGATGTGGTCTCTGTGAATCCAGCGGGGTGATGGGGGATGGGTCCCTCGTCAAAACGTACAAAGAATTTGTTGAGGTCGTCGGGGAGAGTTGGGTTGTGAGAGCTGGGCAAGCAGGGCTTGGTGCTGCAAACAGGTCTTCCAGCTGGACCCTGGTTTGTATCAATAGCTTTGTGTGACTGACAGATGGGTTATGATTAACTGATCACTGCACATACAAAACTGCTCCTGGTGCTTACACATGAGTCGGACTTTGGTCTCGGCCACTTCAGAAATGTTGCGGAGGGCGAGGCTTTTATGCACTAGCTGGCGCAATGGATTGTGGAGTGCCTCATAGCTCCTTAAGGCTGGTTAGGAGGCTCCTGAGGTTCCTAAGCTAAAGGAGCTATGAAAGGAAGCATGCAGGCTCCTTTTCCTAACTCACGCACTCTTTCCTGAATTTCCCCTTCGGGGGATCAATAAAGTATCAATAAAGTATTCGAACAGTCCTTTTCATGGCAGACGGTGACGCACATCCGGTTTTGCTTTAAGAAGTGAGGCGCTTAGAGGCCAATTTGACAAATTCGGGCCAATATCTTATTTAGGCCTGGGAAAGCACTGTGTTCTCTGCACTACAAATGGTTTGTTCTGATAGAAATACAGCTTTTTCATGATTGGAAGTGAAGTACATTTAAAGCCACAAAAAGTCAATCAGTGTATTTGATTTTTGTTAAAATTGGTATTTTTCTGTTTTGATACTGTACTGTGCTCAAAACAACATGGCCATTCATCATAACTTTTAAAGATGACTGTATTAAAGGTACTTCATTGATGTGGATACAATAGTTCTTCATTTGAATGGCAAATCCCACTGCTCTTTAGAAGTCTCAAAATGATAAGAACTGGAACACAGTGTTTCTTTTCTGCTCCCTTTGTGTAGACTGGTTTTAAAGTGATCTTTGAAAATCCTGATGACGAGCCCCTGTGAGTGTTGAACGATGTGACCATGTTACACACAAACCCTGCAGATTTAGGCTGAGTTCTTCTCTCAAACAGAAAACACTCTTTTCACATGTCATGTGGTAACACAGGAAGTGCTCCACTGTGTTTTTAAACTCCACTTTCACTAGAATCATTTGAATAATTTCAACTCTGAAATTCCCCATCTCTATTGAACTAAAGGTAAAAGAAGCTGTTAATATGAAAACTACCACTACATGACATCACAAGGTGGAACAGAACATCTTGAGCTTTGGAGATGTAGACAGACTAATAATAAAGAGTTACTCAAACATGTGAATGAAACAAAACACAATTCCAGGTCTGTTTTTGAGGAGGCAACAACATTATATCATGACTTAAAAGCTCACAGGAGTCAATTACGCATAATATAAGACCTTTAAACAGAATACATCTATAATTTGTGAGTCCATTTACGTTGGCGTGAATAGCTACATGTTAAAAACATGAGCGCTGTTAAAAACCTCTTTATTTCATATAATGCCCTCTTCTCCACTGCTCCTGACCTATAACCCAACCAGCCACCCATCCACAACCACCAACCCACTCCCACCACTCACCCAAATGTGCAGATTATTCCTCATTTTACCCTCCATCTCTCCCCTCTCTCCATTATGTGAACAGTACACTAGCTTCAGCGCACCAAAGGGACCTGCTATGGGCGCATACATCAAATCTTTCAAAGTATGGGTTTTTTAATATCTCGCTACAGCAGGCAAGATAAAAAGACCTTAACGGTATATCTGTGCAAGTCTAGGAGGATTTGGTTTGGTTGATGCTAAGTGCAATTTGAAGGGATTATTAAAATGGACGACCTCATAGAGTTAACCAGGCGTGGAAATGTGAATGGCATCAATGGGGGTAGTTTAGCGTGTGGGTTTCTTAATGAAGATTTGGATAAAGATTGAGAGAGCAGGTTAAGGGCTCGTCATATGTTTCGACTTGTGCGGATGTGGTTGTTCTCATTAAAATGCATATGACTGAAGAGACCATTCATTTCACTAAAAATAGTTAAAATGATTATAGAGAGAAAATTTACTTTTTGGAGATTTCTATCATGTTATAACGTTCCCTCATCCAAAACATGCTTGAGTAATCTAGCGATCTCTCCTAGGCCCAATAGAGGGATTATCAGACTACGCCACGTCACACTCTACTGCCGCTGTCCTGTCCTGTATCATGTCAGTGTCTTAGAGGATTTTAGCAGATTTCAGGCTGTCCTGGGGGGCGGGGCTAGGTGTATCGATCAGGTATGAGTGAATGTCCGTTTACTGAAGTTTGAGACATTACTTCTCATGTTAACCGCATCATAGATCCATGAACCGTACAGCTGTGTTCATAAACGAATAATCCGTCGATACAACCCCTCTTTACGGTTTCTCCCACAATACACTGCGACTTGACAAACCTGATGCCATGTGCAGTAGTTTCATTAGCAGGATCTTAGACATAGATTCTATATATAAATGGACATACCTTACCCGCTGGCTGCCACGTTCCAAGTAGGAAGTGAACCTGAGTGCGGTTCCGGCTCCATTAACTCTGGCTCCAATTGAAATTCTATTGAAAAACCGTTGCTGCTGCTGTCAGGCTCCTCATTTTGGTCTTAAAATGTTCGTATTAACCGCTCTACCTGATCCTCTGTTTTTATTCCACCATTTGTCTGTAAATCAATTCCTATTCCTACTATGGAACTCAGCTCCCAATGCGCCCCTATAACTGCCAGCCTTGATGAGCTTCATTTGACTGGAGCCAAACGCTATAGGTGACGTCACACTCCCTTAGTCCACTTCTTTATACTGTCTGTGAGCGAGATACAGGCTGATTGTGTTATGATAATGCTTTGAAGGGAGGGGAGACTCAGAGCATCAAAACCTTAATTGAAACTCATTAAATCTTTTACTATGTTGTTTTTGGTGAATATATAATTTTAGAGTAATAAAAGTAACATGATCATCAAAAAAACAAAAAAAAAACAAAAAAAAAACATGTTAAGTCTTAGCGGGTAATACCCCACAGAAGTGTAATAGCCCTTCTTTAATGAAGATTTGGATAAATATTGAGGGAGCTGGTGTTGGTCTTGTGGTTAGACATGTGTGCACTTGGTAGTTCTAATTAAAGAGAAAACCACACTGAGCCGTAGCCACTGACCAGTATCAGATAGTGAATTTGAATTTGAAGTCCTTAATCAAAAACAGCCAGTGATTTTTTTTTTTTTTATAATAAAAATGCCACAAAGAGGCAACGGTTTCACCAAAATAGGTTATAAAAAGCAGCCGTTTAGCAGTTTTTATTGCTCAAATTAACCTTGAAAACATGTATTCTTACTGGGAGCAGGGTCACCTCTCCACAGACCTGACCTGTAGCTTGATCCTGTGTTGAAATATTTCTAATATTTCATGTCACGTGGTAATACAAGTGAATAACAGCAAAATAGATAAGTTTATTGACACACTGTGGAACGTTCCAGGCAAAGCAATGACATCTCCATGGTGACAAGCATGTGGCGTACCAAAAATCTTACGCAATGTACCTTTAAAGAGAAAGTATTACACTTCTATGGGGTATTACCTGTAACACATAACGTATTTAGATCACCGTGTTACCTTTTATTGTTTTGAAAATGCTGTATTCACTGGAAACATCCTATTAACATGCTCTGAACATCCCTCACTTTACTCTCCGTGCTCACTCACTCCCCCTTCAGAGCGCTATCACAACATAATCAATGTACATCCTGTCAGTGAAACTACTGCACATCACATCAGGTTTGTCAAGTTGTAGTGTATTGTTTTGTATCATGTTTGTGTATATTGTATATTGTAACAAGAATTGTTGTGTCGGAGCATGGGTGACGTAGGCTTGTGGGCGGAGCATTTGACAGAACCTTACTTCTTTAACCATAAGGAGGGTTCGAGTAAGGCCTGAAAGAGATCGATAGATTACCTCTTCAGGCATGTTTTTGATGAGTGAAATGTTAGAACATGGTAGAACGCTCCAAAAACCGATGTTGCATAATATGATGTCATTTCCTGATCTTTGTTATAATGTTGTTTCCTCATCACAAACATACCCAGTTTTTTTCACACACAAACTCTGAATATTTAAGCTGAGTTCTTCTCTCATTCTCTCAAACTCAGCATTTTGAGTTTTGGAGATGTAGACAGACTAATAATAAAGGCTGAATGAAACAAAACACAACTCCAGGAATGTTTTGGAGGATTTTAACCTGACTTAAAGCTCACAAAAGTCAATTTTGTGTAATATAAGACCTTTAAAGTAAAATCCTACATATAATCTTTACTCCTTCCTCTCTTGTGTCAGTTTGAGTTTTGGTGACAGAGTTTGAGCTGTGACCCTTTGCCTCGGCGCCTTCACCTCTTTCCAAACATAAACCTGATTTACTGTATCGCTGTGGAGACAATTACTCTGAGTGTAATAGGGTAATTCTGAGCACCAGAGGGAGGCTAACGAGCCGTGTGCTAATTAGCGCTGGCATTTGGTTCAGCGGCAGACTCGTGAAAGGTGAGGGCAAAGGTCGAGTGGGAGGGGCGGACATTTTGGCGAGGTCGCTGTTCTTCTCGTCGCAGAGATACAGGGGTCGTACAGGGGTCACCCAGGGTCAAGGAGGAAGACAGAGTTTCAAAGGAACATTTTTTAGAAAACGTGACAGAGTTACAGAGTCAGGTGGTTCGGGGATAATTAGGATCAGTTTTTTCTGAATGATGAGTCCATAACAACCTGAATTCTAATAGCTTTCTGCTTAAGGAGGCGGTATCACACTTCTATGGGGAATTACCTGCAAACACATGACATATTTAGATCACCGTGATACCTGGCTTTTATTGTTTTGAAAATGCTATATTCACAACAAGGTATTAGTATGTAGTAGTTCCCCCCCCCAAATACTCAGCTGTAATAAACAATAAAAACACACCTTACCTTTGGCCCTGACTCTGGTATTCCACAGAACTGAAGGAGATGTCCATCAGACTGGGCTTTTATGCATCAGTCATACGTTCTTAGAAAATCCTGACCACAGAGACAGGGGAGGCTCACAGGAGGAGGCGTGTCTGCTGCGGGCCGCTGATCACCTTCTGTTCCCACACAGCGTTGGTTCCAATCATTCCAATGCACCATCCGTGCACTCGCACTGTGTGTCTTCATTGCTGTCATCCCGCTTTGTATTCTGCTTCAAGTAGTCTGTACTCTTTCCGGGACTCGGTAGCACTGATTACAGCTGAAAGTTTCTCCACGCGTCTCCAGGTCCGTTTGTGATCCTCCGCTGATGAAGTGTGATTGAGCTCTGGATGGCGTTTATTGTATAGGACCTGTAGACTTGTGCGTGGGGCTTATTAGATTTATGCTATATGTTGGACCTAAATATTCACAGTCAGCAGTGTGTAAAGTGGATGATTGTAAAAAGTTCAACAATTTGGGGAAATTTCAGCTGGTTTCATGATAGGCTTATCAAGAAAAAAAAACCCAAAACGTTATGGCGGTGCAACAAAACAAAAATGATTACAACTTTCAATAGCCTATTAAACAGGCTAAATAAATACTCAAATGCACATGGTCTTGCAATAAATATCTAAATAAATAAATAACACTGTTCAGTAGATGTCAGCATCAGCCGCACTATCAGCTCGACTGATGTAATCTCACTTTTCGGTCTGAAGTCATCTCTGTGCCTTTGTCTCTTTGTACGTGCATTTTGCGTGGACACGCCCACTCAGCAGATTAGCACACCTGGTGCACACCGGAGTTAAACCTCCGTGTAATGTCTGGAGAGGACAGGGCTGGTGCACGCACTCACACAAACGGGCCAGCAGTAGAAGAGCCCTGTGGTGTGGCATTGTGTGTGTGAATATGGCTTATTTTTGGCAGTTGCCGGAGCAACCGCAGCCTTTCCCTTCATGAATGAACAGTTGGTGTGAACACGTGGTCTCTGTGCAGCCTTCAAAGACAGTGACAGCAGCACACCAGAGCTCTGGTCCTACAGCTGCACCGGAGCCAGTCTGAGCGAGGCGTTACACTTTGAAATACTTGTAATCTTAATGTGAGTGGGATCATCTCACCACAGATCTGTAACTTGGGCTGGTGATGTCACTGCTTGTCTCTGTGGTGATATATACGTTTAATGACATACTGTGGAATATTCCAGGTACCCTCTACCAGAAAAGTTACACAGTGCACCTTTAAGTGAAATAAACTGACCAACTATAATAATGCACAAGACGATTTTTCCATTCAAAAGATACAATATTTGAATTTCAATTGTTAATCACTATGGTAACAGTTGTAATTTCTCATCATTCTGAAACCCATGGATATTTTGTTTCCACATTTGAGCTCAGAACAGTCCGAAGTAGTCGGCGCCCTGGCTCTACAAAGTGTGTGAGAGTGAGACGCCTGAGCGACTGTTTAAGCTGTGAAAGAGAAGGCGTACAGTACAGGGCTGTTTGGAGATGTAGAGTTTAAAGTCCTTTTTTGTTCCTTGCTGCCGCTCGCTAAGTGTTTCATTGACCTCAAAAGCTCGGCTGCACCCATGGGAGCCCTTTACTGCTCTTCAGCTGCACCCATGGGAGCCCTGTGCACCCTTCTAAGCATCAGCACATTATGTCTCATACACAGCAGCATGAAGCTAAAGAGAGTAGGACCAGTGTTTCTGAACTAGAAGAAACAGAAACTAGAGCTACAGGAACATGGAGGACAAAGCACGTTTAACGGTCCTATATTATACAGAATTAATTCTTGTGAGTTTTAGTCATGTCATAATAATGTTATTTCCTTAAAAACCTGGAGTACCTGGAGTTGTGTTTTGTTTCATTCACACATGTTTGGGTAATCCTGCATTATTAGTCTGTCACATCTCCAAAACTCAAAAAAGTTAACAGCTCATTTTACCTTTAGTTCAGTAGAGATTCACACTTCCATTCCTAATGAAAGTGTAGTTTAAAAACACAGTGGAGCACTTACTAGTCAATTGTCCCTACATTTTGGGTAGAATCTTAGTGTGCACTTTAAAAATCAGGTGCAGAGGACAGGCAGAGCAGACAGGTGCAGAGGATAGATGCAAGTGCAGAGGACAGGCGACAGGTGCAAAGGCAGGTGCAGAGAAGAGGTGATTAGTGCAGTTTAGTGTCCATTAAAAGCCTGAGTGAAGAAGCACTCCATAAAGCCAGTGAGCTGTAACAGAGCAAGACAAGGACAGTGCACCTGCCCCTGTTCGGAGGCCAGTGTCACTTTCACTCACCTGGAGAAGCAACGGCAGCTCCAAACTGTATCTACAATATCAGTCTGTGTTTTTTCAATGAGGTGTTTTTATTGCTTAAAAGTCTTATAATACGCAAAACTGACTCTTATGAGCTTAAAGTCATGTTAGAATGTTGTTCTCTCCTCAAAAACACACCTGGAGTTGTGTTTTGTTTCATTCACACATGTTTAGACTTAGACTTAGACTTAGACTTAGACTTAGACTTAGACTTAGACCAACTTTATTGATCCACAAGGGAAATTATTTGGATACAGTAGCTCAAACATCACAATATAATATAATAACAGAGTAACAAAAATAGATGGTATAGCAAAATGAGACATAATAATAAAAATTTATATGTACAAGTCAAAATAAAATAGAAATATAAGTAATAAAGTAATAAACTATATAGTCACAGCTATATACAAGAGACAAGAACGACAGTGCAAATACTATGCTGATTGACAGGGCATGAGGTAATCCGTTACTTGGGATTAACTTGTAGTACAGTTGTAGGGAGTATTATCTGTTACATAAGGGTGAGTTGTTAGTAACGCAGTAGCTCCTGCGTTTGAGTAATCCTTTATTATTCATCTGTCCACATCCACAAAGCTCAAAATGCTCTGTTCCACCTTGTGATGTCATGTATTAGTAGTGGTAGTGGTGTAGTTTTCAGGTTAACAGCTCCTTTTACCTTTAGTTCAGTTCAGAGATTGGCAATTCCAGGGTTGAATTTATCCAAATGATTCTAGTGAAGGTGTGTGGACTTTAAAAACACACTGGAACACTTCCCATATTACCACATGACATCAGAAGGTGGAACAGAGTGTTTTCAGTTTGAGAGAAGAACCTAAATCTGCAGGGTTTGTGTGTTAAACATGTGTGAATGAAACAAAACACAACTCCAGGTCTGTTTGTGATGAGGAAACAACATTAGACATTCTTTTGGTGAGTGGGATTGCTTCTCCACAGATCTAACCTGTAACCTGGCCTGGTGGTGTTCCTTGCTACGGACATAGACGGGTTTAATGTCATACTGCTGTGGAATATTCCAACCAAACTGCGACACCTCCATGGGTCAGGCAGCAGACCCTCCCCCAGAAACATTACACACTGCACCATTAAACTTTTTGCACTCAACTTGAATTCACAGGGTTGTCAGATCAGTGGAGGATAAATTACTGTAGCATCTCATATTAGGGCAGCTGGTTTGATTTGAATTCCACAGCAAATAGGAGCTGTCTTTTGAAATAACTGAATAAAATCAGCCCAAACATGATCGGACATTTAAGAAAAAAACAAAAACAAAATGGCAATTTAGCACCACGGACAGCGCAGCGATAGAGCCATGTTAGAATGCTGTTACCTCCTTAAAAACAAACATTCATTCACACATGTTTGAGTAATCCCTTATTATTAGTCTGTCTACATCTCCAAAGCTCCAAATGCTCTGTTCCACTTTGTGATGTCATGAAGCGGTAATTTTAAAGTGAACAGCTTTAACAAAACAGAGGCAATTTCACAGCTAAAATTATCCAAATGATTCTAGTGAAGGTGTGTGGTGTTTAAAACACAGTGGTGCACATCTGGTATCACCACATGACATCACAAGGTAGAACAGGGTGTTTTCTGTTTGAGGAAAGAACTCTACAGGGTTTGTGTGTTAAACATATGTGAATGAAACAAAACACAACTCCAGGTATGTCTATGATGAAACTGCATTACAACAAAAAATAGTGTAATATGGGCTCGTTAAGGTTTGTTTGTCTTTATCCTCCTTGGGTGAACTTTATTCTCTGCATTTGACGCATTTAGTGTATCTGGGTTAAACCTGTCAGGAGCAGTGGTTGACCATCTCGTACTATTGTAGTTTTTTCTTTTCTATTCCCATAGGTTTGTGATTGGACAGATTTTTGAGTTATTGTTACAAAGAAAAATGATAGCGATCAGTGCTGGTTGTTATTACATTTTGATTTAAACAATGAAGGAATCTCTTTCAGATATAAATATTAGAACAGTGTTTGTCAAACTGTGGTACATGAACTCCTTCAGGTGGTGCTTAGATGTGTTTTCAGTTTGTAGGTTTGACTTGTTTTTGTACGATACTGAAATCTCTATACCATGATCATAGTAAAAAAACAAAAAACAAAAAAAAAACTCTTCCTTTAGACAATAGAATGTGATTTTCAACATTAAATGGTAGTATTTTCTTTTCTATTCCCATGTGTCCTTATATCTGTGTACTCCCTCGGTGGTCCTGTAGGTTCATAGTGGTCCATGGGTGTATACTAGTCTATGTGCTCTTATACTTGTTCTGATACAGCTCAACATCATTCTAAAGACATTCAGGAAAGGTTCATTTCTGTCATGTGACGAAGACTTTAGTATTAATACCTGCTCAAATGTGTTTCAGTACTAGTTTTTGTATCGATTAGCATCTGATTTTCATCCATTTGCCATAAAGAAAGAAGATAAAAGTAAAAAGATTTCTAGAATATCAAACATAGCGATCTCTGAAAGCTTCTGTCTGATGTTGGAGCAGTTTGTGTGTAATTGAAAAGAGCCTGATGTTCTGTAATGATCTCTGCCTGATGATAATGTCCATGAGAAGGCTTCATTAGGGACATGTTCTGAGCAGCTGTGGCCGCCACATCCACACACACTGAAGTACCCTAATGTGTTTGAGATCTTCATTCACAACAAACACATACAACAGAACAGCGATTTTACAGATACTTAAAGTGGAGCTAAACACTAAATCCACATTTTTGCTACTAAACTTTGTAAATGGTGTTTAAATAACTACTGTTCCTGTAGTCCTATATTTTTTGGCAACTTTAATGCAAACTAAGTACATTTGCAGCCAAAATCAAAGTGTGTGCTGCCTCCAGTGGCAGAACTATGTGACATCACGCAAAACTGCCCTGATTACAGCTTGGTGATTGTAATCAGAAACACCAGGATGTACCGTATTTTCCGGACTATAAGCCACTACTTTTTTCTCACACTTTGAACCCTGCGGCTTATACACCGATGCGGCTCATATATGGACGGATTATTCGTCTATGAACACAGCGGATGCGCGCGCAGCTTGAGTGCAGAAAGCGCCGCTGTCTGTGCGGTGAACATGGGTTAGGGTTAGTTAGAACACTCGCTAGCGCTGTTGTCAGCACTAAAACAGTTTATCGCTGCGTGATAAAATAAGTTCTGCTGCTAAATGAACATTAGTGAGTGGGATACGTCTTAATGACCCGTATGTGTTAAATGCAGGTGAGGCGTAAATGACGAGACGAAACGTCTCAAACTTCAGTAGCTGGACATCCACTCATACATGATCGATACAACTAACCCCAGCCCCCGGGAGAGCCTGAAATCCTGTTGAAATCCTACAAGACACTGACATGATCCCAGACAGGACAGCGGCTCTTTCTGCTCGAGACATGCGCAGTAGAGCGCCAGAGCGACTCTCACGCGTGACGAACTGACTCAATGCAAAAAGACGACAAAAGCTTTAGAGGCAATACAAGCAGATGCTCGGAACTTGAAAACTTCTTGAAGACGTGGACACCTGCGGCTTATAGACAGGTGCGGCCTATATATGTACAAAAATAAAATTCTTTGAAAATTTAGTTGATGCGGCTTATATTCAGGTGCGCTCAATAGTCCGGAAAATACGGTAATTAGGAAGTGTTTAGAGTGTGGATACCTGTTACACCAATCACAGGGTTCCTTATATGTCCAGACCCTGCCCCTCCTCCCCCCTCACTCTCCCCTTTAGTCCTCCAGGTGCTGCCCAGTTTACCAGCTCTGTTTGAAATGTGGTTGTGGGCGTGTGTAGGTGTTTAGTCCCACTTATTTAGTCATGAGTTCACTTTGGAGCAGATCGGTACAGTTCAAAAGTATCTCCTGTTTGAGGGGTCTGGAATGGTCCGTTGAAGGAACTAGCCTCCAAAAAGTCTGTCTCGTTTGGGCTCCTTTAGCTGAAGGGTGAGGACCACAGATTTGAATTTTGCTGCACGTCAACAAGTTTCAAATGCCTGCCCTAAAATGCAAAGGTGCCCAAGAAGTGAACTTAACATTACACAGAAAAATCCAGGCTAAAACACAACAGGGAATGTAACCAGTGGTGAATGAAGTTGTTATTTAAAGGTGCATTGTATAACTTTTCCGGTAGATGGCCTGTCAAATGCTTTTCTCCGTGTAGTTGTTATTGCTTCATCTGGAATGTTCCACAGTATGGTATTAAACCTTTCTATCATCATGGAGACCAAACCAGACCAAGTTACAGGTCAGATCTGTGGAGAGGCGACCCCTCTCACAGTCAGAATGCCTGTTTTTCTGGAGATCTTTGAGCTATAAAACCACCATGTAAGGAGGAACTGTGTAATGTCAAATTAACTCAAGTAAAAGTATTCAAGTACCTACTTAAAAATGTACTTTTAGAGTACAAAGTAAGTGTATTTCAAACAAATTCAGATAGTGTTGTTAATGTGTTGTGACATTGATTCAAAATGATGAGGATCAAAAGGATGATGATTTTGGTCAAAAGTGTCAGTGTGAATCAATTTTCTTGTTTAAATTTTGTGTTTTTATTTTGTTTGCTCAAAGCCGAAGCTTGAACTCAAAACCTTTAGTCAGAATGTTACTATGAATGGTGAAAATTGTACTAATAATAAGTACTTTTTTACTTTTCAGTTCAATTTACAAATGCAGAGTATATAATAGCAGAGTAGAAAGTCCAGATGCCTGCCCTCAAATGTAGTGAAGTAAGAAAGTACAGATACCTAAAAATGTTATTTATAGGTGCACTGTGTAACTTTTTGGTTGGGCTTCCATCACCTGCTTGTTTCTATGGATATGCTATAGCTCTGCCTGGAATGTTCCACAATATGACTTTAAACAGCTCTACCTTACATTTATTCAATTACAGGTGGTTTTATAGCTCAAAAACTCCTAGAAAAACTGACCTGTAACTTGTTCTGGTTTGGTCTCCATGAAGATAGAAAGGTTTAATGCCACTGTGGAACATTCCAGACCAAGCATGAAGAAACGGATATGATGGACCCTACACCAGAAAAGTTACACAATGCACAGTTAAGTACAGTACTTTACTACTTGTACTTTGTTACCTTCCACCACTGAATGTAACCCAGGACCTTCTTGCTGTGGGGCACAATCACTAACCACTCTGCCACCCACTTTTCAAAATGATCTCCTCTTTCGTGCTGGACATTCCTCCCCTCTCTAACCCATCTCTCCTCCTCTTCCTCCTCTCTCCATCCTCACCTGTCATTTGAACACAACTGTACTATTATTATTAAAACGTTCTTATCTTTGGACTCTTGACCTGTCAGAGTTGACTCCTCGCAGACATAAACATGGACTTGAGCGCGTGATGTGTGAAATAAACATTTCCAGTGTTTTTCTCTCATTGAAATCACATTGGAGTTAATTGGCCTCAGAGGAGTTTAGGAGTTTGCAGCTCAAAGACTAAAGACTAAATATAGCAGATGTAAAGGGTGAACTCCAGTGACCCACATCTTAACCGTAACACCACAACAAGACAAAAGCACCATTTAAACATGGAGGTAATTAGTGTGGTCACTATACTCAACTTTCAAACTCAATTTCGATACTAAGGAATAGACTCAGTACTCTATACTAATTCTGATACCACAATAAAAGTAAAAAAAACAACACTTTTTTAGACAATAGAATGTGATTTTCAACATTAAAGGGCCCATATTACACTATTTTCTGATCTATGTTATAATGTTTCCTCATCACAAACAGACCTGGAGTTGTGTTTTGTTTCATTTACACATGTTTAACACACAAACCCTGCGGATTTATACCCTGAGTTTTCTCTATTTGCTTCCCTGTACTTGGGGAGAAGCAAATTGTAGCCTAAATCTGGCAAATTCTCCTGTAGTGTGTGGCAGCCTTTAGTCTAAACAAAAGGTAAAAAGAGTTAACTTAAACTACCACTATGTGACATCACAAGGTGGAACTGAGCATTTTGAGCGTTGATGATGCAGACGGTCTAATAATAAAGGGTTACTCAAACATGTGTGAATGAAACACAAATGTTTAACAACTCCAGGTCTGTTTTTGAGGAGGTAACAACATTATAACATGGTAAAGTTTAGCGTAATATCGTATCTTTAAAGCACTTTTGACCAATAAAAACAGCTGTATATTTGTTTAATGCCATACACTGGAAGGCAAAGCAACAACATCACCATGACGAAAAGCAAAAAAGTGACATAGTGGAGCTTTAAAGGAAAAATAAATAATAAAATAGACTACTTGCCAAGAAATACTTTGTAAGAACCATTGCGTCATTTTCACAGTCGGTTTAAAATGTGCTCAAATGAGAAAGCTCAAATATGCATCAAATTCAGGATCTTGTTTTAAAATGAGCCTGAAACTTTAAATTAATGATCAATATCTCACATGTGTGAATGAATGTGTGATTTAAAGATGAGAAAGTCCAGAGGGCCATGAGGCAATGTTCTGCAACTCCGCTCTCCTCCAGACTCTGTCCACCGGCTCCATGTGCTCTAAGGGAAATATATGAAGTCATGTTAAAGGTGCACTGGGGAACTTTCTGGGGGAGGATTCACCATGAATATTCCATTATATTACTAAAATGTTCCACAATATGGCATTACACCGAGCACATGACACATTTCTTTCTATTGATTACATTGTACAATTCCAAGAAATGTCCAGATGTTGAACCTGATCATTTCTGTTAGTGTCTAGACCCAAAATCTCACTGTATTACAAAACAAATCAGCATTCATAATAATAATATACAATGTTAAGATGTCATGTGAACCCAGCATTAGTTGACCTGTCCTTTCGTGGTGTTCTGTGATGAAGACTCTGCTTTAGTCTCACTGTGGATGAAGAACACAGGTTGTACAAAGTCAACAGATTTACTTGTCCTGTAGTGCAGCTCTGTGCTGAAATTCCAGCTCTCGTCTCACTGGTGCCCACGCACACACTGTGGGTTCCACACTGCAGGTTACACACTGTTAAAGTGTGAGGCTCAGAGGCAGATGAAGCGCATCCACAGAGGAAGAGGGCCCTCCTCCTCATCACTGTACTGAAACACAGAGTCAAAAGAAAAGGCAGTGGGGAAATTCCAGTGTTGCAACGCACAGTTCAAGAACAGCAGGAAAATGGAACATGCAATAAAACAAGATAATAGATAATGGCTAAAAAAAAATAATAAAGAGTCCTGTAGGGGGCTCTTCTGTGCAGTGCTAAAAGCATCCTGCAGGGGACACAGTGGGTGGATCTTGCTCTGAACTCTCCAGATGGTTTTCCGGCTGCACCGCGCTGAGGCTTCTCCCGCTTCTTTACCAGAACATGAGCTGTGAGCTTTCTCCTGCACCATCTCCTCTTTGGACACACACTGGGAATGAATGAATGAATGAATGAATGAAAGAATGAACGAATGAATGGATTAATGAATGAAAAATTAATGAGTCAACCATATCCGCAAATAAGGTATCATAAGTATATCATAAAGTCCTATATTACTCTTGACTCTCGTGAGCTGATATTGTTACCTCATCAAAATAAAGCCAGAGTTGTGTTTTGTTTCATTCACACATGTTTGCGTAATCTTGTGACAGGCAGGAATAAGATATAATCACAAAATTAATCAAAACAACTGGACTTTTGCAGCCAACGTTTCACTTATAACAAAGCCTCTTCAGGGCTTTGTGTTAGTGACTGTGGCGCCCCCTGGAGGCAGAGGTGGAGCCGCAGTCACTACCTGAAGAGGCTGCTGGTTGGTAGCGAAACAGTGGCTACAAAAGTTTAGTGCATCCACTTGTTTTGATGAATTTTGTGATAGTAATTCTTTATTATTAGTCTGTCTACATCTCCAAAGCATCCCAGTAGTGACCCAGAAGTTTATTGTGTTGTTCCATTGTGCTTTTGTTTAGTTTTTAATACTGTTTTGGCTAATATATTTCTATTAGAGTTTTGGACAAGCATCTGTAAATAAAGCTATTGAAGCCCATATACCCATTTCCCCCATGTACAGTATTAGAGCAAAACATATACTATATTTACCATCAAGGCAAAACTCTGCTGTGGTCTCTGAGAGTTGTGTAAAATGCTTATAAACTCATTGTGGTGAGTAATTAGGACGCGCTGAATGCATAAAGTAAAAGAGGAAGAACTTTGAACCACTACACTGTTTAAAATGAACTAGTTCTATAAAAAAAAAAAAAAAAAAAAAAAAAATCAGCAGAGCTCATTTAAAGATCCAGAAGTACAACTCAAGTCAGGCATATAATGAATAAGTGCATGAAAAGTCAAAAAGTTACTCACTAATTTGGTCATCTTTGCTGTTCTTCAGATTCAGTTTTTTTTCAGTTTTTTTCACACATCTCCATGGCGACAGGACTTAAGGTTGCTAAAGTATTTCAGCCGGACTTGGCTTCAGTCCGGCTCTGTTACTCAAGTTAGACTTTAATCTGACCTTTGTTTTAACACAATCTGACCAGAAAGAACTGACTTAGCTGAACTGAGCTGATGTGTGCTGATAAACAAGTCTCTCACACATATATATCACACATTCAAACCATTCCAGGAGTTGTATTTTGTTTTTTTCACACTTTATTAATCCATTCATCCAAAGTCGTCTTCTCTGAGCCTCAAAAATGCCTTTTGCATTTCCTGTTTAGTTGCGTCATAGATAAAACTCTAGACTTTTCCTATGCAGGTCCATAAACCATCACTGGACTCATTCTGCGGTCAAACTGTGTTCACAACAAACACGTGGCTGCTCTTGTGGCTGACTGGCTGGCGCACTGAGCAGTTTATAAACTTTTTATCTTACATTTTTAACTTTTTATCAGCCCAGTTCATACTTGCTAAGAAGTCAGAAGTGTGTTCTTACACCAGGGGCTGTAAGGTTCTGACTTGCTCGGACACTTCAGACTTGATCAGAAGTTCTGCTGAAGAACCACTCTGTGCCTCTCCCCAACAACTGTTAAACGGCCTGACAAATGTAAATACATAAATCAATACAAAATACCAATACATAAACAAACAAATACATGTTATTGGTCAAAAACATCAGTTTGAGGGAAAAAAAGCAATTTAATCTAATATAAAAGGTCTTTTTTTTCTCTTTTTGTGAACTTTCATGACATTACATTTTTATCCCACAGCTTCCACAGTACAGAATATTGGTGTTATAAGCAGCTGTGGCTCTGTATCTCTCTCTCTCTCTGTGTGTGTGTGTGTGTGTGTGTGTGTGTGTGTGTGTGTGTGTGTGTGTGTGTGTCTGTATCTGTGTCTGTATCTGTGTGTGTATCTGTGTCTGTATCTGTGTGTGTGTGTGTGTGTGTGTGTGTTGTACAGTTGAACAACTCCATACAGTTGTATAACAACTCACTCTTTTCTAACAGATAATACTCCCTACAACTGTACAACAACTCAATCTTAAGTAACAGATAACCTTATGCCCTGTCAATCAGTGTATCATTGCACTGCCTTTCTTGTCTCTTGTTTATAGCTGTGATTTTATATTTTATTTTATATTTTATTACTTATTTTTCTATTTTATTTTGACTTGTACATATACATTTATTTTTATAATTATGTCTCATTTGACACGTGTCTCTTGCTTTTTTTTGCTACACCATCTATTTTTGTTACTCTCTGTTATTATATTATATTGTGATGCATGAGCTACTGTATCCAAATCATTTCCCTTGTGGATCAATGAAGTTTGTCTAAGTCTGTATCTGTGTTTGTGTGTGTATCTGTATGTGTGTGTCTATATCTGTGTTTGTGTGTGTATCTGTGTCATATCTGTGTCCATGTGTGTATCTTTGTCTGTATCTGTATCTGTATCTGAGTGTTTGTGTGTATCTGTGTGTATGTCTGTCTTTGTATCTGTGTTTTGTCTGTATCTGTGTGTGTTTCTGTGTCTAAGATTGGCACCAACACTGGGGCATGTATGGATAGAGAGAGAGATAGACAGAGAGTAATAATAATAATAATAATAATAATAATAATAATAATAATAATAATGATGATGATGTGAAAGTGTGGAGAGGAGGAGAGAGAAAGAGAAAGAGGGTTGGGAGAGGAGAGCAGGAGAGAGAGAGACACACACAGAGACAGTAGAGACGGGGAGGGCGTGTGGGGTGGGGATTATGTGCGCTCCCTGGTGGTCGCAGCAGGATCTGTTCTGTGATTTATGTCCCTGTCTGTGCCCGGGGCCCCTGTCTGCTGTTCACATCCATCACATGAACAAGTCAAAGTCATGGTGGTGTTAAAGTGAAGCAGGTTCAGTGTCTGTAGCACATCTGCCCTCTGTGTGCTCTCACTACAGCAAATCCATATGCACCTACTGTATGTATTCTGTGTATTATATATACACCTAATCTATGTATTTTATATATTACATGTACCTACTGTATGTATTATGTACACTGCTCAAAAAAAATTAAAGGAACACTTTGAAAACACATCAGATCTCAATGTGAAAAAAAAAGTTGGAAATAACATTTTCAGCCACAGAGGGCTTCATTTTATAGCCACCCTGAAAATCAAAGTGAAATAATGATGTAGCAGCCTAGTCCATTTTGACAAAATTTAATTTCTGCAACTCGAAATGCTTCTTGAGTGGTCCCCACATGCTTATATGCATGTGTGTGCTGGTGAGGGCGGCGATGGTGAGGGCCTTTCAATTGTATCAATCCCTTTATCCTTCAGGTATGTGGAACTAGTACGCAGGCAGCTGCAGACTCTTACCACATGAGGCCGAACATCAGGAGGAACCCAACACCTACTGCACCAGCGTAGGGTCTGACAACAGGTTCAAAGATTTCATCCTGATCCCTAATGGCAGTCAGACAGCTGGTAGAGGGCTGTGCATCTCTCCATGGATCTGCCTCGCCAGACCCGATTCACCACCAAACCGCTCATGCTGAACCATGATGCAGGTGGCATAGCATTCTCCTTGTCTACTCCAGACTCTTTCACGTCTATCACAGGTGCTCAGGGTCAACCTGCTCTCATTTGTGAAAAGCACAGGGCACCAGTGGAGGACTGGCCAATTCTGGTTCCGTCTAGCAAATGCCAACGGAGCTCCACGGTGCTGGGCGGTGAACACAGAGCCCACTACAGGACATGGGGCCCTCAAGCCACCCTCATGAGGTCTGTTTCTGATTGTTTGGGAGGAGACATTTACACCAGTGGCCTGCTGGAGATCATTCTGTAGGGCATGGGCAGTGCTCACCCTGTTCCTCCTTGCACAAAAGAGCAGATATGGGTCCTGCTGATAGGTTGAGGACTTTCTACAGCTGTGTCCAGCTCTCTTAGAGAAACTGCCTGTCTCCTGAAATCTCCTGAAATCTCCTCTGGAAATTGTGCTGGGAGACAAATCTTGCAATGGCATGTCTGGATGTACCATCCTGGAGAAGTTGGACAATTTATGCAGCTTTTGCAAGGTTAAAGATTGGCGTCATATTCCCAGTAGTGATAATCACTCTAGCCAAAGCCAGTACTAGTGGAAAACCAGCCAAAAAAGATAGATAGATCGCTGGAATTAACTGGCTTTAACTAGGAGACATGAAAAGTGGGATGAATGGGGAGGGAAGGAGGCAATTGAACACACACAGCAGAGGGATTTATGACTTTGGTTATTTTGAAAGGGCCCAAAAAACGAGAAGAGAGCTTTCGGGATTCTGTCTTAAGTGGGATATTTTTTGATGATAACCAAACTGACAGACCTGGTTGGTATTGAGGAGCAGAGGAGCGGTGCTTGTCAGCTGTTGCCTTGGTTTTGGCTACAGATTCGAGAAGGGCTGTTCAGGTCCTTTTCCAGATGTACTGGCATCTTTGCAGATGATGCGGGACAGAGGGCACTGCCAAGTCCATTTCCTCAGATGGAAAAAGTGGGATAACCTAGGGAGGCTTGAAAAGGGGATAGACCAGTTACAGAGCTCACCAGGGAGTTATGAGCCTGCTCAATCCAGGGTAAAAAAAAGTGCTCCAGGTGGCGAGGGGTTTGAGGACACGACACAGCATAATGTGTTCTCTAGATTTTGATTGGCACGTTCCGCTTGTCCATTAGTCTGGGGGTGAAAGCCGGATGTAAGGCTTACAGTAGCACCCAGACCTTCACAGAATGAACGCCAGACTTTAGTTTAGTTTAGTTTATTAAGGACCTTGTACAATTAAAACATAAATGTTGCCATTTAATGCATTGCACCAGAGTTAGCCTCAGGCTAATTTACATCTGTGGTCCCTGGCAGGACATAAAAACATAAAAACATATAAACATAAAGATACAGATAAATACAAAATACAATACAATACAAGATAAAAACAAATCATCTACACAAGCCCCCCCCCCCCCCCCCCCCCACACACACACACACACACACATACACACACACCCACACCCACACACACACACACACAACCACATTCTGTCAGCACCATAAGTCAGTGATTGCAGTTTCGACTGTTTTGACACTTGGGAGGTAAACTGTGTTTCTTGGTCAGACACGATATCTATGCCATGAAGCCTGAAACCATGGTGAGTTACATAATCTGCAGTCTCTTTTGCTGTGGGCAGAGCTTTTGGCAGAGCAATGAAATGTGCTGCTTTTAAGAACCGGTTAACAGCGGTAAGTATGATGGTATTACCTTGGGATTGAGGGAGGCCGGTTACAAAGTCCAATGCAATGTGTGACCATGGGCGTTTGGGAACAGGCAGAGGTTGGAACCGACCAGAGAGGGAGGGCTTGCCCCTGACACAAACCTGGCAGGCTAGAACATAGGCTCTTGTGTCCTTGTAAACTGTTGCCCACCAGAAATAGCGTTTCAGCAGAGAGAGGGTTGACCAAAGGATGGCAGGAGAATTGAGAATAATGGACCCATTCCAGCACTTTTGAGCAGGCAGCATCAGGAACAAAAAGAGAACCAGGGGGATCATTATCTGAGTCAGGCTGAGAGTGCTGGGCTTCCCTGATGAGATTTTCAATGTGAATTGGTGTGAGAGGGCATCTGACTTAACATTGCATGAACCTGGACAATAAGTCTAATCTACTAAATCTACTAAAGAAAAGTGCCCAGCAGGCTTGATGTGAGTTTCAGTTGCAGATTGTATGTAAGCCAGGTTTTTATGATCTGTTCAAACTAAAAATGGATGCTCCGCCCCCTCCAACCAGTGGCCCCATTCCTCCAGGGCGAGTTTAACAGCAAGAAGTTCTCGATTTCCCACATCATAAATCCTCTCTGCAGAAGTTAAATGTTGGGATAAAAAACACAAGGGTACAAACGATTGTGTGGGTCAAACCTTTGAGAGAGCACTGCTCCAACTCCCGTCTCGGAAGCATCCACCTCCACAATGAACTGGTGTGACGAATCGGGCTGACACAGAACTGGAGCAGATGTGAACAGGTCTTTCAGCTTGGTGAAAGGAGACTGAGCATCAGGGATCCAACAAAACTGCATGGAAGGAGAGGTAAGTTTAGTCAGGGGTGCCATAACATGACTAAAGTCTTTAATAAATCTCAGATAGAAGTTTGCAAAACCAATAAATCTCTGCAACTACTTTCTGCTGTTGGGCGTTGGCCAATCTGTCACTGCTTTCACCTTCTCTATGTCAGCCTTCACCTGTCCACTTTCAACAACAAAACACAGAAAACTGACCTTATTGGCATGACATTCACACTTTTCAGCTTTCATGTAAAGGGAGGACTTGTTTCACATGCTGCTGATGTTCCTATGGATTCTTGGAAAAATAAGAATATCATCTAGATAAACAGAAATTAAACTATTCAGAAAATCATGCAGCACATCACTGATGAGAGCTTGGAAGACAGGTGGGGCATTGGCCAAAAGGCATGACTAAATACTCAAAGTGCCCTAGTGGTGTTTTAAAGGCTGTCTTCCACTCGTCTCCCTCTCTTATACGGACCAAGTGGTAGGCAATTCTAAATCCAGTTTTGTAAAACCTGTTGCACCGTGGAGCGGCATGAAGGCAGAATCAGTGAGTGGTAATGGGGACTCATTTTTGACACTGATATTGTTGAGGCCCCGGTAGTCAATACATGGTCTTAATGTGTTGTTCGTTTTGTCTACAAAAAAATAATCCAGCTCCCACAGCTGAAGAGGATTATCGGATAATTCCAGCAGCAAGAGAGTCTCGGATATAGTGCTCCATGGCTTCCTGTTCAAGTTTTGAGAGGTTATAGAGGTGGCTGGAGGGCAGAGGTGAACTGGGCAGGAGGTCAATAACACAATCATAAGGTCTGTGGGGAGAGAGAGAAAGCGCCAGACTCTTACTAAAGACATCTCCCAGATCATGATACACACTAGGCAAAGGGGAGAGGTCAGGTTTGTTCTGGAGAGGTTCAGGTTGAGCTTGGGCTTCCCCTGCTGGTGACGAAGCAGACATTCGGCAAGACAAAAGGAACTCCATTCCGAAACCTTTCCACTTGCCCAGTCTATGATGGGATTGTGCCTTACTAGTCAGGGATGGCCCAGAATAAGTGGGGTTGTGGGGCCAGAGATGACAAAAAAACTTTTCGTGATGATTGTCAGACAACATTACAGAAACTGGTTCAGTGACATGCATTACCTTGGCCAGTAGTTCTCCATTCAGAGCTAAGGCCGTCAATGGCCTTTCTAGTGATTCCAAAATTAATCCAGACTGCTCAGCCACCTGCTGCTCTAAAAAGTTCTCTTCGGCACCAGAGTCAATGAGGGCTTGAATGGGCAGAGTCAGAGTTTTGTAGCACAGCATGGCACCAATCTGAAGTCTAGTTGTCTTTTTATCTGGGACTGAGTTTTGGCCCACCAGTACCCCCAGAGCTACTGATGAGCCTGATCTTTTGGCCAAACCAGACAGGTAGCTAGGAAATGACCTTTCACCCAACAGTACAGACACTCACCCGCCTGGCGACGGCGATGGAGCTCCTCCAGAGTAAGCTATGTTGCATAGGCTCCTTTGTAGAGGGGTATGAAGAAGCTCCTTTATAGAGGGGTATGAAGAAACTCCTTTGTAGAGGGGTATGAAGAAACTCCTTTGTAGAGGGGTATGAAGAAAGTGGCAGAGAGGGACGTGGAGGAGGGTTGGGTTGCAGTGGAGGAATTGGGTGGCGTATAGTGGTAGAGAAAAAAAGGTGTTTCTCTCTTTGTCGACTCTGAATACGGTTGTTGATTCGATTAGCTAGGGAAACCAGAGATTTAAGGTCAGAGGGATCATCACAAGAAATCAGTTCATCCTTTAATTTATGACTTAGCCCTTTGATGAAAACAGCTTTAAGTGCATTGTCGGTCCAATCAACATCTACTGCCAGTGTCCAAAAATCAATAGTACTGTCTGCAACAGATCTTGCACCTTTCTCTTCTTCTGGCTCTTGGCGAGGGCGGACGCGTTTTCTCTCCTCTCCTGCCCCTTATCTTTCCCTGCTCTGCTCTCTGTCTTGTCTGGTCTAGTGTCTAGTCTTTTTCCCTGAGTGACTCTCTCCGCTCTGCTCTCTAAAACCAAATTTATTATGGATCTGATAAATTGGTCTCTGAACGCTATTGACACCATTTTTTCAACAAGACAAGCAGGATCGGGTGAACCTGCGTGCCCCGCCGGAACTTACGCTGCCGGATACATGATGGACAGTTGGGACAAGTGGCGTGTTGTGTGTCTGGCTGCGCTTTCCGTTGAGGATATAGAAGATTTATACTTATTCGGAACCATGATTACAGGACTTTTGCTGATTGGATTAGGCGTGGCCCTGTCTTTCAAGAAAAATCAGAGCACCGAGGCAGCTGTTCAAAGCCCCACTTGGCTGCCCGGATTGATTGGAATGATGGGCAAAGCTGCCGATACTCAGACTGTGACTTTGAGCCGTATCTTGGAAAGTTTGGTGGTCTCGCACCGCACTTTGGAAAAGACTTTGGAAAACATCTCGGAGAGGTTAGCGACTATGGATCGCAGACTGGATGGAACTTTGGCTCTAATTCGCAACAGGGATAACATCTAGGAGAATTTTGGCTGCTCTGCATAGAGAGATGACCTTGAGACCAATTGGACAAACAAGAGCAGTGTTTAAAGAATTGGTGCAGCTGCTCGCTCTAAAACTATAACAACGCAATCTTATCTTTTGGCCTCCCCAAGCCAGTACTGGTCACGACCAAGGCCGGGCTGGTGTCAAATCGCCCTGAGATTACAGCGGAGGGAGCCTGGCCCCTCCCTAACCCCCTCGCAGCTTTGTACCCCCGACCGGGTGGGCGGGTCCGTTGTATAAGCGCCGTCAGTGGCTGCAGGATCCGGATGCTGTCTTGCCTGAGTTGGACTTCCTTACTCCTCTTCCCTCCCCTGTTGCTAGTCCTGTGTAATGTTTGTACTGTGTTTTGACTATGTTGCTGATGCTCGGAGGTGTTTTTATTTTGTGCACTCATTCCATATGATGCCCCTGTCAGGAGCATGGTCTGGGGTTGATTCACTTTTGTTTTTTCTCCTCCCCCCCCTGTCCTCATGTGATGCTGTATTTCATTTCTACTGGAATTTCCCCACTGTGGGACTAATAAAGGCATATCAATATCAATAAGAGACAAATGGAGAGAGGCATCAGCTTGGTAATCAGGGTGGTCAATAGATGAATTCAAAAACTTAGCCTCAGCCCACTGGAGTGCTCTCCCTCTCAATAATCCACACATGTAACAGATCTTAGTGGAGTCAGATGTAAAAGATGCTGGACATTGTTGGAACACAGAAGAACACTGAAAAAGAAACCCATGGCAGTGGCTTGGCTGACCTAAGTAAGGATCAGGATCTGTGCACAGAGACTCCAAGGGGCGAGCAGAGGAGGTTGATCCAGGAGCAAAAGTTGCTGCAGCAGAGGCTGGAGACTGGAGAGTAAAAAAAGCAAACTAAGTTACGAGAAAACGGGCAAAGATACTAGAAACAAAAAATTGGAGCCAAACAGTAGATCCCACGGAGGATTAACTGACGATCTGGTGACGTGGATGCTTGAACCGGTCTTTTGTACTGGAGAGATGAAGGTTGATTGGAGATAGACTGCAGGTTAGTAGTCGGTGAGAACCAAAGATGAGGATGGTGGCAGACTCTCCGCCCAGCTCCAGGCACAACAAGACACAGAAGGGAGGGTGGAGACAGCACAAGGGAGAAAAAAACAGGAATCCTGACAGTTTCAAAAACATAATGTAGTTTCCTCATCGCAAACATGCCTGGAGTTGTATTTTGTTTCATTCACACATGTTTAACACACAAACCCTGCAGATTTAGGCTGAGTTCTTATAAATATTAGTTAGCATGTAGCTGTTTCGCCTCCACCACATTTCAGTTTTTCAAAAAAGTTGATATTTAGTTATGTAACTGCAGCGGGCGTTACTATTGAGCTTAGCATGTTCATATTACATACACCCATTTTCAGAATCAAAACAGTGTCAAATGTATTTTTCTTAAATGAGTTTCCTTCCTCTAAACAAGCACCAAAATACTAATGAATAACATGGTAAAATATACAAAAAATACCAAACAGCTGCCCACGTTATCAACACTGTATCATCAAAATAAATAATACGATATATCGATATTTCAGTATTTTTCCACAGCCCTAGCTGAACTCCGTACTGTCTGGTTGAATGTGTATCTCGCCATTTCCGCTTTCTTTTCCACTGAAAGAAAGGCACACAAAGACTGGACTCATACCATCTCAAAGGGTTTAAACCTTTTACAAAAGACAACATGGTGTTATATGTCACACAAAAAAGCTGCTGTGGAGATCATGTGACTGCTCCACAGCTCCCCCTGCTGGTCTGCGCGTGTCCACACATGATTTAATACGGTCCGCTGCTCTGGGACCTCAGTTTTGGCCTGTCTCGTTTTGTATTTATCACAAATTCCGCCTCCTCCGCTGTGACTTTGAGAGTTCTAAAGCTGCTCTGCGCCCCCTGGAGGTTAGGGCTTCAACCACACTGCAAAAACTGAACCGGCCCTTCTAAAAGAGTTGAAACGGATTAATTCATAAAGTTAATCCTAATGTTAGTAACTTTGACTAGTTTAGAAGTAGCAGAGGTGGGTAGAGTAGCCAGAAATTCATTCAAATTCAAATTCAAAATAATATTACCAAAGAAGAGCCTGTGCCCATTTTATTCACATCTTTGAGCACAATCTTCACTTCCTATTTGGAACACGGCAGCTAGCAAATGATCTATGTCCATTTATATATACAGTCTATGGTATAAATGGAAAAAAACAAGATGTGCGGTTTGTGTGTGTGTTGTCTGTGAGTTACCATTGGGCAGTGTGTGTATTATTTCTGCTGCAAAACTCATCTGTAAATGAGAGTGTTCAATTGCTCCAGTGTTTGTCTTTACTTCCCAACATTTTAACAGCGTTTGGATTCTGGAGCATCTGACAACACCCTTGAAAAGTTTTTCACTTTGGACTTACACGAGAGATGCTGGTTCGCACTAACACACACACACACACACATGCACGCGCACGCACACGCACACGCACACACACACACACACACACACACACCTCTGAGCACTGAGCACTGCAGAGATAGGGACACACACCACATGCCACGCCTCATCCTATACACAGTGATTGGACTCTGCAGTCTCTGCTTTAGGACATGAGACAGAATTTAGGACATTGGACAGATTTTAGAACATGTTCAGTCACAGTTAACTCCACTCTGGTAACTGCGGAAACAATGAGCAGCCCCAAAATAAAATAAATAAATAAGTAAATAAATGATAATAATAATAATAATAATAATAATAAAAATATATAAAAAAATAAAATCAATAAATCTTGCCTTTTAATTTAATGTTATTATTATTTATATTATATTATTATATTTTTTTTAATATTATCATTATTATTTTTTATTTTTTATTTTTGCACAACTAAAAAAACGTGTTTGTTGTCTTTTTTATGCACAAACAGTTAAACTAAAAAAAAAAACTAAAAAAAAAATAAATCAAAACTAAATTCAAACACTCCAGAAAGTTTTCTCAGTATATTAGTTTAAATGCCAAAGTTCAGTACTGGTAAATATGTGGAGGGATAGCTCTTTAGGTAAGGCATTGTGTTAGAATGCAAGAGACTGTGGTTCAAGACTCATCTTCTCCAGTTGTTTGTGTATGTATATTTGTATTCCCTTTATCAAATGATATGCCTCTTTTTAAATTTGTTTTTATATTACCTCCGCCAAGGAGGTTATGTTTTCGCCTGCGTCTGTCTGTTTGTTTGTTTGTTTGTTAGTTAGTTAGCAAGATAACTCAAAAAGTTATGGATGGATCTTGATGAAATTTTCAGGAAATGTTCCGAATGGTAAATCCAACAGATGATTAAATTTTGGTGATGATCCAGAAGAAATCCTGGATTCTGGATCACTTTGAAAATTTCGTTAGCATTGCATTAAATGGGGCTTGGCGGAGGTCTGCGCTCTCTGAGTGCTTTTCTAGTTTTTTTTTATTTTTTTTTGCTTGCCGCTCAGGGCTTCTTTAGATCACTGAAAGTTGTGAAAAATGCTTATAAACTCATCACGGTGAGTAATTAGGATGCTCTAAATGCATAAGGTAAGTGAGGAATGACTGAACCACTGCAAACTGTTTTAAATGAACTAGTTCTGATTTTCACATTTTTAAGACTGTAACTATCAGTTTCAGCCTCTTTTGTTGTAACTTGTATAGTATTTCACAGTGCGTTTGAATGGTGTGTTCCTGATGCTGAGTCTCTATTACTGGATCACATACAGCCCTTTTATTTAGCTCATGTCAAGCGCAGATACATGATTCTATACAAAACTCCAGCTCAAAGTCCGGAGGGGAAACTGTGAATGAGACGACACAAAACAGACACAAAATTCCCATCGTCTGAGCAGAACCCAGCCTGAAAAGGTCACGCAGCATTCAGAAAACAAGACTTATGTGTGAGCTTTTATTTTGGCGATAGATAAAAGGAGGAAGTGTGTCGAGGAAAACTGAGCCAGGGAGGTTACAGACTTATGGTGCTGGAGAGGGTTTAAAGACTCATGTTACACTCTTTTCTGATATAATGTTTCCTTGTTACAAACACACCTGGAGTTGTGTTTTGTTTCATTCACAAATGTTTAACACACAAACCTGCAGATTTAGGCTGAGTTCTTCTCTCAAACTGACCCCCCCCAAAAAAAACAAAAAACCCCAAAAAAACAAAAAACAAAAACAAAAACAAAAAAAAAAAACTCAAACAGGAAATGGTCCACTGTGTTTTTAAACTCCACACACCTTCACTAGAATCATTTGGATGATTTCAGCCCTGGAATTTCCAATGTCTACTGAGCTAAAGGTAAAACTGGAGAGCTGGAGATAGACAGATATAGACAATAAAGTGTTACTCAAACATGTGTGAATGAAACAAAACACAACGCAGATCTGTTTTTGAGGAGGTAACAACATTATAACATGACTTAAAGCTCATGAGAGTCAGTTTTGTGTAATATAGAGCACTGCGTCGCTTTTGGAGGTTTTTTTTTTTTTTTGCATTAAATGAAATGGTCGGCAATCATTTATCTTAAAACTATTTAATTGCGATTAATCTCATGAATGTTATAATTAACTTGCGATTAATCACAAATTAATCGCACATTTTTGTCCCTTGAATCATCGTTTTAATTCTCTTATCAACACAGAAAAGTGGACAGGCGCCGCTTTGTGCAAATGTGTTTTTATTGCAAACCATAACAACTGTCAGTGAGACACTTTGTGTTCGATGTTCCACTCTCATGTTCCATTTTCATGAAGTGCTCTGCATCAGTGTGAGTGAAGTGTCTCTCTTCTGTCTTCAGAACAGTCAAAGTGACTGAAGTTCCTACTGTGGGTGAAATAATGACCTATGATCCTGAGGTAGTTCTCATTACTGAGGGACGTCCAGTAATCTCCAGTTAGTGCGACTGTGTTTGTCTGTCCCGACGCCTGCTGTACTAGGGGGCGCACTCGGGCTGGGACTTTTGGGCCGTGCCGTGCTCATGCGTAGTTGCCTGGGGTTCTGTGGCCCGCGTTCGCACCTGCACGGCCAGGCTGTGGCTGATGCCGTCGTCGCACAACGCTGTTTGTTTGCATGTCGCGTGGCGGAGCTGGCGCTTTTGGTGGAGAGGGTGGGTCCAGCGGCATGGAGTGTCTATTGATTGGTGGGACCGATGTGGGTACTGCTGCAGTGCGCATTCCTCCATGGGTTTGTGGATGCGGTGGCGGTGTGGGGGAATGGGGTTGGCCGGGGGAGAGAGGCTGTGGGGTTTCTGTTGCTGTCCGTGGTCCTTGTCGGGGATGGGCACGCGTTCGTTGTATGTTTTGGAGTGGACTTTGTTTTGTGTTTTCCTCGTGTGGGTGGCACCGGCGCGCGCACAGCTTGTGTGGTGAAGTCGTGTGTGTGCTTGGGCGGTCGTGCCGTGCTTTGGCCCACCTCCTCCGGCCGGGACTTCTCAGTTTCGTACAAATTGTTTTCCTTCCTGTTTACAGCCAGATCCTGTAGTTTTTCTAATGTTACGAGCAGTGGCCACAGCTTATGAAAAAATCTGTGTAGAATCCCTCAGTCGTCCAGGTAGAATCCATAGCAAAAGGAGAAATTTAATTTGTCAACTGGACAGAGTTTATTTGGTCGAATACGTTTCGCAGCTCATCCAAGCTGCTTCTTCAGTTCTGGTCAGATGCTGGCGGACACTGCTTTATATCTGTCTGAAGGGAGGAGCTTAATTACAATGAAAATTACTCTGAGACAACACATATTTATTTACAGTTTCTGTTAGTCAGGTGAGTCTATTCAATATGGAGTTGTTTACAGTTTCTGTTAGTTAGGTGGATCTATTCAATATGGAGTGGGAGTGGGGGAGTAGTTAGCATATCCATTCAGGGCCATGATGGGTGTTTTCACACCTCTGGTCATGTCCTGGCTAGTCCCATTGTTTTCCCAGTTTGTTTTGATTTAGGTTTGAGGATAGAGTTATAGATGGGAGACAAATGATGTCTGAGACCCCCACTTCTGTTCAAGGAAGGATTCTCTTTCTTGACAAAAATAGCTTCTTTAACTCCCCTCTCAAACCAGTTCTTTTCTCTGGCCAAGATCTGGACCTCGCTGTCCTCAAAGGAGTGGCCTGTGGCTTTTAGGTGGAGATGTACGGCAGATTGCAGCCCACCCTGGTTTTCCCCTCTGTGTTGATACATCCTTTTGTGAAGTGTTTTGTTTCTCCAATGTAGCGCTCACTGCAGTCTTCACAACACTGAATGGAGTAGACCACATTGCTTTGTTTGTGGCTCGGTGTTTTGTCCTTAGGATGGACCAGTTTTTGTCTTAAAGTGTTTGTGGGTTTGAAATAGACTGGGATGTCATGTTGTCTGAAGATCCTCTGTAGTTTTTCGGAAACGCCAGCCAGGTAAAGAATAGTTACACCCCTTCTCCTGGGCTCTGGTTCTCTGTTGTCCTGTTTCTTTGTTCTCTTCGTTTTATTGAAAGCCCATTTAGGATATCCACAAACGGAGAGGGCTTTCTCCACGTGTTGTTCTTCTTTTTCCTTTCCCTCTGCGCTTGTAGGAACCACTTGGGCCCTGTGATGTAATGTCCGAATGACTTCCAGTTTGTGCTGAAGTGGGTGGTGTGAATCAAAAAGCAGATATTGGTCGGTGTGTGTGGGCTTCCTGAAGACCTCTACTTGGAGTCGCCGGTCTTCTCTTATCGTTACTACACAATCTAAGAAGGCCAGTGTGTTGTCCTTGGCATCTTCACGTGTGAATTTGATGTTCAGATCTACAGAATTGATATGTGCAGTAAAAGGTTCCAAATCTTGAATTTTGATTTTTGAGAAATTATCATCAACACAACGATACCAGTGCATGGGTGGCCGTGGATTTGTCTGTAGAAGTTTCCTCTGAACTGGAAAAGGTGGTACTTAAACAAATTTCCAGCAGTTGGCAGATTTGGTTGGGTGAAAGTTTGGTTCTCTCTTCTAGCTTGGTATCCTCCAGTAGTCTCCTCCTTGCTGCCTCCACCGCTACCGATGTAGGGATACAAGTGAAAAGCCCACACACACCGACCAATATCTGCTTTTTGATTCACACCTCCCACTGCAGCACAAACTTGGAGTCATTCAGACATTACAACACAGGGTCCAAGTGGTTCCTACAAGCGCAGAGGGAAAGGAAAAAGAACAACATGTGGAGACAGCCCTCTCCGTTTGTGGATATCCTAAATGGGCTTTCAATAAAACGAAGAGAGCCAAGAAACAGGACAACAGAGAACCAGAGCCCAGGAGAAAGGGTGCAACTATTCCTTACCTGGCTGGCGTTTCCGAAAAACTACAGAGGATCTTCAGACAACATGACATCCCAGTCTATTTCAAACCCACAAACACTTTAAGACAAAAACTGGTCCATCCTAAGGACAAAACACCGAGCCACAAACAAAGCAATGTGGTCTACTCCATTCAGTGTTGTGAAGACTGCAGTGAGCGCTACATTGGAGAAACAAAACAGCCACTTCACAAAAGGATGTATCAACACAGAGGGGAAAACCAGGGTGGGCCGCAATCTGCCGTACATCTCCACCTAAAAGCCACAGGCCACTCCTTTGAGGACAGCGAGGTCCAGATCTTGGCCAGAGAAAAGAACTGGTTTGAGAGGGGAGTTAAAGAAGCTATTTTTGTCAAGAAAGAGAATCCTTCCTTGAACAGAAATGGAGGTCTCAGACATCATTTGTCTTCCATCTATAACTCTATCCTCAAACCTAAATCAAAACAAACTGGGAAAACAATGGGACTAGCCAGGACACCAGAGATGTGAAAACACCCATCATGGCCCTGAATGGATATGCTAACTACTCCCCCACTCCCACTCCATATTGAATAGACCCACCTAACTAACAGAAACTGTAATCACTCCATATTGAATTGACTCACCTGACTAACTGTTAATAAATATGTGTTGTCTCAGAGTAATTTTCATTGTAATTAAGCTCCTCCCTTCAAGCAGATATAAAGCAGTGTCCGCCAGCATCTGACCAGAACTGAAGAAGCAGCTTGGATGAGCTGCGAAACGTATTCGACCAAATAAACTCTGTCCAGTTGACAAATTAAATTTCTCCTTTTGCTTTTATGAAAAAATAGTTCACTAGGTCACAAAGAGCGTTAATCTCACAATAAAATGAACAGCGTTAAAATTGGCTTATGCTAACTCGTTAATAGCGCAATATTTTTAACAGCAACTTAAAACTACTCAAATTAAACATGAGTGACAGTTACCTGACACGGGTGTGATTTTAAAGTATAGTATGTAGATATAGACTGTGTAGATTTCACCTTAACTCTGCAATATCTGGACATCTGGTTTACTTTTCACCTTCTTATCTCATCAAAAAGGGTCCCTGGAGATGTTTGTGTAAAAAAGACTTATAAAACCCTGTACATTTATGTTTACTGATACTGACAGTTTAAATGATGTGAAATTGATAAAATAACGAAAATATGATGTGCTCTGACTAATGTGCAGATGTTGTAGCCTATTAGCAAGTGAAATCGCTCTTGTCTTTGTAATAAACATAAAAACTATTGATTCAGTTTGTGATTTTATTTTACAACATTTCTAAGCAGTCATTAACGTTAAACATATGAACACTGTTAAGGAAAGCATAGTTTCTCTTCAAACTCTCTCTCTGTCTTTCATTAATAGACTATTAAAGATAATTCAACAATGCACAAACTTAGAGTTTTTGAATTGTTATGTGACTATGGTTTAATCATTCAAATTAAACCAAATAAAGAAAATAATATTGATGTAAAAAAATACATTCATAGCTTAATTAATGTCCGGTTTGATTAATGTTAGCTGCTGGCCCATTTGAATATGGAGCTTTGTCAGTCCGGTGAAAGGCTCAGTCTTTCTTCAGTCTTTGATAATGTTTCATACCAGTGCAACATTAATCCACAGTCTCTAAAACTCCCATAAACTTTGTTCATTCAGGGTAAATAAAGTATTTCCCTGTCCATCTAAAGTGTGTTCATTGTGGGGTTCGGAGGTGTGTGAGGTCTGAAGGTGCCAGTGTGAGGTCTGAAGGTGCCAGTGTTGGGTTTGGAGGTGCCAGTGTGAGGTCTGAAGGTGCCAGTGTGGGGTTTGGAGGTGCCAGGGTGGGGTTTGGAGGTGCCAGTGTGAGGTGTAAATGTGGGGTCTGGAGGTGCCAGTGTGAGGTCTGGAGGTGCCAGTGTGAGGTCTGGAGGTGCCAGTGTTGGGTTTGGAGGTGCCAGTGTGAGGTCTGAAGGTGCCAGTGTGGGGTCTGGAGGTGCCAGTGTGAGGTCTGGAGGTGCCAGTGTTGGGTTTGGAGGTGCCAGTGTGAGGTCTGGAGGTGCCAGTGTGAGGTCTGAAGGTGCCAGTGTGGGGTTTGGAGGAGCCAGTATGGGGAGCAATAGGTGCCAGTGTGGGGTGTAAATGTGGGGTCTGGAGGTGCCAGTGTGATTTTTGGAGGTGCCAGTGTGAGGTCTGGAGGAGCCAGTGTTGGGAGCAGGACGTGCCAGTGTGGGGTGTAAATGTGGGGTTTGGAGGTGCCAGTGTGATGTCTAAAGATGCCAGTGTGGGGTTTGAAGGTGCCAGTGTGAGGTTTGAAGGTGCCAGTGTGAGATCTGGAGGTGCCAGTGTGGGGTTTGAAGGTACCAGTGTGAGGTCTGAAGGTGCCAGTGTTAGGTTTGGAGGTGCCAGTATGGGGAGCAGGAATTGCCAGTGTGAGGAGCAGGAGGTGCCAGTGTGGGGAGCAGGAGGTGCATGCTGGGATTGCATGACATCAGCTGCAGGAGCTCTATAAGACCTTTAAGAGTCTATAAGGGCAGAGAAGCAGGAGTTTTTCAAAACAATAAAAGTATAACATGAACTAACTCCAGTACTAAACCAGGACTAGACCAGGAATAAACCTCCCCTGCCCCACACTAATTCATCCATCCCACCTCTTCCTCTCCACCTGATCTCCTCTTCCTCCGCCTCCTCTCGTCCCCTCATCCCCTTCCTCCCCTCCTCCTCTCTTCCCCCTCTCCTCCTCTCCTCATCCCTCCATCCCAGACACAGGAATAAGATTTCATTATGAACATATCGATTCTCTCTCGTTGTTTTTTTTTCAGTTTGGATTCTCACGGGGCTGGGGGAGATTACATGTTTGCTTACAGATGTGTTTGTGATCGATAAAAGCTGTGAGAAAAGACATGCAGGATTCATGAGGGATCAGAATGTCATGTGAAATGATTCGCTTTGAGAATCGTGAAGGAATCGTTCAGTTGTGGCGTGTGAATGATTTAATGATGTAACACGACAAATGTTATTGAATCTGACTCTTGAGCTCATGGATTAATAAAACAGAACCACAGACCTCTTGGTATTATCAGCCGGACTGGTCAATACTACACAATTATATAAGCTGTGGCCATCTCTGCTCTCTACGTATAAATAAATAAAAGTTAAATGATGTTAGCTTCAGAAAGTGGTGCCACTATTCAACGACAAAGACATCCTATTGTATATGGAACTTTTAAACTTTTCTTTAATTTTTCCCAATGACTTTTCAAAAAATTCTAATATTAACAGTTCAAACATATCGTGGAGGCTCAATATTGTCCATAACCAATTTGTTTTGCGTCTAAAAAGCACGTTTAAACATCAGATTCTGCGATTCTGGTTAATAAAGTTTCAGAAACAGGATTTAAAGATGCATTGCGTAACTTTTCTGGTGGAGGGTCCGTCAAATGCTTTTCTCCATTGAGATGTTATTTCTTTGTCTGGAATGTTTAACAGTATGGCATTAAACCTTTCTATTATCATGGAGACCAAACCAGACAAAGTTACAGGTCAGATCTGTGGAGAGGCGACCCCGCTCACAGTCAGAATGTCCGTTTTTCTAGGTATTTTAGGGCTATAAAACCACTTGTAATTTCATAAATGTAAAGTAGATCTGTTTAATGTCATACTATAGAACATCTCAGGCAAAGCAACATCTCCATGAAGACAAGTTAGTGACGAACCCTCCACCAGAAAAGCTGCGTAATACACCTTTAAATAAAACGGCAAGTCTTGTGGTTGTTAGTTTCCACACCGCTGATTAGCCCTGAGCTTTCAAACTTTTTATATTCTTTTTTTTTTTCCCCGGAAAATATTTGGCAAAAGTGATTGAGAAATTTAATTCGGGTAACCCCAGGGCTGGGTGGTCTCTGTTGAGCTCCATTAAAAGTCAGTGTTCATTTTTTTTAGTGCTTAAATAATTTAGAACATTTGTTATTTTTACCTTTTGCAACTGTTTAATTAAAGAGAGGGGATTATGCAAATATTGGAGCTTTCTGACATGTTCTAACGTTCATCAAAAACATGTCTGAAGAGGTTTTAGATCATCCATGCATGTTTGACTAATCTAGCGATCTCTCCCGGACCCTATTCAAACCCTCCTTATGGTTAGCTGTAAGATTCTGTGCAAATCATCATGATCTAAATATGTGATGTTTGCAGTTAATACCCCAGAGAAGTGTAATACCCCCTCTTTAAATGATAACGTGTATCTGTATTATTTTGCCTCACTATAGGCACACACACAGTATCAAAGTAAACCAGGACTACACCAGGACTAAAACAGAACTAAACCAGGACTACACCAGGACTAAAACAGGACTAAACCAGGACTACACCAGGACTAAAACAGTACTAAACCAAAACTAGAACAGCACTAAACCAGGCCTAGAACAGGACTAGAACAGGATTAAACCAGGACAAAATCAGTACTAGACCAGGACTAGACCAGGACTAGACCAGGACTAAATCAGGACTAAACCAGGATTAGAACAGGACTAAACCAGGACAAAATCAAGACTAGAACAGGACTAGACCAGGACTAGAACAGGACTAAGCAGGGACTTGACCAGGACTAGAACAGGACTAAACCAGGACAAAATCAAGACTAGGACAGGACTAGACCAGGACTAGAACAGGATTAAACCAGGACAATATCAGGACTAGAACAGGACTAGAACAGGATTAAACCAGGACAAAATCAGGACTAGAACAGGATTAAACCAGAACTAGAACAGGACTAGGACAGGATTAAACCAGGACAAAATCAGGACTAGAACAGGATTAAACCAGGACTAGAACTGGACTAGAACAGGATTAAACCAGGACTAAACCAGGACTAGAACAGGACTAGAACAGGACTAGAACAGGACAAAACCAGGACTAAACCAGGACTAGAACAGGACTAGACCAGGACTAGAACAGGACTAGAACAGGACTAGAACAGGACAAGACCAGGACTAAACCAGGACTAGAACAAGACTAGACCAGGACTAGACCTGCCCCCGCACACATGTCATTCACACATGTCTGAGTAATCTTTTATTATTAGTCTGTCTACATCTCTAAAGCTCAAAATGCTCTGCTCCACCTTGTGATGTCATAAAGTGGTAGTTTTCAAGTTTACAGCTCCTTTTACCTTCAGTTCAGTAGAGATTGGAAATTCCAGGTCTGAAATGATCCAAATGATTCTAGTGAAGGTGTGTGGAGTTTAAAAACACAGTGGAGCACTTCCTGTATTACCACATGACATCACAAGGTGCAACAGAGTGTTTTCAGTGTGAGAGAAGAACTCAGCCTAAATCTGCAGGGTTTGTGTGTGAAACATAAAAATGAAACAAAACACAACTCCAGGTGTTTGTGATGAGGAAACAACTTTAGAACATCAGAAAATAGTGTAATATGGGTCCTTTAATCTATTTCATTAAATCTTAAGTACCCAGTTTTTAGTTTTTTCCACATAGTTTGAATAAAGCAAAATCTGTCTTTTATTCTCTGTCCAAATTGAAAATAATTACATTTATTTATGTGGACAGAGATTGGACTTTGTGCCAGTTTTTGTTTCATGTGGTTATGTCCAGGAATTACAGAGATACAAACCATAAACCAGGTCAACAAATCTGCGATCTGACAGTTACACAGCAAACTCTACGTGAGAATTCTGACCTGTTGAGCTGTTGTTGTGACGTCACGTGCTAATAACCTATTTACAAAGGCAACAAGGGTGTAGAGTCAATAAAAACATGAATTACCCCCATTAAGGATTGAACCAGCAACCTTAAAGGGACACATTATGTAAAATCTACTTTTACGAGTTATACCATGTCATACAGGTGTTCCATTATCATTATCTTACTCAGAGTATTGAGACTGATTCATCTTTGAATAATCCTGTATTGTCCTGCGCTTGAAGCTTAAGTGGCCTGAAAATTTCTGTTGTCCCCTATCCCCTATTTCCGCCCACTGCTCTACACTTACTTGCAATTATTTTATCCATCCATCCTTCCATTTTCTAATATTTTATCCAAGGTTACAGAGGCATTATTTTAAGCAGGAATGCCCAGACTTCCTCTTCCAGAAGGATCCTGAGTTTTTCCCAGGCCAGCCCCGAGACATAGTCCCTCCAGCATGTCCTGGGTCTGCCCCGGGGCCTCCTCCCGGTGGGACATGGTCACTTCTCCAGGAGACGTCCAAAACAGTCTACATCACTGCAGACTCACTGAACCAGAACTAAACCAGGTCTAAACCGCGTCTAAACCAGGACTAAACCAGGACTAAACCAGGACTAACCCAGCACTAACCCAGGTCTAATCCAGGTCTAAACCAGGATTAAACCAGGTCTAAACCAGGACTAACCCAGATTTAATCCAGGTCTAAACCAGGACTAAACCACGTCTAAACCGGGACTAACCTAGGTCTAATCCAGGTCTAAACCAGGTTTAAACCAGGTCTAAACCAGGACTAAACCAGGACTAAACCAGGACTAAACAGGACTAAACCAGGACTAACCCAGGTCTAATCCAGGTCTAAACAAGGACTAAACCAGGTCTAAACCAGGACTAAACCAGGACTAACCCAGGTCTAATCCAGGTCTAAACCAGGACTAAACCAGGACTAAACCAAGTCTTAACCAGCAAATATAAGAAACTTGCATGCATATATGTTTAGTGTATATTTCTATGTGGTGCTGCTGAGTTTTGTCACTCCTTTCCTCCTCCTCTCCTGTTCTCCTCCCTTCCTCCTCTCCTCCTCCAGCAGGTCAGGGTGTTGTGGGGCCTCTTGCGCCCCGTGTAATTGGTGTCAGTGTCTCTGGATGTTCACTGATGGCTGCTTTGTGTCCAGAGGCGCACAAATCCCCAGAGCACGCCTGGCACACATGGACCAGGTAATGGGGCTGTGAGAGAAGAGGGAGAGAGGGGGAGGGAGGGAAAGAGACAGGGAGAGAGAAAGGGAGAGGAGGATGTATTTGGGAAATCAGAGGTTGTGAGTGAGAGAGTAGTACTTTCCTTGTGGGTTTAAATGAGCAGAGTGTGAGCCTGAATGTGGCTGCTGTCAGTGCTGCTGTCCACCTGAGTTTATGTTGAGCTCACAGGCACTATCCTCACACACTGAGATGGATTCACACGATCAGATTCAAGTAGACGTTATGTGTTTTTACGTTCTCTTTCAGTGAGAGCCGTCCCACACTCATAATGTGAAGAAGTCACTTGTCTTCAGAGTGACACACATCTGAATGTGTGTATGCTCTCACACATGTTCATCCACACACATGTGCTGTATGTTTTTAAATTGGTTCTGAAGAGTCAGGTCCAGAGGCACGTCTGCTGCAGTTATCATTACAAGGAATGACATTTATAACAGGGTTATAGAAACTATTATGGTTGGTATGGCTTTAGTTCAGTTTTTATTTGTCAGGGAGTGTGTACAAATGCATTAACGCCTCAAAAGAAAAGATGAACTGCACCAGATTTAGACACTACTCAGCACACAATACATTACATTACAATGACATTACCAGACTAACTTACACTAGTCAAATACAGTAAGGGGTTAGGGTTAGGTGCAGTTGTGGGTCTGTTTTGGTTAATACATGGAAAACATGTTGTGACTTGCTGTAGGTCCATGGTCCCTGTGAGGAAAACAGGAGTGTGAGGAGCCATATGAAAAGCACGCAGCTATGGTGGAAACTCAAACTCAAATAGCAGGATCGTTCTAGTACACGACTGAAATCACATCTCCTCATAAAGTGGAGATTTGGGGACATCTGCTCACTGTTTGCTCTCATTATATTTGCTCTCTCTCCTCTGAGAAATCACTCAGACTACAGCTCGCTCGCCTCCTCCTCTGCCTCTGCTGCTCTGGAGGCTGGAGACTTCACAGGATCTTCACCATGAGCCTTGACTTCACTTATACTTTAGAAACTAAATATGAGACCACAGGTCAGCTCAAATGTTTAAAATGTAGGTCATTTCAGGGCAAACTAAAAGTGATTTTTGTCTTAACTTGATTTCAGATTCACGTATGACAGGTTGGAGCTTCCATTAAAGCCTGTTTCATCGCAGGCCTATTCTGCAAATTCACTTTTCGGAGCTTTTAACATTGTTATAGTCATTTCCTTTCACCATTTCCTCACCCAAAGTTGTATTTTGAGTGATTTGTGCATGTTTGAGCAAATCTTTCATTGCTAATTTTCAAGAGGCCATTTTGCCAATCAATTCCCTTCTTCACCACCACTACTCAGCGCTTCCTTCTCCAATTTTATTTTCTTAATCTGTGACACACGTAAGATTCAGCAGCACGGCATAGTCATTTTGGTAGAAATTTAAAAAAAATCCTCCTCTGCTGTAGTGTGATGTTCAGCTATCCATAGGAAGCATGTGGCGCTTTGTTGGCGTTTACAGCTCCCATTGGACACCACGGTTTTCTAACACAAAAGTCAGCGCACTTGTTTCTTTTATTAGGCTGTTTTAGATGAATTTTGTGATTTAAAATGTGTAAATTATAACATAATCATCCACAGGTGTCATAGATTATAATTATAAAGCAGATATGAGCCCAGTATGTCTTCTTTAAAGGAGCATTGCGTAACTTTTCCAGTGGAGGGTCCGTCAAATGCTTTTCTTCATGGAGTTTCACAGTTTCTATCTTCATGGAGACCAAACCAGACCAAGTTACAGGTAAGATCTGTGGAGAGGCAAAGCAATGACATAACCATAGTACTGACCGAGTGTGGAGAGACTCTCTGGGGAGGTAACACATGCGTCTGGGATCAATGTCATGAAATGTAGTGTCTTTACCAACAGCTATTGATATGATGCTCTGTTTTTCATTTTCTAGCCACTGCTGCATTTTCTTTGCTCGTTCTGCCTTTATTTTATATTAATTTGAAATGAGGCTGATTTAAAGGTCCCATATTAAGCTATTTTCTGTGTTATAATGTTGCTCCTCCTTAGTCTATCTACATCTCCATAGCTCAAAATGCCGGAATGTTAATGTGTGAATGAAACAAAACTCCAGGTATATTTGTCATGAGGGAACAACATTAGAACATAGATCAGAAAATAGCATCATATGGGCCCTTTAAGTTAAATTGGTAATGTTTTTAGCTGTTATTGATGTAAATACAAAAATGAGCATATCATTAATACTTTTTTGGTATTGCTTCTGAGATCTGAGCCTTTGACAATAAGGTTTGGCAAAACATGAGCATGTCATGGTTGTAAGGAGTATTAAAAAAACAGCAAATGTACCACAAAACATACAAGACCCAACGGAGACGGAAATAATGCAGATTAAAAATGCATTATGCAACTGTTCAGATGGACACTCTGCCAGTGAAATGTCTCCATGTGGATGTTCTCGCTTTGACTAGAAATGTTCCACAGTATGGCACTATTATCACCATGGAAACAAGAAGATGACTGCACCAGAGTCAGTCAGAAAAATGGATCATCGATGACATGACTTTTAAAATGGCTCAAAAACTCTTCTGTTCTCTCTCCCCTGCACCCTCTTTCCTCCCTCTCTCCACTCCTCTCCTCCTCTCTCTCTCTCCCCTCCTCCCTCCTCTCCTGCCTCTCCCCTCTCTCTCCCTCTCTCCTCCAGCACTCCTCTCTTGTGCAGGACACGTATGAAATTGAAATTGAAAGTGCGCCCGCGAGGTCTTTAGTTCCACATAAAAACAAGCAGCATAATTCAGCAGAGCCCACCCAGCGCCTGTGCACGTCTCCACGGAGCCGACGCAACACGGGACCCACAGCGCCGCTTCTCCTCGCTCCCCCGCGCCACACCTAACCTGGGCCAGTCAGCTTGCCGGCTCCAACCTACAGCAGTGCTCCAGCTCTCTGCTCGCCAGCTTTTTAGAATAATGTAAAACAGCTCAAAGAGATGCATTCTTATACCTTTTTTTCCCTTCGGCGTGAAACTTGAAACTGGGTCGAACATAAAGAAAATGCAAAGAAAACCAAGCTATTTTAAAAAGAGACAAGTGCACAGAAGTGAGCTGTATATTTTATAGTTTTAAAGCAGTATATTGTGCTTGTGTCTGCTGTATAGTTCGAATCTATCACACCCGTGGATCATTATGTTGTAATTTATACATTTCAAATGGCAATATTCATCTAAAATGACTTAAAAGAAACATGTCCGCTGACTTCTGCTTTAGAAAACTGTGGTGTCCAGTGGGAGCTGCACATCACACTAGAGCAGAGGATTTTTTTTTTCATTTGTACCAAAATTACTATGACACTGCTGAATCCTACGTGTACCACAGATTAAGAGAAAACTGGAAAACAAAGTGCGTAAGTCATAGTGGGTGGAGGTGAAAATGGGCTTGATCTGCATCGGTCTTGAAAATAAGTGATTAAAGATTCCTCAAAACTGCATGAATCACTCCAAATACAAATTCAAGAGCATAAATGAGAAGGGGAAACAACTCTAACATGGCTAAACGCTCTGAAAAGTCTATTTTACAGAATAGGCCTGCTATAAAGGTGTACTATGTAACTTTTCTGGTGGCAAAATCTCCATGGAGATGTAAATGTTTTGCCTGGTATGTTCCACAGTACAGGTTTAAACTTATCTATCCCCATGGAGATAAGCAGGGCCAAGTTACACGTCAGGTCTGTGATCTGACTTGTAATCCCACTCACACTGTCATTCAAGGTATTTTTGAAAAGAACTGAGGAACAATCCAGGCAAGGCAATAACATCTCCATGGAGACAAACATACGGCAGACCCTCCACCAGAAAAGTTACGTAGTGCCCCTTAAAGCCTATAATAATTTGCAGGGCTTTCAAATGATGCCATAAAGCTGGAAGTGATTGATTGATGCCAGAAAGTCAAATATTTGTAAGCAAAATGAGGCAAATCCACAATAACACCTATTTTTGACCAGACACAGGGATCTCAGTCCGGTCCCCACTCCCTCTGCCTCATCTTGAGCCTGAACCAGTATTTCAGTTATTGGTCACCTAACATTTTCAACAAAATCACATTTCTCTCTCCTCAGATGATCAGAGTTTAGTGCTTTGGTCAATGATTCTGCAGAAATCCACCATGTTTTTCAATCTCCTGTGATATTTTCCTTTCTTTCCTTTCCTCATAAGGAGCCATATTTGTTTTAATACAGATGGACCATGCGTGTCCCTGATTGGCTAATCCACCTGTCAGTCACACCCATCTGAACTCTGGGAGATTTACTGGTGACCAGACTCACATCTTCATAAAGTATCGAAGAAGTGTGTATTCTGGATCCCAGTCAAATAATGAAAATATAAAGTAAGTTTTTAAACTGTTCCACAGCTCTCACAAACCCTTTGGCACATCACTAACGTCATTTCCTATATTCTAGAAACTAGACTGGTCTGTTTGGCCTATTGTAATTCTATTGTAGTTCTGGGCCTTTAATAAAAAACAAGAAGTTGTCCGTACAGGTCCTGTGTGGTAGTGCACACAGTAAAGCATTGTGGCTGACATGTTAATCACTGTGTAATAAGTGCATTCCCTGTAAGCATATCATAAACTGTCTGTATGAGATGAGCTGACTCATAAATAACACAGTTCATGGGTACAAAAGACAAACTATTAAATGCTAACTTGTTTGGATTAGCATTAATAAGACGTGGTTTGCTGTATTTTTTTGCATGATCACTAATGTATACTGTATTGTATACAGGTTCACACCTGTCATATAACAGGTGCCATATACAACAGTCTAAACCCATCCTGGTGTCAGACTTATTACTACTTAGAGGCCAGTACAATAAGTCTAAATACAGGTAGATTCCCTCATCTGTGGAAGATGGAAAATAATGGAGATACCCTTGTGCTACCTAAATCTATCTTCACACATTATGATGATAGTGAAGATGACAGTAGTTTTATTAGCTGTTTCCTTCATCCTCCCGTGTGAGAATTTGACATTTGTAAAAGGCCACAGACAGATGAGGCACTGGAGCGATTCCTTCATTTGTTACTCTTAAAGACAGTGTTATAGAGATGGAGTTTGTCTGGAGTGAAAAGAGGACAGTCTGACTCAGTCTGATGTGGCTCTCAGTATTTCATGTGACGAATTGTTGCGAAAAGCAAATGAACATCGATGAAGTGTGGAGAAGTGGATTTGACAGGTTATGGTGCAGAGAAATCCCATCAAAATGAACTAAGCACAGAGACGCACAGGAATCCACTGAGGTGATTACCTGTCCAGCCAGAAGCACACACTCTGACAAAACTTTACAAAGATGAGGGCGTCTGGAACTGTACGCTGTCTCCCTGATTCCAGAGGGTGTGATTGACAGGCAGATTAGGAGAGAAACATGGTGTGTACATGTGAAAACAAACATGACACGTAATGTATCTATCTATATGTAAGAGAGGCCATTGGACTTAAAGAGAGAGGTTCCAAATGCCCTTCTGTTTGCTAGACTGTTTTGAGTTCTCAGAAAGACACAAATCAGCCAGTCTCTCAAACAAACCCCTCAAGTGTGGCAGAGGAGTGGGGTGTGGATGGAAAAGGGGTGTGCTGTGTATCTGATAATGCAGCAAACAGAACAAGGGCAATAGAGAAAACTGAATGGGACCATCTCTCTTGCCTGGCCCACACCATCAACCTCACTGTGCGTGATACCCTCAAAAGTCCAAGTCAGAGAAGGAGTTTAGTTCTTCCACAAAAGCACAGTGGGAGCTCAGAAGCTCAGGAAAACACAGCTCCAGATGAAAATGGAGGGCCAAAAGACTTCAACACAATAAAACTCGATTCTCCATGTTGCAGAGTTACATTACAAATAAAGATCTGGTCTCCACCATCACATCACCAATGCCACAGTCAAACCTTTGGACCCTTGCTGCTCGTTGGACACAAATACTTTGTACCTTGGAAAAGAGTGCTGTGTGAGCAAACATGTGCACAAGAAGCACACGACTCTCCTGTTTGAGATGGATGACCTGCTCTGTGGAATATTTTCTTTCTGTTGGTATTATTAAATGGACTACCTTTTTCTTTGGATTATGTATTACTTTCTGACTTGAAGATGATCTGATGCTCGAATTAACTGTGGGTGCGCTGAGGATTTGTCACCAGGTTTTGACACTGTAAACTGAACTCTAAATCATACAGATCTGTGTTTAGGCAATGAGTGATTTTCCGTTTGAGACTTAAGTAAATGACTAGAGACTGTTTGATGAGATGATTCATTCCTGTTATTTAAGATTCTGTTATATAACAGCAGCAATCACAAGCTCAGCTGCACTAGGCCTCACTTATTTACCCTTAGCACAAAAAGCTAACGAGTGTTACAATATGGTCAGAGAGGAAGAAGGACACTGGATGCCCACAAACCTGCTTCTTCAATGAGCAAGAGTGGTGAAAACATCACTGTTCAATTATTGCGCACTGTCAGCTCAGCTCTTTTTTTTTTTGTCGCATCATGTACAGGTCGCTGGAACTATGACCAATAGAAAGCCCACTGCAACCCAAACTCATGTGAGGCTCATTCTGCTTTCTGATTGGAACCAAAACAGCATTAAGTCTCAGGGTGTGATCATAACGAGCTCTTACTGAAGCCGCCATTTTAAACATTTTATAACTTTTGCAAAACTGATTCAGATGGTCATAATGTGTAGTGTTTGTGTGTATTATGATGACCTGGATATGATGATATATATACGTATAGCTTTGAAAAACTCTCCAGCGCCCCCTGCAAAGTTACAGTGGGACCAACACCATTTATCCCCAATGCCACATGTCAGGTCAGGGTTTAATGACAGCCCTCCCCCTGAAGCATGCTCTTCTGCAGTTGCAAGGGTTGTGAGGGCCCTTTATGACTGCTTGTAGTTTTAATTTTGTCTATTTTTGGGCAAAAAAGTTACATACTGTGGCTTTAAAACACTTGGAATAAGAAAAAAAATGTTATGCGTAACTAGTAAAAAATGTCCTTAAAATTCTCACATTTGAACATGGATTTGATGTAATTTTGCGATCCTTTAATGACTTTTTATATGTCCATGTTGGCCGTAGAGCCTCAGATTGATATAAAGTGCCTGTATAATGTGCGACTAATGGCCCGTGCAGCTGTGATGAGTGTAATGAACTGTGTGAATCATTAGGGCTCATTCACCTTTGGGTCCCCACGCTCCACTAAAGTCCTGCACCATCGATTAGGACGCTGCCACTGAAGCCTGCTCCTCTGACCGCTACACACCAAGAACCAGCCAGAGGAGGACAGAAGGAGGGGGAGGGCTCTGGCACTGAAGCCTGCTCCTCTGAGCGCTACACCAAGATCCAGAGCCCGAGGAGGACAGGAGGAGGAGAAAAGGAGAAGGAGGAAGAGAAGAGGTGGAGGGGGAGGGCTCCGATACTGAAGCCTGCTCCTCTGACCACACCAGACAAAGAACCAGCGCAAGAGCAGGACAGAAAAAGAGGAGGTGGAGAGGATGAGAGGAGGAAGAGGGTTGGAGAGAGGAGTAAAGGAGGAGAAGAGGAGGGGAAGAGGAGGAGAGGTTATGGGTATCTGATATGAGTCTGGTCATCACTTCCTCCGGCGCATCTTGAGCCAGAACAAGATGCGCTGATCGTCAAATCAGATTTGTTTATTTCAGTGACACGTGAAACGAAGGAGCCCACTGGTCATGTATCATTTACACATAAAATCACATTTCTCTGTCCTCAGATGAACAGATGTCAACACATGTTTTTCAATCAGTCCCCTGTGATATTGTTTTTCTTTCTTTTTTTCTTCATATTTGTTTTGATATAGACGGACCATGCATGTCCCTGATTGGCTAATCCACCTGTCAGTCACACCCATCTGAACTCGGAGATTCCCAAGACTCCCCCACTCCTCTCTCCCTCCCTTCTCCTCCTTTCCTCCTCTCCTCTTTTCCTATACCTCTCATCTCCCTCTCTTCTCCTCTCCCCTCTAAACTCCAGTAGGCATCGTGCCAGGTGGTATCACAGATGTGCAGCTCTGGAGAGATCCGCTCTGAGGAAAGACCCACAGACTGCAGGATTTGGAGATGTAGACTGGGCTCTGGTTCAGCTCTGGTTCAGCTCTGGTTCAGTCAGTAGACAGTACACTGAAGATGGCTCGCCGTGGACAGAGCTGTGTTTTAGAGCATTTTAATTGACTTAACCTATTCCATTGGGGACTAAAGTTGAAACACTGTTGTAGTTTTCATTTGGTGTGGATCACATACTTACAAGTAGAAACCACACTCTCCCATTGGCCAGAGGAAAGTTCCTACCTGACCTGCTACTTGTCAACAAAGGATTGATTTCTGATTAGAATTTTCAAATATATCTGAGATATGCTCCACACTGGGGGCACTGATGAGGCATTGTAGCAGGAGGAAGTTACTTCACCTTTTTACCACTGACCGGGATATAAAGACGTGGATCAAGGTAACACATTGTACAGGCTGCTAGAGCAGTGTTTCTCAACCTGTGGTCAGTGTACTACAGGTGGTCCGTGAAGTGGGATTCTTGACAGCTGTTCAGTTTGTGGGTTTGACTCATTTAGAGTTAATTTTGGGAATTTCTTATCTAGAACTTCAGTGGAAATGATGTATTCCACTTTCTGAACTGGTTTAGCCCCAGATTAGACCTGGAATAGTCCTGTTATAGACCTGGTTTGACCCTAGATTAGATCTAGAATAGTCTCGTTATAGACCTGGTTTGGCCCTAGATCACATCACAAGTGAATAGCACTAGAGTCCACTTGGCACGTAGACCAGCCCCAGAAGGCAATTATAGGGATCTTATTTACAACTTCCCCCACCATCCTTCAAAAAATCCTCCTCCTATCCTCATACCTGACCAGTAACTTCATAAATTATGAATTGCGACTGCGACTTTTGTTAGATGCAACTAATTCCACACCGTAGACTGTACATATAAATGGATATAGCTAACATGCTAGTCACCACGTTTCATATCAGAAGTGATTGGGTTCATTTCCGAACCCAATCACTTCTGCTGCTGTCAGACTCAAACTGCTACTGTCAGACTCCTCATTCTTCGCCAAATTGATTGACCAATTCCTCGGCTCCATAATCACACCTATAACTGCTTGCCTCGCTGAGCTTCATTTGGCTGGAGCCGAAAACTATGGGTGACGTCACACTCCCTTAGTCCACCTCTTTATACAGGCTATGCCCTGCACAGATCTGACTAGTAACTTCATGGACTGAAATGAATTAACTGTGTCTTCAGTTCAGAAATTCTCAGTGGCTTTTGTTAGATCCACACACACACTTAAAGTTATTCTTGTTCAAATCTCATAAAAAAGTATCTCTTTGTTTTGCTTCTCTTTGCTTTGTGTTTTTGCAGGACCCCCCTCTCCCCTCCGTCGCTCTCATCCCTCTTTCTCTCCCTCTGCAGCAGCTCAGAGCGGGGGAGGTTTGCTCGCTCACAGTTGGCCTTGTTTGGACGGGGCTTTTTCATCTTGGCGTCGGTCGTGTGGAGCCTGATTGTTTTGGCTCCTCCGCTATGAGCTGCAAATATTGAAGCTGAGATCCTGGGCTCACTTTGGGGCGTATCTTCTGCTCACTGCGCCCGGCTAATTGTGTTGTCAAAACGCGTCGATGAACCAGGAAGTGGCTGTGTTCCCATTTCCACGGCCTACCTGCCTGCGCTGATGGGGTATTGATTGGTGTATTAAAATGCATTGGTTTTGAGGGAAAAATCCGGGATAAAAATGGAGGCTTGAAAACATGAAGGGTGAGGAACGCTGGATTGGGTCAAACTTGATTGGAAAAAGAATCATTCCATTTCGACAGTAATGAAGCTGCACTTGGATTCAATCAGGAAGACTGTATTTGTACTTCCTGTTTGGAGAGGAGGGTATGGGGACACAAAGAAGACATATAGTGCTTTTGTGTGTTCTATAATCTACGACGCCTGTGGATCTTTCTGTTATCTGGACATTTTAAGTCACAATATTGATCTAAAACGACTTAAACGAAACAAGTGCGCTGGTTTCTGCGTTAGAAAACTGTGGTGCCCAAAGGGAGCTGACATTACCGTAAATGTCATCACAACCCAGAGTCCCAGAGTACGCAATGGATAGCTACACATCACACTAGTGAGCAGTGGATATTTTTTTCATTTGTACCAAAATGAATATGCGACGCTGTGGAATCCTACGTGTATCACCGATTAAGAACATAAAATTGGAGAAGTTAGAATAGAGCAGTGGGCATATGCTGGTGATTACTCAAACATACACAGTCATTTCTAAGGTGAGTAAATTGTGAGGGGAAACATGGTTGAAAAATCGATTTTGTGGAATAGATCTAATTTAACTTATTGTGGGAAAAGGGGTGGGTGATTTTGACAACTATTAGATGATTGATGGGGTACACTTTAGAGGGTATTATGGTCTTGATTGAGGTTCAAGTATAGCACAAAACTGAACAAACTATAAATGAACCAGAAAAATGCAGACTGATCATTTGTACTCTTGTTTTTGCATTTGTTAAGATGCAGATAGGCCCTGTTTCTGTCTTTTACACCTTAGCTTTTTGGAAAAACAGCACTCTAATTAGAATTCATCGGGTTCAACTCCCAGGTTGACTGACCACGCTGTGTGGAGTTTGCATGTTCTGTCTGTGTCTGGGTTTATTTCCTTTCTACAACAGGTCAAATCCTCCAGAAAAGGTAGTCTGGAGGATGGGTCCCTGTCAAACGCCGAGGACACATTTCCCTATGGGGACACTGAAGTGTACCTTAAAGGGCCCATATTCCTCTATCTTCTGATCTATGTTATAATGTTTCCTCATCATAAAAGTATCTGGAGTTGTTTTTTGTGTCATTCACACATGTACTCTGTCCCACCTTGTGATCTCATTTGGTAATACAGGAAGTGCTTCACTGTGTACTCCACACCTTCACTAGAATCATTTACAAATTCCAGGGCTGAAATCATCCAAACTCACTGAACACAAGGTAAAAAGTAGCTGTTAACTTGAAATCTACCACTCAAACATGCTCTTGAAAACTACTTAAACATGTGTGAATGAAAACTCTATAACATGGCTTAAAGCTCACCAGAATCAATTTAGTGAAATATAGCACCTTGATGACAAGAGGCAATGTTCCAGTGAAAACAGCTATTTTTGGAGTAATTGCCTCTTGAATGCAGGAGAATAAAGATTACTTAATGAATCACTTTAAATACAAGTCTGAGAAAGTAAATGAGAAGGGAAAATAATTATAACATGGTTAAGAACTCTTAAAATTGATTCTGCAGAATAAGTGTTGTGATTGCAGTTCATTTAAATACTTGTAAGACTAAGAGGATTCTCTATTGAAAAGCCTACGTCTGCTGTTTATTTTGAGCTGTGTTATCAGAGGCTGCAGAGCAGCATATATTTTATATTTTATTTTTGTTTTGATTTTTGAAAACATGCATTTATTATTAAGATATTGAAGTGTACAACAGCTGTGGCAAAGTTACAAATGTTCCACAATTAAGAGTGAGAATAGACATGTACATTAATAATACAAATATAAAACAGAGGGAAATGAAAGAAATAATGATAAAAGAGTAAACAGATAACAATTGATTGTGATTATATATAAATGTATATATAAATGGACATAGCTAACGCTGCCGTGTTCCAAATAGGTTTTGAGCATGGAGGCGCTTCCGGCTCCTTCTGACTCTGGGTCCCATTGACTTACATTGGAATATTGTGGCTCCTCTCTCTGTAACTGCTGCTGTCAGACTCATTTTGATCTTAACATGTTCGTATTAACCCGCTCTACATGATCCTGGGGTTTTCTTCGCTATTTTGCCTGTTAAAAATTCCTATTCCTAATATGGAGCTTGGCTCCAAATCCGGCCCTGTAACCGCAAGCTTCATTTGACTGGAACCGGACGCTATCGGTGACGGCACACTCACTTAGTCCACTTCTTTATACAGTCTATGATTACTTCATGACATCACAAGGTGGACTGTTTGAATGAAAACAAAACACAACTCCAGGTATGTTTGTGAAGAGGAAGCAACATTGTAACATAGATCAGAAAATAGCGTTGGCCCTTTACATTTTTTTTTGTTTTAAATGTATAGCCTATATACCACTTAGCTCATTATTCACATTTTAAGTTTTACTGCAGTTTTCTTTTCCATAAAAAAGACAGGAATGATGGCTTGGCTAGTTTATTTCACATTTTCCTTGTTTGACTCGTCTCCGCCTGCTCGCCATGGCAACACAAAAACAACTCCTCTGTGTTAGCATTAGCGCCTCTGATAAAGCGCTAAAGACCCTGATGACAGTTCCCAAAGTGAAAGCACAAAGTGAAAGCCGCCAATTCAGAGTGATGGCTTCCATCTGGAGAGAATCATATCCACAAACACCCCGGCCAACAGGTCCGCACACTGACAGGCGCTATCATAACACTGGCTAAATCTGCGCCTGACAAACAGAATTAATGAGATTTGAGGAGACGAGTTTGGCAGGTGCAGGAGAGCAAATAAAGAGTGTAGTAGTGAAAGGTAAATGGACCTGTTCTTAAAAAGGGAGTATTATGCAAATTTTACTTTCTGGCACTTTCTACCATGTTATAATGCTGTCCCCTCATCATAAACATACGTGAAGAAGTTTTACATGTCATTTATGCATGTCTGAGTAATCTTGTGATCTCTTCTGGGGCCTAATCAAACCCTCCTTACAGCCTGTACACGTTTTTCATGAATAAACTAAAGCTGGATACAAAACAATACACTATTACTTGACAAACCTGACAAACCTATTACTTGACAAACCTGATGACAAACCTGAGCATGCTGATTTTAATCCGCTCTGAAGGGGGAGTTAGTGCAGAGAGCAAAAAAGGGGGCTCGAGAAAACGAAAGTGAAGTAATAATTACATATTTGGCAAACACAGTATTTTCGAGACACTAAAAGTCTATCTTAAAATAAACTATAAAGAAGTGGACAAAGTGAAGTGAACCCATAGTGTTTGGCTCCAGTCAAATGAAGTCAGTCGAGGCTAGCAGTTAGAGGAGCGAATTTCAAGTAAGTGTCTCATAGCAACCACAGAGTCAATTAAGAGCAAAGTTGTTGAAAATAATGCCCCTTCCTGCCCACATTTCTTAATTTAGGGACAAAATAGTGAAATAAAAACACCAGGCTCATGTAGAGCGGGTTAATGTGAACATGTTAAAACCAAAATGACGAGTCTGACAGCAGCAGTCACAGATAGAGGGGCCATGTTTTTTCAGTATTAAATGAGATAACTGGAGTAAATGAAATGGCCCTGCTCTGCACAGGTGAAGAGGCTTTTCTGCAAACAGAGTAGTCTTATCTTTATTTCCTGCAGACATCTGTGACAGGCCAAAGCATGTCCATAATCACCAGTGCTGCTCTACCTGAACATCTGACATCATTCTGATAAACATATTCAGAATACACCTAAGGCCACTTAAATACATTTAAAAGCACACTATGGAACTTTTCTGGGGAACCATACACCACATGCTTGTTTCCATGAAAATAACACAATCTGCAATACAGGTCAGATCTATGAAAAGGCGACCGTGCTCACAGTAAGAATGCTTGTGTTTCAGGCTATTCTGAGCTCATTTGCATTAATAAAATGTAATATAATAATTGCAAGATAGATAAGTTTAATGCCCTATTTTGGAACATTCCACGCAAAAACACAAACATCTCCATGGAGACAAGCAGGTGGCTGATCTATTTTTTCCCAATGTATATGAGTAAAATGTGTCTTGCCCCAGTACAGATAGACTGTATAAGCAGCTCGAGTTCTGCTGTGTGCTGTCTGCATCTAATTATAAAGTGTTTTATTGCCCAATAACCAGGAAAAGAGCATTAGCATGCTAGTTGTTGTTAGCGTCACAGAAAAACTCTAGTAACTGAGTTGTGAAAAATAAATTATGATGAATGCATAAAATAAGAGGAATAACTGTGAACTGTGTTTAAGGTCATATTACGCAAAAATGACTCTTTGAGCTTTAAGTCATGTTAATGTTGTTACCTCCTCAGAAACAGACCTGGAGTTGTGTTTTGTTTCATTCACACATTCAGTTAAAGGTTGTATGGAGGATTTTTTTTTGTTTCAAATTGATGATGCAGCAGCCTTGTAATTATGATGACCAAAAAAAAGTATGAAAATCCATCAACTGTGGACATGGTGGATAACAAGGCTACCTCGTTATCTATTGGCAGTTAGGTTGTCAATCAAACTCCCTACGTTTCTAGCATAACTGACTTGCCGCCGCGCTGGGATTACGTGGTTTATGCATTCCACATATGCAAGACGCTGTTTAATCAACCAACACAGCGGTTCTTAGAGGCTTTTTCCAACTGTAGCTTCCTCACAGTTTGCACAAAGTTTGTTGCGATGGCAAAGAAGTATCCACTACCAGTTAGCCGCAAAAGAAAGTCCATTTATGAGGTCGCTGAAAGAAGAAGACAAGGGGATAAGGAGCGAAACCAAACTAAGGTGATTCTCGGAGATTCCTTCCAGCGATGGCGTGCACTGAAGCAGAGGGTCTAAAGACTGACGCGTTGGTCGCTAAATTACTTCTGGACAGAAAACTTCTGCTTATCATTTGAAAATGTACAGTATAATTACAGCAGCAACAGCGATTCTGAACGAGCACCAGCTGTAAACAAACATGATTTCTAGAGTAAGGAGGAGGCGGGAGGAGGCGTTTCTATTTAGGGAGGTGTAGGGGAAGAGGAGGTGGTTTCACGCATGTGCAACATTTGACAAAGGACAAACAATCGCTGGATTTCTCCTTCCTTGGTAAATCCTCTATACAACATTTACGTAATCCTGCATTATTAGTCTGTCTACATCTCCAAAGCTCAAAATAACACAAATAACAAAATAAGCTCATGTCATAAAGTGATAGTTTTCATATTAACAAAGAGATTGGAAATTTCAGGGCTGAAAACATCCAAATGATTCTAGTGATGGTGTATAAAGTTTAAAAACACACTGGACCACTTCCTGTATTACATGATATCACAAGGTGGAACAGAGAGTTTTCCGTTTCAGAGAAGAACTAAAAATGCAGGGCTTGTGTGTTAAGAAAATATATATATGAATGGAAGAAAACACAACTCCAGGTGCGTTTGTGACGAGGAAACTACATTAGAACAGAGATCACAAAATAGCCGAATACGGGATTGAACTAGTTCTGTGTTTCATGATTTTAGGACAGTAAAAATCAGGTAGAGCAGAGCGCAGTCATTTTTTGTTCATAGAAAAAGAGATCCAGGGTTGATTTTGAACACTTCTCCTTCCACATTAGAAACATGTACCATTTCTGAGTATTCGTTTTCTGGCAGCTGTACAACCATCACCCAGACGCTCTCCTCCTCCTCGTCTCACTGACGAAGCACGATTTCCTCAGAGTTTTTGGCATCCGTGGACCCGACTGCAAATCCTCTCACAAGTTCAAGAGGACTTAAGCACCACTTTACTTTTCAAACTTTTTTCTTTTCAAATCGGTGCCAAAGTCGCCCCGAGACACACACTTAGACTATTATCTGCAGATTACGCTTAAGAGGCGCTCTTTTAAACCAGTCACAGAGAAAGCAGCATATTTCAAGGTGTGTGCCACTTCATTTTAACATGACTGAGAACTACTATGGTTCATCACAAACGCTCAGCTCAACATGCCCACACAACATTAGCTCAATCTGTGAATTAGACTTTTTTTTTTTTACTGCAATACAAAAAGACTACATGTTTTATTCTTAGGTCATGATTGAAGAGTATGCAAGCATGAGTGGAACGGTACCCTGCGCTTTTACTGTTGTGAAAACCTACTATAATCACACCTGAACCTGTGTCTCCAGAGTCTTCATCTACAGATATAGACACATCCAAGTTTCTCAAGTCTCATTCTCAGTATATGGACAGGACAGGCCTCATGTGAAGCCCAGAACCTCCAGAATTCCCTCCCTGAGCTGTAGAGGCTGCACTAGCACTGACTCATGACTGGTGCAGGTGCTGGGGTTTAGGGAGGGACCATTCAGATCAGAGAGAGCCACACACTGGATTTCAGCATTGAAACTGGAAACAAGAATGAGCGAGTCATTTAAGGCTCATTCTTCTTTCTGATTGGATAACTGTCTTGACAACCAAAAATTCTAACATAGATAAATGGACTTAGACTTAGACAAACTTAATTGATCCACAAGGGAAATTATTTGAACACAGTAGCTCACACATCACAATATAATATAATAACAAAGAGTAAAAAATAAATGGTAATAATAAATTCTAAATAAGTAGCAAAAAAAGATAGCAAGAGACGGGTGTCAAATATGGCATAATTATATAAATAAATGCATATGTACAAAATAAAATAGAAAAATAAGTAATAAAATATAAAATACAGCTATATACAAGAGACAAGAAAGATGCAATGATATGATGATTGACAGGACATAAGGTTATTTGTTACATAAGGGTAAGTTGTTGTACAACTGTATGGAGTATGGTATGAATGTAGTCCTGTATCTCTCTCTTTTTTTTATTTGCAATTTATTCAGTGCTTTTTTTTTCTCCACATAAGTCACAGTATATTTGCATGTTTTTTTTTCCACACATAAAATTAATAAGAATGTAAAGATGCATTTAAAAAAATAATAATAATAAAAAATACAAAATTAAATATAAAAAAAATGGAAGAGGCAGTTGGGTTACACATTCATACAGTACATCTTGTTTTCAGGATTTCAGTAGTCTGCTTTATTAAATAGAAAACCAGTGAAATCATTTACATTTTGCATTATAGTTACTCCACACTTCATACAGTTCAGTTTTCTCCACCACTGTTACAATTAACATAATCCAAGTAGACTTTTTTTCTTTTTTTTTTTTGTAGGCTAAGGTTTAATCTGACATATTAAAAGACATCCGTTCGTAAGAGGCGACTTTAAACAGTTCTGTAAACCACTCATGGAATGCTGGCTCATAAACATAAAGCTGAGGAATGAATTCAAAAGTGTTTCGAGTGTTGTTTTTTATACACCCGTGAATCTTCCTCCAATAGTTTTGAATCACGGGACATTCCCAGAGGAGATGCGTCAGAGTTCCTTTGGCTTGGCATTTCCAGCAGTTTTCTGAATAACCGTGATGGAGTCCAGTAGTATCGATTCAGAATTTTAAAGTTAATTAGCTTGATTTTTACATCTCTTGACAGCTTATTTGTGTTTTCACATATTTTATTCCAATCATCATTTGTCAGGTTGATGTTGAGATCTGATGATCAGATTGATTTCAATGTGTAGAGCATTGGGTGTTTATTTTGAAAAATCAGACCATAATAAAAAGATGCCACATGTCCCGATCCCATTTTTTTTTTTATTATTTGGATAGAAGAGTTGACTGTTGTGGAGAAGAGACTGTATTGAGTAGACTTTGAAGTTGCAGGTACTTCCAGAAATTGTTTTTTGGCAAGTTATATTCAAATGATTTCAGTGCGTTTCCCTCATACAAATCTGCAAGTTTAGCAATTCCCCTATTGAGCCAATCCTTCCACACAGTACACTTTTATCTTTTAGAACAGGGGTCTCAAACTTGCGGCCCGGAGGCCAATTGCGGCCCGCGGGACGATAGTTTGTGGCCCCCGCCTTAATATGAAAGTTTAATGTTAGTGCGGCCCGCGAGTTTGACATGTATGGCACTTTACAGTGTTGTGTGCAGAGCTGAACGAACCTACCAACCACGGTGGGGTGTATGGCTCTCGGGGGCAGGACATCGGCCAGGCTTGATGCAAGCAGAGAAACATTTCTTAATGAGTGAAAATTACAGCAGCACTGTCATGGAGTGTTTTCTTCCGTGCCTGGCTGGCTGCCTCGTTTCTATTGGGCACACAGCGGACATTGGTTTACATTGGGCACACGCGGACATTCGTTCCAGCGCGCTACGTTCACAACACAAAAAAAAAAAGTTCTTTTAAGTTGCTGCCCAGCGGGACATTATAGGCATATAAATGTATATAAATATATACAGTCCCTGACAAAAGTCTTGTCGCTTATCCATTTTGTAGAAACAAAAGCTTATAACCTGACTTTAAATTAATCGATTGGTTTTAGAGACAACTGCTCGGGAGGACTGTTTGTTGATTCGAATATCCAAGGCCAGCCCCTTTTCCACTGCAGCAGAGCTCCACCAGGCCTGGTCACCTCAAGTCCCTGTGTCAACCAGAACAGTTTGTAGAATTCTGTCTCGAAATGGCCTCCATGGTCGAATCAGTGCACAGAAACCAGCACTAAACAAAAGGCAATTAAAAAACCGTGTGGCATTTGCCAAGGCCCACAGCCTGCTAAAAGGATGGACACTGGAAAAGTGGCAGAAGGTGGATTTCTCAGATGAATCCTCGGTTGAATTACATCACAGCCGCCGCAAATATTGTAGGAGACCTACTGGAGCCCGCATGGATCCAAGATTCACCCAGAAAACAGTTAAGTTTGGTGGCGGAAAAATCATGGTCTGGGGTTACATCCAGTATGGGGGTGTGCGAGACATTTGCAGGGTGGAAGGCAATATCAATAGCCTAAAATATCAAGAAGTATTAGCTACCTCTTACATTCCCAACCATAAAAGAGGTCAAATTTTGCAGCAGGATGGTGCTCCATCGCATACTTCTATCTCTACATCAAAGTTCCTCAAGGCGAAGAAGATCAAGGTGCTCCAGGACTGGCCAGCCCAGTCACCAGACATGAACATCATTGAGCATGTCTGGGGTAGAATGAAAGAGGAAGCATGGAAGGCAAAACCAAAGAATCTTGATGAACTCTGGGAGGCATGTAGGACTGCTTTCTTTGCTATTCCTGATGACTTCATCAACAAATTGTATGAATCATTGTCGAACCGCATGGATGCAGTCCTTCAAGCTCATGGAAGTCATACAAGATATTAAATATGGATCTCACAGCACCACTACTTAATTCACTGACGTTATGCAACATATTTTTGTATTTGAAGTAAATTATTTGTTCAATTTTCTGTAGGCGACAAGACTTTTGTCTTGCCAAAATCTGACCTTTCTGTGTTCATTAAATGATCAATCTTTCTTCAGTGAAGCAAATTTATTTTAGTATATTGAGCATAATTTGGGAGAGTTTTAGCTTTCATATGAGACATTTCTAAAACCAATCGATTAATTTAAAGTCAGGTTATAAGCTTTTGTTTCTACAAAATGGATAAGCGACAAGACTTTTGTCAGGGACTGTATTCCCGCACCTGTCTATAAGCCGCAGGTGTCCACGTCTTCAAGAAGTTTTCAAGTTCGAAGCATCTGCTTGTATTGCCTCTGAAAGCTTTTGTCGTCTTTTTGCATTGAGTCAGTTCATCGCGCTGCCGTCGCCAGCGTCTCACCATCGACTCATTGATGCCAAGCTTACGTGCAGCAGCTCTGTTTCCTTTTTCGACAGACAGATTAGTTGCCTTTAACTTCAATGCTGCATCATATGCATTTCTTTGTGTGTTTTCCATGAGGAGGGTGTGTGCATGAAGCACAAAATAACTGTTCAAAACAAAGTCAAACGAGCATCTTCCTCAGTACATCATCTCTTCACCTGTCTGTCTCGCACTTGCGCCTCGTCACTTGGCGCTCTACAGCGCATGTCTCGAGCAGAAAGAGCCGCTGTCCTGTCTGGGATCATGTCAGTGTCTCGTAGGATTTCAGCAGATTTCAGGCTCTACTTGGGGTCGGGGTTAGTTGTATCGATCATGTATGAGCGGATGTCCAGCTACTGAAGTTTGAGACGTTTCTTCTCGTCATTTACGCCTCATCTGCATTTACCGCATACGGGTCATTAAGACGTATCCACCTCACTAATGTTCATTTAGCATCAGAACTTATTTCATCGCATGGCGATAAACTGTTTTAATGCGCGGACAACAGCGCTCGCCAGAGTTGTAACTTCATGTTCACTGCACAGACAGCGGCGCTTTCTGCGCTCAGGCTGCGCGCACATCCACTGTGTTTATAAATGAATAATCCGTCCATATATGAACCGCATCGTTGTATAAAGTAGCGGCTTATAGTCCTGCAATTCCGGTATATTTATACACACATTGCGAGAGGAAGCACTGCCAGGTCTCTAGCAGCAAGGAGTGGGCAAGAGAAGTCATGTTCAAAAGAACAGTTCATGTTCTTCAATGTTCCATTCATGTTGAGGACAATTCATGTTCAGAAGAAGGTTAAAGGTTAAAGAACTGTTAATACATTTGAATCTGAACACAGCAGATATAGAAGACTGAAGAAACCACATATAGTCACTGACTAGAGAAATCTAATTATTATTATTATTTTCATTATCATTATTATTATATGTATTTATTACTGATTGATTGATTGATTGATTTTCTTATTAATTCTTAATTTGTTTAGTTATTTTCATCTTATTTTGTGTTAAAAAATTAAAATAAAGAGATGTGAGAAGATTGGAATTTTTTTTTTAACAAAGCTTTTCTTTCTCTGCTCTAGTCTCTAAGACAGGGGTGTCCAAACCTTTTTCATCAAGGGCCACATATCTAAACACAGACGAAGCAGAGGGCCGATCGAGGGCCATAGACTGATGCTCAGTACAGTGAATAATTGAAATATTTGCATGTTTAACACGTTAGAATGAGCTATCAGTCCTTTATTCATGCTAAGATCCTCAAAACCACACAATAAATATTAAATATTGTCTTATCAAGGTAGATTTTCAAAAAACTTGCAGTCAAAAGTACTGCTCAAGGTAATTTGGGCCAATTCACCTGGAAGCCTGAGGGCCAAGAAAAATTTGTCTGAGGGCCGCATTTGGTCCACGGGCCATAGTTTGGGCATGCCTGCTCTAAGAGTTGTGAAAAGGACTTATAAACTCATCGAGGTGAATACTTAAGATGCTCAGAATGCAATTAAGGTAAGTAAAGAATAACTTTGGACCACTGCAAACTGTTTCAACATATTTAAGACAAAAATACATACAGCGTCTTTAAGTTATTTGAGCATTACTTTTTCTTATTGTGGAAAATACCAGATTTTGTGCTTTATTTAATGTTTGGCCCAGTCACACTAACTTCAAATTATGCATCAAGTGTTAAATCCAGGCCATTACTCTTGAGTGTTGTCATGATAGTAAAATCTCACCATTTCAACTCAATTTCAATACTAAGGAGTTTATTCGATACTGATTATGATACCATGGTGATAATAGGAAACACTTTAGACAATACTGTGATCTTTTAGTATCAATACCTGCGAAAAATGAGTATCTAATTTTGATACGAGATACCACTTTTAGTACTGATTTTTAATACTTTTGACAACCCTACTTCTGCTTGAGTAATATGATTTTGAAGTAACAGCGCTCGTACTAGTTTTTGCTTCTTCTTCCCTCCTGTCGTACACTGTATCACTTCTCTGTATGAACTCCCTGATCTGTTTGGCATGTTGTTGTGTTGCATGAATGACTTCTAATTAATTGCGTAACCTTGATCCGTGCGTTCTTTTTCACTGTCACGTTCTCCTATTTGTGTTGTGTTTTTACAGGGCCCGTTCTGGAGCCGGTGCTTTTCATTAGCTTCCATTATATCGCTCAGACACGCTTGTTAAAACGTCATCGGCTAATTCCTTTTCGATACTCGTTTCCAGGCGACGCTTCCCACCAGGATTAAACACGTCAGCCATGGGAGTGGGGAGGGGGTCAACACGATGCATTGTGGGTATTTCAGTGCTGTAGAAATGACAACTGCAGTGTTGAACGGAGATGCGGGCAGGTAAAGTACTATGGTTAAACAATGTAGCTTTTTTGTGGAGGGTCTGCTTGTCTCTATGGAGAAATGATAGCTTTGCCTGGAATATTCCACAATACGGCAATAGACATACTTGTTACACCAGGCCCAGGTACAGGTGAGATCAGTGGTGAGGTGACTCTGATCATAGCATCGACAATTTATATAAATGGACATAGCTAACCCACTAGCCGCCATGTTCCAAATAGAAAGTGAGCATGGGGACGCTTCGGGCTCCATCGACTGGCTTCAGCTCACTCTGTACGGAAAAGACTTGGCCCCTCTCTCTGTAAATGCTGCTGTCAGGCTCCTCATTTTTTGGTCTTAAAATTTGTTCGTATTAACCCGCTACATGATCCTGGTGTTTTTATTTTGCTATTAAATAAACTCGTAAATAAATTCCTAAATAAATTCCTATTCCTAATGCGAAACTCAACTCCAATGTTGTCCCTATAACTGCAAGCCTCACTGAGCTTCATTTGACTCTCTCAGTCCATTTCTACAGTGTATGGCTCGCAGAAAGAACTCATGTTTTTCAGCGTAAACTTCTTGCTCAAATTGGTGTGTTTAATGGCATACTATGAAATATCCTAGGCAAAGCAATAACATCACCATGGATGTCAGACCCCCACCAAAAAAGTTACATAGTGCATCTTTTATATGCGTATTTTGTGTAACAGATCAAGACATTTACTATGAAAATGGCATATTCTGTTATTCTATATTCACTTCTTGTCTCAATTTAGATCCCCATGTTTCCTTTTATTGTTTTAAAAATGCTGTATTTGCTGAAAGTTTCAGTATTGTCATTGTTGGACCTTCAGTTCTGAAGAAGCAGCTTGGATGAGCTGCGAAACGTATTCGACCATTCGACCAAATAAACTTTTGTCCATTTGACAAATTGAATTTCTCCTTTTGCCATGGATTCTACCTGGACGACTGAGGGGTTCTACACACATTTTGTCTTTGTTGTTGAGCCCCCCCTCCCCCCCCCTTGCTCCCTATGCTAAGCCACTCCCCCTTCAAAGCACTATCACAACATAATCAGTGTGCATCCTGCTAATGAAAATACTGCACATCGCATCAGGTTTGTGAAGTTGTAGTGTATTGTTGTGTATTGTGCTTTTGTATATTTCTTAAAAAAAAAAAAAATAGCAGTGTGGAAGCATGGGTGACATAGGCTTGTGGGCTGAGTCTGACATCTAAAACCTCATGTTTTTGATGAACATTATAAGATGGCAGAAAGCTCCAAAAGGTCCATTTTGAATATCTGGTTCTAGCTTCTGGTCTCTCTTAGCTCTGTCTGAAATGCAGGTGGAGTGAAAAAGTTAAGTTTTTCAGCAGAATGATGTCCAGATCTGAATGTAATTTGAGGAAACAGGACATGTTCTCCACATCAGTCTAATTTAGGTCTTCAGTGCAGGATGGAGGTAAGGCAGGCTTGTGTCAGGATAATCTGCTACATCCTCTTGAAGTTCCTCGCTGGTGCTCACGGGGGTGGTGTGTGTGGGCAGGTCTAATCAGGCTTCAAACAGCTCCGGTACGTCTCGTCAGGATCTTCTGTCACGTTTCAAACCATAATAGCACCAAATAAAGTTATTCGACATAAAAAACCTACGCAACATTTCAGTCAATTTTTTAAACTAGCACCATGTCAAATCCTGGAATGTTTAAGAGGCTGTACCTGATTTTGACTGTGTTAAAAACATGACAATCAGTTTGCTCTTACCTTATACATTCAAGGCATCCTAATTACTCACCAAGATGAGTTTAGAAGCACTTTACACAACTCTCAGCGTTTTGCTGCGGTGGTATAGCTAACAACCACTAGCATGCTTACACACCCTTCCTGATTATCTGACAATAAAACGTTTCATAATTAGATGCAGACAGTAGGCCTACAGGCTTTTGTCTGTTGTGTAGCGGCTGCTAATTGGAGGCACTGCTCTGTCTGAAGCTTTGTTACTCTAGTTAGAATAGAGGTTTATTTTAAAATAATCTGAGCAGAAAGAACTGACTTAGTTGAAACTACAACAAGTGAGCTGATTTTGCTGCTGTTAAATCCCTTTAGTCCCTTGGAAATGACATTACAGTCACAAAGTAGCTAGCATTAGTCAACAGTTAGTCACTCACACCTTTTTGTTGAAAATCAAACTCCTGAACAGGGCCATGAACACTCGATCACAGGCTCTGTGTCGTTTAAAACCATTTTGTATTTTTTCTTGAGTTTTAAGACAATCTAAAAATGTATCAGGCTTATGGGTGTGTCACCATGGTAACTGCTGAACATTCCCCTATAGACATACATGTAGTCCCCCCCAGCGTGATGTCACTGCAAAGCATCAACACCATAGACTGTATATCATTGTAAATAGCTACCTAACTAACTAGCTTTCGAGCTCTGGTTGCAAATGACTTCTATTGAAAAATCTTCACCCCTCTCTGTAACTGCTGCTGTCAGAGTCCTCATTTTGGTCTTGAAGTTATTAACCCACTCTACATGATCCTGGGGTTTTTATTTCACTCTTTTGTCCCTAAATTAGAATATGAACATTAATAACAGATCGGTCTGTGGCTAGCTTTCCCCGACGTCGCTGCTGTTAGTAACAGGTTGACTCACAGCCTCGCTGCTAAGCGCATGCCCCCTTACAACCCAGGGGTGCAAGCGGAAGGGGGGCGTGTAACTTAAACCACCTCATTCCTGATTGGCTTTTTGGTTTTGCTTTTCCAAATATGGTCACTGGTTGCAGATTAGCTCCTATAACCGAACACTGTAGGTGACGTCCCTCAGTTCACTTCTTGAAAAGGCCCACCAGCATCCTCACATTATTCTGCCCAGTCTGACTGACACTTTTCTCCAGTAGCCAATCAGAACTCTGGCTCTACCCATGTGACCCCATCTTAAAGGGTTGTGGCCAGGTTATGGGGAGCAGAGAGATGGACTCTGAGTAGAGACGATGCATTAAGTTGCCTACGTATTTAGAGCCTGTTCTGGACTCTGGACTTCGCTTGTGTCATTTCTCACCTGTGGCTGCTTGGGTTTTCCCGCGCAGGTGGGATGTTATGGAAAAATCCAAAAAGACAAAACTCTGCTACTGTGAATACTATTTATTACGAAAACAGAGTATAAGCCAGTTACAGACAGGGTCCGGGCGCCTCGAAGCCAATCAAAGGAGAACACCCCGAACCAAGGATTTGCCCACATATATACAGCTTTATAAAGGACATCCCACTGTAATCTGTATACTTCTATATGTCTGAGATACAGACTTAAACATTTCCAGATGTTATTAGAGTCAGGGGTCTCTCGGGGCATCATGACACATTAGAATGCAGAGGCCCCTCATAACTCACTTAAAGGGGCTGTATGGTTCTCGAGGCTCAAATGTTAAAGCAGATACTACAGTTGTTTTCATGTTGTGTGTGTGAGAATACGTAAGTAATTGTTTATGATGTGTGACAAGTTTGCTGTGGCCTTATTACGGTGTTGTAGAGTTAACTGAATAATTACTGCATGTGTGTCAACAAATAGTCCTGTAGTTGTTGCTAATGGTTCTTTGTGAGTTTGTATTTGCCTTCCTTGTGTCCATTATGAGGTTATTATTTTATATACTATGCTGCTACATGTCGGAGCGCCATTTTAAAGGCAGCGCGTTACACGGCAGACAGCGCGGCTCCAGTGACGTCACCTTCAGCTGGCTCTCTTAAAGGGCCAGCACTACTGTAGTTCATATTGGTCATTGTGGTGACATGACTGATGCCCTGTTGTTTAGGTTTCTTTGTACAGTCTTTTATTTATATTTGTTTGATAGCAAAAGGTTACTTTGTAGTATTTGTAATATGTTTGATTATTTGTCTGCATTTTATTAATGTGCATTTTACTTTCTGCTTTTTATAGAACCACACACATATCCACCAGTGTACAAACCCTCAATACTTAAATAAATCTCCAGATGTCTGCTTAAGTTTTGTGTGGACACCCTGCAGCAGGTCAAAGTCCCCTAGTGTTTTACAGTAGTGATAGCAATAGATCCCAGGAAAAACAGACATCAGACATTATTTTTAGCCCAAAACACAACATTTTAGCATGAACACTTGAGTAGGTCCTGGAGTACTTGTGTTGTCTGGTTCATATTATTATTTGCCTGTAATTAAGATCATTTGTACAATTATAAACATGTCTCAAGTGCACAAAAGCAGACTAATTAAAAAGTGTAATCTTTTGATAGAGCTAACAAAAATGCCCTTCTCTTTCTTTCAGTGTTAAATGAAGACATTTTTGTGATGCAGTGGCTTAAGCATTGACTCAGCAATCACACGGTTGGTGGTTCAAATCTCACTCAAACTCATTCTGTTGTTGTGTTTCAGGGCAAGACCGAAGCATGTGGCTAGCTGTGAAAAGAAGGGCATCTGGTTTAAATACATGACAATAAATCTGTCAAAAATGCCAACAACAGTTATCTTGAATAGACACTTAACTTTTCTATTTAAATCCATATTGTCACTGTTTTTGCAACAAATACTGTATAATCGGTTTAATGTATCAATTCAAGCCTATTTTTTATTTCTACATCCTTAGAAAAAAAAAGAAAAAAAAAGGCAATTTACATCAGATATTCTTTCTCACTGTGAAAATAATTACCTCGTTTTGAATATTTATTTGTTGTCAGAGGAACACAATTTTCTCCAGGTGTGAGTCAAACCTGTGCTGGTCGTGTTGGGTAATTGCTTGGTATTTTTCTCGTTGATGGTAGAATTGACAAACAGATTAGTCCCATTTCAGAGCTGGAAATGTGGCCGCTGTTTTTGCGACGCTGTGAACTTAATGACTCTTTTTATGTGGTGATTATTTCTGCAGGTCTTCACACGAGCAGGAAGCAGGAAGTTTAAAGGGTTTGTATTACACTATTTTCTGATCTATGTGATAATGTAGTTTCCTCGTCACAAACAGACCTGGAGTTGTGTTTTGTTTCATTCACACATGTTTAACACACAAATCCTGCATAATACAGGAAGAGCTCCACCGTGTTTTTGAACTGCATACACTTTCACTGGAATCAGCCCTGAAATTGCCAATCTCTACTGAACTAAAGGTAAAATGTCTATTAACTATTAACTTAAAAACTACCACTTCATGACATCACAAAGTGGAACAGAGCATTTTAAGCTCTGGCAATGTAGACAGACTAATAATAAAGAGTTATTCAAACGTGTGAATGAAACAAAACACAACTCCAGGTCTGTTTTTGACATTTTGACATTCTAACATGGCTTAAAGTTCAGAAGAATCAATTTTGCATAATATAGGACCTTTAAAGAAACTGGAAGAGTTTACTGAGTAATCGTTTATTATTAAGGTCAACGCATACCGGGTTGCTTTGACACGCGCAGCGCTCGATTGGGGTTTGTTGAATCGAGATGCGGCCCCTCTGGTGTACATTAGCCTTTAGTCTGTCTACACCTTCAAAGCTCAAAATGCTGTGTTCCACCTTGGACTGTCATGAAGCGACAGTTTTCAAGTTAACAGCTCCTTTTAGTTCAGTAGAGCTCATCCAAATGATTCTGTGAACGTGTGTGGAGCACTTCATGTACTACTACTTGACATCACAAGGTGGAACAGAGTATTTTCTGTTTGAGGCAAGAACTCAGCCTAAATCTGCAGGGTTTGTCTCTTAAATGTGTGAATGAAACAAAACACAACTCTAGGCCTGTTTGTGATGAGGAAACTACATCATAACAGAGACAAGAAAACAGTGTAATTTTAGGACTTTTAAACCTAAAATGTCTCTCTGATCTGAATGGTCTCTACCTAAACCCCAGCCCCTCATGAATCAGTGCTAGTGCAGCCTCTACAGCTCAGGGAGGGAATTCTGGAGGTTCTGAGCTTTCACTTGAGGCCTGTTCTGTCCATATACTGAGAATGAGACAAACTTGGACGTGTCTTTATCTGCAGGTTAAGGCTCTGGTGACACAGTTCTTTTAACTAAGATAATTATGTCTGCATGGGCCCAACACAAACTTATCTGATGGAGGTGAGAGGAGGAGGTCTCTGCAGCACCCAGACTCACCCTACGCGTTGTGCTTGAGCTAATATGAAGAAACAACTAGTAGGTGCACTGTGTAACCTTTCTGGTAGGGGGTCCGCCTCTCCATGAACAGGGGTGACAACATTTCAGGTACCACAGCTTTCATATCTTCACTTGATAACAGCAGTTCTTCTTGTCTAGGGTGACCAGATTTTCAAAATCAAAAACTGGGACACCTGTGGTTTGTGGTGGTTGGTAATAATAAAATTGTGAAATGAGTGCATAATTAAGGAAAATTGTCCTGCACTCGGCCCATTCATGACTAACGTGAGTCAGTATAGTCACATTTTCTTTGTGGTTTGGCCTTTTTTAAGCATGATTTTCTGTAGTTTACCTAAACAAGTGACAATTTATCCCTCTCTTTACTATTGGTAGGTGTCAAATTGGTCAAAAATAGGACACCTGGGACATGTTTCGTATAAAACTGGGACAAATCAGTGGTTTTGGATAATTCTGCTGGGACAGGGGACACAGGGCTCAAAACTGGGACTGTCCCGGGTAAATAGGGACGTCTGGTCACCTTATTCTTGTCTCCTCCTGCCCAAGTTATGGATATGTGCTTTCCATAATATTTCACCTTAACTGTGTGGCAGGGCCTTCATCTCCTCTTGCAGCTTTTATCACCAAACCTCGTCACCTTTAGAACTCCACGCTTCACCAGGACCAGGCACGATTCCGGGAGACATTTTGAATTTACGGTTGGTGTTTTTCTTCACTTTGCCGGTAATGGCTGACATGCTCTTGACAAATCCGTGGTGTGCGTTCTGTTTTGGTTCTTTGAGCTGGTTGAGCAGCGTTAGCAGCAGCAGGTCGTGATCGAGGCGTCAGCGCTAACGATGCCATGTGTCAACTGCCTGCCAACGCACCGCCACGCCAACACGTATTTCACCCGCATGCTAACCCAGACACTGCAACAACCATCGGTGTGTTAGCTGACATAAATTCAGATTATTGCTTTGGGTTTCGTAGCCCTATATTTCCACATTTGTTTTTGGAACTTTCTACCATGTTCTAACTCTGTTATCTCATCAAAAACCTGAATGAATGATTGACTAATCTAGTGATCTCTCTCAGGCCCTATTCAAACCCTCCTTACAGTTAGTAGTACAAGACTCAGCCCATGAGCCTACGTCACCCATGCTCCCACATGGCCATTTTCCGGAATGGAGCAGTACAGGGTGCACCCATCTTGACTGGCAGACAGCATCCCTATTATAAAACTGTTTGTTATAAAATGGGCAACAGTCTAAGCAGAGACTCCCAGACTTCCTTCACTCCAGACACTTCCTCCAGCTCCTCCGGGGGGACCCCAAGGCATTCCCAGGCCAGTCGAGAGACATAGTCCCTCCAGCGTGTCCTGGGTCTTCCCCGGGGCCTCCTCCCGGTGGGACACGCCCGGAACACCTCCCGAGGGAGGCGTCCAGGAGGCATCCAGAACAGATGCCTGAGCCACCTCAGCTGGCTCCTCTTGACGTGGAGGAGCAGCGGCTCTACTCCGAGCTCCTACTCCGTGTGACTGAGCTCCTCACCCTATCTCTAAGGGAGCGCCCAGCCACTCTACAGAGGCTGGGCGCTTGTCCTCTTGGTCATTACCCAAAGCTCATGACCATAGGTGAGGGTAGGAACATAGACTGATGGTAAATCAAGAGCTTTGCCTTTTGGCTCAGCTCCCTCTTCACCACAACGGTCTGATACAGCGACCACATCACTGCTGACGCTGCACCGATCCGCCTGTCATTGGATTGGAACTGTGTAATGTTGTATTTAAAATAACTGGAATGGACTGAACAATATTGCTGACTGTGCCACAGAGAGGTGCAGTGCAAGAAGCACTTGGTGAATAAATGTGAACTACAGTAATCTGAACTTCAGATCTAAAACTGAAATTGGCTCTTTATCAGTGAGCGCACCTGTGTGCCTTATTGTTTCACTGAATGATCCCCTATATTATTATTACATTATATTATTACATTTTGGGTTTATTATATTTTTAATACATTTTTTCAGCAAATAAAGCATTTTCAAAACAATAAAAGGTAAATGGTGATGTAAATATTTTATGTGTGAACAGTTAGTAAGCAGTTGACAGGTTTCACATCTGTCATACTGGTGGAAAAATCCAATAAACTTGCAGATGGTAGCTTTAAAACTGGAATCTTTATATCCTAAAACTTTGACAGCTGAGCTTTAGTTTTCGATCATTTCCACATGAGTTTCTATGAGTCCAAATCTAATCTAACTGTATTATTGTAATCAACCCTGATATTTAAACAGATGTAGTTTTCACAGTGTATTTACTGTAGCAGACACAAAGTCCTTCTCCTCACTGCTCTTGTGGATATCGACAGGTCTCAGCAGGAGCCGAGCCTAAAGAATCTCATGTTTTGATTTCCTCCTGACTCTGCACCGTGTGGGTTATTTCGGCAGGTGTCATTGACATCCATGTGGCAGGGAGCTACAGCACCTGTCAGGAGCATTTCAGGAAATCATGATAAAGTTATTGGGTTGTTCACTGCTCGTTTGTCTATTTTTCGTTCTATAATTCTATAGATGTTTTGTTTGTGTACAGCTGCGATGGCACTTTAAGAATACATTTGGAATACAATTATAGTGTTCCTACTTCTTATGACACAAAATTGACTCTTGTAAGATTTATTTATGCTCTGTTCCTGTTAGGGAAGGAAGACTGGCGGACCCAAATATGCAGAGACAAAAAAAAGGATTAACAAAAATAGGTTTTCGGGGCAAGTGGGTTTCAGGGACGGGGCAGGACGGTTCCAGGTTGGCTGTAGACGGTGGAGGTAGGTGAAGGCTGGAGCTGACCGGAGGAACAGGACTGGTGGTAACAGGATGTAGCTGGCTCCGGGAGAAGAAACTGAAGAGCGGACAAAAATAGGTAAGTATAAAAATCAGAATTCACAGAAACAGAGATTAAGTCTAAGCTTGATCACCACAAGACTGACGGAACGATCTGGCACTGGAAAGCAGGTCAGCAGGGCCTTTATTGCCGGAGTTGATTGTAGAATGAGTTGCAGGAGTGGAGCACAGCAGGTGACGGGTGATTGGGATCCGCCCAGGAAGGACCAAACAAGGTGAGAGTGAAGGGGAAGAGGGAGCAGGAAGGGAGGGGGTAGGAGCAGCCGGATGACAACCCTCACAGTACCCCCCCCTCAACGGGCGCCTCCTGGCGCACCGCCAGGCCGATCAGGATGAGCACGGTGAAACTCTTTTACCATGTCAGAGTCCAGGATCAGGGCCCGACCAACCCAGGACCGCTCTTCAGGTCCGTACCCCTCCCAATCAACGAGATACTGGAGCCCACGTCCGCGCCGACGGACATCCAAGATCCGCCTCACGGTATAAGCCGGGTGATTATCAACCAACCGGGGGGGGTGGAGGGGGCTTGGAAGGAGGGCACAGGTTACTAGAGTATACAGGTTTAATTTGGGATACATGGAAGGCTGGGTGGATACGTAGAGCTTGTGGAAGTTTAAGGCGAACACAGACAGGATTAATGATCTTTTCAATTTCAAATGGTCCAATGAAGCGAGGTGACAGTTTCTTTGATTCTGTTTTCAAAGGGATATGCTTAGAAGATAACCAGACTTTCTGACCTGGAGTGTACAGGGGGGCTGGGCGGCGATGACGGTCAGCCAAGGACTTATTTTGGGAAGATGTCCGTAACAGTGCTCTCCTGGTCTCCTTCCAGATTTTGCGACACCTCCGCATATGGGCTTGGATGGAGGGTACCGCAACCTCCACCTCATCCATGGACAGGAGGGGGGGTTGGTATCCAATGGAGCACTGAAAAGGGGAGAGACCAGTAGCAGAGGAGGTTAGAGAATTGTGAGCGTACTCTACCCAAGGTAAGTGTGAACTCCAGGATGTAGGGTTGCAGCTGGCCACGCAGCGGAGAGCAGATTCCAGGTCTTGATTGGTCCTCTCAGTCTGACCGTTTGTCTGTGGATGGAAACCAGACGAGAGGCTGACAGTGGTACCAACAGACTGACAGAATGCCTTCCAAACCTGGGAGACAAATTGGGGACCCCGGTCAGAGACAATGTCCGCAGGGATACCATGGAGGCGGAAAACATGTAGAACCATGATGTCTGCGGTCTCTCGAGCTGAGGGCAATTTAGGAAGGGCCACAAAGTGAGCAGCTTTTGAAAATCTGTCAACGATGGTCAAGATGACAGATTGACCATTGGAGGGGGGCAGACCAGTTACAAAATCCACTGCGATATGAGACCAGGGACGGTTGGCAACAGGTAGGGGTCTGAGCTGACCTGAGGGAGGTACGTGAGAAGACTTGTTCTGGGAACATACAGTGCAGGCAGATACAAAACTCCGAGTGTCGGCTTCCATTGTCGGCCACCAAAAATGACGCCTGAGGCTAGATAAGGTACGCCTCACCCCAGGATGACAGGCGAAAAAAAGAGTTATGGGACCACTGCAAGACCTCACTGCGAACAGTGGATGGAACATTGGGAGGTCCATCTCCTGGATCGGGCTCGGCCTTCAGTGCCTCTTACATTGGCCTCCACCTGCCAACAGAGAGCTCCAAGAACACTGTTTACCGGAAGAATAGTGTCAGGGTCAGACTGCTCTGATGGGTCAAACTGGCGAGAGAGTGCATCAGGTTTAGTGTTCTTGGAACCCGGGCGGTAAGTGATAGTAAAGTTAAACCTTCCAAAGAATAGAGCCCACCTGGCTTGGCGTGAGTTTAACCTCTTAGCTGACTGGATGTAGGCTAGATTCTTATGGTCAGTCCAAACAATGAAGGGTTGCTCCGCGCCTTCTAGCCAGTGCCTCCATTCCTCAAGTGCAAGTTTGACTGCCAGGAGTTCTCTGTTGCCCACATCATAGTTGCTCTCTGCAGGGGTTAGGCGTCTGGAAAAGAAAGCACAGGGGTGAAGTCGTCCATCAGAGTCGGAGCGCTGGGAGAGGACCGCTCCGACTCCCACATCTGAGGCGTCCACCTCAACAATAAACTGTTTAGACGGATCAGGCTGAATCAGGACTGGAGCTGTTGTAAAAAGTCTCTTAAGTTTGGAGAAAGCACCATCTGCCTCTGGAGTCCACTGGAAGGAGAGTCTTGGAGAGGTGAGACGGGTGAGAGGAAGGGCGACCTTGCTGTAATCTCGAATGAACCTCCTGTAAAAGTTGGCAAAGCCGAGAAACCTTTGCAGTTGCTTCCGATTACAGGGGATGGGCCACTCAGAGACCGCCTTAATCTTCAGAGGGTCGGCCCTCACTTGTCCAGCTTCAATGATGAAGCCCAGAAAAGAGACAGAACTGACATGGAACTCGCATTTCTCAGCCTTCACGAACAGTTTATTCTCCAGGAGCCGTTGCAGGACTAGGCGGACATGTTGAAGGTGTTCAGATGGGTCTCTGGAAAATATCAGTATATCGTCAAGGTAAACAAAAACAAAACGATTCAGAAAGTCCCGAAGGACATCGTTAACCAGAGCTTGAAACACGGCAGGTGCGTTTGTGAGTCCAAATGGCATGACGCGGTATTCAAAATGGCCCAGAGGTGTGTTGAATGCAGTTTTCCATTCATCGCCTTCCTTGATGCGGACGAGGTGGTATGCATTACGCAGATCCAGTTTGGTGAATACGGTGGCACCCTGTAATGGTTCAAAAGCAGAGGAAATAAGAGGCAGGGGATATTTGTTTTTCACTGTAATATTGTTTAAACCTCTGTAATCTATACATGGTCGTAGTGAGAGATCTTTCTTCCCCACGAAAAAGAAACCGGCCCCCAGAGGAGATGAAGATGGACGGATTATACCTGCAGCTAGAGAGTCTTTGATGTAAATTTCCATAGCCTCTCTCTCAGGTCGGGACAGGTTGTAGAGGCGAGCAGGTGGCAGAGTCGCTCCTGGAAGTAGGTCTATGGCACAGTCATAGGGCCTGTGTGGTGGTAATGATAGCGCTCTCTCTTTGCTGAACACCTCCCCAAGGTCATGGTATTCGGGTGGAACAGAGGTGAGATCCGGAGTGGGCACAGGTTGTTGGGACTTTGTGTCATCAGAAGGAGGAAGAGCAGACTGCAAACAAGACTGGTGACAAAATGAGCTCCAGCTAACAATCTTATTCAGAGACCAGTCTATGACAGGGTTATGAGTCTTTAACCAGGGGTAACCCAAAACTAACGGAGTCTGAGGAGCAGAGAAAACAAGGAAACGCACCTCCTCATGATGATTACCAGACAGGATTAAATGGAGAGGTACAGTGTGGTGAGTAATTTGGGCTAGAACTGCACCATTTAAAGCACTGACCTGGATTGGCTCTGAAAGAGGTTCAGTGGAGATTCCTGCCTGCAGTACAAGACTAGAGTCCATGAAGTTTTGCTCCGCCCCTGAGTCCAACAGTGCCTGAAGAGGAAGTGATTGGTTATTGTGACAGAGGGTTGCCGGTAACAGTAGTCGGGGTTGGTCAGTGGGGACTTTAGAAACCTCGCCCATCAGTACCCCCATTACTGATGAGCGGGCTCTGTTGGGGCGAGGCACAGAGGATGTGCGAGGATTTCTCTCTCGTTCTCTCTCCCGCAGCCTGTTGTCAACACGGATTGAGAGAGAGATTAGTTCCTCCAAGGATACTGGGTCATCACGAACAGATAATTCATCCTTCATAGTATCATTTAACCCCCCCCAAAAAACTCCTCTTAAGGCAGCTTCATTCCACCCAGACTCTTCTGCCAAGATCCGAAACCGAATGGAGTAATCCGCCACACTTCTACTTCCCTGGTGTAGCTCAAAAAGCCCCTTAGCAGCATTAGTTTCACAATCGGGGTGGGCGAACACTCTTTTAAAGTCCGCTACGAAATCGGAATAGCCGATGTTCTCAATGCCTCTGCCACCCAACATAGCCTCAGCCCAATCAAGGGCTCTTCCGCGCAGCAAGCCGGTAATAAAAGCTACCTTGGAATGGTCGGTGGAAAATGTCACAGGCTGGCAGGTGAAGACTGTCGCACATTGCAAGAGAAAACCTTTGCTTTTACCCAGGGCCCCATTGTACGGCTCAGGATGTGGTACTGGAGTCTCCCGGGGAGGGGGTTCGGCAGCAGCAGCGGCAGCAGCAGCGGCAGCAGCAGTAGCAGAGGCAGGTACAGAGGTCGGGTTACTGGGTTGAGAGACAGACTGGGCAGAGAGTTGATTGGAAATGTGCTCCACCAACCTGGTTACGTTTGCAACTTGGAGTCCAATATTCTGATTAGTTAGCTGCAGGTCCTGTAATGACTTGTGGTGTTGGCCGAGTAGATATCCTTGTGTGGTCACAATCCTCTCCAAATCGTAGGGCTCTGCTGGGTCCATGTTTTGGCCAGATCGTTACTGTTAGGGAAGGAAGACTGGCGGACCCAAATATGCAGAGACAAAAAAAAGGATTTATTAACAAAAATAGGTTTTCGGGGCAAGTGGGTTTCAGGGACGGGGCAGGACGGTTCCAGGTTGGCTGTAGACGGTGGAGGTAGGTGAAGGCTGGAGCTGACCGGAGGAACAGGACTGGTGGTAACAGGATGTAGCTGGCTCCGGGAGAAGAAACTGAAGAGCGGACAAAAATAGGTAAGTATAAAAATCAGAATTCACAGAAACAGAGATTAAGTCTAAGCTTGATCACCACAAGACTGACGGAACGATCTGGCACTGGAAAGCAGGTCAGCAGGGCCTTTATTGCCGGAGTTGATTGTAGAATGAGTTGCAGGAGTGGAGCACAGCAGGTGACGGGTGATTGGGATCCGCCCAGGAAGGACCAAACAAGGTGAGAGTGAAGGGGAAGAGGGAGCAGGAAGGGAGGGGGTAGGAGCAGCCGGATGACAACCCTCACAGTTCCACCTTGTGATGTCATGAGGTGGTAGTTCTCAAGTTAACAGCTACCTTCTCCCTTATGTTTAGTAGAAACTGGCAATTCTAGGAAATTATCCAAATGATTCTGGTGAAGGTGTATGGAGATTAAAAACTGCATTACCACATGACGTCACAAGGTGAAACAGAGTGTTTTCAGTTTGAGAGAAGACCTCAGCCTGAATACATAGAGTTTGTGTATTAAACATACTATGTGAATGAAACAAAGCACAACTCCAGGTCTGTTTGTGATGAGGAAACTACATCATAATAGATCACAAAATAGCCTAATATAGGACCTTTAATAAGAAGTTGAAGCCTCTCTAAGCTCAACTGTAGTCATTATTAATGACTACAGTTGAGCTTAGTTGAGCTGTGGCTACTCCACAATGTAGCCACAGCTGCCCTGGGGCAGACTGACAGAAGGCTGAGGCTGCCAATGTGCGCCATCGGCCCTGCCAACCACCACCAACACTCACTCACACACACACACACACACACACACACACACACACACACACACACACACACACACACACACACACACACACACACACACACCACTTTCATACAAGGCAAGTTGGGTGAAGTGTCTTGCCTAAGGACACAACAACAGAACTTGCTCCAAGTGGGAATGGATCCTCCAACATTCAGGCTGCTGTAACCCCTGAGCCACTTCACCTACATTTCACTGAAAATAGATAAGGATAACTTTATTGATCTACAAGGGAAATGATCTGGACAAGCCTGAATATAAAAACACAAAATAGATGTTATTAGCAAAGGTGTCCATCTTTGTTGAAAGAGTGCACAATGTCCATAGAGATGCAATAGCCAAACAATAGAAAATAAACAGAAACTAAAGTCGCACTGAGGAACAGCCCATCAGACAGATAAACACAGTGTTGGACCATTCAAAGTGTGGCTCTTGTGATTAACTTGTTTAGTGTGTGTTCTTTTGTTTAGCGTGTTTTCTTTTGTTTAGTGTGTGTTATTTTGTGGGAGTGACGCTAAAGGACGTGGTATCGACTAGAGTCTGTCTCTGTAATTACCAGGGATTAGACAGGAGACAGATCATGGAGACGTGCCCTTGGGCAAGACATTTACTGTACATATCAACTCTTCTGGAAAGGCTGTCCACAAGGTTTAGGAGTGTGTTTATGGGAATTTTTCATCACTCTTCCAGAAGCGCATTTGTGAGGTCACACACTGATGTTGGACGAGAAGGCCTGGCTCTCAGTCTCCGCTCTAATTCATCCCAAAGGTGTTCTATCGGGTTGAGGTCAGGACTCTGTGCAGGCCAGTCAAGTTCATCCACACCAAACTCTCTCATCCATGTCTTTATGGACGTTGCTTTGTGCACTGGTGCACAGTCATGTTGAAGAGGAAGGGGCCATCTCCAAACTGTTCCCACAAAGTTGGGAGCATGGAATTGTCCAAAATCTCTTGGTATGCTGAAGCATTCAGTGATGAATGAAGCTCTCTACTCAGTGTTCTTGAGATAATCTGAAGGCCACATGAAGTTTGGAGGTCTGTAGCGATTGACTCAGAAAGTTGGTGACCTCTGCGCACTACGCTCCTCAGCATCCACTGACCCCGCCCCGTCAGTTTACGTGGCCTACCACTTTGTGGCTAAGTTGCTGTTGTTCTCAATCACTTCCACTTTGTTATAATACCACTGACAGTTAACTGAGGAAATTCCACATCCGCGCTCCTGATTGGCTCTTTCATTGCTATGATACTCACGGTTGGAATTCCAAAAATGAGTCTTGGCTCGAGATTAGCTGCTATAACCTGCTAGCCTCGACTGGCTACATTTGACTGGTGTCAAACACTATGGGTGTTGTCACACTGACTTAGTCAACTTCTGTGTATAATCTATGGTTCTCACACATTTCCCGACCTTTGCTGGTCTTCTGTTACGTTATGTTGATGGAGGAGGCATTGACAGCGCCCTCTACAGTTTTCTCAGTCATGCCTCTGGATCACAGTCGTAGATCTGAGCCCAGAGGTTACCACAGAAACCTGAGTCATGGAGGAGTGAAGGACGCGTGCAGTCAGCTGATCACAGTCCTGTCCACACCTTTATCCCACTGACACAGAAATCAATACCCTGTAATACCGAGGACTGAAACATGCCACCATCAGCTTCAAGGTCATATTGTGTTAAAACAATTCAAATCAAAGAACTTTATTGTTCCTGCTATGAATATCACACATTTAATGTAACCTACCACTACTTTCTATTCCAGTGCTGAAGCATCTCAGTTATAACCATGTAACTTTAATGGGGCTGTCTACTTTTGAACTGACAGAATTCTCCAGCTGACTGAATGTGCCCGTTCAGACTGCAGCGTCAGATGCCTTCAGTTGGATGCGTTTGCATTTCTAAATGTCTGTAACCCGTTCACTTGTGACGAATTTCACTGAAAGTTTAGTTTGAACGCTTAAATCACGAGGCGGAGCGCTGCACCAGCTGAGATGTGCACCCCCTACAGACTTTTAAATGTCCCTGAAGACATAGTCTGAATGCACTCTTAGTATGCTCGGAATGCATAACGTAAGTGAAGAATAACTTGACCACTGAAAACTCACAAGCTTTGGGAAATGACTGAAAAGACAAGATCACAGTGCTTAAATGAGTTTCCTCCACAGGGTGTGTGGGTGCTCCATTAGAGATAGGGTGAGGAGTTCAGTCACATGGGAGGAGCTTGGAGTAGAGCCGCTCCTCCTCCATGTGGAGAGGAGCAGCTGAGGGGAGGGCATCTGTTCTGGATGCCTCCTGGACACCTGCCTGGGGAGGTGTATTAAGCATGTGCCACTAGGAGGAGGCCCCCGCGGAAGACCTCTCTGCTCCCCCCAGAGGAGCTGGAGGAAGTGTCTGGGGTTTTCTGTTCAGTCTCAGAGTTCACCTGGTGCCCCCTGGAGGCTGCTGTGATGCCCAGGATTCACACAGAGAGGGTACAGTTTTGTCCACAGGGCTGTTACTCTCCTCAAACTGCCCTGACTCTGGATCTGATGACTCTACCTGCTGAGCTGCACTGAGACTAGTTGGAGCGTTCTGTTATTATTGTATTGCCCTGCTCATTGTGCTTAAATTGCCCCTCAAGGACAAATTAACTGATTGAGTTTGTCCACACTTTACCCTGAAATCTTGAGAGGCTAACCCAAAGTTCTTACAAAACAATCCTAACAAATTAACTCATAATAGAATTTTCTAACACTGAAAAACACAACCAGGCAGTGAAATGAATATTTTTAAGATGTTTTATTTTAATTTTCTTACAAAACAATTCCCCGATAAACCAGAACACACAAAATGCATAAAGAAAACTGTACAGTCAGATTGGAACGATGATATCTACAACAGTGGTTTTCCTATCGCGCTCTGCAGCCCAGCCCACAACAAGAGCTAGCCAAAGGGGTATTAGCAACATAGCAAGCGCCGCAGCATGTGTTACGCGCCGTCCATGGCTACATTAGCATTGTCGCTAGCTGAACACAACCTCAGGACACAAGCAGACATTGAGTGACGAAGAGTGACAACAGCTGTGACAGAAAGGGCTCTGAATGAGATCTGGAGGTGTTTTTGGCACATGCATGTTGGCAGCTGTCTGTTGAAGCCATACTGTGGATTCTGACGAAGCATTAGAGCCTTCTACGCGATTACAGTGAGAAAACAGGGCGACCAGTTGGACATTAAATGGAAGTTAAAGTGCATATGACAGGTTAGACTACTCATTTCACCAAAACATTGTTATACATTATTATATATAAGATATTACTAAAATCTTGCCTAGTTTTTTCCAGTTTTTACATTTTGGAGAAGTTTATAATTCCTGATTGGACATGGGCAGCAGATCTAACATACGTAGAGGTAATTCCATAAGTGTTACCTAACAATGGTCAAAACGTGTCAAAGTTACAGTTATGATTAGACTAATACAGTTACAGTACATAACAGCACCTTTGTTTTGTTAAATGAAGGTCAGAAATTGTCAGAAAAATGTCTTCCTTGTTAGTTTGGGTAGAATTTTCCATGTTGTCTATTGCTAGAACTCGATCACTTGGTGCCAGTGCTGCCTGGAGTTATGTCAAAAGAATGGCGAAGCCAGTCCCCATGTTATAAAGTGTAGAACATGTTTATTTCATGACATTTCTGCCATGTCTCTGCTCTCCTCACAGTCACATGTAAAAGAGGAGGTTTAGTGTCACTTAGTAGTAGACTCTACTTCCTGAGAAAGCTCAGGTCTTTCAATGTGTGCAGCAAGTTCCTGGAGATCTTCTACCAGTCTGTGGAGGCCAGCGCCCTGTACTTTGCTGTGGTTCTGCTGGGGGAGCGGCACTAGTAAAAGGGACAATAGGCGGATTGACAAACTGAGCCGTAAAGCTGGACACGTGATCGGCTGTGAGCTGGAGACATTTGTCACAGTGAGGGACAGGAGGTCACTGGACAAACTGCTCTCCATCATGGACACTCCTGCTCACCCACTGCACCAGACTATAGAGAGACAGAGGAGATAATACTCCCTACAACTGTACAACAGCTCACCCACTGCACCAGACTATAGAGGGACAGGACTGCATTCATACTATAATACTCCCTACAACTGTACAACAACTCACCCTTATGTAACAGATACTCCCTACAACTGTACCACAATTCACCCTTATGTAACAGATAACCCTATGTCCTGTCAATAATCATATCATTGTTACGCTGTCGTTCTTGTCTTTTGTATTACATATTTTTCTATTTAATTTTGACTTGTACATATACACTTATATAATTATGCCGTATTTGATACCTGTCTCTTGCTATCTTTTTGCTACTTATTTAGAATTTATTATTACCATTTATTTTTTACTCTTTGTTATTATATTATATTGTGATGAGTGAGCTACTGTGTCCAAATCATTTCGCTTGTGGATCAATAAAGTTTGTCTAAGTCTAATGTTTACCACAAGTTCAGAATTCTCAACTGAAAGTGTGTTAGATGCCACTTTTACACACTAATTAGGATCTAAAATAAACCACCAAACAATGACTTTAAACGAGGCTCTCATAAATACAGGGGACTGGCTGCAGTGTTCCAAAATCCTCCTAGACTTTTGGGCTTCAGCCAGTAATGAATTAATTGGCAAGGGGCATTGTTCCTGATTGATTATTATTATTATTATTATTATTATTATTATTATTATTATTATTATTATTATTATTATTATTATTATTTTTCCCCTTTAAATGATTGCATCTTCACCCCTAACATGGATGAAAAGTCTCACATGGGGGTATAGGATCGACTGAACTGGAAAAAAAATCTGGAGAATAACGTCAAGGGAATGATGTAAAACTATGATAAATATTGACCACAGGTACTATCCACCAAACCAATTAGAAAAACACGAAAACCTGTCATATGCACTTTAAAATAAATATATATATATTTTTTTATCCATCCTCAGTGCAACAGTGGTCTAAGAAAACATCTCAAAAATAAAACTCAAACGTTGTTTTTCATGCCAGAAATTATCGGCATATTAGCAGCAAATACTCAATAACGAACAACAAGGACATTTTGTATACTTTTATATTGATATATTCATGTCATTCTCTTGGTACACAGTTGTTTTCTAACCTACACATTGCATTGCTTTAGGGAGGTACTAGTGTTGCCACGATACTAAAAATACTGATGTAGATACCCAAATGAACCTGTTTTAGACAATATTGTAATTTTCAAAACAAAATAATAGTATCTGTTTATTATACCATGAGGTCTTACATGAGATCTGACAAAACTCACGATGAAACTGTTGAGGAAAGGTCAAATTTGATCTGGTTGTGTGAGATTTTCAGTATCGATACTTGTTTAAATGAGTATTCAGTTTCAATACTAGTTTTTGTATTGATTAGTATCTGGTTTTCGATACTTTAGACAACCGGTACAACAGGTACAGGCACGGCTATATAAAGAGTGTATTTATCAGGCTGGTTTGTGATGGGACAGATTCTTGAGTTATTGTTACGAAGAAAAATGATGGCGGTCAGTGCGGGTTGTTATTACATTTTGATTTAAATAATGAAGGAAATATTTCTTTTAGAACAGTGTTTGTCAAACTGTGGTATATGAACTCCTTCAGGTGGTGCTTGGACGTGTCTTCAGTTTGTAGGTTTGACTTGTTTTTGTACGATACTGAAATCTCTGTACCATGCTCATAGTAAAAAATAGTCTTTAGACAACAGAATGTAACTTTCAACATTAAATGGTAGTACTTTCTTTTCTATTCCCATGTGGTCTTATATGCGTGTACTCCCTCGTGGTCCTGTAGGTTCCATAGTGGTCCATGGGTGTATACTAGTCTATGTGCTCTTATACTTGTTCTGATACAGCTCAACATCATTCTAAAGACATTCAGGAAAGGTTCATTTCTGTCCTGTCAATGGGACTTTTTCAGTATCGATACTCCTCTAGTTTCGATGCTTTTGCCACCCTTCAACTGAGTTAGGTCAGTGCCTTCTTCCACGGGAAAGAAATATTCAGTTTATATGTAAATGTTTATAAGGCCTGAATTATAGAAGCTATTTTGATGCAAGAGAAAGTAATAATTGGCCAATCAGTAAACTTAAAATTGTTGCTTGGTAATTGCTCCGTAGCTATGAAAAGGTTGAAACTGATTTATAAGTGGCTGAAAAAATGATTTCTTCTCAGTGCAAAATGTAATCCAATTTTATATCCAACATTGTAAATCTTTATGGCGCAGTTTGCAAATCAACAACCAACAACACGGTGTACTTGAATGCATCTCCCATTCACCTCTATAGGGCCTAACGGAGAAGCCATAATGTACCTGCTGATGGGGCCGATAGAAAGGCGGAAATTACGAGGCATTTATTTTTAGTTATAGTCCTGCTCTGGAAGTGAACAGTTGGACACCGCAACATAATAAAGCACAACACTATTAACCAAAGGAGGAGCCCATTAAAAGTCCACTTTGAAGAGCTATTGAGTGCGCTGACCAGACTATGTGTTCAGACTGAGTGAGTGCTGGAGAGGTACAGGCCAATGATGGATTATAAGAGCTAGATGCAGCAAGGGTTCTGTTGCCGTGGCAAATCTGGCGGCTATCTTGCGACTGGAGTAAGAGCAAAATTGTGATTGAAAATTATGTAAAACAGACACAAAAAAATGCATTGATTAAAGTGTTTAAAGAGGAGGTATTACACTTCTATGGGGTATTAACTGCTAAAATGTCACATATTTAGATCACCATGTTACCTTTTATTGTTGTGAAAATGCTGTATACGCCAAAAACAACATATTAACGTTGTTTTATAAGTTTCATTTTCGTTTTTAACGCTTTGAGTCCCCCCTTTGCTCTCTGTGCTAAGTCTCTCACGCTTCAGAGCGCTATCACAACACAATCAGCGTGCATCAGCTAATGAGACTACGGCACATCGCATCAGAGTTGTCATGTTGCAGTGTACAGTTTTGTATCATGCTTTTGTGTATTTATGGAGAATTGTCATGTGGGAGCGTGGGTGACGTAGGTTTGTGGGTGGAGCCTTGTACAGAATCTTACACTTAAGCAGAGGAGAGTTTGAATAAGTTTGAATAGTTTTTGGTGAGAGAATATTATAACATGGTAGAAAGTAAAAAAAAATATATATAAAATTAAAAAATTAAAAAAAAAGTGTATAATACCCCATCTTTAATTCTTCTTCTTTACTTTGCGTCTATTACTATAAAAGAATGATGTATTACCTAAAATGCTAAGACATTTTTAAAGAGATTTGTTCACATGAGTTTAGTAGAACATGGGCATTAGATAAAAGCATTAAAGGGACATTCTTTACTATAGGTTACTATGGCGATGGTCTCTCTAGCCCCCTTGTTATATCTCATTGGCAGACACTCGACACGCGCTAATTTTTCTAATACTCTGACATATACGGAGAAGCAGCGGCGCCATCTCCGCTAATGGATCATCATTACGGTGCTTAGTGCAAATGGCAAACATAAATTAGAGACAGGACGCAGATGCACGTGTTTTGATGGATGTTCTGCTGGTGCTTAAAGTTTGCAATAGTAGGTACACAGTGTGGTCACAAACAAGCTTGTACAGTGTGTTTTTGCAGAGCGTTTCATAATCATGTACTCCTCAAAACAGGATGATTGGAAATACATGATGCATTCTGGAGTAAGTGCACCCTTAATTCATCAGCCTGTTGGGACACACTAAATAAAGGGACTGCTTTTCAAATCTCTTTTTCGACCTGTATTTGATTTTTTGAGTAAAATTAGTCTTTCCTCAGTACAGATACATTTTAAAAGCTTCTGAGGTCAAAATAAGTCCGCTGTGTAACTGTCTGCAGCTAATTATAAAGTGTGTAACTGTACCATTAGCAGGAAGTGTGTGTTAGCATGCTAGTTGTCACAGATTAGCTCTACTCTGCACTTGTTTCTGAGAGTTGTGAAAAGGTCTTGTAAATGGTGAGTGATTGGGATACACAGTTAAAATTCGAATAATAATTTTGCCTCTGTAAAATAATGTATTAATTTCTTTCAATATTTGGGAATCTGGTCATCAAAAAAAAAAAAAAAAAAAAATCATCAAAACTCCTTCCTTCAGTACCATCATTAGTTTGCCCTTTTTATTGTTGTCATAATTGTTTACATGACATTTCGATAATCTGATAACTCCAGAAGTCGGATCATGATCAGATTTCGTGCACATGAACACAGTCAGTGTTTGGGAATCTAACTCACAACCTCCCTGCTCTGTCTTTAGTTTACAGTGCCTCAGCGTGTTTGTAGACTTGAGGTTGTGTTTTTGTGGTTCTCCTTTTGAACCTGCCTCAGATGTGTACACAGACCTGCTGAGTCTGTGAGGAATGGCTCGTGCTGAAATGTGCTGTAAAGGTCAGGTGATAAGCACCTGTCGTGTTGTTAATGAGGTGATCAAACAGGCGGACAGGGAAAGCACCTGCCAATGTGACACCTGTGTGACAACAATTCCCAGTTCCGACCATGTGCATGTTGTTTTGTACTTGGGCAAGACACTTCACCCAGATAGTCTATGTGTACATGTGTGAGTGGTGATTCGAGGTAGGGCTGTGATTTGGAAAAAATATCTGATAGCAATTTTTTTGACAAGCATTGTGATCAGATTTTTAATTTATGTTTTAATAACAGGATTCTGTTCAAAATTCACATTTAAAATGCCTTCAGGAGAATTGGTAAAAAGACTCTTTGTGGAGGTCTAAACTACAGGTTTAGAAGTTTTTGTAAAGAATAAGACAGGAGATTTTGTGGAAGAAATGACGGTACACCCGCGAGTGCAGAGGTGCCACAGCACTACAAATTCTTTTCGCTGGGAGTCTATTTTGACCAGACAGCGCAGAGTCTAACTTATCACCTCAGAATGTGGAGAGAATGAGTAATGATTACAATTGTAAGATTCTTGTTTGCGGTGGGCTGGGGGTTGGTGTTTAGAGCCATATCATCAGAAGTATAACTAGTAATGATGCTGCAAATTGTCTTTGTGAATTTAATTTTTTACAAAAATTAATTTGTCCAGACTTTTTCACTGGGGTGGTCCAAGGCTCCAGGACCATCACACATCTTTAAGGCAAGAATTCAGAGAATTTAGCACTTATTTACTAATTTAACTCTTATTACTTTTGTGCATAAATAATTTCAAATAAAAGATATTTCAGATATTTATGTTTCATAATTTTTGTTTGGTGCATTATTATCACTACAAACGCCCCAGATTCGCAGTTGTTCGGGCATATCCTAAATTACAAATTAATTTAATTGTTTTGGGCTTTGACTGTTGACAGCTGCTAACTGACCATTCAGGCTCTTTGGGTCAACCACGTACAGAAACACATGTGCATAAGAAGAATCACGGTGCCCTCTGCAGCGCGGAGGCGGAGATACAAGACAAAGAAAAAACAATTGAAACAGTTTTAAAAGACCACAATTACAGAGACGGACAGGTGCAGGTGACTAAGTATGCAGCACGAGTGAGACAATGTGAAAGATAAACTCAGAAAGCTTTTTACTCTAAAAAAAGTGAACATTGTGCATAGTTCGTAGTTTGTTAATAATAAAACCTTCTATTTGCTGTGATAACATGGAAGGAAGTGCAGCAATGTACAAGTGCACAGAGACACTTTCTCCCACATCACAATTCTTATGTTTTGTCTATTTTAGTGTTACTTTGATACAATAAACCCAAATACTCCTCACGCTCAGTTCTAGGGTTGAGTCCACTTAATTCTCCATCGCCATCTTTCCTTCTTCCCATTGCGTTAGAAATGAACCTGGTTTGTTGTTACTCATACCTCTCCGACCCAAACTACTGTGTTCCCTCTTTTAATGTCCGAAACTTCACAGTGCGGCGTTCTTTGCTTCCCATTGAGAACGAAAAGCGATTCCGAAGAAGGCGTGACCAGATATTGTCCAAATGGTCCACTCGAAACGACAACGCGATTCGGCCCACCCCACGGCCAGTCCTCAAGTGATATCGGATGTTTTAGACTTTTTAACACCTCTACTCTTCCTGACGAAAGATCTCCAAATAGCAAATCCATTCCCGTACCTGACGTTGCCACCACCAGATGCTGGTTGGACTCCGTGAACGAAGGCTGGAAAACTAAATCGGAAATTGCCAAAGGGTTGTGTAATTCCTGGTTTAGCTGCAGCTCTCCTTGGAACGAAACAGTTTGGACAGTTAGCTTAGAATTTTGAGTTTGTGGCGTTATAATGAAGCGGCCATCAGGCGAGACGAAAGCTGGGCCTGAGAGGTTGAGATTGGGTCCGATGACAGTGTCCGTAACGCTGTCCACGAGCAGCTGAGGAGGCGGAGTTTTGAAAGTCTTGTGGAGGTTTTGACACTGGATGAAGTAGAAGCCGCTCATGTGGGTGTAGGCCATGCTCTTGGGGATGCAGCTGTAGTTTTTCAGGCTGATGGTTTTGACTCGATGGAACGTCTCCAAGTCGATTTTGTGCACGGCTGGTTCGTTCTTCAGGAAGAGGAAGGCAAACCTGCACGGAGAAATATTACAAGCAGAGTTAAGAGGTATTTTGGACATTTTAAAGAAGCTACTGTATATACTTATAATCATAGACACCTTCATTACGATAACAGTGTTTCCCTTTAAAGGTTCATCGTGTAATTTTTCTGGTTGAGGGTTTGTCAAATGCTTTTCTCCATGGAGATGCTATTGCTGGAATGTATCACAGTATGGTGTTAAACCTTTCTATCTTCATGGAGACCAAATTACAGGTCAGATCTGTAAAGATGCAGCTCCGCTTACAGTCAGAATGCCTGTTTTTCTAAGTATTTTTGAACTATAAACTACCTGTAATTGAACAAATATAAGGTGGATCTGTTTAATGTCATACTGTGGAACATTCCAGGCAGAGCAATGACATATCCGTAGAAACAAGCAGGTGACAGACCTCCAGCCATTTCCCACTTGCTTCTAGGGTTAGGGTTAGGGTATGGTGCCACAAACATCATCACACACAGCTGCAGATCGCACTAGCAAGCAGTGTATAAACCGATTGAGAGAATAAAACTGGAGAAGAAGAATGAAGATTACTCAGATATGAATCACTCTAAATACAACTTTGAGCTCTGGAAAGTGGATCTGGCATGAGGAAGAATTGCTATACAAGATTGAGCAGCATTCATTTAAAAGGTGCAACATTCCAACTTCGGTTGTCTCCATGGATATTGCTTTTCCTGAAATGTTCCACAGTATAGCCTTACATTTATCTCCATGGAGACAAGGCCAAGTTACATTTAGGATATGATAAGAGGCAACTCTACCCACAGGTATGTTTTTAACAATTAAAACACCTGTAATTGGAATATGGAACATTCCGGGTAAAACATTTCCATGGAGACACAGGAAGCAGGTAACAGGCACTCCACCACAAATGTATACATTTATTTTGATAAAATGACAGAAATTTGCATCCTTGTATCACTTATTTACCTCTTTTTGCCTCTTATCTAGTATTTTAAGCAAGAATCAGTGAAGGATCTTCAGACCAATGGGAGAAATCAAAGACGCATGATCATTTCATAGGTTCATTTAATACAGATGATGAGACAGTATACAGGTGTGGTCTGTGAAGATACCACAGGGGGCGCTGTGATCTACTCAGTCTCCAGAGGGGTCGCTGTGGTCTGTGCAGACATCAGAGGGGGCGCTGTGCTTACCTGACGTGGGTGATGATGAGGTTGGTGGGAGGGATGAAGATATCGTTGACTCGTTGGAAGGTAGTGCGGACGGCGTGGTGCACCTCCCCCACACTGGCCTGAGGAATCACCTGGGCAACAGACAACACACGAGTCAGGGGATTATGGGTAAATACATGATAGAACTTTTCAAAGGCATTATTCCACTCACTGATTTAAAGGTTGTGACTTTATTCAGACTTACAAAAGTACACTGCGTGATGGTGCACTGCATCAGTCTAGGCAATGGCCAAAGTTTGTCTGAGCGAATATCAAGCTCCAGGCTTTGTCCAGTAACATCACTTGAATTACAAATTGGCTAGCTAAGGCCAGCGCTAGATGCTAGCGGCATTTTCATGTTTGTAAAAGGAAAAGTGGAGAGATGGTCTCATTCACGGTGGAGCTCTTGTGCTGTTACTGAGGAGCTCTTGTGTTTACTGTCCCAAACACAGTCCAAACATTAGTGAAGCTTGAAACCACAGAAAGGTGACCCAGGTGCACTTTTTACTGAGTCCTCATTATTCAGGACAAAGACAAACAAAAAGGGGGATTAACTGATAAAGGGCGACAAAAGGTTAAAAAAAAAGCCGTACTCCACGTCACCCACGAGGCTCCTGCAAGGGACTTAAATAAGAAGCCATAGACCACAAAATAATAATAAAAAAAAATTACTAAGGCAAAGTTTATGATAACATTAGCAATAATTAATTGAAAGAAAAATGGAGATCAAATTATTTTGTAAGCAAATAAACACACACACACACACACGCACGCACGCACGCACACACACACACACACACACACACACACACACACACACACACACACACACACACACACACACACACACACACAACACAGATCACCAATAAATGATAATAATCTGCAATCAGGCTTAATGAGGAAAACTCATTAAACTCTGCTCTTCTGCCACAAGGCTGGATATGCTCTGTCTATAGGGTGCTCTGCCTATAGGGTGCTCTGCCTATAGGGTGCTCTGCCTCTAGGGTGCTCTGTCTATAGGGTGCTCTGCCTATAGGGTGCTCTGTCTATAGGTGCTCTGTTGAGAGCTCGTGTGGCTGTGCATGCATGAAACTGGTGGATAGTTAAAACATTTGCACAACAGCAGCTGGAGGATCATGTAAAATATGTGAGTATATGTAGTCAGGGCCTTAACCTCTGCTTATCCTTCAGGGCATCACCTCCCCTCCCGCCCCCCCCTCCCTCCTGGAGCTTCCTCTGGACATCCATCCTTCTTGGCCCTGATAAACACCTTGTGTGGGTGACGTATGGGTGACAGCGTTGTCACAAATGCATCTCCTGCTCCTGATGCTAGTCTGCTCTCATCGCTCCCGTCAGAAACAGCTCTGAATCAGCACTTTGAGACGAGCGGGAGAAGACGGAGACTGATCAGCTCACACATATTAAGCATTATTGGCTCTATTACACTTCTGTGTGGTATTAACTGTAACACATACATACAGTATTTAGCTCACCATGTTACCTTTCAGTGGTTTGAAAATGCTATATTCACCGAAAACAACATATTAAAAAGCTGCACTAGTTTTAGTTAGTTTTTTGGTACATCGTCTGGTTGTTCCGTGAGGGGAGGAGTCGTGTGGTGAGACAATGGGGAGTGCTATAAAGGTGTACGAAACCACATCACTGAACTGTAACAGATAGTGTCTGTGAGAGACCACAAGGTCATTCAAACATGCACAAGTGAATCTACTGAACCACTTCATTTTTTTGATGAGAAACAATGTCATAACCACAGACAGAAGTGGGCTGAGGGAGTGTGACGTTAACCTATAGCGTTCGTCTTCAGTCAAATGAAGTTCATTGAGGCTCACAGTTATAGAGGCAAATTTGGAGCTGTCAATCAAACCTGTTGCTAATGCTAGAGGAGAAATCTTGGGGAATGAAGGCATCTTATTTGTCTGTTATTAATGTTTATATCTTGATTTACAGACAGAATAGCAAAATAAAAACCTCAGGATCATGTAAAGTGGGTTAATCTGAACATTTTAAAACCAAAATGACGAGCCTGACAGCAGCAGGTACAGAGAGAGGGGCGACATTTTATGAATAGAAAATTAACTGGAGCCAAAGTCGATGGAGCTGGAAGTGTTGCCATGATCACTTCCTGTTTGGAACCCCGGCTAGCAGGTTAGCTATGTCAATTGGCTTGAGTTGATTTAGCATATCATCCCCTCTTTAAACATGCTTTTGAGCACCTTTGCTTTGGCATTTCATGTTTTCACATTTTAAAATGTCAAATTATTTTTCTACACATAATTATGCATCTGTTGCGCTCCCTGTGAGATTTGGCATTGCCATCTGCTGACAGCTATGTTAATGAACTCCAAAAAAAATAAAAACACTAGCCCTTGGAGCCACATGACCAGCATGCTAACAGAAACATGCAGTTTGACGACAAATATAAGACCTCTGGATCTCGACTTGTGACATAACAAATGTGAGGTTTAAGTGCTGCACCAAAACAAGGAATGATATTTTAGACTTGCATATCTCCAAAACAACTGTATGTATTTCCTGATATCTCTCTCGTGCTTATAATGTCACCTGAGCTGTCCAAATGTTAGATTCACAAACCATCCATGCATCCATCCAACCCTATCTCTCCTCATCAGAAACAGAGCAGATTCTCAGCTCTACAGCTCCATGACATTCAGAGGAACAGTGACATTTGTGTTATTGCTTCACGGCTCTTTTTTGCTGGTTTGGAGAGTTGGATCTCTGCTCGTCTGTTTTCAGTGAAGGAGGAAATGTGCTCTGAATAAAAATGGTTTTGAAGTCTTCCAAAGCCGCGGTCTCTCCGTCGCCCAGCAGGGGGCACACACAGCTCCACGTGCACAGATTCACAAAGTCCTGCGCTAGATCTTTGTTTCATTTCTTTGTGGATTTCTGAACCGTCTGCTCCATTTTAACCACATCTGTCTTATTCCCAGAAGGTTAGCAGTGAATCACATTTACTCCAATTCACTGAAGTATCTCTTAAAATAGATTTTAGCTCTTCTCCATGGAGATAGATATGTTTAATGTCAGAGTGGAATATTCTAGGGGAAGCTAGGGGAATCTCTACATGTCCTCAATATGTATCTCTGTATTTTTATATAGAGGGATATCAGTCTCGTACCCACTCCCTCCGTCCAATCAGATTTGTTTATTTCAGTGATGGATGAGAAACGACGGAGCTCATTTGTCACCTATCACTTCACTCATTGATTCTGCAGAAATCCAACATGTTTTTTAGTCCTCTGTGATATTGTTCTTTCTTCCTCATAAGAAGCCATATTTATTTTTGACCATGGGTGTCCCTGATTGGCTAATCCACCTGTCAATCACACCCATCTGGGACTCTGGGAGATTCACCTGTGACCAGACTCACATCTTTGTAAAGTATTGGAGAAGTGTGTGTTCTGGTGTGTAAAGGCTCTTTTATGCTCTATGTTCTAGACACATACACATACCTCTGTGTTCTGTCTGTATTTTGGTCGCGGGAGAAACGAGCACTACTGCACATGTTCAACGGGCAGGGACCACTGGAAGGACCTAGCCGGGCTAGGATAATATAGAGACATGTGTCACTGAGCTCGGCCCTTGGACTTGAATGACGGCCATGTTTAGACCCCGGGGCTTGGAACCTCCATTTTATTTGTTGCTCTTCTTTGTTCTTTTTGGTGAATTCTCAAACTGACTTTTAGCACCCTCTGGTGGTCATTTAACAGAACACAGTCTTGACATTAGAAACATTTGGAAGAAAATGCAGTGTTGGTTATTACGCTTCATGGACAGAAGCAGGTGAAGCCACAAGTCAAAATTATAGGTCAGATCTGTGAAATGATGGCACTGCCCACAGAAAGGACTACTACAAACTACTACTACTACTACTACCAAAAAAACCCCCTGTAATTCCATAAGTAAACTAGAAAAGCACTCAGAGAGCGCAGACCTCCGCCAAGCAGCTCAGTTTTCAAAGTGATCCAGAATCCAGGATTTCTTCTGGATCATCACCAAAATCTAATCATCTGTTGGATTTACCATTAGGAACATTTCCTGAAAATTTCATCAAGATCCGTCCATAACTTTTTGAGTTATCTTGCTAACTAACTAACAAACAAACTAACTAACTAACTAACTAACAAACCAACAAACAGACAAACTCAGGCGAAAACATAACCTCCTTGGCGGAGGTAAAAAATGTTTAATGCCATAAGGTGGAACATTCCAAGCAAATCAATATAATCTCCATAGAAACATGCATTTACAGTTTTTATCAATCGTTTTTGCACAGTGATTCAAACATGGATCTGAACAGCAGCACAGGTTAAATCAGTTCACACAGTCCTCAGGCTCTTTCTCAGAACATTTGACACAGCTCTCATTCACAAACACAGCATCAGCCAATTCACCTTGTTTTCTTCAGTAGGTCTGTTCTCACATGGTGAAGTACTTTGGCCTTAACTCTGTCACTTACAACATAAGAACTCAAACAGAACAGCAAAAACCTACAATTTGTGAGCACCCAAATCTATCAACACAGGATTTCATATTTCATAATATAATATAATACAGTTCTTTTAAAGAGATTGGAATACTGTATCCTCAAATCTTCAAATTCATCTGTGTAAAGTGTGAACCCCAGAGTCAGGCTGCCCTAAACCAGTGCTTCTCTGTGGCCCCTGAGAGAAGGAATGAAACTCTAAGCTGCTCAGAAAACACATGAGTACAGGCTGAGAGTTTGGATGGTAAACTTTGCTTTTGGAGGACGATTGATCAGTTTTGAATGTAAAAGTGCATTTTGCTGAGATAATATTTTATTTGGGAAAACTGTTACTGTGATTTTGTGTGAGCTGTTTTGCAAATGTTCATTTTCAATAGAGAAATGTGTCAAAGCAATTGAAGAAAACTGTAAATAGGCCTGTTGTATGATCATTGTGTTATGGTCTCTGGTGTTTTGATGCCCTCAGGGTTCCCTTTTGTCATCTGGCTTTTTCAGACTCCGCCCCCTGCTCTGCTCTGAAATGCGCAGGATTAGCTCACACTTGATTAGCTTTTTGCTCTCGACAACAGTCACTTTGCTCCTAAAACCCAGCGTGGCCTCCTTATCTGTCCCTTTTGCATTCAAATGAGCTACACTTCCCCAAAACTCACTGTCTCCTCTCTGAAAATCCATTATTTACAAAGAAATGGATACAGACGACAGCTAATACATTTTAATAATGTTTCCAGTTGAACAAAGGCCCACCCATAGCCAGCTCAGAGCAGGTAGAACGAGCAGGTTTGGATGGCTTCTTAACAGTTCTATCATGCATTATTCAGCCGCTTGAAACTACTTTTAGCTAACTTCATCTTGGAAGCTATATCATCCTGAATAACTTTAAATAATGCTATACGAATGGATACAAGTAAAGTTCATTGATACTTGACAACGGAGTGGTTGGCTGCTTTTGTGGCTGCCTGGCTCACACACTGAGCAGTTTTGGAAACGTTTTTGCCATAGGATTTTAAGCAACTAAAAAGTGCAACATGTGCAGTTCAAAGGACACAAGTAAGGGACTGTGGGATTGTGTGAAATGAGCTTTTTGTTTTTCTTGTATCCATGAGGACCGTGCAGGAGGCTAGCTATGGACATTTCAGATGCTGCAGGGTTTTTATACCATATGTGGCAGCAAATGTGGCAGAAGACCTTCCAGAGGAAACACTTCAGTGCAGTGGAAATATTGAGGCAGCAAAACTTGAATTTTCCTTGGGATCAATAAAGTATATCTCTCTCTCTCTTTGCAGCTGATGTTATCAACAGTCCTTGGGGGTGTGAAGCTAACTGAAAGCCCTACTCTGTTAAAAGCTCTGTTACTCAAATTAGTCAAGTTTAATTTGAGCTTTATTTAAACAGAATCTGACCATAAAGAACTGATTTAGTTAACCAGCTGGTGCCTTGATGAGTTAAATGGTTTAAATGAGGTGAACAACAGACATTCCCGGAGTTCTGTTTTGTTTAAGATGCCGTGTTCTACCTTGTGATGTCATGTAGAGATAGTTTTCAAGTTAACCGCTACCTTTTACCTTTAGTTCAGCAGACACTGGCAAGGGCTGAAATCATCCAAATAATTCTAGTGAAGGTGTATGGAGAATCACAGCAGACAGCTTCCTGTTTTGACCTCATGACATCACAAGGTGGAACAGAATGTTTTCTGTTGAGAGAAGAACTCATTCTAAATATGCAGGCTTCTTGTGTTAAACATATGTAAATGAAACAAAACACAACTCCAGGTGTGTTTGTGATGAGGAAACTACATTAGAACATAGATCAGAAAATAGCACAACATAAGCCCTTTAATGCCATACGATGGAACATTCTAGGGGAAGGGGAAGGTTTAATACCAGTATACACAGATATGAGGCTGGATGACTTGTACTTGTATAGTCCAGTCAATGAATGACAAGTTGGAAAAAAAAACAAAAAAATGTTAACACAACTTTCTCACTTGAAACATGTTTATTAGTAGTATATAAATTCACATGAAAAAGTCTGCCGAACTATGACCACTGGAACTTTGTTTTTAAAGGGGGGGGGGAAACTATGCCAAATTCAAGATGGCCGTCATCCAAAGTCTCATACACAAATGGGCCTAATTTTGAGACCAGTTACCTTATAACCTTAGTAAATATGTTGGTTTCAACAGTGTCACTTCATTACCATTTTATGGTGTAAAATGAAAGAAATAAATGTCCTAATCTTGCTCCTTTGTCCTCTCTTAGTGAACTAGGCAGTCACCTGGAAGAAATTTTACTATTGGTCACTGAACACTCTAAATTATAATGTCATGCTTAAACTGAACAGTAGTTATATATCTGCTTTGTTTTAACATATCAGTCATGCTAAGGTACAGTATCTGCTTTGATGACGTTACATATTACATACAATTCAATCAAAGTCAAACTGTGTGGGCTTTCTACCATGATTAAAAACAAAGCCAACACCACTCGTGACGAGCAAATTAGTACAACGGTTAACTTGTTCTCGCCTTGGTTCACAAGACAGTCATTCTTCCCTATCATTATCATCATCAGAGTCGCGGCTCTCTGGTTGTGGTGCATTCAAACAGGAGCTTCCTTTGCAGTTGCCACAGGCAGATGTGCACTGCAGCCATTCTTCCTACAAGTACACTGCTTGTTGTCACATCCATCAGTGCAGTTACATCTGATGGTTCTTAGCAGTTTCTCTGGTGCTGCTGGTTGATCCATTTTGACTGGAAGGAGACCATTTGGCGACACTGCCCAACCCCAATCTCCAGAGATCATTTCCGTGCCATGCTTGTACATAGTGATATGTCCTGTAGATGTGTAACAACGCAGCATTTATTGTTTGTGACATACACTGCTGAAGTTGCCACCTTGACTTGAAATTTGTCCACCTGAGCAGCATTGAGGCTTTTTGAGACTTTGGACAGCCATAAATCTCAAGTAGGGCCTAGTGATGGGCAGATGATACCTCAGTGTGTGTATCACACTTTCCCCTTATTGTGCCGACACTGTATCACGCTGTGTTGGTATGAGTACGGGTTCTATCTAGTGGTTTAAAAATGTACTGCAGCTATACTACAAAAGACACACATTGTAATGAGTTTGTATAACTAAGTGCAAGATATGACTTTTTCCACATGTGAACATAACTATTGGGCCTATGTTCAATAATCTCTATGTGATAAAGTGAAATTAGAGTGAATATTCTTGTGATGATTAATGAAACACATTTTGCGTGTGTCATATGAGTGCTTGTGAACGTTTTACACATTGTGCTTGTAACATTTGAGTGCTTGTCTTTTTTGTCATGCTTGTCATGCTTGGGCCAAACGATTTCTCCTCTTGGATACAATTTCTCCAGCTTTAGAGAAAATTTGTTCACAAGGAACTGATGAGTCAAGAGTACACAAATATTTTCAGGACAGTTTGAACAAATGTGGGTAGGTCTTTTTTTTTTGTTCTTTTTTTTTGTTTTTTGAGAATTCCAGTATTCCAGTGCCTCCATACCTTACCCTTGGAAGCCTCCATAATAATTAGTGACTGATTTACAAAATACTAATCCACCAGTGTCCATTCCTGATATTTTCCATGTCCATTCCTGTATTTTCTTCTCTTTCATGGCGAGCTCTATAATGCCGTAGCATTGATGACGTGCTTCGGGTTGCATAGGACAACTCCGTTGAGCATAGACGACATTTCACCTGTGGGTCATAAAAATATATATAAAAGACTTTGTCTGTCATGGAAACGGGAATGGAATACAAATGACCTTATCAGGTGTTATGAGATCAAAATGATCCCACATGGAAGAATACTTTCTCTTTCTTGGAAGCTCCATAGTGACGAACGGTGTCGTAGCAACAAGCGGATCGATCTGTGCTGGACTTCCTGATGTAGAACTGGCGCCTCAATGACACGTGATACAATGTGGTACAATACGACACAGTCACTGTGTCGGTCACGTGACTTTTCTTAAAGTGATACGCTCAGTGACACAGCTCGGCTCAGCTCTGATGGCATGCAAGAAGAGGAGGCTTTCAGACAGAGATGGATCCAATTCCTGCTTCAGTGTGGTGATACAAACCTAATGCTTTGTTGTCACCATGTACAGGTTGTGGTTTCCAACATTTGCATAATGCACCATCAACTGAAAACGCTGACCCCTCCATTGCCATCTCTTCAGCCAAAAGGTCAATCAGACTTTGCTTGTTTTGTTTGTTTCCCAAGAAAGCTTTCTTGCTCATGGTAAGGCACATTTCTGAAAAAACTGAAACAGAAGCTCCAATATCATTACCCATCCTACGGCTCTGCGGTTCATCCTTGGTGCTAGACTGGTGATAATCAAAAATGACACGTGCATTTCCATAGTTGGCCTTCACATGTTGGACGTACATTCCGCATATCTGGGAATAGGTGGAATGTTTAATTCATGCAAATTTGTGAAGCAATCCACCTCCACCAATAACATACTGTCAACTTGTAGTCGCACAATGCATGCGGGGTTGGTTACAGCTTGATCAAACTTTTTTCATTTTATAATTAACATTAAAATCAAATAAAATACTAATGAATCATCAAACAATCTGTGTGTTTATAAATAAAGCAGATCTCTTCCTCCAATCATCAATATGTCAGCACTAGAATCGATCGTCAAAGATTTCTTCAATGCCACACAAACGTGATAAAAAGTCTCATTGACAAAAAATAAAATAAATTTTATAGTTGACAACAAAAGAAACTAAATAAAGAAAACTTAAAAATCATATGCTCAATGCAAAAATAAGAGTGACTTACCTGCTAAACGCCATATAAATTGAAAATCTGAGATAAATACCACTGACCAGTTCACCTCAAAAATCATTCCTAGTCTCCATGATGTGTAAAAGGAAGAAGTATGTTTCACATAGCCAACAAAGGGAATAACAAATTGTATTGCTGTGGCAGAATGAGATATTTTGATAAAAAGTAATAAAAAGTATTTCATATTATATAAAATAACGCCAGTTTTTACTCTCTTTTTTCAATTGCTTATGTTGACCTTGACCTTTAAACATAAATGTGATAAAAAATAAAAGAGCATCTAAAATTAGTAAAAAAAAACAAAACAACAGAACAAGTATGTTTATAAGGCAACTGGTTTCAAAATAAAGCCTGTTGTTGTATGAGACTGTGATTGGCAGCCATCTTGGATTTGGCATGAAAAAAACATGGTTCCAATGGTCAGATTTCGGTGGACTTTTTTGCGTAAAATAATACACCACTAATAAACATGTTTCAAGTGAGAAAGCTTTGTTAACATTGTTTTCCAACTTAGCCTATATTTTGTCGTTCGTTGACAAGACTAGTGGACTAAATGTGAAATGGTGGCGTGTTGGCAGCAGTTTAAGAGTCTGATTAATGCAGAGCAGGAGACCTCCGAGTCGCTTAACTTGATGTTCCTGTTCACAGCTGTTTGCTCTGAAAGAAGGTGATGCATGAGGAGCCCACGTGTCGTAAACACAAAGACAAATCCTCTGTCAAAACCACACGCTCACAGGAGGGAGTGAGAGTTGTGAAGAGAGAGGGGGACAAAAGAGAGAGGGAGGGGAGAGAGAGAGAGAACTGGGGAGAGAGGAGAAAGGGAAAAAGAAGAAAGGAGAGAAGAGCTGCAAAGAGAAGAGACGGGGAGACAGAAAAGGGGGAGAGGAGAGAGGGAGAGACAGAGCAGGGAAGAGGGAGTAGAGGAGAAGGGAGAGAGAGATTACAGGAGAGGGGGAGAGGGAGAGAGAGGGAGGGGAGAGAAGAGAGGGAGACAGGAGGCCAGGAGAGAAGAGACATGTAGGGAGGAGAGTGAGGAGAAAGAGAGAGCTGAGAAGAGAGGGGAGAGGGGAGTGTTAGGGGAAAAAAGAGAGAAAGAGGGGAGAGTGAGAGCTGCAAAGAGAAGAGAGTGGGTGAGAGACACAGAGAGGGAGAGGGAAGAGGAGAGGCAGAGATGGGGGGGTAGGAGACAGGAGAGAACTGAGAGTAGAGGAGTGGGAGAGAGAGAGGGAGGACAGAGAGAGAAAAGGGTGAGGAGAGAGAAAAGAGAGGTAGAGTGGTTATAGAGAGAGGAGGAGATGCATGGATGTGTGGAGTTGATGTGGATAAACGATGAGTCAGAGGCACCACGGGCTAAACATGGAGGATTTGTCTCTGTTAAAGTTCAACACTGTGCACTCAATATATCTGTGTTCTGTGTACTCTGTACTTCTGTGTACTCTATATATTTGCATTCTGTCTGAAGCAGAGGATCACCAGTTCTTTGTCACGGGGCTGATGGGCTTAAACTTACTGCAGTCCTTTTTGATATTAGAGGAAATAAATGACATTTTTTACTCTAATATTGTATTCAAGTGTGTGATTCAAACACTGCAGCTCTTCAAAAGTATCTGATGGACCTAAGAACTCATCGTATTAATCTGTAAACTATAGTATTAAATCAGAACAGCTTACGTAGTCTGTAGTTTGTCCAGTTGACAAATTAAATTTTCTCCTTTTTTGCCATGGATTCTACCTGGACGACTGAGGGATTTTACATGCTTACGTAAAGGTGCACTATGGAACTTTCTTGTGGATACAGTTGCCAGATCCGCAGTTTTCCCACACAATTGGGCTATTTGCAAAAAAAAAAAAAAACTGTCACTGTGTCCTTAGGCAAGGCACTTCACCCACATTGTCTAGTATGAAAGTGGTGTGTGTGTGAGTGATGGTGGTGGTCGGAGGGGCTGATGGCGCAGCTTGGCAGCCTCGCTTCCGTCAGTCTGCCCCAGGGCAGCTGTGGCTACAATAGTAGTTTACCACCACCAAGTGTGGAGTGAATGAACAATGAACTGTAAAGCGTTTTTGAGTGTCCAGGAAAGCATTTTATAAAACTGATGCATTATTATTATTTTAAATTTGCGGCAGCCTCTCCACGTAGTTTGATGAGGCCTGTCTGTGGTGAGCGCAAACAGACCGCAAAAAGAAGGGGTCCGACAGCACATAGGGTTTTTTTTTTTTTTTTTTTTCATGGATCTGGCAACACTGTGAAAGGTCTCGTCTCCCTGGAAACATTAAACATATCTATATCTATAAACATATCTGTCTTGCCATCAATCCATTTCCTTCCACTCATCTGGGGCCAGGTCACGAGGCTTCAGTCTGAGCACAGACTCTCAGACTTCCCTCACCCCAGGCACTTCCTCCAGTTCCTGCGGGGGAGCCCAAGGCCGAGAGACATACTCCCTCCAGCGTGTCTGACCTCCTCCTGGTGGAACATGCCCAGAAGGAAGACTCTGAGGATCTTCTCAGTCCCACCATCACGTCTTCAGAGGAGGAAGCAGAGCCTGAGGACTCAGAGTCTCTGAGGTGGAGGGCGAGCTCCTCTGAGGCAAAGCTCCAAGGTCGGATGAGATCTGCCCTGAATATCTTAATGCCATACTGTTGAACATTCTAACTAAAGCAATAACATTTCTACGGAAACAAACAGGTGGCAGACTCTCCACTAGAAAAGTTGCACAATGCATCTTTAATTATGGACTCCCACTGTGTAAGAAAATGTTTCCAAATTAAACCACCAGGCTATAAAAAGTTCTCTGTATCTGTAGAAGTATAATTAACATCTCCCACAAACTCTGTTACATCTGTTGCGCTAATTAACAACTTCATCAGATTAAAACGTGAAAAATACTAAAAAAGTACTTGTATAATGTCAGCGTGTAAAGTAGAATCAGTGTGATCTCACCCAAGCCTCTGCAAAGTGGAATAAACATATCTGTCCCTGAATGCCTCTCGTCTCCTCACCCATGTAAACAGCTCTGTGTTCATGACACCTGTAGAAGTGTGCGTGGTTCAGATGCTCGTCTCCACACAGCCTCTGTTGTGTTTGTGTTTGTGCAGTGAGGACAGACGCAGGAAACAGGTCCAGGCTCTAAATGTGGGGAGGGATTCTCTGGAGAGTAGGAAGGGTCAGTCTGGATTGTTTTGGAGTCAGTATCTGATATTTAGCAAGATGATATTTAGAGTAGCTTTTACAATCCATAGCAAGGCCCACACATTTAGCTTAAGCTGAAGTATAAAAAAAAAATACTTTCCACTTTTATCAAAATAATAACAAAATGTGTTTTTCATTTTCTGTTGTAGCATTTTAAACACACAGCCATATTTCTCTCCTTATTCCATTCCCCATGAGTCTGCTCAAGAAGACAAATCTGATGCACTGAGGACAAACCATAGTCTGTATAAAGAAGTCACCCACAGCATTCAGCTCCAGTCAAATGAAGCTCATTGAGGTTTGCAGTTATAGGAGCAAATTTGGAGCTAAGTTCCAAATTTGGAATTCCGACCGTGAGTATCAGCAACTAAAGAGTCAGCCAGGAGCAAGACTGTTCAAGGTAACACCTCTTTGCGCCTGCATCGCTGGTTTAATAGGGAACTTAGCAATGCTATCAACCTGTTGCTTACGCTGGCGGGAGTGCTCTCAGAAAAACAAGGCACCTGATTTGTCTGTTAAAGATCATATCTTGATTTATGGACACAACAGTGAAATATAGTGAAATAAAAACACCAGGATCATGTAGAGCAACACAAACATCGGTCGATATATCGTCCATCTCAGTTGGAGAGCTGAGGCGCACTCTCAAAATGATCAAATTTAACGACGCAAATATTCAACAATTGTCTATACTGTGGGACAATGTCATCACTTTTGGAAGCAATTAAAAATAAAAAGTCACCCGTACATGAAAAAAGAAGCTGGACTTTGTACCAGTTTTTGTTTCATGTGGATAGGCCCAGTAATTACAGAGACATGAACCATAAATATCTGCAATCTGACAGTTCAAAGATAAATTCGACCATAGAACTCTGACCCGTCTCCAGCGCATATTTAAAGAATGTTATCAACTCAAACCTTATTACAATCACATGCTGTTATTACATATTTATTACAGTAGCTGAGCTCTTACCTGCAGAGAGGGGCGTGTCCTGTCCGCACTACCCCAGGTCAGCACCCACACCTGGTCATGTGACTTATCGTACTGCAGCTTCACTGGGAACGGGTCTGTGTCCACCACCTGAGGGCGTGCGACAGGAAGTCAACAGGAAGTCAACAGGAAGTCAACAAAAGACAACAGGAAGTCAGCTTAGGCCAGTTTAGATTTATTACACATTGTCCAAGAAGGAAGAATAAGGCGGGTAAGGTCTTGTGTGTTCTGACTTTCTTTGACAAACTTTATTGACGAAATTATTTGGAGACAGCAGCTCACTCATTACACATGATGTCACCTCATCAGTTTGAAAGGGTTTGCACGTTAAACTATCTATCTATAGTACTGAGTAGTAGTGTAGTAGTAGTATGTATTGAGAAAGTACGGGGTAAGGTATATTACAGTAGTACTGAGTAGTAGTGTAGTAGTAGTATGTATTCAGAAAGTATGGAGTAAGGTATATTACAGTAGTACTGAGTAGTAGTAGAGTAGTAGTTGTATTGAGAAAGTACTGAGTTTCACAGTGGAGCAGACAGTTTTTATTTTCTCCTCCCCCTCTCTCTGCTCTCCTTCTCTCCCCCTCATCTCCTCTCTCTCCTCCTCTCCTCCCCCTCTCTCCCTGCTCTCCTCCTCTTTCCCCCTCTCCTTCCTCTCTCTCCTCCTCTCCCCTCTCGCTTATTTTCTCCTCCCCCTCTCTCTGCTCTCCTTCTCTCTCCCCATCTTCTCCTTTCTCCTCCTCTCTTTCTCTCTCATTTTCTCCTCCCTCTCTCCTCCTCTCTTCACTCTCTCACTTTCTCTCTTATTTCTCCTCCCCCTCTCTCTGCTCTCCTTCTCTCTTCCATCTCCTCTCTCTCCTCCCCCTCTCCACTGTCTCCCTGCTCTCCTCCTCTCTCCCCCTCTCCTCCCTCTCTCTCCTCCTCTCTCTTTCATTTTCTCCTCCCCCTCTCTCTGCTCTTCTCCTCTCCCCATCTCCTCCCTCTCTCACTCTCTCTTCCCTCTCTCCTCCTCTCTTACCTTCTCTCCCTTTTCTCACGCTCTCTCCCTCCTGTCCTCCCAGTCTTTCCTCTACTCTCTTTCTCTCTCTCTTCTTCCCCTTATGTCTATCACCTGCCTTTTCTTCCTTCTCTCCCTGTCTCTCCTCTCTCTGCCTCTTCTCCTCTCTCCGCTCTCCATCCTTTCCACAGGAGATGAATAATGGACTGTGTTTTTCCCGTGCTGACGTAGCTTCAACGCTCCACCTCTCTCTCTCCTCCTAACATTTCACTTTTCTTTACTACAGTTTGCCACTCCTCCTTCATTCTCTCTTTCTCTCTGCTCTCACCTCTCCCTCCTTCCACTCTGTCCCTCCCTTCTTTCTCTCTCCTCTTTCTCTCTTCTTCCGCTGCAGTATTGGAAATGTTGACGTGCGAAACTCTTCCTCAAATTCAGCATAATTTTTGCATCTAAATCTAATCTTTAATTCATTAATATTAACATGTCTGGCTTCAACACTCTCTTCTCCTCCTCCTCTTCCTCCTCCACTCTCTCTCTCTCTCTCTCCTACACTCTTTTGCTGTCTCTCTCTCTCCTCTCTCTCTTCCCTCTCTTCAGATACAGCTGGATTAGGATTCATAATCACATCATAATAACATGTCTGGTTTCACCTACGTCTTAACCACTCTCTCTCTCTCTCTGTCCCTCTCCTCCTTCTCTTTCTCCTCCTCCTTCCCTCTTTCTCCCCCCTCTTCCTCTCCCTCCCAGCTCCATGCAAGGTGTCTTAAACTTCTCTATTTCTCTATCCTCCTCTTTCTTCTCGTTATCTCTCTTCCTCTCTCTCTCTCTCTCTCTCTCACGCACTCTCCTTCTCTCTCCTCCCCATTTTCTCTCTCCTCAGCTCCTTGCTAAGTGTCTAAACCACTCTCTCTCTATCCGTTCCTCCCTTTTCCTCTCTTTTTTCTCTCCTTGCTCTCTGCCAAGTGTGTAAACCTCTCCCTCTCTCTCCTTCTCCTCCTCTCTCTCTCTCCCTGCTTCTTGTAATTGTCTAAACCTCTCACTCTATACTTCTCCTCTCTGTCCATTCTATCCATCTCTCCTCTCTCTCTCTCTCTCTCTCACACACACACACACACACACCCACACACACACACACACACACACACACGCACGCACACACACACACCCTCTCTCTGGTCTCTCTCTCTCTCTCTCACTCTCTCTCTCTCTGCTCTCTTTCAGAACAGATCAGAAAATAGTGTAATATGGGCCCTTTAAGCGTTTCTATTTGACCAGCTACATCTTTCTAATGGCCCCACTTTGCTCCATGCTTCTCTTGTCTGTTCATCTCTCCTCACATGGGCCTCAGGATAAATGAAGCTAACCCCAGGACAGGCCTCGAGGGGAGGGTCTGAGGCACGCCACAGAAGACGGATAGTGGAGCAGCTAGCTCCACCTGCGCTAGCTCTGTACTGCTCCACGGCTCTGGTATTGCTCGAGGTGCATTTGATTTATGTTACGGAGCATGTGGTCCTCATGTGTCTGTGGCTCTGCGGGTTTGGGCCCAGTCGCATCCAGGGCAGCTGATGTATACAGACAAACTGCCTTTCATTAGTTTATCAACCTTATTTGAGTTGTGACTCATTTTATTGGTTTAAAAGATTCCTAAATATGACCAAATTACACTTTAAAAAAACAAAGGATCCTTTTTCCTTATCACTATTACTTTTTCCAAATATTTGGCAATGTTGATTATTTTGCCTTCTCAGCTGGTTCAGAAATTGCTTCGGACATAAATGATTAAATTAAATGCTTAACTGATTTAAATGAAATAAGTTTCTTTCTCAAACACACCTAGGAATGGCAAAAAAGGAGAAAATTTAATTTGTCAACTGGACATAGTTTATTTGGTTGAATACGTTTCGCAGCTCATCTAAGCTGCTTCCTCAGTTCTGGTCAGATGCTGGCGGACACTGCTTTATATCTGCCTGAAGGGAGGAGCTTAATTACAATGAAAATTACTCTGAGACAACACATATTTAAATACAGTTTCAGTTGGTCAGGTGATTCAATATGGAGTTGTTAACAGTTTCTGTTAGTCATGTGAGTCTATTCAATATGGAGTGGGAGTGGGGGAGTAGTTAGCATATCCATTCAGGGCCATGATGGGTGTTTTCACACCTCTGGACCTGACCTGGCTAGTCCCATTGTTTTCCCAGTTTGTTTTGATTTAGGTTTGAGGATAGAGTTATAGATGGGAGACAAATTATGTCTGAGACCCCCATTTCTGTTCAAGGAAGGATTCTCTTTCTTGACAAAAATAGCTTCTTTAACTCCCCTCTCAAACCAGTTCTTTTCTCTGGCCAAGATCTGGACCTCGCTGTCCTCAAAGGAGTGGCCTGTGGCTTTTAGGTGGAGATGTACGGCAGATTGCGGCCCACCCTGGTTTTCCCGTCTGTGTTGATACATCCTTTTGTGAAGTGGCTGTTTTGTTTCTCCAATGTAGCGCTCACTGCAGTCTTCACTACACTGAATGGAGTAGACCACATTGCTTTGTTTGTGGCTCGGAGTTTTGTCCTTAGGATGGACCAGTTTTTGTCTTAAAGTGTTTGTGGGTTTGAAATAGACTGGGATTTCATGTTGTCTGAAGATCCTCTGTAGTTTTTCGGAAACGCCAGCCAGGTAAGGAATAGTTACACCCCTTCTCCTGGGCTCTGGTTCTCTGTTGTCCTGTTTCTTTGTTCTCTTTGTTTTATTGAAAGCCCATTTAGGATATCCACAAACGGAGAGGGCTTTCTCCACGTGTTGTTCTTCTTTCTCCTTTCCCTCTGCGCTTGTAGGAACCACTTGGGCCCTGTGATGTAATGTCCGAATGACTCCCAGTTTGTGCTGAAGTGGGTGGTGTGAATCAAAAAGCAGATATTGGTCGGTGTGTGTGGGCTTCCTGAAGACCTCTACCTGGAGTCGCCGGTCTTCTCTTATCGTTACTGCACAATCTAAGAAGGCCAATGTGTTCTCCTTGGCATCTTCACGTGTGAATTTGATGTTCGGATCTACAGAATTGATATGTGCAGTAAAAGGTTCCAAATCTTGAATTTTGATTTTTGAGAAATTATCATCAACATAACGATACCAGTGTGTGGGTGGAGTGCCTGGATATGAGGCCAGGGCACTCTGTTCAAATTGTTCCATGTATAAGTTTGCAATGATAGGGGAGACCGGTGAGCCCATTGCACAGCCGTGGATTTGCTTGTAAAAGTTTCCTCTGAACTGGAAATAGGTGGTACTTAAACAAATTTCCAGCAGTTGGCAGATTTGGTCGGGTGAAAGTTTGGTTCTCTCTTCTAGCTTGGTATCCTCCAGTAGTCTCCTCCTTGCTGCCTCCACCGCTACCGATGTAGGGATACAAGTGAAGAGAGAGGTCACATCAAAGGAAACCATTGTCTCATCCAGGTCAAACTGGAGATGCTTGATTTTGTTCACAAATTCGGCTGTGTTCTCAATGTGGTGCTCCGTGTTACCCACCAGCGGAGCCAAGATGGTTTTTAGGTGTTTGGCCACATTGTACGTGATGGAGTCTGTGCTGCATACAATGGGTCTGAGTGGTACTCCTTGTTTGTGGATCTTTGGGAGGCCATAGATGCCAGGGATGGCGTCACCAGGGTACAGTCTGTAATATAGCTGTCGATCAATGACTTCTTCCTTCTCCAACTTCTGCAAGCAATCAATGATCTTCTTTTTGTACACATTGGTGGGGTCCCGTTTTAGTAATTCGTAGGTTGTGGTGTCACTGAGTAGGCTGTTAACCTTAGCCTCATAATCAGCTGAGTTCAGGATCACAGTGCATCTCCCTTTGTCAGCTGGGAGGATGTTGATGCTGTGGTCCTTCTCCAGAGCAGCGATGGCCTTCCTTTCCTCCGGTACCAACTGCTGGAAATTTGTTTAAGTACCACCTATTTCCAGTTCAGAGGAAACTTTTACAAGCAAATCCACGGCTGTGCAATGGGCTCACCGGTCTCCCCTATCATTGCAAACTTATACATGGAACAATTTGAACAGAGTGCCCTGGCCTCATATCCAGGCACTCCACCCACACACTGGTATCGTTATGTTGATGATAATTTCTCAAAAATCAAAATTCAAGATTTGGAACCTTTTACTGCACATATCAATTCTGTAGATCTGAACATCAAATTCACACGTGAAGATGCCAAGGAGAACACATTGGCCTTCTTAGATTGTGCAGTAACGATAAGAGAAGACCGGCGACTCCAGGTAGAGGTCTTCAGGAAGCCCACACACACCGACCAATATCTGCTTTTTGATTCACACCACCCACTTCAGCACAAACTGGGAGTCATTCGGACATTACATCACAGGGCCCAAGTGGTTCCTACAAGCGCAGAGGGAAAGGAGAAAGAAGAACAACACGTGGAGAAAGCCCTCTCCGTTTGTGGATATCCTAAATGGGCTTTCAATAAAACGAAGAGAACAAAGAAACAGGACAACAGAGAACCAGAGCCCAGGAGAAGGGGTGTAACTATTCCTTACCTGGCTGGCGTTTCCGAAAAACTACAGAGGATCTTCAGACAACATGAAATCCCAGTCTATTTCAAACCCACAAACACTTTAAGACAAAAACTGGTCCATCCTAAGGACAAAACTCCGAGCTACAAACAAAGCAATGTGGTCTACTCCATTCAGTGTAGTGAAGACTGCAGTGAGCGCTACATTGGAGAAACAAAACAGCCACCAGCAACCAGGGTGGGCCGCAATCTGCCGTACATCTCCACCTAAAAGCCACAGGCCACTCCTTTGAGGACAGCGAGGTCCAGATCTTGGCCAGAGAAAAGAACTGGTTTGAGAGGGGAGTTAAAGAAGCTATTTTTGTCAAGAAAGAGAATCCTTCCTTGAACAGAAATGGGGGTCTCAGACATCATTTGTCTCCCATCTATAACTCTATCCTCAAACCTAAATCAAAACAAACTGGGAAAACAATGGGACTAGCCAGGTCAGGTCCAGAGGTTTGAAAACACCCATCATGGCCCTGAATGGATATGCTAACTACTCCCCCACTCCCACTCCATATTGAATAGACTCACATGACTAACAGAAACTGTTAACAACTCCATATTGAATCACCTGACCAACTGAAACTGTATTTAAATATGTGTTGTCTCAGAGTAATTTTCATTGTAATTAAGCTCCTCCCTTCATGCAGATATAAAGCAGTGTCCGCCAGCATCTGACCAGAACTGAGGAAGCAGCTTGGATGAGCTGCGAAACGTATTCAACCAAATAAACTATGTCCAGTTGACAAATTAAATTTTCTCCTTTTTTGCCATGGATTCTACCTGGACGACTGAGGGATTTTACATACACACCTAGGAATAGCTCAGGTCACACTAGTGTTCTTAACTGGTGTATTCTTGTTTAAAGGTGACCTGCAGAAGTCACTAATACCAGTATGAGTTTGGGTTGTCAAAAGTATTGGTACTCAGATTAGGGATGCACCAATACAATACTGGCATCGGATATCAGCGCCGATATTTAACATTTTGATGAACAGGATTCCAAGCAAAATATTGATTCAGTCCATATACATTTTGGTGTATAAATTGACAATTTACTGGACAATGTTGACCCAAAACTCCTTGTAATATTTTAGTAAGTTGTTCTGTAGATACAATTTTTTTTTTATTTTTTTATTTTGGGTTCCATGAAAACGGAGTGGTTGGGTGCTCTTGTGACTACCTGGTTGACACAGTGCAGTTTTTGAAACTTTTCGAGCATCATATCATAGGATTTTATACCAAATGTGACAGAAGACCTTCCAGAGCAAATACGCTGAGACCTTCTAAAAGAAACACTTTGAAGGAATTGGCCACGTCAACACCAACCGCTTCAACAGAGTGGAGGAAGAATGAGGCTTAGAGGAGCCTTCTCTATTAGGCCACGGGCTAGGATAGTCACGTGTGCACCCCCCCCCCCCCACAACCCTATAAATTTGGTATCACTGGAAACCTTGGGATGTCTAGATTACAATTATAACTGGTAACAGTAAAAAAACTGGGACTTGCTATGAGAAATCAATAGTTTTATTGACCTACCATAAAACTCATGAAATGGCTGAATGCGAAACATGTGATTTCGCCACATGATACAAAGACTCAGTAAATCATCAATTTTTCACTTAAATAAACATATAAGGCATGAAATGAAAGCTAACTCTGTGTCAAATCATTCCCTTTTTAAATATGTCTGTCTTAATTGTGTCTGAAGATATGCTTTAGTGAAGTATGACACCATATAAACAATAAATGCTCGTATGACAATACATGATGAATATGACAATAGTTCTGTTTTCATCATAATTCTACATACATTTGCCTAAACTATATGCACAACAAGAAAGCCCAATCTCTCAGCTTTGATCTCATGCCAAAAGTAATCTGGTAGGACAAATACTAGCAAAGATATCATATGTTTTACCTAGTGATCGATAAAACACTTCAATGAATGCTGAAGATCGCATCATCACTTCAACTTGAATTATATATTATTAAAATGTATTTAACTTGAAATAAAATTGAAATGCCATAGGTTTTAGGGTATCAACAAACCTGTACTTCTAATATTCCCAAGTTTCACCCACATACAATGTTTAATATGTCTTAGCAGGTGCAATTACTACCTATCTGGTTCACAGGTGATTTCCTGCCAAAAGAACTTCTAGATATTGCTCAGGAAACTGTGGTAACTGAGGACTTCAGTGAGGACCTGGGTGACTTAGATTCAGATCTGGTTTGTGATATCGATGCTGACTTTGAATCATTTGTGGAAGATGAAAGTGACTGTGATTCAGACTGAGATGATCTATGTTACAGGTCAAAATAAATGCACAAAAAACTCACTAAAACAAAACAACCGAAAAAAACATGTTCATTAGTTTTCTTTTATGTTTCAGAAAAGATAAGTAACAGAATCAGTTATTGTTTTTGACATACGTTTTGAAAGCTTGGCGAGATTGACTTTTTGTGTCAATTTATGTGTTACTGGTTATTGAGTTATTGTGGCACACTGAGACATATCAAACATTGTATATGATGGAAATGAAAGTGGTAATATTGCAAGTGTAGGTTTGTTGATACCTCAAAACATATGGCATTTAAATTTTTAAGCTGAATATGGGATCATTATGCGATCTTCAGCATTCATTTAAGTGTTTTATCGATCACTAGGTAAAACATATGATATCTTTGCTAGTATTTGTCCTACCAGATTACTTTTGGCATGAGATCAAAGCTGAGAGATTGGGCTTTCTTGTTGTGCATATAGTTTAGGCAAATGTATGTAGAATTATGATGAAAACAGAACTATTGTCATATTCATCATGTATTGTCATACGAGCATTTATTGTTTATATGGTGTCATACTTCACTAAAGCATATCTTCAGACACAATTAAGACAGACATATCATTTAAAAAGGGAATGATTTGGCACAGAGTTAGCTTTCATTTCATGCCTTATATGTTTATTTAAGTGAAAATTTGATGATTTACTGAGTCTTTGTATCATGTGGCGAAATCACAGGTTTCGCATTCAGCCATTTCATGAGTTTTATGGTAGGTCAATAAAACTATTGATATGTCATAGCAAGTCCCAGTTTTTTTACTGTTACCAGTTATAATTGTAATCTAGACATCCCAAGGTTTCCAGTGATACCAAATTTATAGGGTTGTGGGGGGGTGCACACGTGACTATCGTAGCCCGTGGCCTATATTGTATCCTCCTGTTAAACTGCACTCAGACCTTTGACTGAGACACAAAAGACACTGAGAAGCTTAGTGTATTTCTGCAGCTAAACTATCTCTCTTGCTAACTCAGGTAGTAACAATCCTGAGCTACAGTAGTATGAGTATGAGCTGTGCACTTGATGAAGCCTTAATGAGAGTCGGTATGTTAAGCTGAGAGTTTAAACTCCCGACTGCTTCCATTCAAATGTTCATAATCAGGTTCTGGCTGAAAAGCATTGTGGTTAGATTTGAGATTTATGTTTTAATAATAGGGATTCAGTTCACTTTTGTAACGCGTCCAGGAGAATTGACAAAAAGACTGAAATCTGAACTGACAAATTAATACAAGAATCACATTTCAGAACACTTGTACTGCCATCATGTTGCCAAACTACTACTACTCTGCTACTACCGCTACTACTACACTACTACTAGTTAAACTAATACTAATACTACAACTACTGCTACTACCGATATTTAAACTACTGTACTGCCATAAATACTAGCACCAGTGTAACTCAATATAAAAGTATGACTCATGAGTTATCAGGTAGGCCAGCTTGTGTTGGTGAAGAACCACTGACCTGTACCACCTTCTGGGCCTGGAGGTCCAGGAGCAGCAGCCGGCTCAGAGTGGGCTGCGACACATAGATGTACTTATCACGGACATTCACCACAGATGCCCACACACACGGCTCAGGCTGAGAGGAGGAACCCGAGGGACAGATCTCCTCCTGCGGGGGGAGAGGGAAGGGTTGGGGGGTAAGAGACATTTTAGTGGAGTTTCTCAGATCCACACATAAGTTTATCCTCGTTTACTGACAGATGTGAGAAATGTGACCTCTTTCTTTTGTTCTAAAAATGCGACTTTTTTTTAAGCTTTCTAAATTTTCCAAAACAGTTTTAAAGGTTTAAAGGTGCTCCATGTGACTACTCCAGAATACAAATAAATACATCTTACATACATACTTACATATATAAATAAAAATGATAATGAAAAGAAACTCATGACCTTAATAATGTCATGTAAGAGCTCTGAACAGCCTCTTCTGTATGTTCTGTAAAGTGCTCTACTCCACAGAACAGGAGCTCAGATCAATACAAATTTAAGGCGCACTCTAACTAGGACTTTAGAACCATGCCGTGCTCAAGCACAATTGCGTAGGGTTCTATGTCCAGCATTCACACTTGCACAACCGAACCGAACCATAGCCTGATGATGTCATCACATGTGCTGTTTGTAATAAGTCCAGCAGCATGAAATATCTATTAAATAGTGAGGCAGATATGAGTCCTGCTGCGATACACGCTCCTCCTTGAGTTTATGGATATAAAAACATCACAGAGGACTGAGGACAGCCGGAGATGAGGCTGCAAAACTTCTTTTGCTGTCCACAGTCCTTACTGAAGGTAAGTGCGGATTCGCCGTATGTTTTGGAGCGAACTTTATTCACTGTTTTCCTCGTATAAGTGACATCAGGGCACACACAGGGCTTGTATAGTGAAGTCGTGCGTGTGCACATACATGAGCCACCGTGCCGTGCTTTGGCCCACCTCCTCCAACTGGGCCAAAGTCCCAACCGATTCCACTCACACTGGACAAACAGGGCGATTTAGGGGCACTCTGTGCTTGGGCATGATTCTGAAGTCCTAGTGTGAGTGCGCCCTAAACACCCTAAACAGCCGTTTGCCTTGAACATGATGAATGGAGCCTGAGCCTCTGTTCAGGGACCGGCCCTGCAGTGAACCTGGCTCTACTGACAGGTGCACAACTCCAGTGAACTTGTCTGTACCAACAGATGAAGTGAACCTGTTTACCGACAGACGCAGTGAACCTGTCTATACCGACAGGTGCAGTGGACCAGTTTGTACTGACAGGTGCAGGCCAATGTGTTGGTCTTTTCCAGTGTGCTGCAGGAGCAGGTCTTATAGACTCAGGATCGATCTCTAATTCAATCACAGAGTCCCTTAAAACGCTAATGCCTCACAAACAAGATACTTTAACCATCTTAAGCTTGTTTTGACCCGTACAGATATAGTGTTTGCATGCGTGTGCGTGAGTTTGTGCATTTGTGTATACGTAGGTGTGTGTGCGTGTGTGTGTGTCTGTGGATGCTCTCGGAGTACATTTAATCCGGTTAGACTTAGAAAGGGGAAGAGAACTTTAATTTATTAGTTTTTACATTGTACTTTGACATAAAATATCCAAATGTTGAACCTGATCATTTCTAATTCTGACTAGACCCAAGAACTCACTGTATTACAACAAAAGGTCTGCAGTTTAAGATTAATTTTAGCTGCCCCCATCTCTATTCAAAGTGTTTGGCTTGGTGGTTATTTTCAAAACTGGCATAAAATCAAGTTCTGATGCTGCGGTTTAGAACTGCCAAACCAATGTAAGTGACATATGTCTTCATAAATGTGCAGAAAACAGGTGTTTGGTTTCTAATGCAGTCAAACTTCAAACTTTCTGTAACAGAAATGATGTGAGATCTGCAGTGTGTTATACAGGCACAGAATAGGATCATTGTATGCTGATACTTTGCAGCTGATGTCATACATTTCCTGAGGCGGTGAAGCTAACTAGATGCACTGCTCTGTCTCAAGCTCAGTTACTCATATTTAATATGAGCTTTGTTTTAACACAATCTGATCATGAAAAACTGACTTAGCTGGAACTACAAGTCCATCTCAAATAGCATTACAGTCACTAGGTAGCTAGCATTAGCCAACAATTTTTCAGTTAGTCACTCTCATCTTTTATTGCTGAAACTCTTACAAAAGACCATGAAAATGTTAAAGCTGCAACTGGGTAACTTTTCTAGTGGAAGGTCCGTCAAATGCTTTTCTCCATGGAGATGTTATTGCTTTGTCTGGAATGTTTCACAGTATTACATTAAACCTTTCTATCTTCATGGAGATCAAACCAGACCAAGTTACAGGTCAGATCGGTGGAAAGGCGACCCCGCTCACAGTCAGAATGTCTGTTTTTTCCAGGTATTTTTGAGCTCTAAAACCACCTGTAATTGAATAAACATAAGGTAGATCTGTTTATATTGTGGAACATTCCAGGCATTAGCAATGACATCTCCATAGAAACAAGCAGGTGGCAGACCGACCAACAGATTACACATTGCACCTTTAAATTCATTTTGTATTTTTTTTTTCTTGAGTTTTCAGACTATCTTTAATGTGTTTTATGAATCTATTCTAATGTATAGTTGGTGTCTTGTGGTCCTTACATAAGTGGCCACGATCCGGTCCGTCCGCTTCATCTGTCGGCGGATCTCACACTCGCTCGGCTGTAACACGATGATTCCCTCATCGGAGAAAATGTAAAACATGTTTCCAACACTCAGACCTGGAAAACAAAACCACAAACGTTCAGGCCTGGAAAACAAAACCACAAACGCTCAGGCCTGGAAAACAAAACCACAAACGCTCAGGCCTGGAAAACAAAATCAAAAACGCTCAGGCCTGGAAAACAAAACCACAAACGCTCAGGCCTGGAAAACAAAATCAAAAACTGAAATCCAGATCAAGGTGCAGAGGTCTACAGCCAATCGTCTGTCAGGAAAAGCACGGTTTGGAGCAGATGGAAGACAGTGTTCAGGAAATTACAAATACAGCAAAGTAAACTCACATTGAAAATTGGGCTTGATTAATACCAGGAAAAATGTCATGAGACAATGTTTTGTCCTATTGCCCTGCTCTACTCTGTTGACTCTGTTGTTGTTCGTTTATTATTTATTCTTATTATTCTGTATAAGTACAGGAGAAATGAAGAAAGAACTCAATGTCAGACAATGACTTGAAACCAGCCCTGTTTTCAGTGCACTCTTCAGGATAGTGAAACATATTGTGCGTGTCAGCTGAGTTGATGAGTTAGCATAAAAGTGCTAATGCTGGCGGCGTCTCAGAGCAGACAGTTTGATAATGGGCGTGTGTAACCGTGGAGATGAGCTGTAAACAACACAACAATGAAGGATGTGACGGCTCGTTACAACAGAGGACACAGAGATAAGCAAAAGAGACACATGTAAACGAATGATGTGTGTCCAATGGTGGGACTGGTGTCTTCAACACATCAAAGTAAAGAGCTGTCCAAGTCAAAGGAGGAGATTTAAATGTCCACATTTTTTTCTCACTCTTTGCATTCAAATACTGTGTTATTCATCCACTTCACACTGGTGTGGCAAGCTACTATTGTACCCACACCTGCCCTGGGACACGTGGACAGGTGTGGACATAGCTAACTCACTAGCCACCACATTCCAAAAAAAGGAAGTGAACAGGGGCACGCTTCCAGCTCCACCGTCTCTGGCTCTAATTCACTTTGTATTGAAAACTGTCTTCCCTCTCTCTGTAACTGCTGCTGTCAGACTCTTCATTTCGGTCTTGACATACTCATATCAGCCTGCTCACTATTTTGTCCATAAATCAAGATATGAACATGTGGGGGAAGGGGCATTACCTTCAACAGCCTCGCTCCTGATTAGCTCTTTGGTTGCTATGATACTCACAGTCGGAATTCTAAATATGGAACTTTGCTCCAAATTTGCTCCTATAACTGCTAGCCTCGGTGAGCTTCATTTGGCTGGAGACTTCACACTTCCTTAGTCTACTTCATTGGTCATTGGCAACGTCATTTGCTCCTCCCACCACCACCAACACTCCCACAATCAGAACTTGGTCCGAGTGGGAATCGATCCTCCAATCTTCATACTGGAGCCACTACTGAGCCACTCTCACAGTTTATTAAGATAATTATTTATAGCAGACCAAATGTCCTTTAAACTGACCACAAGCACATGTGTTTAATGAGAAAGAGATTTGACCTTTGTGTATTTGGGCCGACAAAAAAGTCACACTTAACACAGCAGCATACTGATGTTAGGAACAAAAGAACAGGTTTAGAATTACCTTCTTCTCTCCATAAGATGTTTGCAACTGCATCGACGATCACACCGGAAGCAAGGGAAAAGAGAGGGGGGTGAAGAAAGGAAGAAAGAGGGAAAGTGAGAGGGAGGGGAGATGAAGGAGAACAGAGAGAAAGAAAGATGGAAAGAGAGAGGGGAGGAAGAGAGAAGGTTGAGAGAGGATGTAGAGAAAGAGTTTTAAGAAGGGGAGGTAACGAAAGGAAGGAGGGAGAGGAGAGTGAGATGATGAGAAAGAGTGTGGAGGTAAAGAAAGGAAGAACAAATGGAGAGAGAGAGAAAGCGAGAGAGCAGAGGAGGGAAAGAGAAAGAAACCACATGTTAAACTTAATCAGTGAGTGATCCTGTGGGGCTGTGTGTGTATGCTGGTTTGAATAGAACATTAGCAGGTGGCATTAGCTTTGATTAGCTCCGTCCTCTCCACATGCGTGATGTACAGCAGCAGACCCACTTGTCATCAAGTGCTCTCCACCAAACCACGGAACAAATCTAATAACACCATAAGAGGTGCTCATGCGTACGTCACAATGTTCTATAGTGTTACGAAAGCTACACAGAGATCCAGACTTTTGCTTTGATCAGACCTGTTTGAAAAGCCACAGCTAAATTACTGCAATATTAGAAGGACAACTACTACAACTACTGTACTGCTACTATTGATACTGATGTCAATGGTGTCAATATTCCCTGGGGATGCAATGCTAACTGAAAGCACTGCTCTATCTGAAGCTCTGTTACTCAAGTTAGATTGAAATCTGAGTTTTGTTTTGACACAATCTGACCTCAAAGAGTTGACTGCAACAAGTGAGCTGATTTGTGCGCTTAAACAAGTCTCTAACATGTAAAATTACATTCACAAGCAGTTTTTCAGTTAGTCACTCTCACCTTTTTGTTGAAAATGAAACTCCTAAAGAGGACCATGAACGCTCGTACTGATGGCAGACTCCTGAAAATGTTCTATTTAAAACCATTTTGCTTCAGTGGTTTTGGCTTCTTGAATTTTCAGACACTCGTAAAACTTTTGTGTCTGTGTTTGCTAATATGTGCTTTCTATCACCATGGTAACTAACATACCGCAAATAGAGATACATGTAGAACACCCCCATTAATGTGATGTCACTGCAAAGTAGGCTATCAGTAGATTACATTGTACTTTGCAATGAGTAAAGCAATAACTGAATTACGCCATTGTGACATCAGATCAAACATTTTTTATCTTTGTCCTTAGAGATGGACTTTACTGACAACCACTGCACTGTTGTAAGTTTATATTTGGTTTTCAAGATAAATTATCCAAACAGAAAGCAGAAAGAGCTTCTCACTTTGGGTTGCCAGATCCTACGACAAAAAACAGTTTGAACTAAATCCAACGTCTCCTCAGTATATGATAGATAATGGATTCACAGCTTCAGATGTGACTGTAATGACTTTTTACACCAGCAGGAGCGCATGTTTGACCGTATATTTCAGATTATAGAGCTGCAAGATTGATTGCAATTGAATGGAAACTATTAACAAAAGGCTGCATTTTTGAAGCACCATCATTTCCTCCTGAAACACCAGAATTTCTGTCTTTTTCTGCATAAAAACGGCTACCCTTGTAGTTTAGATCTGTACAAACATGTTCTGAAATGTGATTCTTGTATTAGTTTGTCAGTTCTGATTTCAGTTAAATTTTTCTGAATGTGTTTAAAATGTCAACTTTGAACAGAATCCTGGTATTAAAACATCAACTAGTATCAGATCTGTCCCCAGATGATGATCCTTGTGTCAAACTCACGGGTTTTCTTGGCTGAGTCCTCCACAAACAGGGACGAGATGTCTTCGTCGACGCCCACTTCGTTCTTGGCGATGCAGGTGTACGCTCCAGTGTCCTCGTAGCGCACGCTCCCGATCAACAGCTCGCTCCCATTGGCTGAGACAGGGACAGAGGGGCGGGGTTAATGACAGGTCAATATGACAGGTAGACTACTCATTTTACGAAAACAACGGATAATGGCAGATGGCTACTTCCGGTCAGAGGGATGTCACCATTTCTGGAGAATGGAGTTTGCTGTGTACCTGTCAGATCGCAGATTTGATGACCTGGTTTATGGTTCATATCTCTGTAATTACTGGGCTCTCCACATGAAACAAAAACTGGCACAAAGTTCAGTGTCATCTATGTCAGTATACATAAACTAAAGTGGAATTGTTTTTTTCACAATAGCTTCAGAAAGTGGTGCCAGTATTCAGCTTGAAATATGTGATTGCTGACAGGATTCTAAAGGTCCTTTATTACACAAAATGGACTCTTGTGAGCTTTTAGCCATGTTATAATGTTGTTTTGTTTGATTCACACATGTTTGAGTAATCCTTTATTATTAGTCTGTCTACATCTCCAAAGCTCAAAATGCTCTGTTCCACCTTGTGTTGTCATGAAGCCATAAGTTGACCTTATACCTTTAGTTTAGTCGAGAATAATTAATTTATTCCAGGGCTAAAATCATCTAAATTCAATTCTATCTGATTCTAGTGAAGGTATAGGGAGTTTAAAAACACCGTGGAGCACCTGTATTACCATGTGATATCACAATGTCACAGTGCCCAAGTATGCAGAATTTGTGTATTAAATGGGTAAATAAAACACAACTCCAGGTGTGTTTGTGATGAGGAAACAACATAGAGCAGAAAACAATATAATATGGGCCTTTAAGACATAAGATTAATATGAAGTTTTTGGAGGTTCAACATTTGGGGGTACAATCCTTATTCCGACATACCGCCACTCCGACAGACCCCCACCCTGACATTCAGTCATTCTGACACTTTTTGATGTCCCCATTCCGACACTTTCTGATGCCGCCATTCCGACAACCTACACATACTTTGGAGCGTCACCTTTTTTACCTGAACCAGGACTAAACCGGGACTAAACCAGAACTAAACCAGAGCTGAACCAGGAGTGTTGGGACGGGTCTGGAGGTGCACCCACGTAGACTGTCAGGTGCGGACACCCTGCTCCACAGGCTTGGGGTTCTCTCTCTTTCTCTCTCTCAAGTCCAAGATCAGTCCTGGTTTAGTCCTGGTTCAGTTCTGGTTTAGTCCTGGTTTAAACCTGGTTTAGTCCTGGTTTATTGCTGTTTTAGTCTTGTTTAGTCCTGGTTCAGTCCTGGTTCAGTCCTGGTTCAGTCCGTATGTGGCGCAAAAGTCTGGCATCTCGATTGATGTTTCTTCTGCTCAATAAATAATGCCTGTGAAGTGAAGATGTATTTTTGACAGTCACGTCTGTGAATTCGTATTCGTACTGAAGAAAGCGTAATCGCAAATTTTAATTTCATGACTGTAATTCTTGATGTCGTAACTTTTCAATTTGTATTCTGATGGATAAAATACAAACAATACAATTTATGTACGACTGGACTCACTAGAGAGTTTACGAATATTTATTTTATGCTCAACTACAACCAATTGTGCAGGATTTCCCAGATATGCACAGATTTCTATCCTATGCACACAAATATTTCTAAAAGCTTTTGTACTGCATACATGTAGCTCATTTTAATAGGCCCACATATTTTTAATAATCACCTTGTTTGTCGGAATGGCGGAATGTTGAAAAAAATACTTAAGTGCCGCCACTCCGACCAAGGAAAAAAAAAATGTCGGAGTGGTGGTATGTCGGAATGGCAGCATGTAACCAACATTTGTGGCTCAGAAGTTTGGAGATTTCTTTCAAAAACAGTACATCTCCATAGAGTTCTACATAGACAGTTTCAAATGTTGTCATGTGAAGGCAACCTTTAAAATATGCATTAACCTCAGCTAAAGAAAAATAGGATCAATAATCAGGTCAAACTTCTCACTCAGCTGTATGGAGCTGTGTGCATTCAGCTACAGTGTGAGTGGCCATTTTGTACATTTGTTTACTTCATGAATATTAAAAAGATAAGCTTTATTCATATATCAGCCGCACAATAATGCTTCTAATTAAGAGTGGACCGTTTTTATTGAAAATGTCACACTCTCATATCAGCACTAAACAGAATAGAGTGATTAAAGAATTTCATTTTATGCCTTTTAGCGCTAAGTTACAATTATTGAAAAATCAATTAGCAAATCACATTAGAAATATTAATTAGCTGCAGGTCTATTGTGAGTCAAACCTGACAGTAGTTTTGTCAGGAATGCTTTATGTAACAAAATCTGAGAAGAAGCCACAATCATTATTTTTTGATTACATTAATGATGGATGCTCTTTTGAAATGACGCAAACAGACAGGTACAGGTTGTATGATCTATGCTATAATGTTTAACACACAAATCCTGCAAATTGCTGGGTTCTTCTCACAAACTGAAAACACTCTGTTCCACCTTGTGATGTCATGTGGCAAAACAGGAAAGTCTCCACTGTGTTTTTAAACTCCACACACCTTCACTAGAATCATTTGGATCATTTCGGCCCTGGAATTGCCAATCTCTAGTAAACAAACTGTTACTGTTAACTTGAAAACTACAACTTCATGACATCACAAGGTGGAACAGAGCAGTTTGAGCTTTGGAGATATAGACAGATAAAGGATTACTCAAACATGTGAATGAAACAAAACACAACTCCAGGTATGTTTTTGGGGTATTTTAAAATCTTAGCACATTCTGGAATCTACAGCCATATACTTTGAAACATTAGGAAGACTGTTCCAAATAAAACGTTTTAGGAATTTTTTCTTGTATTTAAGAAAAATGTGTTTTGCCCCAGTACAGATATATTGTATAAGCAGCTCTTGAGATAAGTCCACTGTGTATTGTCTGCATCTAAATAAAAAAGGGTTTTATTGTTGTTTATTGTCATTGTTGTTAAGTAAGTAAGGTAAGGCAAGTGAGGAGTAACTTTGGACCACTGCAAACTGTTTCATATGAACTAGTTCTGTTTTTTACATTTGTAAGACAGTACAAATCAGGTACAGCGCCTTGAATCTCTGAGTACATGCTGTCAATGAGCGTCCTTCAGGTTGATTTAAAGGAGAAATGAAACATACCCGTCTACCTGTTCCTCTACAATCCCACAGGCCCATATGAACAGTACGAACATGAAGAAGAGTGAAGAGCATCTGACAGACACACGCTCATGTCAACAACAACAACAAAGCCTCCTCCTCCTCTTCCTCCTCCTATGGATTGCTTTCATCATCGGGATTAGACAGGAGCGGACACAATGGACAGTGAGGGTGGGGGTATCTATCAGGCAAAGACCACCAATAGCTTTGATCAGGATTTTCATACATACTGTATGAACCGGTGTCTATTGTCGCCCAAGCCTGCCACAAGCCTGTCATAAATATACAAAAGCAGGATACAAAACACCGCACTACAACTACACAAACCTGATTCGATGTGCAGTAGTTTCAGTAGCAGGATGCGCGCTGATTGTGGTGTGATAGTGCTCTGAAGGGGGACACTCTTTTTACTATTAGTCTGTTTATGTCGAGAGCGGTATTCAAACCGCCAACCTTGGGATCAGTGGATGCTCTACCAGCTGAGCTACTGTCACCCTAAAACACTCTGTTTCAATTTGTGATGTCATGTAGAGCTACCTGTTACCTTTAGTTCAGATGGGCAAGTCCAGCGCTGAAATGATCCAAATGATTCTAGTGAAGGTGTATGGCGTTTAAAAACACAGTGGAGCACTTCCTGCATTTCCACATGACATCACAAGGAGGAACAATTTTCAGTTTGAGAGAATTATTTGCCTGTGTGTTTTTTATCTTTATTATTTTGTTTTTGGCAACTCTAGCATTTTCTTTTTTTTTTGCGATCAATTTTTTTATTTGTAATCAGACAAAATCAAATTACATTATAATTACCCCTCCACACACACACACACACACACACACACAAAAAAAACCACGAGCTCATGGTGACCACCCAGCCCCCTCCCAAATCTAGCATTTTCAAAACACTAAAAGGTAATAGGTGCAGTTAATTCCCTATAGAACGGTTCCAGTTTTTATTAAAATAATGGCAGGGATATGTCAAAAAATCCCTAGATTGTAATGTGAAAAGTTGGATGCTTACTGAATAGTCTTGATCTGAACTAGTAAAAGACCTCATCATACCGCACATATTAAAGAAGTGTCTTTTCCCCTCCGTCAGCAGCACTGCACAAACACTGGGAATGTGTGTGTGAATCTGCTACAGAGGGCCACGTCTCAGCCTGTGCGAGCGGCCATTTTATTTTGTACATTTGTTTACTTCAAGAACATTCAGAAGATAAGCTTTATTCATATAAGTCACACAACAATGCTTCTAATTAAGAGTGGGCTGTTTTTACTGAAAATGTCACACCCGCTCATATCAGCACTAAACAGAATACAGTTACTATAGAATTTCCATCAATACAGCCTTTAGGCGCTAAGTCCAATTAGTCACAATAAATCTATGAGCAAATTACATTAGAAATAATAATTAGCTGCAGGTCTCTTGTCAAACCTGACACTTTTACAGTCATGTAAAAGTGTCAGGTAGTCTGTTTTTTTATTTGTTTTTTTTTTTTTTTTATGATGAAGTTAAAATTATTGGAACAGTCAAAAGCAGCTGTCTACTCTGATGTGTGAACTTGTGATCTTAGACTTAGACAAACTTTATTGATCCACAAGGGAAATTATTTGGATACAGTAGCTCAAACATCACAATATAATATAATAACAGAGTAACAAAAATAGATGGTATAGCAAAAAGATTAAGAGACAGGTGTCAAATGAGACAATTATAAAAATGTATATGTACAAGTCGAAATAAAATAGAAATATTAAAGCCGCGCGCGGCTATGGTGGCCCTCGCCCCGGTTCGCAGGCCCCCCCCCCCCCCCGTGCGGCCGTGGGGGCCCCGCGATCGCTCCGGCTTGCCACTCGCTCTTCCCGACAGCAGCCCAGGTTGCCAGCTCGTCCACCGGAAAAATTATATTACGCACCTTTAAATATGCCCCTTTAAATATATTGTAGAAATCAGTGCACCCCTGCTGGTGAACCATAAAAAATGCCACATATCCAAAATATGTTGGCCAACCGTGAAAAATTCCCCATGTCCGTAATATATTTATTTGCTTGGAATCATGCATAGAATTTAATCCCCGAATTTGGTCCAGATCCGATAATGTAGTTGTTTTATGTCTATGCTAGGGGGCGCTATAGTGTTCACTTTTCATATACTTTATAGTGTATTATATTCAGGCTGAGATCAAACATTAGTGATAAAAAAATTCAGCACGATAGGACAAAGCATGTGCATGTAATAGATTTTAAACTATTTTTTTGGGGAGTATTTGCACCCCTGTTGGCCAACCGTGAAAATTGCCCCATGTTCGTAATATATTTATTTGCTTGTAATCTTGCATAGAATTTAATTCCCGAATTTGGTCCAGATCCGATAATGTAGACGTTTCATGTCTATTCTAGGTGGCGCTATAGTGTTCACTTTTATTATATTTCATATTTCATAACATTCGGGCCGGGGTCATGCAATTGTGATTTGAATTTGAGCTCTCTAGGCCAATGCCTGTGGCCGTGAGAGGTCATCGAAAAAACAGGAAATGAAGGTGTTTTTCGCCGGCGTGTTACGGGCAAACCGTAAAGAGTTGAGAAAAAACAATGCACATTTTTGTGAACCCATGTCTGTAGATGTGACATGTCAAATCTGAGCTCATTTGGACTAAACACAAAAGACTTGAACCTTTTTCCACACACCCAAGTCAAAACGGCGCCGAATTTTTGATCCAGTATGGCCGACTTCCTGTACGTCACTGGGCAGTGTGACAATCACATTTTGTGTTTGTCTCCCTGAGCTCTATCACTGCTCCGAATTTCATCAGCCTACGCCAAAATATGCTTTTCAGCTGCCCATAGACTTTGAAATTTTGCATTTTCAAGAGGGCGCTGTCGAGTGGGGTCACTTTGGTTATTGTCGCGATGCCCATTTTATCAAATTTTTCGCCGGACCGGTCGATCTGATACCCCCATGTGGGACTTTTCGTCGACGTTCAGGGGGTCAAAATCGCGATCGTTTGCAAGGAAAAATAATAATAATAATAATAATAATAATAATAATAAAAAAATAAGAAGAAGAAGAAGAAGAAGAAGAAGAAGAAGAAGAAGAAACCGAGGAAGAACAATAGCCCTCGCCATTGACTTTGTCACTGGCGAGGGCCAATAAGTAATAAAGTAATAAACTATATAATCGCAGCTATGTACAAGAGATAAGAACGACAGTGCAAATACTATGCTGATTGACAGGGCATGAGGTTATCCGTTACTTGGGATAACTTGTAGTACAGTTGTAGGGAGTATTATCTGTTACATAAGGGTGAGTTGTTGTACAACTGTATGGCGTATGGTATGAATGTAGTCCTGAATCTCTCACTGTTTGAGCGGAGCTGAAGGAGCCTGTTGGAGAATGAGCTCCTCTGTCCCTCTATAGTCTGGTGCAGTGGGTGAGCAGGAGTGTCCATGATGGAGAGCAGTTTGTCCAGTGACCTCCTGTCCCTCACTGTGACAAATGTCTCCAGCTCACAGCCGATCACGTAACCCGCTTTACGGATCAGTTTGTCAATCCGCCCAATGTCTCTTTTACTGGTGCCGCTCCCCCAGCAGACCACAGCGAAGTACAGGGCGCTGGCCACCACAGACTGGTAGAAGATCTCCAGTAACTTGCTGCACACATTGAAAGACCTGAGCTTTCTCAGGAAGTAGAGTCTGCTCATGCTCTTTTTGTAGACAGCATTACAGTTGTCCCTCCAGTCAAGTCTGTTGTTCACCTGTACGCCAAGGTACTTGTAGCAGTCCACTATTTCTACGTCCTGGCCCTGGATGGTAATGGGCTCCACAGATGTCCTCTTTCTCCTAAAGTCAATCACCAGTTCCTTGGTCTTGTCAACGTTCAGGAGCAGATGATTTGCCAGGGACCACTCCACAAAGTTTGTAATCAGTGCCCTGTACTCCAGCTCCTGTCCATCCCTGATACACCCGACCACTGCAGAGTCATCAGAGAACTTCTGCAGATGGCAGGACCCGGAACTGTACTGGAAATCAGAGGTGTACAGAGTGAACAGGAACGGAGACAGGACTGTACCCTGGGGAGCTCCTACATTACTGACCACCGTGTCAGACAGGGTGGTCCCCAGTCGCACGTACTGAGGCCTGCCTGACAGGTAGTCATTAATTCAGGAGATAATGGAGGAGCTGACACCCATCCTGAGCAGCTTCTCACTCATCAGAAAGGGCTGGATAGTGTTAAAAGCACTGGAGAAATCAAAGAACAATATCCTCACAGAGCCCTTAACACTATCCAGGTGAGAGTGAGCCCGCTGCAAAAGATAGAGAACTGTAGAGGATCCAGGGATGGTGCCACCAGGGGTCTGAGCTGAGCCAGAACAAGTCTCTCAAACACTTTCATGACATGAGATGTCAAAGCCACTGGTCTGGGCACAGGCACAATGCAGGAGGTCTTACATAGTACCGGTATCCTCTCAAGCTTCAGGCTCAGTGTGTAGAGAAAGTGCAGGATCCCAGTGAGCTGTGTAGCACATGTCCTCAGCACGCGGGGGTTGACTTGGTCTGGTCCAGGAGACTTGTTATAGTGAATTTTCTCCAACTGCCTTTTCACCTGCGCAGGTGACAGACACAGACACAAAGAGCTGGGTTCCTCCGTGGGGGTGGGAGCAGGTGTCGGAGCAGAGGTGTTGGGCTGATGAATGGTCGTCTGAGTGGTCTGTGGTGAGGTGTGAAGTGGGCGTCTGGGAGGTGTAGAGGTAGGGGTGCCAGGGGATGAGAAGCGATTAAAGTGCAGATTGAGCAGGTTTGCTCTGTCTTGGCTATTGTCCTGCAGTTTAGATCGAGAGCTGAAGCCAGTAATGGCCTTCATGCCTTGCCACACTTCCCTGGTGTTATTTTGCTGGAGTTTTGCCTCAAGCCTTTTTCCGTACGCTTCTTGCCCTAGTCTGAGCTGGATCTTCAGCTGCTGTTGCACCCTCTTCACCTCGTCCTTATCACCAGAGTTGAAGGCCCGCTTCTTCTTATTAAGTAGATCCTTCAGCTGGCTGGTGATCCAGGGCTTGTTATTAGGGTAACAGCGGACAGTGCGTGTGGGGACGGCTGTATCCTCACAGAAGTTGATGTAATCCGTTATACAGTCCATCATGCTGTCAATGTTGTCCCCATGCGGCAGGCAGAGCACATTCCAGTCTGTGGGCTCAAAGCAGTCCTGAAGGGCATCATCTGGCTTCCTGACTCCACTTCCTTCTGGTCCAGGGGCAGATTCTCTACCACTACACCAGCCTGTCCAAGCTCCTGCACAGTTCACAGTGAGGAAGCATGACTCAAATGTGCTGTACCTAATTTTTACCATCTTTAAATGTGAAAAACACAACTAGTTCATTGTAAACAGTTTGCAGTGGTCCAAAGTTATTCCTCACTTACCTTATGCATTCAGAGCATCCTGATTATTCACCACGATGAGTTCATAAGAGCTTTATACAACTCTCAGAGACAAGAGCAGATTTTGCAGTCCTGCGTGATGTGACATAGTACTCAGAATTGCAGAGGCCACTGAAGGCAGCACACACTCTACAGTACTTTAACCAGAAAGGACTAGGAACAGTAGGAAATACTATTAAAGCACCACATACACAGTTTAGTATATAATAAGTTGATTTAGTGTTCAGTTCTATAAACATGTCCTTACACAGCCCCGTCCTGTGTCTCTCTCTATGTCTCCCCCTGTGTCCCTCTCTGGGTCTCTCCCTAGATCTCCTGCTGTGTATCTCCATGTGTCTCTCTCTGTCTCTCTCTGGGTCTCTTCCCTTGCCTCTGTCTCTCTCTCTGTGTGTATCCCTGTGTCTCTCTCTCTGTCGCTCTCTGTGTCTCTCTCTGTATCTCTCCCTGTGTGTCTCTCTCCTTCTCTCCCTGTGTCTCTCTCTCTGTCTCTCTGAATATCTGTCTCTCTCCCTGTGTCCCTCTCTGTGTCTTTCCCTGTATGTCTATCTGTCTGTTTCTCTTTCTCTGTGTCTCACTTTGTATCTCTCCCTGTGTCTCACCATATCTCTTCCTGTCATTTCGTGTTTCTCCTTCTCTCTCTCCCCCCCTCCCTCTCTCTCTCTCTCTTTGTGTCTCTCTCTGTGTCTCTCCTTGTCTCTCCCTGTGTCTCTCCCTGTGTCTTTCTCCCTGTTTCCCTCTTTGTCTCTCTCTCTGTTTCTCTCTTTGTCTCTCCTTTCACCCACAACTCCAGTGACTCGTCTTTCTTTATGAAGAGTCGTTCTGTCTTTCCCTCCTGTGGCTTTGTTTTTCATTATCTGTGCACTCGTTTATTCTCTGTTCATCCGTCCATCCACAGCGCTCCCTCAGCTCAGTTCTGTCCATGCTGTTTTTCAATCCACAGAATTTATCAAGGTCTGAGTTGTTTGAAGGAGTTTAGATGAAGTTACACAAACTTCAAAAAGAAAGAAAGAAGTGTAACACCATTTCAATTCATTACATCAATTTTATTCATTCAAATGCACATGTAATGTTAAATAAAAGAGGGGATTGTGCAAAATCTACTTTTTGGAGCTTTCTACTATGTTGTTGATGTTCCCTCATCAAAAACATGCCTGAGGAGGTTTTAGACGTCATCCGTGCATGTTTCAATAATCTCTCCTAGGCCCTATTCGAATCCTCCCAATTTGAGGACTTAAAAATATATGTGGTTTTTTTTTTTTTTTTTTTTTTTTTGTAACATTGAGCATGTATTTTTAAAATTCATCAAAATTCTAATAAACAAATTTTCTTCCATACACTAATGGTAATTTTAAGGGATGATAAAATGGTAAAGCACTTCACATCAAGGAACCTGGGGCTACACTAGGGGCAAAGTGGGTTAAGTGAGCTACTGTCGCCCATAAAAAACTCTGAAAACTGAAGTAATCTATGTATACAAACAACTGGGGAGTTTTTACTTTTAATTTGAATAGTTTTTTATGTCATGTTTTAATAAAAGTCAGCATTAGCTCATTTGGTTTGATTTAGTCTTTGAAGGGACAATGTACACAGACAGCTCATAAAAACAAAGTGTCACACGAATCGGCTCTTTTGAACGGTTCCTTATGGATATGGAACTCATTTTTTTAAAGGAACAAATCTTTACTCTCCAGTGTTTTATTGTTAATGTATTTACCTGTTATTCACTGTGTTTTTATGTGTAAACAGTGCAATACAGCGGTTACTTCTGTCTACATGTATAGCTTCAACTTATTTATCACGTGCTTTAGGCGTAGACGAAGACCAAACTTGTTGGCTTGTCCTATGTAACTATTAAAGGACTTTTATTCTAATTCCAACAGAGTGCCTCGGACTTTTTGACCGCGTTTTACTTTATCACAGTAAGTTTTTACACTACAAGCTTGGTCGTCTTCTCTGTATGTTCGCTTTTGAGTCTCGTCCTTGAGGAGCCCCTGTTGTGGACTTCTACTAAGATGCCCTGAAGCTCTCACTTCCTCTGTGTTTTTAAACAAATCTTTTTCTTTCCAGTTTTGATGCATTTAACTCTGAGGCAGGCAACACCAGAGAGAGCTTTGTGCACAAAAACAAAACAAAAAGATATATTTGGCATCATAATAACAGTTAGTTTTTGAATAATTATTACTGTAGCATTGTAACATTTTATTGCAAATTTCATCATTTCAAAGGGTAAACGCACTTTCTGAGATCTGAGCCTTTTTCATTTCTCTGTGGTGAGTTTGTTGATAAAATGAGTTCTCACACTGGCTTCTGTTATATAAATAAATATGAAAAGAGCCAGTCTTTTGAACAATTCTTTGACATGAACCAACCCAAAAGATTCGGATCCCACAAAGGAGCCGAAAGTCCCATTACTCTTCCACACCAGATTACAGCTAAACAGAGAGCCTATATAACTGTCCAACTAGCTCCAATTTTCTTTCTTTTAAACGGTTTGAGGCAGTTGTTCCTATTACCTGCACTCACTCACACACGCACACACGCACACACACACACACACGCACACACGCGCACATGCGCACACGCGCACACACGCACACACGCACACACGCACACACACACAGTTGTATTGCCCTGTACACTATCTGAGGCACCCAGGTGGTACACTGGCTTGTCTTTAGCCCACGTGCGACTCACCGATGAGGGAGAGCTGTTTGGAGGAGCGGGGCTGCAGGTCCAGTCCGTTCTTGAGCCAGGTGAGTTTGGGCTCCGGGATGCCCTCGGCGTAGCAGTGCAGGCTGGCCCCCACCCCCGGCTCCTGGGCCTGGGTCTCCGGATAGACCAGGATCACTGGGGGGACTGAGGGGTGCAGAAAACAAACACACACATCATGAACGCGCTCCCGTGCACCACCCAGGGCTTTACGCATCACCGCGGTGGACACGCCAATTTGTATGAGCCAGCAGGATGCTAGCGCAAAACAAGAACCCAACAGCTCCGAGCAGCCATTTTACACCACTGTTCAAATATATTCAAAAGGAAAAGACACAAGAAAGGAGGATATGAATAGCTGTGAGCGAACGCACCGGGGAGAGCAGTCCAAACCCACACAGGGACGTGAAAAATAAGAGAAGAGTTTGGCACGCAGTGGTAAACGTGCGCTTATGTGTTCAACTCACAGCACGACGCTTCAGTGGGAATAATGAGAAGTGGTGGTGAAGAAGCAAGACTTTTAAAGGTCCTAAATTACACAGAACCAGTGGTGGAAAGTAACAAAGTACCAAAAGTAAAGTAAAAGTACAATACTGAGGTATCTGACTGAAAAGTAAAAAGTACTTGTCTTTATTGTGTGAGACCTGCTGAAAAGGCTGAGACTTTATTCTTTTATTACATTTATTTTGAGTTTCCGTCCCAACTTTGAGCAAACCAAACACGCGAAAGCACAAAAACAGCTAGAAAAATGAACAAATCAGCTGAATCACTTAAAATCAATCATTTTTTTATCAAAATTTATCAAACTTTGTATTTGTATTTCATCTTTTGTATTTGTTTTGAAAATCTCTGCAAAATACTTTTACTTTTTACTCTTTAAGTACATTTTTAAACAGGTACTTTAATACTTTTACTTAAGTAGATTTTTTCATATGATACTTTTACTTGAATAACTTTTTGCTCATGTATCTGTACTTTTACTTAAGTAACAAAACTGAGTACTTCATCCACCTCTGCACAGGACTGACTGCTGTGAGATTTTAGTCATGTTAGAATGTTATTACCTTTTTCATTCACACACGTTTGACCAATCTTGGATTATTGGACTACATTTACATCACCAAAACTCTAAATGCTCTGTTCCACCTTGTGATGTCACCAAGATGACGTTTTAAAGTTAACGTCATTTTTTACTCTACATTACGCTAGAATGACTTTAAGTTGTCGCTTTTCCTTTTTGTTTTGGGAAGTTTGGGAAATCCAGGGCTGAAATGACCCAAATTATTCTTCCTGTAATACCATTTGATGACATCACAAGGTGGAAGAGTTTAAACATGTGTGAATGAAACGAAACACAACTCCAGGTATATATAGAAAATATAATATAGAAAATGACCCTTTAATGTTGTTCAATCAGTTGAGATGATCCAGAAGTTGACGGTTCATTATATTGACGCGTCCTTGGGCAAGACATTTCACCTATTTTACAGTATTAAAATGTTATTGGTGGTTTTAAGATTCAAGAATGTGATGTACTTTGCCATGAAATATCCAAAAGATCAATTCACAAATGTTGAATCTGTTTCCAAGCCTGATCAGACCTCACACAAACCTGCATTTTAATAACTACAAATAAAAATTTATTAGACAAACTAGAAAAATGTAACTTTTTAATAACTGAGGTTATAAGTGTACACGATTTCATTTGGAGCTCAGATTATGGCTCTTCTTAATAGAACGTATCTGGGCGTTTTACATAATTTAAAACACTTTTAGCTCTCAGCTTTATTTCATGTTTGTTGGCAAAATTATTACAAAGACTAAAACTTGGAAGAGAAAAGAATTAGCAGTGTTCCAAATGCCTTTAGCAACTTCACACTCGCGCGCACACACACACCGTCTATGAACGTTATTTAAAACTGTATTGTGGAACTTTTGTGGTAGAGAGTCTGCCATCTGCACGTCACTATTGAGATGCTAGTGCTTTGACTGGAATGTTCCACAGTATGGCATTAAACATGTTTCTCCATGGGGACCAGCAGGGGCCTCGATTAAGGGTTGTTTTAATCATCGTAGCAATAAAGACAGCATTACTTGAATACATTCTGGGGCTAAACTGCGGAACATTCTTGGCAAAGCAACGACATCTCCATGAATACAAGCAGGTGGCATACCCTCCACCAGAAAAGTTCCATCAGGGGTCTCTTATTGTGCTGAATAAATAAAATCTGATGAATTAAATGCCTTTTACATTGTACATGTGTGATTTTGATGCCTGACTTTGTACACTAATAAATGAATAATGGTTTTATGTTTTATACACATCTAACTGTACCTCATCTAAGGATTGCCATGGCTCTTTTTATATAGCTATAAGATAAGATAAGATAAGATAAGATAATCCTTTATTCGTCCCACAGTGGGGAAATTTCAATGTCACAACGCAAGTTTCAGAAAAAGTAGGAAAACAAGAGCACACATCAAAAACAAGATAAATAATAATAAGTATTTACAATCAAAATATTGTGTACAGTGCAGTGATGGACAGTGGTGGTTAAATAAATAAATAAGTAGCAGGTAGTGACTTTAAATAGTAATGCACATTGAATTTCTATTAAATTTCTTGTGACCACTAAAACTAGTAGCTCTCTGGTATTTTCATTTTGTAAAGGGAAAAGGTTGGAGACCCCTGAGTTACATGATCAAATTTGGATTTTATTTTTTTAGATTAAAGGTCCTATATTACACAAATTGGACTTTTAGCCATGTTCGAATGTTGTTCCCTTCTCAAAAACAGACCTGGAGTTGTGTTTTGTTTCATTCACACATGTTTGAGTAACACTTTGGGTGTTTTCACACTTGGTCCCTTTCCGCCATTTAAACAAACGTTCTCTTCGCCTTTTTCAATGTATTGTAACCTCCTTCACTTGCCGTAGATATGTCATGTGACTGTAACTGAGAACACTCAGCTGTAAACATGGCTGGTTGTGGTCGTTGTCGTGGCTATGGCAACGCAAATACAAATATGTCATATGTAATCTGAATAGCTCTATTTTCCCGGTGAATGTGAGCAAAATTCATCAAAAAACACAAGAGGGCAAACATTGCAGCAGACATTTTGTTTCAAGTGACAATTACCCAGAATTCCCAATGTACCTAGAGCTCTAGAGGACCTGGTGTAACAGAAGGGGGACTGGGGCCCCATCAAAGCTCAAGTGGACCAGAAAGAACCCAGTCCTCTTTGCAATAAACTCACAATCTGAACACAAAACAAACTGAGTTCTTTTTCTGTTGGTTCAGTTTTTGGTCCATTTACAGAGGAATGAGTTCAGTTCACTTAAAGGAAATGCCCTTTATTATTAGTCTGTCTACATCTCCAATGCTCTGTTTCACCTTGTGATGTCATGAAGCTGTAGTTTTCTAGATAACACCTCCTTCTACCTTTAGTTCAGTAGAGATGGCTGAAATTATCCAAATGATTCTAGTGAAGGTTTATGGTAAAAGGTAAAAACACAGGGGAGCACTTCCTGTATCACCACATGACATCACAAGGTGGAGTGTTTTCTGTTTGAGAGAAGAACTCAGCCTAAATCTGCAGGGTTTGTGTGTTAAACATGTGAATGAAACAAAACACAACTCCAGGTGTGTTACTGATGAGGAAACATCAGAAAATAGCCTAATATGGGCCTTTAATGCAGAAAATTCATCTTAAAATAAATCTCCATTGCTTCCTTGGCCTCATCAGGTTTAAAATCACACTCTCGTACGTTAGCGCCAAAGGTAATGCTAATACCCTTTTAGCTTAATTCCTCTCTTGGCGGTTTCCCAGACGCACTAATCTCACCTGACACAACCCCAAACGCACTCTTTCTACAATCACATCTTTTGTTCTGCGTAATTGAAAAAGATTAATACGAGTTTTTCCACTTCTCGGCACAGACAGAGCGCTAACCACGGGGCGCGCGTGTGTGAGGGATGGTTTTACACGCAGGGGGTATTTTAATTTGCACGTTTTGGGTTTCACCGGTAATAAGGCCCTTGATTAATATGCAGTATTTAGTTTTAAATGAAAACTTAGCCTGTGTACGACTGCACACACCGAAGTACAAGATAAATAGGCCTAATTACTCAAACATGCGCCAGTGAGTAGTACTACACTCCAGTCATGTTTTTGATGAAGAAAACAACATGTACTTTACCCATCGTGGGGCTTAAACGGATAATTAATAATATTTGCATTTAATAAACTAGGGCTGCACACATTCTGAATCTAAGTGTGATTTGTTTGGATGTTTGAAAAGCAGGAGTGCACGTTTTTACAGATCTATGTCTTAATCCCTCATCACAAACATACCTGAAGTTATGTTTTGTTTGTGATGTCATGTGGTAAGTGCTCCACTGTGTTTTTAAACTCCACACACCTTCACCAGAATCATTGGGATGATTTTAAACCTGGAATTGCCACTGTCTACTGAACTAAAGGTACAAAGAAGATGTTAATTTGAGAACATGACATCACAAGGTGGAGCATTTTGAGCTTTGGAGATGTAGACAGACTAATAATAAAGAGTTACTCAAACGTGTGAATGAAACAAAACACAACTCCAGGTCTGTTTTTGAGGAGGTAGCAGCATTCTAACATGACTTAAAGCTCACACGAGTCAGTTTTGTGTAATATAGGACCTTTAAACAAATAATCACATGCATTTCAGAACACGTTTGAAGAAGTACGAGATGATTCTATATATAGACAGAATATTTTGCCCATAATGCTTTGTGATGTGACATGTGATGTGTCACAATCTATTTACAGCAACTGTGAAAAGTGTTATTATGCCACACATACTGGATATATTGTACTGCAGATTAGATTAGACCGTAGGTGTACAAACTGACCTTTAGCTGCAGTACATGTGTTAGGCCTGTGTAAGAGCAGTGACCTTTGACCTGCAGTATGTGTGTTAGGTCTGCTTTAGGAGTATAGGAGCAGTTAGAGAAGTGACCGTTGACCTGCAGTACGTGTTATGCTGTGTTCATGCGCTCCTCGAGAACTCAGGAAAATGCTTTTTTGAGTTATAAAACTGCACCTGAACGCAGCACAAGCTGGAAAAAACAACTCAGGAACTCAGGCCAAAACCTCCTGCCTGAGTTCCACATCTGACGTCACTGCTCTGAGGAACCAAAATCAGCTCATCTGTCTCTTCATCTGCCACGTGTGAGATCTCTGACTTAAGTGATCACATTTAGAGGTTTACTGTCACTTACCCAGATCATAAGAGCAACAGATCTGCACAAGAAAGACCCGAGAATACAACAGTTTCATTATTAAAGAATACCAATGTAAAGTTAACTAGTTAAAGACTAACAACAACACATCTTACTGTTTAGCTCTGTTAAACTCTGTTAATGAGCGCCTCAGTGAGTTTATTGATGGTGACATAATCATCTGGACAAGTCAGAACCCAACATCTCGTCTCAGAATCCTGATTGGACAAGGAGCACATGAACACAGCATTACTTCTCCTTCAGAAGTACAGGAGCAGTAGTACTATAGACTGACCTTTGACCTGCAGTACATGTGTTGTGTCTGGTTTAGGAGTACAGGAGCAGTAGGACTATAGACTGACCGTTGACCTGGAGCACGTGCGTCTGTGCCAGCTGCTCGTAGCCGTAGGCGTGGCAGCTGTAGTTGCCCATGTGGATGGTGGTGACTTTGGTGATGTACAGAGAGCCATCATCTCCAAAGTCCTGGAGAAAACACAGAGGAAACAGAATCAGAGCAGAGGGTTACACACACGCTGCCTCTGTCCGACTTTGAGCTGGACTGTGTGTGCGTCGATACAAAGCAATTCTTGTAAAAGCCTTTATAAGCATTAATAGTACATTTACAGATGATATTGTTTATGTTGAAAATGATGAATGTATAGCACAAAACTGCAAATCTGCAGAGTGTGTTAAACAATGAAACAAAACACAACAGGTAAGTTTGTGATGAGGAAACAGCATTAGAACATAGATGAGAAAACAGCATAATACGACAATTTAAACCTAGTTTAGACCAGGTTTAAGACCAGGTGTAGTCTTCATGTTTAGACTTGCTTTAATGCTAATTTAATTTAGTTACAAACCGGGTTTAGTTCTGGTTTATTTCATGAACTGAATTCAGTCTAAACTAAAACTGGACTAAAACTTTAGGTCTTAGTCTGGACTGGACTAAGGTTTAGGTCCAAGGAGAGAGCCACACAGTTCACTGTTAGACTTGGCTTGGTCCTTATTTAGTTCTGGTAGTTTTCCCATTTAGAATGCTAATTTTAGCAGTCTAAGACTGCTAATTTTCTATTTAGACTGCTAACAGTATAAACTAGGACTAAACCCGGTCTAAATTAGAACTAAACCAGGTTCACTTTCCTTTCTCCCTGTACCTAAAGATTACTTAAACACATTTAAGATTATTTAAAGGTGTTTAAGAAATCTCTAGGTACAGGGAGAAAGGAAAGTAGACTAAGTTTAGGCCTGATTTTGTTCTTGTTTAATTCAGGTAGTTTTCCTATTTTAATCATGCTATGTCTAAACTGGGGCTAAAGGTCTAAACTAGGACCAAACCAGGTTTATTCCCAGTCTATTCTAGGACAAAAGTTGGACTAAAGCCGGACTAAACCGGGTCTAAACTCGGACTAAACCGGCTTTAAGTAATCTATAGGCACAGCGACAAGAGCGACAGGGGCGAGTGATTTTCCGACAGGTGCATCCATGAATCACGAGTCCCTGCCGAGCTGAGTAGCACATGTGGGAATTGAGCGGTGCCTGGGCTGAAAAATGAAAGGGTTAAAAATATCTGGGCATTATCTTGATAAATGCGACGCCGTGTAGTGGCAGCGTCGAGCGGTGGCCACCAGGGGGCTGTAGCAGAAGCTCAGGGCAGTTTACGGCATTAAACACTGTCCCCGGGAGCGGAGGGTGAGCAGCAGATGTGGAGGCCGCGGCGCTGTCATGGCGATGAGATGACAGCGCTGTCATGACGATGAGACTCAAACACACCGTGGGAGTGATGTAATGTGTTCTGAAAGAGGGAAGGAGGGGATATGTGGAGACACCAGGGTTTAAAGTTTAGAATTGAAATTTAAAGTAGGCTGCTTCTCAAACTGTGGTAAGTTTAAAGCCACAGTATGTCACTTTTTAGCCAAAAACAGACCAAAAAAAAAAAAAAAAAAGTGCTTTTTTTTTCCCATTTTGGTTGTGTTTATTGCACTGAGAAATTCTTATTAGGCCTAGATGAGGGCCTTCTCCTTCTTGTTGGAAATGTGGAAACACACACACACACACACACACACACACACACCCAAGGACATAATGACAAAATTCATCTGTGGCAGCTGGAAATGCACCGCCAACCTTGAAATCAGTGGACAAACACTTGACCTACTGAGCTACTTTAACTTTCCATTTCCACAGAATCATGCAGGTGGCATGTCACCTGTACGGTATGTTTTGGACACACTTTTTCATTTATGTTTCTTCTTTATTTCCATGATGATTTACTCTGTAGATTCTCACTGAAGGCATCACATCTACGAATGACACAGATGGACTGTAGCAAAAAAAAAAAAAAAAAATTAAAAATATATTCAATACGTAGAGAATGGTAAAAGAAGTTCTGAAATGACTGGACAGCAAAGGAACAGGACCATCTTTTATGAAACAGTGACACAGTTTGAGAGCTATAAAAAGTGTGTATTTTCTTGTGTGGACAAACGGGCCTCTTTTACATATTTGGAGACTGGAGCTGTGGGCCTCCTGTGGGGCTCCTGTGGGGCTCCTGTGGGCCTCCTATGGGCCTCCTGTGGGGCTCCTGTGGGGCTCCTGTAGGGCTCCTGTGGGGCTCCTGTGAGCCATGTGTAGCTGCAGACAGAACCAGACTCTTGCACCAGGCTTTTATTTGGAGTCTGAGCCTTTTTTAGACCTGAACCTCCACCAACAACTCATCATTTCAGAGATTTTTCTGCCGGCGGCTCTTAACCTCTGTGTCAAACATGTTCTGACGTCACAAGCACAAAACACACAGAACCTGGGCTGACTTTAAAAAGGGGCTATTACACTTCTATGGGGTATGAACTGTAACATGAAACATATTTAGATCACCATGTTATGTTTTATTGTTTTTAAAATGCCAAAAACAACATATTAACATGTTTTATAAGTTTCACTTCTGACACTCTGAGTCCCTCCTCCCTTAGCTCTAAGTCACTCCCCCTTCAGAGCACTATCACAACACAATCAGCGTGCATCCTGCTAATGAAACTACTGCACATCGCATCAGGTTTGTCAAGCTATAGTGTATTATTTTGTGTGATGCTTTTGTTCATGAAAAATGGCTGTGTTGGAGCATGGGTCATAGGCTTGAGGGGGAAGCTTTCTACAGGCTCGTACTGCTAAGCACAAGGAGGGTTTGAAGAGAGCCCAGGAGAGAGAGATTATTCAGACATGCATGAATGACATCTATAACCTCTTCAGGTATGTTTTTGATGAGGGAATAACATTATAACATGGTAGAAGGCGCCAAAAAGTTGATAGAGAACAAACATTCTGCATTGTTTGTATTATTGCACCTGTCTCCAAATAGTGCACATTCACCTGCCTCTAAATTCATACCCTGCATCCTTTTCACCTGACTCATCTTCTAGTCTGGGTGCCCTGCATCCTCTGCACCTGTCTTTCTTTGCAGCTACATCTGAAATGAACCAAACAGTCTGGATCCAACGCTCCTCTGCATCTGTCTCCAAATGCTCCAGATAATCCAGATCCACGGCTCTTTCTGCACCTCTGCCTTCTGCAGTGAACCTGATGGTCCAAGTACATCCTCTGTACTTCAGATAATCCAAGGACCGTGACTCCTCTGCACCTGCCTCTTATCAGCAATGAAAATTAAATTAAAAACAGATTTGATTTATTTTTAGAGTTGATCAAACATCCAGTTCAGAAATATTGCAGTTCACCACAACCATATAGTACAGTGGGCCTTAAATATCAATGGAAAAACCTTTATTTTACTGAAATAATGTTATAAATAAATAAAAGTTGGGTTGTGTCTAACCTGTGAACAGCATTCTCTAAGTGTGATGTTATCTATATTTTAGAACTCTCTACTTCCTGTCATTTTCAACATATTTTTCAACTTTTCTTCACTAACTGCCTCTTCACTAGCATAAATCACTGTTCATATCACCCCATATTAAGTCAAAATTGAAAACAAACAAACAAAAAAAAAAACATAAAAACCTGTCATACAAACTTTAAAACATAAGAAAAAGAAACACTCTATTTGATTTGATCAGTTACTAGAGAGCAAGAAAATTAAAATGATTTCAAAATTGGCTCCGTTGGTATGTGGTAATTTGTGAGCGCGGAACACAGACTGATACAAAAGACAGGGCGTCTGTGTTAGAGCAGGGACCATGTGATCATAATAAAGTCTCACATCTACATCTGTACTGATGATGAAAGCCGTTCACTCCCTCAGGCTCTCAACATGGCCGCCCTGCTTCCACATTTTCTCAAAAAGGCGCTAATTGACTGTTTGTTTGTAATCCACAGACAGCTTTCCAACCGGGAGCCCTCTCTGCTACCGCTCGAATATTTATCAAAGAACAATTTCATTTCAGTTGGATTTTTTTTTAAAACAAATAAAAAACAATTTGGATAAAAATCTATTAGAAATTTACAAGGCCCCAACACCTGTCTGCTACCTCAACTAATCACCTCACCGCAGCTGCAGAACCCTCAGCCTCTTCAGACTCTCCATCTCCTCTTCTTCACCTCCACCAGTGTCTAGGCCCCAGGGGAGAGATTTTCACAAACAAATCTCTCAGACTGTGCCTTCCTCACATGACTGACACCTCAGTCTGTGGAGGTCTAAGCACCACAGTTGATCCAGTCATTAAACTCTTCATTACACAGTGTGATCCTCATTCTACATTCATATATTAACTGCATCGTACTGGTTTACAGTCAACACACAAGTGAGTTAAAATCATACACTGTATATAGAAATGGACATAGGTGACACGTTTGCCAAATAGGAAGTTGGCATGTGTCTCTTCGGGTAGGGTCCACTAGTCCGAGGGTCCACTAGTCCGAGGGTCCACTAGTCCAAGTTTTAAAGGTGTTTAAAGGGGATAGATCAAGGTAAGTAGACACTAAAAACAGACTGATACCCTGGTGGACTAAATTCAGATTGTGGATTCATAAACACAGATTCATGGCCACGGAGTCAATGCCAAGAATAACTAGAAGGGCACTCGAAGAGCGCAGGTCCCATGAAAGCCACGTAATGTGACAGGAGTATACTGAGGCCAATAAATTCCTGTTCAAATAAGACCAAGACGTCAAAACAACTCTTGGTACGTTTCATAACATCTATTACTCTCGAAATATACAGCCAAAAGCTCGGACTAGTGGACCCTCGGACTAGTGGGTAGTACTGGGCTCTTCTGGCTCCTTCTGACCCTGGCTTGCGTTGACTTATATTAGAATATTGTGGCTCCTCTCTCTGTAACTGCTGCTGTGAGCCTCGTCATTTTGGTCTTAAAATGTTCATATTAACCTGATGTACATGATCCTGGTGTTTTTATTTCGTTGTTTTATCAGTTTAAAAAATCCTATTCTTAATATAGACCTGGTTCCATTGTTTCAACATCAGTGAGCTTCATTTGACTGGAGCCGAACACTGTGGGTGACGTCACACTCACTTAGTCCCCTTCTTTATACAGTCTGTGGTTAAAATGACCACTTTTTTTTTTTCAGTGTTATGACAAGCTAATGTATTAAACTATTCAATTATTATTATTTTTTTTCCCCAGCGTCTGTTATGTATAAATGTGGGGGGCTGGGGAACAGTAAAAAGAGGCTGTGGGGTTGGGGGGAGTGGGGCAAGTGTGGCATTTGTACACCTTGTGACATTATTATGTGCACGTAAAAATGTAAAATAAACAACACTTATAGCGGAGAAAAGGAGATGGTTGTGACCAGACTGTCGATCTGGATTCAGCAGGCAAATATAATAAGGACAAAACTACTTAAAACAAGACAACATTTTGAATTGAAGTCATTTAAATCCATGACAATGTTTTCTGCAGTGGTTGAAATGGTCAGGCCTCTCCTTCTCACTCCCTTCAGTCCTCCTCCTGATTTAGTTTCAGTGTGTTAAGCCGACTTAAAGTGTAACTAAGCACAAAACCTTTCTTCACTAAACTCTGTATATGGTCTTTGAATAGCATAGTCTACTGTTCCTAGTCTTTTTTTGGCATCTTCAGTACAAACAATGTCATGCCTAAATCAGAAATGACAGAAGTTACATTTCCCATCGACCTGTGTACTGTCACTTACGTTGATGTCCTCCAGGTCCAGGAAGTTGAGCACAATGCCGTTCCTCCTCCAGATGATAGGGGGCCTTAGAGTGCCCTGGATGGCACAGGTCAGCACCGCGCTCAGCCCCACCGTCACCGTGGAGACGCTCACTCGCTGCTCCTCCGGCAACGTCAGCTGGACCACCTCTGTAAACATAAACATAAACATAAACATAAACAAAACAACGTCAGCTGGACCACCTCTGTAAACATAAACATAAACAACCTCAGCTGGACAACCTCTTTAAACTAAATAAAACAACATCAGCTGGACCACCTCTGTAAACATAAACAAAAAAATCAGGGAAAATCTGGTGCCACAGGGGGGCGCCATTTGCAAAAAAACCCCAACAAAATAAAACTGTCATTGTGTCCATAGGCAAGGCACTACACCCACATTGCCTAATATGAAAGTGGTGTGTGAGTGAGTGATGGTGGTGGTCAGGCGCAAACTGGCAGCCTCGCTTCCATCAGTCTGCCCCAGGGCAGGTGTGGCTACAATAGTAGTTTACCACCAAGTGTGGAGTGAATGAAGAATGATCTGTAAAGTGTCTTTGTGACATACGTCTGTGAAAAGTGCTATATAAATAAAACAACTTACTAAACTTACATTAGACAGGTTATTGACTGGTTATTGTTATTGATCAATTTACAGCCTCAAGCTAGCTAGCTATAAATACTGTATCTATCTCCCTGGAGACAAGCAAATGACACTACTAGTCTAGTTCAAGTTACAAGTCAGATCTGCAGACAGGCGATCAGCTCACAGTATGAATGTGTGTTTTGTATTTTTATCAATAAGAAACACCTCGTAAATGCAAGGTCTAAAGTTAATGTCATATTGTGGAATATTCCAGGTAAACCAATAACATCTCCATGGAGACAAGCAGAAAGTGAACTCTCCACCAGAAATGTTACATAGTTCACCTTTAAATTAGCTGTTACTTATGTATTTGTAAAACTGCCTATTTCATGTATGTTAGCAGTTTTTATTAGCAATCAAAATGAAAATGTCTCCTAAATGTCTCTTGCCAAAATCATGGAAGAAGCACTCAATTTTGTCAGATTTTGAGATCTAATTAAAACTTCAAATGTAGTGATTTTCATACACATTTGTGCAGAATTTGTCCAAGAGAAACAACTGAATCAAATTTTTTCTCAAGCTGTTTTTCTTGCTTTATTCATTTTCTTTCTTTCTCTTAAAAATAAACCCCTCTGGCTTTTCAGCAGGTCTCAAACTATCATAAAAAATACTTTTGCTTTCCAGTCCAGTTAAAAAATGCAGTGGAGTAGAAAGTACAGATACCTGCTCTCAAATGTAGTCAAGTAAAAGTTAAAAGCATCTACTTTAAAATGTACGCAAGTAAAGTACAGATACGTAAAATGTATACTACTACTTTTACTTTGTCATATTCCACCTCTGCTCTTATTTCTTTTGCTTTAAGACCTGCGTGTAGACTGAGACAAGATTGAGTATTTTCTGGGACACAAATACTGTATGTTTATAAGATGAAAAAGTTATCTGAAAAATGACAGTGAATTGTGTGAGTGAAACAAGCACAAACATTTGGAATCGATTTGAAAATATGACAATGGAGGAGAGAGTGAATAATGGCCGCCGAGGCAGGAGGGCGCGTGGAGGAGACACAGAAGAGGGACCGAACGAGCAAAAGTCAGATTAAAGAGCAGAAAATGCACCGCACGATCCGCCGCACGGGAACCAAAAAGAGGAAACACAAAGGGACAATCCGGGGGAGGACATTGAATGCGACGCACGTTTGGGAATCGCAAATGGGATAGTGAAAAATCACTCCTGCGCTCGGAGAGGAAAGAGATATCAGCAGCAAAAGATATGAACAACTACCAGGGAATAAAGAAAGAAGAGAGGAGGAGGGAGGGAGAGAGGGAGATAGAGAAGAGAGAAAGAAAGAGAGAGAGGGAAGGAGTAGAGAGGAATGAAACATCAGGAGTAAAAGACACAAACAGCTACTAAGGAAGAAAGAAAGAAAGAAAGAAAGAAAGAAGAGAGGAAGAGGGAGGGCAAGAGGGAGATAGAGAAGAGAGAAAGAGAGAGAGGGAAATAGTAGAGGGGAGTGACACATCAGGAATAAAAGACACAAACAACTACAAAGGAAGAAAGAAAGAAAGAAAGAAAGAAAGAAAGAAGAGAGGAGGATGGAGGTAGAGAGAGAGAGGGAAGGAGTAGAGAGGAGTGACATCAGGAGTAAAAGAGATAAACAACTACCAGGGAATAAAGAAAGAAGAGAGGAGGAGGGACAGAGAGAGAGAGAGAGGGAGCTAGAGAGAGAAAGAGGAACAGAGAGGGAAAGAGTAGAGAGGAGTGACAGATCAGGAGCAAAAGACACAAACAACTACAAAGGAAGAAAGAAAGAAAGAAAGGTAGAGGTAGAGAGAGAAGGAGAAAGAGACGGAAGGAGTAGAGAGGAGAGGCACACAGGGGTAAAAGAGATGAACAACTACCAGGCAATAAAGAAAGAAGAGAGGAGGAGGGAGGTAGAGAGAGAGGGAAGGAGTAAAGAGGAGTGACACATCAGGGGTAAAAGAGATGAACAACTACCAGGGAATAAAGAAAGAAGAGAGGAGGAGGGAGGGAGAGAGGGAGATAGAGATGGAAGGAATAGAGAGGAGTGACACATCAGGAGCAAAAGACACAAACAACTATTAAGGAAGAAAGAAAGAAAGAAAGAAAGATGAGAGGGAAGAAAGCGTGAGAAAGAGGGAGGAGGGAGAGAGAGCAAGGGAGAGGAGTCAGGAGTAAACAAGGCGGTGGGAGTAGATAGAATCATAACTATTCTGCAATAGTTAACCTTACGGTTGCTAGGGAACAGTTATGGAACAGTAGGAGTTATTTGTGCTGCCCATGTCCAACCAGGAAATACAATAATAAACTCCACCGAGATGAAAAAAAACAAAAAATAGAAAAAGTCTAGGTCAAATCTGAAGTATACTGATCATTGTTTGAGTGAACGGAGTAGTCTAACCTGCATAGACTGTACTTATATATAAAGCTAACCCACTAGCCGCCGTGTTCCAAACAGGAAGTGAGCATGGGGCTGCTTCCGGCTTCATCAACTCTGGTTCCAATTCACTTTGAAAGTCATTTTGGTCTTAAAATGTTCATACTAACCCGCTCTATATGATCCTGGTGTTTTTATTTCACTATTCTGTCTGTGAATAAATTCCAATATATGGAACTTGGCTCCAAATTTGCCTCTATAACTGCTAGCCTCGGTGAGCTTCATTTGACTGGAGCCGAACAGTATGGTCCAGTCTACACTAACCTGCCACACGCACTTGAAAGGCTAAATAAAAAGTAGTTGAACCCAGAGTTTCTTTCTAACTTTCTGGAAAAACTGTGACTTTGAGACGGGTGCACAGGAGCCCCACGAACAATATTTGCTTTTACAAGAGAGAGATGAAATTTATATTTTACTTTTAAATCAATATGAGACCAAAATACCCCTCTCCTCTCCCTCCCGACAGACTCTCCTCTGATTTCCCAAAAGGAGCAAACTTCTTCAGGAATAATTGGAATTTCTGTCTCTGAATAATTCGACAGAGTGATGAGCGGCGTGTGTGTGTGTGTGTGTGTGTGTGTGTGTGTGTGCGTGTGTGTGTGTGTGTGTGTGTGTGTGTGTGTGTGTAGGTGTGTGTGTGTGTGTATATATGTGTGTGTGCGTGTGAGTGTATGTGTGTGTATGTGTGTGTTTGCTCTGGTCTCTCAAAGGACCCCACAATCTGAGGGAGGTTTAATTCTTGCTAATTCCTGAGCAGATTTAAGACGGTGATTTTTGTGAGCTTCTGTTCGACATCAGGTGAATTTTGAATCTGGTGAATTTTATAAAGGACTGGGCATCGCCAACCAGCTCACAATGCAACAATTATCACAAAATACAGCAAAATTTTACCAGTATTTGAAAAAAAACATTTAAAATGTCATGTTGTGTGTTAAATTCAAATAATTCTGATACACACAGTATTCTGTATAGAAGTAGTAGTATTGTCAATCCTGATTATGTTTGTATTGAACAACAGCCCACATTGACCTGCCTGTCTGCACACAGATGTTATTGCTATGACTGGAATGTTCCACAGTATGGTATTAAAGCTACTATTACACAAAACTGACTCTTGTGAGCTTTAGGTCATGTTCTAATGTTGTTCCCTCCTCAAAAACAGACCTGGAGTTGTGTTTCGTTTCATTCACATGTTTGAGTGACTCTTTATTAGTCTGTCTACATCTCCAAAGCTCAAAATGCTCTGTTCCACCTCGTAATGTGGTAGCTTTAGAGAACAGCTCCTTTTACCTTTAGTTCAGTAGAAATGGGCAATTCCAGAATTATTTAAATGAATGTGAACTGTGCAAGGTTTGTGTGTTAAACATGTGTGAATGAAACACAACTCCTGGTCTGTTTGTGATGAGGAAACAACATTGTATAACATAGATCTCCATAGAGACAAGTCACCTGGTCAGATCTGTGGTGAGAAAACCCCAATCATGTTTTTATTTATTTTTTTAGCAGCAATAAAAAAACACCTCAGAAAAATGAAAGATCGATATGTTTTATTGTTGTGGAACACCTGAGGCAAAGCAATAACATCGCCATGGAGACGAGCAGGACACGGGGGCTGCCCTAGAGAAGCTACATAGCGTGACTTAACCTTAACCCTAACCCTAATCCTAACTACCTAACAGCAACTAGCATGCTAACGTCCACTTCCTGACTATCTCACAATAACAGGCTTTATCTTATCTTTATAATTAAATGATTACATGCAGCAATACAGTATATCTGTACGGTTCAAAACACGTTCTCAAAAAACGTGTAAAAAAAATCTCATCCAAGTCCTTTAAATAAACTGTCCCTCTGACGGACTGCGGAGACCACAGCTCTGGCCTGAACACAAAGCTCCAGACGTATCTGCTCACCATCTACTTCCTCTAACACGTGTTCACATCGACCAGACCGGCTCTGTACAAGACAAGAGGAACAGGGGATAACGGAGAGAGGAGGGAGAAGTGGTGCCTCTCTAGACCTCTCCCCACCCCTCTCTCTCTCTCTCTGTTTCTCCCCCTCTCTGAATCTGCCCACCCCATTCTCTCCTTCCCCCTGCCTCTGTCCCCCCCCACACACTCTCTCTACACCATTTCAGTATCTATAATAATAATAATAATACATCTTTCTTTATAAAGCACTTTTAAAAACAAAGTACAAGCCACAAAGAACAAAAACAGCCAGAAAGTACAGAAAAATAGACAATGATGCAAACCATTCAATTAATTAAATAAATAGAGAATAAGATCAAGCTAAAACCAGCCAAAGGAAGGCAAACCGATAAACATGAGTTTGAAGAAGTGATTTAAAAGATGATACTGATGGTGCAGTCTTATCTCCTCAGGCAGGTCGTTCCAAAGCCGAGGCGCCCCGACTGTAAAGGCTCCATCACCTTTAGTCCGGAGCCTGGACTTTGGAACAGCCACAGGGACCTGCCTGAGGATCTAAGGCTGCGGGAGGACTCGTAGGGGTTCAGAGTTCTGAAATACGTTTCAGAAGTTTGAACCTTGGTGCAAGCCGAGCAGCAGGGTGATGTCGGGAGCAAGACGGCCGAGACTATTGCTGCTTTTGTCGGTGGACTGGGGAGGATTGATTAAAATGATTTTGGATTTGAAGCTGCTTGTGTTTGTAGGAAGTTCTGTGCCATCTCTCCCTCTCCCTCCCTCCCTCCCTCCCTCCCTCCCTCTGTCTCTTATGCCCATTTCTTTCTCTTGCCCATTTCTTTCTTTCTCCCTCCCTCTCTAGATCTCTCCCTCCCTCTCCCACCTCTCTCTCCCCATCTCCCCCTCTCTCTCCCTCACTCTTTCTCTCTACCCTCCCCTCTTTCTCTTTTCCCCCTCTCTCCCTCTTTTTCCACCCTGTCTCTCAACCCTCTCCTCCCCCGCTCTCTCTCTTTCTTTCTCTCTACCCCCTCTCCTTACCCTTTCTCTCCTCCTTTTTCTTTCTCTCCCTCTCTATCCCCCTCCCTTTTTTTCCACCCTCTCTTTCTCTACCTCTCTCCTCCCCCTCTATCTCTCTTTCTTTCTCTCTACCTCCCCTCTTCTCACCCTTTCTCTCCTCCTTTTTCTTTCTCTCCCTCTCTCTTTTTCCCCTCTCTCTCCCTCTTTTTTCCACCCTCTCTCTCTCCTACCCCTCTATCTCTCCTTTTTTCTCTCTACCCCTCTCCTTACCCTTTCTCCTCCTTTTTCTTCCCTCTCTCTCTCCCCCCCTCTCCCTCTTTTTTCCACCCCTCTCACTCTCAACCTCTCTCCTCCCCCTCTATCTTTCTTTCTTTCTTTCTCTCTACCCCCCTCCTCACCCTTTCTCTCGTCCTTTTTCTTTCTCTCCCTCTTTCTCCCTCACTCTTTCTCTCTACCCTCCCCCTCTCTCTCTGTTCCCCCTCTCTCTCCCTCTTTTTTCCACCCACCCTCTCTCTCTCTCTCACCCTCTCTTCTCCCTCTCTATCTCTCCTTCTTTCTCTCTACCCCCCCTCCTCACCCTTTCTCTTCTCCTTTTTCTTTCTCTCTCTCTTTATCCCTCCTTCTCCTTCCCTCACACACACACGACCTCCTGTGTGTGTGCAGCTGTTGTTTTCCTCAGAGAATAATTACAGATATTTTACAACTCTACTAACTGGAATTATGAATATGTAATTATCCAAAATGTCAAGAATGTTTTTTTTTTTTTTTTTTGCCACTTAAATCATTTCTGTAATAAATACTCAGACAAATGCGCTTTTTGCATTTTCACCGCTTTTAAACAGAGATGCAGAGGTGGGTAAGAGAAGCTAAAAATGGTAAGTTCTGTCATGAGAGTACAGTTACTTCAAAAATAATATTACCAAGTACAAGTACAGATAGTTACTCAAGTAAGGGTCAAAAAGTATTTGGAGAAACTACTGTGCAAGTAAAAGTAACTGTCAGTGAGTAACGTCTGATTTATAATTTGAGGTGAATGTAATCTGAAGGGCAAACATTGTCACAAAGTCACAAAATCTGGTGTTTTCAAAGGAGAGATAAAAATGAGACAAACTAAATCTGATCTGGAGGAGCGGTGCAAGAAACACAAATGTTCAAACCAGGTCTAAACCAGGTCTAAACCAAGTCTAAATCAGGTCTAATCCAGGTCTATAAGAATACAAAACAAGGACTGAACCTGGTCTAAAACAGGACTACAGCAGGAGGATTAAATCAGGACTAAACCAGGTCTAACCCAGGTCTAAATCAGGACTAAATCAGGACTAAACCAGGTCTAATCCAGGTCTACCCAAGGTCTAAATCAGGTCTAAATCAGGTCTAAATCAGGTCTAAAGCAGGTCTAAACCAGGTCTAAAGCAGGTCTAAACCAGGTCTAAACCAGGTCTAAACCAGGTCTAAATCAAGTCTAAATCAGGACTAATCCAGGTCTAAACCAGGTCTAAACCAGGTCTAAACCCGGTCTAATCCAGGTCTAAACCAGGTCTAAAGACTAAACAAGGTCTAAACCAGGTCTAAACCATGAAAGTCTTGGGTTCTTTTTAAAGACAGTACAGTATGAGGTGTATTTACCTTGTTACACCTCCTACTGTACTGTCTTTAAAGTGCACATACATAAGAAGACAAAATGAACGTGTTTTTGGATTGGTTCAGGTCTAAACAAGGTCTACCCCAGGCCTAAACCAGGTCTAAATCAGGTCTAAATCAGGTCTAAATCAGGTCTAACCCAGGTCTAACCCAGGTCTAAACCCCCTGAGACAGTCGCAGAGCTCTGCAGATGCCCGTGCTGGTGAGAGCAGTGGGGTAATGATGCTGATGTATTGATCAGGAGACTGTAAGATAAATGTGCTTTAATAAGTGTGATCAATAAAAGCTCCACAGACACAGAGGAACACGTGTGTGGAGCACAGAGCCAGACGCTTCAGGATTCACACACACAATATACTCTTTTAAATAAAATATGAACAGAAAATTATATCAAAGGTGCTAAAAGAGGGTTCAATTCTGCAGACTGGAGTTATTAAAAGGCTCATATTACACTATTTTCTGATCTCTGTTCTAATGTTGTTTCCTCACCATAAACAGACCTGGAGTTGTGTTTTGTTTCGTTCACACATGTTTAACACACAAACCCTGCATAATCCCTGAGCTCTTTTCTCAAACAGAAAACACCCTGTTCCACCTTGTGATGTCATGGGGTAATACAGGAAGTGCTCCATTGTGTGCTTAAAATCCATACACCTTCACTTGAATCATTTCAATGATATCAGTCCAATTTTTACTGAACTAAAGGTAAAAGTATCTGTTAACTTGAAAAATTACATTTCATGACATCACAAGGTGGAACAGAGCATTTTGATCTTAGGAGATGTAGACAGACTAATAATAAAGTGTTACTCAAACATGTGAATGAAACAAAACACAACTCCAGGTCTATTTTTGAGGAGGAAACAACATTATAACGCAAACTTAAAGCTCATTGTAACATGACTTAAAACTCACAAGAGTCAGTTTTGAATAATATAGCACCTTTAAAACCCCATATATAACTTGTGTCAGCGTTTTCTACATTGAAAAACTTACATCCTTACTGTGAGCGCGCTCACATTTCCACAAACCTGACTCTTACTTGGCCTGGAGGCGGGTTTCATCCTGCTTGTTTCCATGGAAGTGTTGTTCTTTGACTATAATATTATTATTTTTTTTTATTATTTAAATTATTATTATCCTTTATTACACCACAAAGTATTTATCTCTATCAAGAATGTTCCGAAGTATGGTTTTAACTGTCTGTTTCCATGGAATCATGCAGATGATTTTCCATGTCCAGAAAGTTACACAGCGTCATTGTAATATGTACTTAAAAACTGTCATTTTTCTTATATTGATGTCACTGAAAGCAATGAATTATGGTCCATGTAGTTCCCTCGGCTTCAGTGAGCCCTAACATTAAATTCTGCATTTAGTCCATCATTAGTAGTTTAGAAGTGGAGATTGTCAATTCCAGGGGTGAAATCATGCACATAATTCTAATGAAAGTGTGTGGAGTTTAAAAACACACTGGAGCACTTCCTGTATTATCACATGACATCACAAGGTGGAACAGAGTGTTTTCTGTTTGAGAGAAAAACTCAGCCTAAATCTGCAGGGTTTGCGTGAATTCAAAACACAACTCCATGTATGTTTGTGATGAGGAAACTACATTATACAAAAATGAGAGTGATATGGGCGCTTTAATCTTAGAACTGGAAGGCTAACCACTCTGCCACGCCACTCCAAACCAAAATGATTCACCAAAACACCTGTATTCAGCTCTGAGCTCCAGTCCACATCCCCGAAGCCTGAAAGCATGACATCATCTGAAAGTGTGCCCTGTTCTTGTGTCATCTTCCCTCATTTTCATTTTAAATTTGAGAAGTTCAGAAATGTTTTAATTGAACTCTTCGGTGCTCAGAGCGGTGGATGAATATTCAGTGGGTTTAATCAGGATCAGGGAGTCCGGTGGTGATCCGGCTCGGCTTCAGTCCCAATGAGAACCAGCAAATACATGACAAGGACCTCATTTGGATTTGAAAAGAACCCCGACCATTTGCTCTGACCTCTCCTCACCCAGAATGCACTGCACTTACATCTTTATTCATCCAATAATGGACAAAGTGCAGTGTTGTCAGACAGCAGAAGAATAAATAAAGGAACAAATGGGCAAAAATTATAATAGAGAAATTGAACTGAAAAGAAAACAAGTAACTAAGTAATGTATAATAAATGAGTAAGTAATACTTAGAAAAATAAATCATATGTGCAGTCTATGGACAGTGTTAAGCCTGGCAGCATGGTGACTAAGTGGCCAATACTCATGCCTCACAGCAAGAAGGTTCCGGGTTTGACTCTTGGTCTGACCAAGACGTGCAGTTTGCATGTCCTCCCTGTGTCTGCGGGCTCTCCAGTATCCCCAATCAACTCAAAACATGCACGATAGGTCAAATACTACAGAGAAAGTCGTCCTGACCAAGACTAGCCCAAGATCTGGAGATGAGTCCCTCTGCTCCTGACAGGTTTAACCCAGAGGCATTAAGAATGGGTCAAATGCAGAGAATTCATTACTTAGTATATATAATAAGTTAGGAAGTACATCATACTTTATTTGATCTTGATACATGATTTCTGCATGTTATTATTATTATTTGTTTGTTTATTTCATTCATGAAGTATAAAAAGACATCAACAGTGCCATAACATTACAAGAAATGAATGAAATGGAGCAGAAAGAAGAGTAATCTTATGTTATCTGCCTCCTCTTCCCTTTTCCAGACAAAACATCGACACTGATAGTTACTATAAAACGTTTCATCAATACATTCCACTCACATTCAATAAGGTAAGATAAGATATGCCTTTATTAGTCCCACAGTGGGGAAATTCCAGTGTTGCAACGCATAGTTCAAGAACAGCAGGAAAATGGTAAGATGACAAGATAATAGATAATGGCTTAAAAATAATTTAAAAATAGACTTAAAAATAGACTCTAATGTAACACACTGTTCCAGTGGAGCAAAAATATAAAATACCAAAAAACTATTATATACAATAAAAGTAACAGTGCAGCATATGAACAGAATAAGGCCCAATCCCAATTCTCCCCCTTAGCCCTCTGTCTTTGTCTTAGCCCTACCCCTTAGCCCTACCCCTCTGTCTTTAAACAGAGGGGTAAGGCAAAGGGGTGTGTTTTAAACCCTTAGAAATGGGACACCCCTTTGCAGTCGCAACAATATGACATTATTTTTAAAGTTTTGAAGTATTGTGCTCCTTTTGAGTTTGTTACCTCCGCCAAGGAGGTTATGTTTTCGCCTGCGTCTGTCTGTTTGTTTGTTTGCTTGTTAGTTAGCAAGATAACTCAAAAAGTTATGGATGGATTTTGATGAAATTTTCAGAAAATGTTCCTAATGGTAAGGAGGTCTGCGCTCTCTGCTTTTCTAGTTTTAAATGAACTTTGCAAAAAGTCAAATGTTTTTTAAATTTTTTAAAATTACTATACTCTGTACAACATATGTAAATCAAATTTTAATCAACTGTAACACAAAATTAAAATGCTGCAGAGGTGGACGGAGTTGTAGAGGATGCCTGGTACACACAAAAAAGAAAACAAAATTAATACATAGTCATAAACATATATAGTTGTTCTGGTACCTACAAATATTATAGAATGTAATATACCTTATATTTTATTTTCAAATTCTCCCGCTTTTTTGAAGCTTGTTGGGCTGACACAACTCCAACAAGTCCAGCCTCCTACAAGAAATTTCTAAACAAAATACAAATGTGATTAATAACATGTCATTTTTAATATAAATAGGGGATAATTTACAAGGCGAAACGAAACAATAATATTTTAGGCCATGCATGTTCGTAATACTTTACACATTCTACGTAACATGTGTATAGTTCTAAAAGCGCATGAGACGAGTTACGAGGCGAAATACAGCGATATATTTGACACATTCTAGTCTAACATATATGCATATATAGTTCTTTAAGGCCATGCATGTTCGTAATACTTTACACATTCTACCGTAACAAGCGTATAGTTCTAACCGGGCATGTTACGATAAGCCGTATATGTCAGAAAGCGTAAATGCTGCCGCCATGAGTATACCTACAACTTTTCAAAAGTTACTACAGTTTTATACAACTTTTTATGAGGTTTGTGAGTGCAAATACTCACATTTGTCCAATTCCTTCCCGATTGCTCGACACTTCCCGATTGCCATGTTGCTTTTTGCTGCGACTTGCGTTAAACCACGCCTATCCCCTTTGCGCAAAGGGTGCATCTGCAAAAGCTCTGCTAAGAGGGGTAAAACAGCCCTTCCCCTTAGCCCTCGCACTTACAGAAAAGAGTATTGGGACACCCCTCTGTCTCTCGTGAACGCGCACAACAGAGGGGTAGGGCTAAGACAGAGGGCTAAGGGGGAGAATTGAGATTGGGCCTAAATCTCAGTAAAGTGACTTCAGTATATTATGTTATTTACAGTAATATGACTATGTTTATGTACAGCAGCATTGGACAGGATAAATATCAGTAAGTGACATGAGTGAATTGTACCAGAGGTCTTCAGTATTGCACATAGATATAGTTGAATGACACATGTTCAGTGTTAACAGTGTTCATTGTACAGTCTGACAGCAGCAGGAAGGAAAGACCTGCGAAATCTCTCCTTCACACAGCGAGGGTGAATCAGTCTGTCACTGATGCTGCTCTCCAGAGCAGACAGGGCGTCCTGCAGGGGGTGACACTCATGGTCCAGCATAGAGATGACCTTTGCTAGGACCCTCTTGTCCCCCACCTCCTGCACTGAGTCCAGAGGACAGCCCAGGACAGAGCTGGACTTCTTGATGACCTTGTCACAATTATTAATCAATTGTAAACAGAAAGCTTCACTTTTATGCGCAACAACTTAGTTTTCTTTTTCATACATACACATTGCATTGAATTTTATGTATTTTGTATGTATTATGTATTTTTTAATTTAAATGCCATTATTGTACTTGATCCTTTGATTTCTTTATTAAGATTATTCCATAAATGAACTCCTTTCACAGCGGTGCTTCGCTCCATAACCTCGGTTTTGAATCGAGGAATTGTAGTGGTTTGTTCTCATCTCAAACAGTCTTTCAATATTTACAGGTAATACACTGCACTTTGCTTTATACATTACTTTGAGGATACTTAATTCAAGATATCATATATTTTCAACACTTTAAGTTTAACAAATAATGGGTTGGATGGCTCATGTTGCTCTAAATCATGGTTTGATTATACTGTCTGTTAAAAGGTGCACTGTGTAACTTTTCCTGTTGGTCCACTACCTAATTATTTCTATGGAGAAGTTATTATTTTGCTCTACTGTATGACATCTTGCATTTATTCATTTACAGCTGTTTTTGTGGCTAAAAACATACCTAAAAACATACCTCGAAAAACATGAATTCTGACTGTGAGCTGAGTTCCCTCTCCACAGATCTAACCTGTAACTCGGCATGGCGCTTGCTCTAGTTAGGTTTAATGCCTGTGTAACATTTCAGGGAAAGCAATAACATCTCCATGGAGACGAGATTCAGTAGGGAGAGGTTACATTACTTCTGTCGGTTCTATTCAGGCTATAGAGTATAGAGTATGACTGATTTAAAAAGTCGGTATGTTCCTGCCGTACGATTACGACTTCCATATTCCACCTGACCCTTTGTCTCATCATTTGTGATTCATAAGATCTGACCTGATTTACTGCATGTTATAATGTTAATATATAATGTACCAGTGGAGCTGTGTAAGTTTGTGCTGGAGGCATTAAGTCCCACAAAGATGATGTCATCAGCAGCTGTCAGCCTCCGATTTATAATTCAGGACTCTCTGCTCAGTCCAGATCCTCTACACATCTGCACAGGGAGGATATTTTAGGAGAAAAACAGCTGAATTTAGAAATGTTTACAGGTTTGGCGCATATGTTCAGCTAATGAAGACAGAAGGCTGCACTGGAATAAGACCAGACGCTGCAGCTTACACCTGTTTAAGATGGAGGGAGGGACGCTTTTAAAAATGGACACCTTATTTTGACACAGACTTTTTGATGAAAGTTTCAGATAGGTTGTCAATAAAGTTCAAATAGAGCTGCTAAATTGGGCAGTACCTGGAGGACTAAAGGGGAGAGTGAGGGAGGAGGAGGAGGAGCAGAGTCTGGAGGACTGAAAGGGAGGAGGAGCAGGGTCTGGAGAACTAAAGGGGAGGAGGAGCAGGGTCTGGAGAACTAAAGGGGAGGAGGAGCAGGGTCTGGAGAACTAAAGGGGAGGAGGAGCAGGGTCTGGAGGACTGGAGGGGAGGAGGAGCAGGGTTTGGAGGACTAAAGGGAAGGAGGAGCAGGGTCTGGAGGACTAAAGGGGAGGAGGAGCAGGGTCTGGAGGAACAGTGTATCCACACTTCAAACTCTGCCCCTACAGCCAGGTGTTTGTATCAGAAACACCTGGCTGTAATCTGGGCAGTGCTGTGTGATGTCATGTAGTACTTGAAATAGCAGTGGTCCCTGGAGGCAGCTGTTTTTGGGCACAGAGTTGCAAATTTACCTAATTTGCGCTAAAATTGACAAAAAAGACAATGGGCAGTAGACAAAGCTCTTCAAATACCATAGAGACTATTAAATATATATTACACAACACTTTATGCAAAATTGATTTTTACTGTCTTAAAAACATTTAAAACATTTGAAAGAGTTTGCAGTGGTCCAAAGTTCTTCCTCACCTTATGAATTCTGAGCATCCTAATTAGAGAACTGAGCAAACAACAACTAGCACGCTAACAACACACCAGCCTTATTTATTGGTTTTCAGTTGATAATAACATTTTATAATTTGATGCAGATAGTACACGTCTGCAGTCTTGTTTTGACCCAAAGAGCTGCTTTTCCAATAAATCTGAACTGGGGCAAAAAAAAAGTGCGTCTCACATATTTATCTCCAGATATGTTTAATGCCACACTAAAGGACATTCTAGGCAAAGCAATAACATCTCCATGGAGACAAGATGTTAGCATACTAGAGCTGAAGGGTTAATTATACATATTTCTGACAAGATTTGGGATTTTAATAGTTATAGGACTCTTCAAATTTCACATTCACAACTGCCAAAAATAATGAAGCGACCAATGAATACATGAACTACATTTCAGATCATGTTTGACCAGGTCGAAACTACAGGTTAGCAGCTTTTATGCAGAATAAAACAGGAGATTTAGTTGTTTGTGGAGGAAATTTGCTAATTGCGTTGATTCAGATTTCGATTTTGATTTGATTGCGATTAATCTTGCAGCCCTATGGTATACCCTCCACCAGGAAAGTCCCGCAGTGTCCCTTTAAAGCCCTCCCTGCCTGCTCACGGTGTTGATCCTGATTGTGCATTCAGAGGAGGAGCTGTGGAGCTCTCGTCTGGGCCTGATCCACCCTCAGGTCAAAGACTCTTTTAAATGAGACCGGAGCACTTAGCCTGCGCTGTCGGAAACACCCCCACTTCAAAGGGAGGGGGCAGCACTGAGCACGAGGAGGGCTGTGCTGGAGAATGGTTTGAGTTTATTTTGGTTTGTTAGTGTAGAATTTAAAGAGGGAGTACTACACTTCAGTGGGGTATTAACTGCTAACACATAACATATTTAGATCACTATCTTAAAATTCTATATTTATTGCACATTGCATCAGGTTTGTGAAGTTGTAGTGTATTGTTTTGAATCTTGCTTTTGTATATTTATGGAAAACTCTGGGCTGAGCTTTAGACAGGATTGTGCTGCTAACCATAAGGAGGGTTCAAACAAGGCTCTGGAGAGATCACTAAATTACTCAAACATGCATGGATTACATATAAAACCTCTTCAGACATATTTTTGATGAAGGTAAAAGGTTATATCATAGTAGAAAGTTCCAAAAAGTCATACCACCTCTTGAAAGCCATACTGTGGAATATCTACAGTATACTTAACTATACAAACCCGGGTATATATATCGTCAGCCTCCAAAATGTCCGCTCTGTCTCTGCACAACAACACCACTAGCCGCTAGCTCAAAGTGCTCGTTTAGCCACGTGCAGTGGGCATTGTTCTTTGAGATGGCCGTTCCTAAAGGACTCCACACTTATCCAGAGTCGTACATACTCCTGACAGCGCAGGTATTTTTAGCCCCTCGCATCCTCCAGGGCGCTCTGCTGTTAGTTAGGCTGCCTCCTATGGGCGGGGCGCTGTTTGTGCTCCAGCTCCGAGTCTGCGTTTGCTCAGGAAAAAAGGTATTCAAAGATTTCAGTGATGTTTTATTTACAGTTATTAACTTTGAAATGATTTGAGTAAATATACATTGGTATTACGTTACTATTGTGGGTGTTAAGATAAAACTAAATGCTTAGGGATTATAATTAAAAGCTAACAAACATTCAATTAACACAAAGCTAATTAGTTAAACAAACGTGTTGTTAAATGTGCCGTACCTGATTTTGACAGTTTTAAAAATGGGAAAAAACAGAACTAGTTCATTTTAAACAGTTTGCAGTAGTCCAGTGCATTCCGAACATCATAATTATTCACCGTGATGAGTTAATAAGCACTGTTCATAACTTTCATAGACTTTACCATGACGGTAAAGTTATCAACAATCAACACTTCCTGATTATCGGACAATTAAACCCTCTATAATTAGATGCAGACAGAACACACAAGACTTATTCTCAACAGTCGCTTATAAAATACATCTGTACTTTACTTATTTTGTTAAGAAGAGAATTCCGAGTATAAGAAAGAGGGCATGAATGGCACTTTTTTGTCATGGCTCAGCATTGGCTACATTGGATTAAAGGTGGTTGAACCTATGACCTTAATTCTGGATGTCAGTTTCCCATTTATGGGTGCCATTTTAAGGATTTGAGCATTTTGACCATTTGTAGATAGATTCTTTTATTTCTATAGCAGCGGTCCCACTTTGTGATTAGTCTGAAACCCATGTTCTTTTCAGGCAAGTTCTAAGTGCCATCATGACACCAGGAAAATAAGTAAAGTGAATTAGCAGCAGACTAATGGGCTGTGCTGATGCGTCCACATGAAGCAGCTCTGAGACTATCTTGAGTCATTAAAATGAAATTACAATTCTCTGTTGTGGAGAAATCTGGTTTTCAAATTAAACCCATGCAGGATCACAACCATTTGGGTTTTTGGAAAAGATTTTATTAAAAAAAAGTGGACTAAGGGAGTGTGACGACTCCAGTCAATGAAGCTCATCAAGGATAGCAGTTATAAGGGTAAATTTTGAGCCGATTTCCATATTTGGAATTCCGAACATGAGTATCATAGCAACCAAAAAGCTGATCCAGAGTGAGGCTGTTGAAGGTAATACCCCATCACACCAACACCCCTGTTTTAGCAGGGAGCGAGCGCTTAGCAATGCTGTCACTCAAACCTGTTGCAAACACTAGCAGGAGAGACCTCAGGAAAAGAAGGCACATGATTTGTCTGTTATTGTTCATATTTTGACGTACAGACAAAATAGCAAAATAAAAAAAAAACAAAAACACCAGCATCATGTACAGCGGATTAATACGAACATTTTACGACCAAAATGACAAGTCTGACAGCAGCAGTTACAGAGAGAGGGGCCACAGTTATTCAATAGAAAGTGAATTGGAGCCAAAGTTGATAGAGCTGAAAGCATGCCCATGCTCACTTCCTATATCCATTTATGGTTCAGAAAGTCCTTAAAGACGCTGTAACTGATTTTTACCGTCAAGTGCGGAGTTTTGCCGTCAAGGTAAAGCTAGCAACAACAACTAGTATGCTAGTGTGCACTTCCTGATTATCTCACAAAAAACTTTCTGATTAGATGCAGACAGTACACAGCAGACTGATTTTCACCTCCGGAGCCGCTTATACAGTATAACTGTACTGAGGAAAGACAAATTTTGTTCAAATACATATGAAAAGAATAAGGTACAGGGCCTTTAAGCTTAAGCTCATAACTCTCGTGTCTGGTTGGAAAATAAAAGCTGTTTTGTGCTTTAGTGACAGTGGTGCCGCAGCACTTTGAAGGTCCAATGAACAAAAGGTGAATGATCCAAGCGTCTCCAACTCTGAGTGAAAACCTCGGCACAGCGACAGATGACGAGAATCAAAACCTGTGAGTCAAAAAGCACCGCGCGTTTGACAAAAGTATTTACTGGAAAACTGTCAACGGCAACAAAGAACGACTCAGGCTGAAGGACTATTACCACGCAGCGCTCCATTATTCTGAGGTTTGAAGTTTTGCAGACGCTGAACTCCAAAGTGAAAAATGAGACGTTTTTCAATTATTAACTCTCTGAAACATGAAGCAATTAATTTAAGATGACCAACATGAGGCAAGCAAATTAGTGGGAAAACACAGGCGTCGTCTAAAAATATTACAGTGAAATAGAACCAACACTGTTTCTCTAAAAAGATTTTGACACCACTTCACAATGCTATTCCAAACCATGCACAAAAAACTTTAGTCAAAACATACAAAAATGCAAAATTTTCACTTTATAAAGCGTATTTCTACTTGCCTATCGGCACAAAGTACACACAAGGCAGGAGAAGTGTCTTGCTCAATGATACAACAACAGTATGGTGAAGGGGATTGAACCAGCGACTGCCAGGTTAGTGGTGAGATACTGAGACTTTTTAGAATAGTTGTAGAGATGTTGATCAGAATTTTATCAGGTCAAATCTGTGGAGAGGAGAGCCCATTCACCGTAAAAAATAATGTTTTTCAAGGTATTTCTGAGCAATAAAACCTAACTGCAGCTAATGTCATCAACATTCCCTGGAGAGATGAAACTAACTAGAGGCACTGCTCTGTCTGAAGCTCTGTTACTCAAATTAGACTTGATCTTATTTTTATTTTAATAGAATCTGACCATAAAGAACCGACTTAGCTGGAACAACAAGTAAGCTGATTTGGACTGATGAACAAGTCCCTGTCAAATAACATTACAGTCACTCTCTCCTTTTTATTGAAAATCAAACACAGGACCATGAACAGCTCCTGAAAACGTGCTGTTTAAGTCCATTTTGTATATTTTTCTTGAGTATTTAAAAGTGCTTGCTTATGTGTGTACTATGTCAACTGCTGAACATTTCTCCATAGACATACATGCAGAACCCCTCCAGAGTGATATGTCCGCAAAGTATCACTTCTACGATGCAAATACGCACTATAAACATGAACACAAGGAGATTCTAATCGGTTAGCACCACATGACCCAAACCCCTGTGTTAGTTTTTCTCAGATCTCTTCTGTTAGTGCCATCAGGTTTTGTTTACATTTCCTCTCCTCCTCACTACGCTCTCATCCAACACTTCAAACCTCATTTACATCCTCTTTACATCCTATCTCCTATCTCCTTATCTCCTACTTCCTAAGTCCTTCCTGTCTTTGAACATTTGTGTCCTCTTTTCTTCCTGTTTTTGCATGCACACACCTCTCTTCACCACACACAAGCACACACGCTTCAATCTTAAAGGTGCACTGTGTCACTTTTTTGGTGGGCGGCCCTCCATCTAACCTCACACAGTGAGATGCGTTCTAGTGATGTTTATGAGTTCACAAACTCAGAGAATCCAGTTTGAGATGCTTTTGCTGTAATGTTAGCCCAACGGCGGGAGGACCAATCACAGAGCAGCATTGTGGTTTGGGCGGAGCCAAAGCGAAGTGCCCAAACAAACTCAACAAAACATGGCGACGCAGACAGAGGGACTATTTAGTTTGTGAAAGACATGCAGAGTAAAGAGATTTGTGCATTTGGGGGCAGGGAAGGTGACTGTGTTTTTCTCTCATCTGGATTTTATCGATTCAAATCATCATGATGTTCTGTGTTTTCCCGATCACTTTCAGACAGTCGTTCCTGATTGATAAACGTGCAGAACATGTCAGTCTGCTGAGAGTCTCCATCTCCTTCCATCTAGAACAGATGGAAGGAGATGTTATTTTTTTGCCTGGAATGTTCCACAGTAAAGTCATGTTAAAAAAAAAAAAAAGACTACATAAGATAAGATAAGATAATCCTTTATTTGTCCCACAATGGGGAAATTGCAGTGTCACAACGCAAGTTTCAGAAACAGTAGGAAAATAAGAGCATGCATCAAAAACAAGATAGATAATAATAATAAGTATTTACAATCAACTAAAAAACACAACACTGTAAAGCTAAAAGGCACAGGAACGTAATGAGATGTAGGCCTCCTTGATGTTGGCAAAGAATAAGTCCAAAGTTTTATTGTCTCTTGTGGGGCAGGTCACATACTGGGTGTATGTTGGCAGGACAGATGAGGGAGATGCGTGGTTGAAGTCCCCACTGGTGAGGAAGAGGGTCTGTGGATGCTGAGTTTCAGACTCAGCATCCACAGACCCTGATGCAGAGAGCTGATGCAGGAGAGCAGAGTGTCACAAGCATTCTCCGCGTTAGCACTGGGAGGAATATACACAGCCAGTGTGACGACGTGTGAAAACTCCCGGGGCAGGTAGAATGGCCTCATGCTAACAGCAAACAGTTCAGTGTCTTTGTTACACATCTGCTCCTTCACTGTGCAGTGTCCAGGTTTGCACCATTTCTCGTTCACGAACAGCGCTAGTCCCCCTCCCTTCTTCTTCCCGCTCTCCTCCGTCCTGTCCGCACGCAGCAGGTGAAAGTTGTCCACGGTGACGACAGAGTCCGGAATCAGCGGTGTTAGCCACGTCTCCGTAAAAGCAATGATACTAGCGTCCCTGAACTCCCGCTGGAATCTAACGAGCGCCGTGAGCTCGTCCGTCTTGTTGGCGAGGGAGCGCACGTTCCCTGTGACAACGGAGGGGAGGACCGGTCTGCAGCGTCTCTTCTTTTCCCGAAGTTTTCGTCCCGCACGGCGTCCACGGTGTGTCGTCCGTAGGATCTCCTCGGGGATGACATGCCTGTCCCGGGGGAACACAACAGCGCTGCGCAGCGCCATCAGCTGATCCCTTGTGTAGACGAGCGGAGGACGGGGTCCTTTACACATCTTAAGCCGAGACAGGTAAATAATCCACCAAAAGTGCAGAAAAATGCAGCGTCGAGTGCAGCCCAAGCTTAACGAACAATGTTGAGAAAAATATTTATAAAAGTGAGGCAGTTTAAGGGCAAAAAGTTAGAAAAGTTACGAAAAGTGCGGGAGCATTGTGACGGGCAGCTAGCGCAGCGCCAGCGCCGGAAGTTCATTGAAGTACATGAAGTACATGATTTCTGGAGTAGAGAGTGAGGGAGCGAGAGGAGGAGAAAGAGAGAAAAAGAAAGGAGAGAGGGAGAGGTGTGAGATAGAGGGTGAATAGAGACAGAAGGGTAGTCTCACATGGGAGGAGGAGGCATGCTAACGAAGACTTTCCTCCTCAGAGAACGAGATAAAAGAGGACCACATGCAGCGATTCTTCGCCCTGGGGCCAGTACGGCGAGCTCAGGCACCTATTCCACATCCTCTCCTTCCTCCTCCTCTCCTCTTCGTGCTCCTATTTACACCTCCTCCTTCTCCCCCTCCTTTCCTTCCTTCCCTCCTCCTCTCCTCCCTCCTCCTCTCTTCACCACCTTCTCCCCTCCTCTTCTCTTCCAAACCTGAAAAGCACCAGGAAATTCTTCAACACGTACTAGGTCAAAGAGAAGGCTCCCAGTCCCGAGAGCTACATGGCTACGGCTAATTAAGGCGGCAAAGAGGGAATTATGGGAAATGTAGTCGGGATTAGCCAGCGTGTGTCATTAGCGGAGATATTACATTCTGCAAATGTGTTTAATGACGCTTGTGTGATGTCCGACATGAGCAAGAAATGGTGCACGGACTTCCTCATAAGAGTGCACTGTAAAAAGTCAAGATCTGTGCTTCATTAAAACTAAACGACTTGAATTCTTAATATGAATCTGGATTTTATGACATAGGACATGTGATTTAAGATGCACTGCATAACTTCTTCTGCTTGTCACCATAGAGATACATGCTTTGCCAAGAATGTTCCACAATATGTCAAAAATGGGATATCAAGTGAACCGATATCTTGGAACCAAAAAACAATCCATGAAAACTATCAATACCGGCACCGATATGCCATACCAGTATCGTATCGGTGGCTCCCTATTTAATATGTTATGTGTTAGTAGTTTATACCCCACAGAAGTCTAATAGCCCCTCTTTAACAGCGTAACAAGCCTGTGGTGGGACAAAGCACAAAAGTCCATTTGGTTGAAATCAGTGAAGCACATCTGTGTCCTCCACCTGCTCTGTGATCCACAAAGGTACAGTCTAAAAACCTGGTGCCCTCAACATTGCGTGTGGATATTTCTGTCACATTCTCAACAGGGCCAGGGGCTGCTCTGTGCGATAGACAGCCAGTGTGAGGAACTACAGAGGCTTCAGGTGAACGTATGTACCAGGGCTGGGGACAGGACACGAAATGAAGCTATTGTGTTTTTGTCTTATTAAAAACGAAATATTCATCTCTTGAACATAAACAAGACAGACTTATTATCACTTGCACATTTACACAAAAATATTCCCATTTCTTCCTCCAAAGTCTGCTCCAAACCACATCTTTAAAGCCCTGTTCTCACTGAAAGCGTGTGGCGCGGCAAAGGCAAGTGATTTACATGTTAACCCTATGTAAAGGCATGTTGACGCGTGAGTAACAGTTCTGTGGCGCGAATGAAGCAAACTGGGCGGCGCGAGTCGCGCGTTTTGAGTAGTGCGAATATGCAAATTGAGAGTGAGAGCGATTGTGTAAATTAGGCGTTGATGTGAGAATTGGTGAAACAAATGAAGCGGCGACTTTGCCAGAGTTGAAATTGTTGAACTTTCTGTGTCTATTCGTGTTGCGACAACCAATCAGGGGCCGTGTTTTTATAGTGACGTAAGCTCAACAGAGCAGGACCTACACCAGGCTCTTTATGCCTCTTCTTTATTCTGTCCCTCAGCTCTTCACTTCTCCAAACAACATCCTTTTGTATTCCGCTCTCTGTAATATGTGAATATGTTGATATGTTTAATTGTACATTATGTATTTTGAATTTTGTACATAAAAAAAATTGGCTTTCTATGGTCTTTTTTATGCACATCATTAATATCATATCATATTTGTTACTGGTTTGTAAGACAGCAAATATAACATCTCAGGGATCTTTTAAATATAAATTTTTTTTTTATAAAAATCAAGAGGAATTAGTAAAGTACACATATAAAGCAGTTCCAGTGTCGTACTGTTGTAATAGAGATTTATGTGGTACAGTGTTTAAGTCTTGGGTTGATCAGAGAATTGAATAAAGCAGCAGGTCAAACAAACAGATGCAGTGACGGCTGAAAACGGCCGTCATCTAGACGCAGCTCTTGGAGGAGATGGTGGAACTCTCCAAACTCGGAGCGCCGCTGGAGGATTGAGTGAACTCAAAAACGGCTCCTCCACATTAAATAAAGCACCGTAACCCACTGGATGTAGTCCAAATCCGCCATTTTTCAAAATCAAAACAACAGATGCAGAAGGCGCCACGCAGCCACAGTTGATCCTTCTGGAGCGTACAGAGTGAATAGAGCGGATTTACTCGCACGACCTAAACTCGAGCGTCCTTGACATGTGAATGAAGCGAGAGACTCAAAATAATTAAGCGTCCAACTAGGGGCGTTTGACGTGATTTTTTCTCTTAATTCACTCTCGATGGGAACAGGGCATTACTGACAGAAGACTGGCTGTAGACCTCTGCATTAAAACATACAGACTATTAGAAGATAATGTTATATCATTCACTTTTTAATTATAGATTTTGACCCATAAAAACAATCTTTATAAATTTAGATTTCACTCTAATTAAAATAGCAATATCTTAAAAAAAAAAAAAATAAATAAAAAGCTGCCTTCATTTGCTATAGGAATTTCAAGTTGAAAAATAAATGTCCTCTCATGTTTCCATTGGAGAACTGGGAATATTTTTTAAATTCTTTATTTAACTAGAAAAGTCCCGGTGAGATGTGGAGTCTTTTCTCCAGAGGAGTCCTGGCACAGAGGGGAGGAGCTTCTACATGTTTTTACTGGTAGAGGAAACCACACAGGCACAGGGAGAACATGCAAACTCCACACAGAAAAGCCCCAGGCTACCAGGAGTCGAACCCAGGACCTTCTTGCTGTGAGGGTCCTAACAGCTGTGCCACCACACAGACCTTTTGATGCCAAGATGAAGTAAGCTTGGCCCTTTCCTGTACATGTATTAAACAGTTTAAATACAGAATGTCCACAGACGCATAGCAAGTATTCATCAGTGAAGCACTTTAAATTCCATGGTTACTATAGCAACTTCAGTGCTTCAGCTTGAGTATCTGGGCATGCTCAGTTTTTCCCTGTTAACTGTTTGCTTATTTTGGTGAATATATTAAGTTAAATCAGCTCTGTGTCGTCTATTTCCACTTAGAGTAATATGGTTAAACGTCTTGGTTTTCCGTCAGCGGTCTGTAGGTGACAGTCTCATGTGAATTCACGTTTCATTTCACTGTGACCACAAAAGCACTTGAACGCACTCATCATTTCCATTTCACAACTGAAAGCACCTTCTCCAAAGCACCTGAGACCAGAGCATCATTTTAACCATTTAAACTGTTATTCATAGAACACCATAACAGATGCCCTCCCGACCTCCTCGCAAACATCTCACCTCTCTAAAGTACTCCACATATATGGCCATCACTGCAGTCCAATGGCTAACGTAGCCTTGTTGTTTTGTATGTCGGCTTCAGGCAAATTCGTGCTAATTTGTTATTGTGGGATTACAGCTGCGATGCTACAGGGCACTGCACACACCCCCAGACAAATGCTTATTAAAAGTCAAGGCTAATATACGCTAGGCTGTATGCTAATGAAACACAGGAGAGGAATAGCATCAGCAAACTACATGAACAGGCACTGAGAGCTCTGAAGAAACGGGCCTGGATTAAAGGGCCTTGGGTTAAAGGGCCTTGGATTTGATTTTTTCCGCCCATGTATTTGAGCAAAATGTGTCTTACCCCAGTACAGATAGATTATATAAGCAACTCTTCAGGTTAAAATAAGTCCACTGTGTACTGTCTGGATCTAATTATAAACCATTTTATTGTCCAGTAATCAGGAAGTGTGTGTTAGCATGCTAGTTCTTATTAGTTTTACCATCACGGCAAAACAGTGCTCCACTCTGCTGTGTCGTGCTCTGAATGCATAAAGTAAGCGAGGAATAACTTTGGACCACTGTAAACCGTTTCTATATATATATATATGTTTTTTTTCCTTTCTTTTTTTCTCGTAAGCAGCAATATTTGTTTTGTTACAGACGGACCTTGTGTGTCTCTGACTGGCTAATCCATTGTCAATCACGCCCATCTGAACTGGAGATTCACCGGTGACCACACTCACATCTTTGTAACGCTCCGGAGAAGTGTATGTTCTGGATCCCAGGGAAAATCACTATGGCAACGGTCCTAATTTCTCATCATTGTCAAACCTATGGATGCTTGATAGCTGCGTGCTGAATCTTGCCAACAGTTGTGCCAATCACATGAGTGTTTTGCTGCCCCATTACAGGCCTGTGTTGTAATGATCTGTCTTTGACTTTGTAAAGAAGTGAATTCATAGTATTTGTGTCCTATTTGGCTGTGAACTGGCAGTTCTACAACGGTTTCTGCAGTCGGTTAATTATACTCTCAGCACCAAATGTGTTAATTGCAAAAAACACTTTAAATTACCTCATATAGTATTACATTGCTTCCAACATTGTAATCATCTCCAAATGAGCTCTACAGCGGAGCCAAGTTAGGTACAAGTTGTAACGAGAGGGTTTTGGCAGCCAAAATCAATTACATAATTCTCTGACTGCATTTATTTAGCTGTAGCAAAACAAGCAGGTTTCAGAGTTGTGTGGGGGAGGGACAGACTGTCAGGAAAAGTACAGTGAGGAGCGCTTTCACCAAAATGGACGAAGGGAATGTCTGAACCAGGACTAAAACTGGACTAGACTTGGGCTAGAACAGGACTAGAGCAGGACTAAACCAGCAACTAAAACAAGACTATAGGACTAAACCAGGTCTAAAAACAGACTAGAACCGTACTAGAACAGGACTAGAACACAGACTGTGGTCTACAGAAGTCTATGGTCACAGACTGAGAGAGGTCCAGTGTTGCATTAGGTCAGTGCACACACTCGTGCACAGCTTCAAATGCATGATGTATTGTTCCTGGTTTTTTGTTTTTTTTTTTGTTTTTGATTCAAAAGTTCACATTTTTTTTATTCAAAGTTTGCTCCTCCACTGAAGGACTTCATACACCCACAAACAGTGAGTGGGAGGGCATCAGGGCCACAGCTCCAGGGGACTGAGAGGTAGCACACAGAAGCACCACATTAGGTCAGACTATGCTAAAGGTCATGAGCTTTGGGTAATGACCGAGAGGACAAGATCGCGGATACAAGCGGCCGAAATGAGTTTCCTCTGCAGAGTGGATGGGCGCTCCCTTAGAGATAGGGTGAGGAGCTCAGTCACACGGGAGGAGCTCGGAGTAGAGCTGCTGCTCCTCCAAGTTGAGAGGAGCCAGCTGATGTGGCTCGGGCATCTGTTCCGGATGCCTCCTGGACGCCTCCCTGGGGAGGTGTTCCGGGCATGTTCCACTGGGAAGAGGCCCCGGGGAAGACCCAGAACACACTGGAGGGACTATGTCTCTCGGCTGTCCTGAGATATGCCAAAGGGACTCATTTTTGAAACAGTCTTCCTCTGACCATAAGAGAAAGTGCATCACTGTGCACTTTAAACTGCACCTTCAACTGTGGATGAAGGAAAACCAGGTCTGAACACTTTGAATCTGGACTTTAACTCTTCTGTGCTCTGTCTTTGTGAAACTGTTTTGTATTTTGTAAGAGTTTTCTGTGTCTCTGCCTCGGGACAACACATGGAACTGAACATCTTTGTTCTAATCTGTCTTATTTACACTGTAATGACAGATGTTCTTTAAGATGCACTGTAATATTTTATAGGATGTAGCCTATTTTGTGCACAAACACTTCCCCAGACTTCTGCTCCTCTCCACAGGTGTCACTTCTCCCTAAGCACAGTTCTGTAAAATCAGTCCAGCATAAGAAACATCTCATGAGTCAATTCTGTTTGTGCTCTTCACCAAACTGTTCAAATGTAGCAAACTTTTCACGAGCAACAGCCCTAAAATACCCCGAGTGTGATAAGGCCCTTGATATTCATAAACGCTTCATTTTTAGCCACATGTGTGCCTCTTCCTCCCCCTCGTCCCCTTCCTCTTCCTCCCCCTCCTCCTCTATAGCAGTCCCATTATACAGCTCCACCTGGCTGAGCACACCTGCGCTCCTGGCCCAGTCTCCTCCATTACAAACATCATTAAAAGTCCACTGAAAGGAGCTGCTGATCGCTCAAACCAATGTGAAGGAGACAAGAGGAAAACAAGACGCAGACGAATGAGTGAAGGGAAATAAAACTCAGCACTTAGACCTCGGCAGGTAGAGACAGAGAAGAGGAGATGGACAGGCTGAGGAGGCTGAGAGTTCTTATTAAGGAAAGTAACAAAATCATCTGTGAAATATATGAGAGGTGATGTGGACTAGAGGTCTGCATTGGGATTGGGTCCCACTGGGTCCCGCGGGACCCAACGCAAATCTCGCGGGAACGGGCGGTTTCAATTTAGCTGCGGGCGGGAACGGGCGGCTAAAAAAAATACTGCGGGTTTGTGCGGGATAGTAATGCAGGCTAACCTAGCTAGGTACTACTGAGTCATGACTCAGTCATGTTACGCCAAATACGCTAGATGACGAAATGGCTGAATATCTCAGCTTCCGGCTTCCTGATAACCCGAACCCAGACAGCGTGCTTGAATGGTGGAAGTTCAATAAAGAGCGCTACCAAGTGCTCTCAAAGCTAGCGCGTTTCATCTTCAGTATTCCCGCATCTAGTGCGCCTTCAGAGTGGGCCTTTAGTGTCTGTGGGCGCATCTTAGAAGAGAGACGCACGAGACTGGGGCCGCAGTCGGTCAGCAACATTCTCTTCCTCCATAGCAATATTGGCAAGTGATTCGTTAAATTCATTTGTTAACTTTGTTTATTTTAGGCTACACTGTAAAAATTGTCTCTTTGGATCAAATTAAAAAAATTGCGTCAACTTGTCACATCTAATATTTTTAGTTTTTCTCAAATTAAAAAAAAATAGTTTGAACAAAGTAAATAATGTAATAATGTTAATTCAAAAATATAATTTAAACCAAGGAAAGTTTTCAAATACAATGAAATCATAATTTCAACTTGCAATTTGCAATTTATGCTTTGCATTAACATATATTTTCACCCTGGCTTAAGTCAAAATCTTACACAACTACAAAGTAATATGTTGTGTGAATACAATGTAGTTTTTCACTTTCAGAAAAACTAATGAAATTGCGTCAACTTGTCACAAGCAATCGAATTACTTACCTCCAAGATAAAATTATGAAAAGACACAGTTCAACTTCTCACATTTCTTTTATTAAATTTCTAACATTACAGTAACCTTGTGAAATGGTTTTGAGTTGAGCTGGGCTATTCTTTAAAATATAAATAAAAAATATAAAATTAAATACTTTTTCAATAGCTCAACTCCAGTTGTTCAAAGGCACAACAAACAGCTCAAAATGGCAGCAAGGGCTAGCTCCAATTGTGGCAGCGGCAGCTGCCACTACACCTGCCAGTACAGCTGCCACAAATTTGTGGCAGCTGCCACGAATTTGTGGCAGCTGCCACGAATTCGTGGCAGCTGCCAGTACAGCTGCCACAAGTTTGTGGCAGCTGCCACGAATTTGTGGCAGCTGCCAGTACAGCTGCCACAAGTTTGTGGCAGCTGCCACGAATTTGTGGCAGCTGCCAGTACAGCTGCCACAAGTTTGTGGCAGCTGCCACGAATTTGTGGCAGCTGCCACGAATTCGTGGCAGCTGCCAGTACAGCTGCCACAAGTTTGTGGAGTTTGTGGCAGCTGCCACAAATTCGTGGCAGCTGTACTGGCAGCTGCCACGAATTCGTGGCAGCTGCCACAAATTCGTGGCAGCTGCCACAAACTTGTGGCAGCTGTACTGGCAGCTGCCACAAATTCGTGGCAGCTGCCACAAACTTGTGGCAGCTGTACTGGCAGCTGCCACGAATTCGTGGCAGCTGCCACAAATTCGTGGCAGCTGCCACAAACTTGTGGCAGCTGTACTGGCAGCTGCCACGAATTCGTGGCAGCTGCCACAAATTCGTGGCAGCTGCCACAAATTTGTGGCAGCTGTACTGGCAGGTGTAGTGGCAGCTGCCGCTGCCACAATTGGAGCCTGCTGTCTCTCCAAAATGGTGAGGTGGGCCAATCTTTCTATATATAAAAATCATAAGAACAAATATTATGTATGAAATTAAATTCCATGACAGTGGCAGTGCAATTAGCACACATGCATACAGACGCATACACTCAGACACGTGCACGCTCACTCAGACACGCGCACGCACACTCAGACACGCGCACACACACTCAGACACACGCACACACACTCAGACACGCACACACACACACAGACACGCACACACACACTCAGACACGCACACACAGATGCACACACACACTCAGACACGCACACACAGATGCACACACACACTCAGACACGCACACACAGACGCACACGCACGCACACACACACACACACACCCATACAAGTGCACTGCCCTCCACTAATCAACAAAGCATCAGACTCTGTGTGAATGCCCACCAACAATGTTGCATGACACAACTGTAACAGCAACAGTCTAGTCTCCTTAATGAAACAAGTGACTGAATAACAATGTTTTCTCTTGCAACAGCAACAATCATCTGATGAATACCAAGGCTCATACTAACAATGTGACAATGTTTCTCTTCACAAGTTTTCACTCCTGCAGCTTAGCACAGAGGTTCTGAATACTTCTTGACATTTGCCTACTTTCAATATCCATGATGATTTTTTGAAAGGTTTCAAAGGTATATTTGAGTTCCACTGGGTAACTCAGGTTGACTGCATAAGTCAGGCCAAATAGCATGGCACAAGCCGATGCAATGGAGAACAAGTTGTTGAGTACCTCAACACCATCGATAACAAGGCCAATGTCCTTTGGAGGGGAGAGAGCGTCACCATCGCGGAGGACAAAGATGGCCATGGTGGCATTTTCAAGTTCTGCCTCTGCCTCTTCCTTTTGGACAACCTAAAATCAGATAATTCAGTTCGTTTAGATAATTGTCCACATGGAGAGGAGAGGGGAGATTATTCATTCAATAATGATTACAATTGACAATCAGACAATTAATCATGCAAGTAGTACATAATATATGCACTCCTCTGATCACATTCTAATTTTACCCTCCTGTTGCCCTGGTTCTCCTCTACTCTACCCTACTCTCCCTCTCCTCTTATCCTCCTACTCTCCTCTTTTCAGAAAACACCCTGATCTCAGAGCATTATCACTTACCTGGTACTCTTTGATCAGGTGCCTCACATCTTCACCCAGGTAAATCACAAGTGACTTCAGGAGGCACTCTCTTCTTATGTTCAAGTCCACACCCTGTAGTAACAAAGCCGTATCAAAAGATAAAATATGTATAAGCTTTCAACTCACCGGCAGAGAGAACTGAACTGACAAAAGAGGAAATCAAATGCTATACATATGCATTTCATACCTGATCCAAAGGTTTAAGGGCACCCCTGATTTTGTCACCGACGGGTCCACCTTTTTTCCTCATGACCTGAAGAAGCTGACTGCTCTGCTTATCCAAACCAGCCAAGAATCGTGGTTGTAGTGGTACTGTTGTAATCCATAAAAATTCAGCATTGATCTGAAATACACAAATTAGACAACAAATTTCATGTTAAGGCATATGATTGGCGAGGTTAAAAAATATCAGGAAAATATAGTGCTTGAGTCAACCTCCTCTTCTTGAAACATCGCTGGCCATCGCTCCTGGAGTTCTTCCACCCTGGGCTGTTTTTCCACAATTTCCTGTCTACGTAGGGCAAATGTCTTGGCCATTTTTTCTCGGATGATCCTCCCGTTGTTCCGTTTCTTCACCTCCTTCAAAAGTGCCAGACGATGAGACAGGCAGTACATGCGATAAAATGATGACGGAACACAGAAGCAGACGCATTTTTGGTTCGCTGCGGGTGGATAATTTAAGTTTGGATTTTTATTTCCTACGAGGAGGACTCAAATAATAATGTGTTTAATGCAGCTTTGCGCACATTTGTTTACGTTTTACAGAAGCGAAACTTAAAACCACATGGCTAATTTGCATAAACTAGAAGCGCTGAAAAAACAGCTCGCTCCTTGTGCCCCTGATGCGGTCAGCTTCTGTCGGACTAAAGGGCAGGACTCAGTGGAATATGCGTGTTCTTTCTGTGACTGAGGGATGTTCTGCCTCTGGTGAGTCTGTTCTGTGCTTCTATCGTGTTGGAGACGGTTCATGTTAAACTTTTCAGAGATTATACGTATGCAGGTCGTACGTGTGCAGTGCAGTTCTTTATTTCACTCATGCACTTTATTTATGTTGCTACTGTTGTGATGAAAAGACTGAAAGGTGTAAATAATTCTCTTAAGACTCGCTCTTATGAGCTGTAGTGGAGGATGGTGCGCTTGTTGTAGTCCGTTTTCTGGGAGTTGTAGTTTTGCCTGTAGTTCCCCTGGTTAGCACTGGTTTAGATGTCAAAAGTGTTTTGTGGCTCCGGGTGTTTTCTTTTCTGTGGGAGACGGTCCAAATGGCTCCTTGAGTATTTAAGGTTACCGTTTGAGACCAAAAATAAACAGGCGAATATTCGACCACAAAAATTGTGTTTGACTAATTTTCATATGATTACGTCGACTACGTCGAATAATCACGGCAGCACTAGAGGAAAGTGCGCCACAGTTACTCCGTACTTTTGTAGAAGTTGGTGTGAAGCAATGCGCTAAGACACAGGTCTGCACCGAGTTCAGAAAGCGGGGTTTGCTAAGCTAAAGCCACCAGTATAGACCCGCTAGCTAACGTTAGCTTAACGTGAACGATCCCGTACCTAACAGTCACGGCTTATCATCGACGTTGTGTTATAAAAGACAGCGTAAAGTTGCCTTGTATAAGAGTGGTGTATACATGTATGCACATATTCAACGGTAATGCATATTTCTTACCGATTTCTTTCTCTTGTCGTCCCATCGGTGTGGCGCTTCAAAAGAAAATGGCGGAATCAAAGTTCAGTGAAAGTCTGGTTGTGGCGTGACGTCACTACGTACGCACGTCACGTGACATGCGACGTTCCCTCTTGAATGGAAAATTGTTGTTTGATTCGAAGTCTGTCAATTACTTTGAACCAAAGAGGCCTTGATTTACATTGAATGAAACTAATATAATACATTAAACCAAATAAACGACAGAAACATAGCGATAATAGGTCAGTTCAAATAGAAATCCCTCCTTACATCAATGGTTGCCCATGTTCACTTTTTTCAGTGTATGCTACTACTGTTTGAGCCACTCAGCCTCTTGTTGCTATTTGTTATTTAGGTCATAGGCTACATAAAGAGGCGTGGTGGCGGTGTTATGAGTAGGCAGAGCAGAATACCTGCGACATCTGACGTAATTTTCATATTTATAATATTGTGATTTGCAAAGCAGTCTATTTTATGTGCCATGTGATGGTGCAAGGTTTTTTTTTAAATAAAACAAACCATGTTAAACCAACTGGATTTCAGGAATGAAACTGGTAACCCAAATAAGAGAGTCATGTGAAGCTCATTCTGCTTTCACATTATAACATAAGCAACTTGGCCATCATGTCCAAAGTAAGAATAAATAAGAATAAGAATAAATCAGCATAAGAATTGTTAGTAAAAGCTATTGATTTGAACAGGATTTCCTGTATCTGGGCACACCGCTCTATGTCTTCTCAACTCATTCCTTAGCTGTCAATCAAGTTCACTCAAAGGAGAGAGCCAACCATAGGAAATGAACAAGCTTTACACCAGTGGAGACAAGGAAACAGAAACTGGACGGGGCCCATTTCACGTCATCACCATCAGCGTGCGCTCCAGACATGTCACTGGTAACAGCTCCCTCTGGTGTTGGCCCCACACAGCGCGGTGTTTAACCTTGAGCATGTACGAGTCGATGGTGTTGTATTAGCCCCCGCTCACGTCTCGCCCTCACGTCAGCCGTAACATCGATCCAAGGCCACAATCCCCAATCCGCTGATATGTACAAAATGTGTGTGACAAGTCAATAACACCAGGAAACCGGGCATGAGGAGGAGATAAAGAGGGGGTATCACACTTCTATGGGGTATTAACTACTAACACATAACATATTCAGATCATGATGTTATGTGATTGTTTTGAATATGCATTTTTTTTTTTTTTTCCCCCCCTCTACATTCCGCCAATGAACCTACTGTACATCGCATCAGGTTTGTGAAGTTGGATAGTTTTCTATCATGCTTTTGGATATTTATGAAAATGTTGCGTGTGAAGGTGTGTGTGAAGTTTGTACTACTAACCATAAGGATAAGGGTTCTTACAGGGCCTGGGAAAGATCACTAGATTACTCAGACATGCATGGATAGCATTTTCTCAGGGAATCACTAATACAGAAACTGCTTTTTTCATCCAGTCAGGCACACTGTTACTAGGAAATGATTCCTAAAAAAAAAAAAAAAAAAGAAAAGAAAACAAACTTCCAGACACTTGATGCTCTGTCATGGTACATTGCGATAAAGAGTGATAAAAAAACAAAAAACAAATAGTAACAGATGTGAGAACTATGTGGAAACAACCACATGACGCACTACCTCAGACAGTGGTTTCTGTGCTGTGGTGTGACATCACAGAAACGACTCAGTGGCTGAGGCTAAATGGTCAAACTAAAACATGTTTCCCACTCATGGTTTGAAATCAGGTACAGGCTCTTTAATTTATCTATCTTGAATTTATTTAAATACAGGTGTTTTTAATTGCAAGAAAACACCTTAAAAACAGTATAAAATAGTTTGAAATACTATGTGCACACATAATTTATAATTTTGAGGTATTAACCATTGATAAATCCATTCAAAAAAGTGCTCAAACTGGCTGTAAAAGTCTCAGCTGAGGTTCAAATCCAGAACAAAACCTGAATGGACTGTAATATTAAACACTAAAGAGCAGATTCATCACATCACATCTGTACTGGGAGTGGGATGTGTGAGAAAAAGATGCGATGTTCAATTTACTATATTTTGTATTGTGATAATGATTTTATTGTGATATTTTAATTAGGGACGGGACATTAACATGTTAATTACGATTAATTAATTACAAAGAAAATAATGCATTAAAAATATTAACGCATTTTATCTTAGTTTGCATGCCAAAAAACGCGGAACGTTTGTCAGTGTACCATGTCGTGGTACGCCAGTTATACTGACCACACAGTTCCGACTACAACAACAATGGAGCATGAACGCGCTCTGGGTCTGCTGGACGGTAAATTTCTATTAAAAAAACTGCCCGATGGAAGTAGTGAGAAAGGCGTTGTTTATTACAAACTGTGCAGAAAAGAGTTTGCAAATCACAGAAGCGCCTCAACCCTACGATACCATTTAAATGCAAAACACGTCACAGCGAGCGCACTGCTGGAGCTGTTGGCGGTAGCACTTCTGGTCCGAGTACAAACAAGAGGTGTCAGCAGCCCAAACTTAAACAAATGACTGGCTTCAGGAAGAAAATGAGTAAGTCAACATCCTACGTACGTTCAGAAGGAAACAACTTAAAGTAAAATGGCACTTTAACTTTAGTCTCTTCAAGTTTGGACAGGAACTTTACTTTTGTCTACTATTTTGAAATGAAATGCAATTTATTTTTTCAAGACATTTTCCAAACATTAAAAGAACTTGAGTTTAAAAGTAATGTCTGTGTGTATTATTTGATGAAGTCGTCCATTAAAATTCATTTACATAAAATAAATATTGCTTTTAATCAAGTTCCACTCCTAATTTTAATATACTTTTTTGCAGAATAGGTTCAGTTCATTTAAAGCAGACCTGTTGTGCAAAATCAGCTTTTTAGGCCCCTTCTCATTTCCCCTCTTGAAGTTGTATTTGAAGTGATTCGAGCATGTTTCAGTGAGCTTTAAACCTTCTTTTAAGATACAGTATCGCTGATCTACTGTCTTCGCTTACACCGGTCATGCCCACTGTGACGTATGTTCTCTAAATGTATTTTCTTAATCAGTGACACTTGTTGGATTCGGCAGCGTCACGTACTCATTTTGGCACAAATGAAAAAAAAAATCTGATATCCATAAGAGGGGTCGACTCTCTGTTGTGATGGCGTTTACGACGACATCAGCTCCCACTGGGCACCACAGTTTTCTTAAGTTGTTTTAGATGAATATTGTGATTTAAAATGTCCAAATTAAAACATAATCATCCACGGGTGTCGTAGATTGCAACTATAGCAGACAAAAGTAGAAAACAACCAAGAGTGACCCAAGTCCACTGTAATAAGGAAAATCTTCATTAAAATACACAATTTTGTCCATATTCCAATTGAAAAAATGTGTGTTTCTGTATTTTTATTTTCTTGTGATATGAATTTTTTCGTCAGATAAAATTGCAATATTGATATTTTAACAATATATTGTGCAGCCCGATGGTCTTTGATTGTAAGATTACAGTTCAAGTTCACTTCAGATTTGTTCTGTATAAAGGTATTTAGTGTTTCCCATTTTACTGGCTTTTTTTAGTTATTATACACTTTATACTAGATATCCTAGTTTGCATATCTCTAAAACAGCTAGTACAATGTTGTGACTGTCGTCTCCCTCTTGTATAATCATTCAGTGAAATTGGATTGCCTCGTACAGTGTTAGATCCTGTCAAGTTTTATACCGATCGATATCAGTGAAAACAGAAGAGCACAGTAGTATCCATAGCCTCGCTGCTCCACTCCCTGCAGCAGCTGCACGCTGATCGTCTGTTACTTTAGTCACATTAGCGACAATAGCCACATTAGCAACGTTAGTGACGTTAGCCACATTAGCAGCGTTAGCCACATTAGCGATGTTAGCCACATTAGTGACATTAGCCTCATTAGCGGCGTTAGCAGCTCCATTGTGATTATTGGGTTTAATTCACTGGTGCAGCGGGGCCTCACTGACTCTCAGTCCAAACCACTGACTGTTTATAAAACCATATAGAACAATATCGTCCTGTCATTCGTCCACTTCACTAGAATGATTACGACATATACACACATCAAAATGAAAATGAAATGAAAATAAAAATGTACATATTTATTAATCAAATTATTTCAAACTACAAACTCAACGACTAAACTAAGACCAAATAAGAAAAATCATGAATAAAATCTGCCTTTTTCTCCATTTGACTTTCAAAAGACTGTAAATATCTGTGAAACTTTGTGTTGTTGCGATATTTGATGATGCAGTCATTTTGTAATTAAACCCCCAAAGAGTCCTTTTTTCTGCCTTCACACACACAGCAAGAGGGCAGAGTTGGTAATTCACTTTTAGGCTTGTGTTTTATTTCATTCAGTCTCCATCACAAGAGATTAATACACTCAGTGCCACCTAATCCAGTTATCCAGACCTAGTTTCATGTTTCATGTCAACTTAAAAAGCAGCTATGCATATGCATGGCCAGTGCACCAGATCTAAACCAGGTCCAAACCCAGAATAAAGCAGGACCAGAGCTAAACCAGGACACAGGACAAGAACTGAATCAAGTCTAAACCAAGAAGACACCAAACCAAGTCCACAGAAGTCAGGATGCACTGATCCAGCTTTTTCAGCTAAGATACAGATATCATTAAGATATCATATTGGGTATTTCCCGATACCCAATATGAACCAGTACCAGGTAGAGACACACACACAAATGGCACATATTGTCAGAGGAGTTAACACAATTAAGTTATTACACAAGAGATCCAGCTGTGTTATGTAACAGTTATTTATCCTTCAAATCACCACTGAATAGCTTCATATGAATACCAGTTTACATGATGAGGTGTTAATAATAATAATAATAATAATAATAATAATAATAATAATAATAATAATAATAATAATAATAATGCATTGGTTTTATAAAGCACTTTTCTGGACACTCAAAGACACTTTACAGATCATTCTTCATTCACTCCACACTCGGTGGTACCATTGTAGCCACTTTTCAGTAGAAGTACCAATATTCAATACCAGTATCGTATCAGTGTATCTCTACTCACAAGACGTCATCAGGACCAGTCAGTTCTAAACCAGGACTAACCCAGGACCAAAATACACTATTAGATTTTATGAGCAATCCTTATGTTGGTGCTTTCTGTTTTCAAGGTTAAGGAGTGTGTGAGATGACCAACTGTTGCCATGGTAACAATGCACCAAGTTACCTTTTGATACTTGTATGCCAGAAAACACTACATTTCCATTGTGCAAAACATCATGTCAAGAGCTCTGGGTTTAGGACTGCACTATAAATGTATAAATGCAATAGAAACCTGTCGAACTAGAATGTTATCATAAAGCATACCTGGAGATGTGCTTTGTTTCATTTGAACATGTGTGTGTAATTATAACGTATACTGTATTTAATCTGTCTCCCTTTTGACATCATATAGTGGTCATTCAAAAGTGGAACTAGACACTAAATCCACTTTGTTACTACTAAACAGTGTATATGCTATTTGAATAGTATTGCCTGCTGTGCGTAGTACTTTTTTGGTCTAGGAACAGTAGTGCAAACTAGGTAATTGCAGCTTTCTGGACAAAAATAGAGTGTGCTGCCTCCAGAGGCCTCTGCAATTTCAAGTACTACATGACATCACACAGGACTGCCTTGATTAAAGCCATGTGTTTCTGATTACAAACACCTGGCTGCAGGGGCGGAGTATATACAGTAATGTGGATACCTGTTATACCAGTCACTTATTCTGCAAAAAGCTGCTCACCCTGTAATTTAAATCTACATAAACATGTTCTGAAATGTGATTCTTGTATTAATTTGTCAGTTCAGATTTTAGTCTTTTTGTCAATTCTTTACTTGTTTAAAATGTGAACTTTGAACAAAATCCTTTCATTAAAACAGCGTATTGTAAGCCTATTGGCAAAGCTTGTGAGAAAAATTGCAATTGGATATTTTCCCTAAATGGTTCAGTCCTGCACTATGACATCTTAAATACTTCTTTAGCAATACCAGCCTCCTTCAAACAGCACAAACCAGCTGCTCTGAACATGGCTCAAAACGCCCTATCCTGTGCTTCTGATGATGATGCTGGTCACATTCTGTTCCCTGTAGTTTGTGGGATTACACAGAAAGATTTCTCTGCACAGAGGGAAGAGATGGCGGAAATGTAGTGTTGTCACGATACTAACATTTCAAGCTTGATTTTGATACTAGGGAATAGATCTGTACTCAATACTGATTCTTATACCATGATGATAATAAAAACACTCTTTATTTGGACAATAGAATACGATTTTCATCATTAAATGGTAGTACTTTCTTTTCTATTCCCATGTGTCCTTATATGTGTGTAATCCCTCAGTGGTCCTGTAGGTTCATAGTGGTCCATGGGTGTATACTAGTCTATGTGCTCTTATACTTGTTCTGATACAGCTCAACATCATTCTAAAGACATTCAGGAAAATTTCTGTTCTTTTTTCTTATCAATATCTGCTCAGATACACGCAATCGGATACAAATCAATAAAACTAGTATCGCTTTGTATCTGATTTTCAATACTTCTGACAACCCTACGGAAATGGCAAAAGATGTTGGACTCACGGAAGGCAATGTAGAACTCGTGCAGACTGAGGTGACCGTCGTTGTTGTAGTCGTCGTATCGGACCAGGTCCTGCATGGTGCACTCCATAAGGTTCTCATCCAGGTGCTCCTTCACATGGATCTGAAACACAAAGGAATTTTACTAAGTCTTTTTTTTTTTTTTTTTTTTTGGTGAAGGTCATCATTTTCGTTCCTGGTTGGACATGGACAGTGATGTGACATATGTAGAGGTAATTGTATAACTGTTAGCAACCATACAGTAAACAAGCAATTACCATGGTGACACAGTGCACACATTAGCATACTGATGACGCCTACGAACTATGATATATATTTAGCACAGGTACTATCCCACCAAACCAAGTCAGAATTAGAAAAGCAGTTATATGCGCTGTACATTTTGCTTTTAATCTTTTCTGAAATACTCAATATAATTTCTGAACATCTTAAAATATGGTGTCCCATGTTTTACAACTTCAATTAGAACCTCATAACAACTTTGACAAAGGCAAATTACAAGTGATGTCCGTTTTTAACTGAATAAAAGAAAAATAGACAGAGCATTCTCGTTATAGCAGTAACATCTCCATGGAGACAAGTCAGTGGTGGAGCCCCCTCTAGAAAAGTTACACAGACCATTAGTCAGTTTTTAAGAGGATTTATTTACATTAAAAGCCAATGGAGGAAATAAGCAATGCATATTTTCAGTTCTGATACCAAATCTTGTCTCTCCATGACAACCTGTGTGTGCTTCTCCTGGAGCACACACATTATGGGCTCTTTATGTAAATCTGAGGCTGACATTTGAAATCATGGAGCTTAGCGTTTAACATTTGTGTGTGTGTCTAATGGGCAGCGGGGGGGGAGTGTTTATGGAAATGAAAAGCTGTCAGCGAACACACGTCCTGAAGGTCTGATTTAAACCACCACCAGAAAACAGAGCAGAGAATACATGTGCAATCTCTGGATACAGGGAAGACTATCGGGCCACTATTAGATGGACTTATGTTAAATAATATTCAGTGTTGGAATGTTACTAAATACATGTACTAAAAAATACTGTGTTCAGGGACAGTTTCTCCTTCAGTTGGGTAGTATTCAGTAGTAGCAGGATACATTGTGGTACTTGATCACACTATTTACGCCTCATCTACATCAACTCCGTCACGTCTCCAGTCCAAGAGCCGTGAGTCGAGTGTAACAATTAGAATTTGTTCAAATGAGATGAGATGGATTACACCACTTTGTCACATGTCCGATCTGTCTGCGCCTCTGCCAGCGCACCACTTCACTTTTACTTTCACTTTTATTTTCACTTCATGATCCAACTGTGGAGCCCTGGTATGGAATGGCCGTACAGCAGAAGTACGTTTGACATGATGAAGTTGGTTTAACTGAGGTTTCAGGCTTCAAACTGCACGGATCAGTGATAAAGACAAAACACAGCTCTAAATAAACGCATTACAGATCGTGCAACAACACATATAATGCAACTCAATAGAAAGTAAAAGACTCTTCTCCACACACTGACCTTCTCCAGCTCGCCGCTAACCAGACGGCCGTCTTGGTTCACGTCTAGATATTTGAACATGGCGTCCACCAGAGCCCTCTTCTGGTCCATGTCCCTTTGGCTCTCCTTTGAGCTCACTGGTGCCCCATGCTCTGAGCTCTGCGCGGGGGTCTGCAGGTCCAGGAGGAGGCTCTTCAGACGGTTGTACTCAGACATGGTGCAGGCATTTCCTACAAACAGACAAAAAACATGAGAGTCTGATCCAGGGGTTTCAGAATGATGAAAAGTTAGGACTGTTGCCGTAGCAATTGACAATTCTACAAAATATTAGGGATAGTTTACTCAGATATCGGTATCGGTCTGATATGAAAAAGATGCCCATGTTTGACGCCAGTATTTTTTCTGCACTGCCGTACATGGCCCTGCTTTACATTTGATTATTTTTACAAAAGTGAAAATTTGTAAACTCCACTATAGCTTAAATCAGGTCCTCACTGTGGATTTTAAAAGCTTAATATCATTATAGGCAAATATCGGTATTGTCCACAACAGCAGAACAAATATCGGATCAAGTCTTTTGTCAAGTCAATTGTCCTCAAAATGGCGCCATAACAGGAAACTTGAAACGATAAGAAATGTTTCCACATTTCTCTGTAGAAAGAATGGTACGACACAGGAGGCTATGTAGCTATATAGCTCCATTTTCTCATTGTTCCTTTTGTATAAAATGCTCGAGTGTGGTAAAGGTTGTTCACTAAAGCACAGCTCTGAAAACCTCAAACTTACAGGCCAAAGATTTCTATGAGTAGGACTGGAGGGACGGTAGTGATATGGAAGGGGGTGTCAACTTTTTGGAGCTTTCTACCATGTTATAACATTGTTCCCTCGTTGAAAACATGCCTGAAAAGGTTTTAGATGTCATCCATGCATGTTTGAGTAATCTAGTGATCTCTCAGGACTTATTTGAAGAGGGCATGGGGGGACTTGCATGCTGTGACTTGGACTTGAGTCAGATTTGAGACATTATTTTAAGACTTGACTTGATACAAGTGTTCAGACTCGGGAGTGGACTTGGACTTGAGCCCAATGACTTGGGACTTGACTTGAGCCCTGTGACTTCAGATGACTTGGTGATTTTAGAAAAAGAAAAAAAAAAACATGTCTCTCCTTACACGTCTGTTTGTCACTAGAGATGTAACAGTCACTGAAATACTGTGATTCTGTATCGTCAGATGTCTTACCATAATATTGGCAGTCACAGTAAATTACATAACAAGCCACTTTGCATAAATGCACTGATTTCCTGCAGCAACAGCTAAAAAACAGGGAACTACATAGACCATGATCCTTTGTTCCATTTCAGTGCAGACTACGTATATGATGAAAGAAATGTTAAGCACACACATGTTAATTCTATGAATTATGACTGTAATGATTCTCATTAAGGTTTGGTCATGGAGCATATCTACAATTCTCACTAAAATATTGTAATAAATATTGTACTGTGAGATTTAAGGTACGGTTAAGGTTTTTTAAGTAATACAATTCTGTTTAAAAAGTATATAAACTGCAACAATACAAAATGTATTTGGCACTTCAGTTTAAAGACTTGAAATCACTTGAAGCTCAAAGCAGAGGATTTGGACTTGACTTTTACTTTGGGAGCCATTGTGGAACAAATGTACCTTCATACCGTTGACTCAGGACTCAACTCAAACTTGAAGCCACAGACTTGAGACTTACTTGAGCCTTGCAAAACAACTTGGTCCCACTTCTGGTTAGCAGTACAGGCCAGTCCAAGACTTAACCCAAAAGCCTATGTAACCAATGAGCTATCTGCGGCGCCACCCTGTGGCATATTAACATCTCCATGAAGTCCAGAAATGTTCCTTAGTGCATCTTTAAATATAGTGCTTCCAACCATTTGAGAAGAACCATTGTGTGTCAAGCGTTTGAATGCCTCAGCAGTGACAGGGAGCAAACAAAGTGAAGCTGTCATTTGCTTCTATAATTGTGTGTGCTGGTGTTTTGAAGAGGGCTCAGACGCTGCATCCTGAAGGATCAGATGTGTTTGTACACAGTATCCTGGGCTTTTCTATATGCTCTAATTAATGAGACCTAATCCAGGGACAACAGCAGTACACACTGAGTGAATCCTGCAGTACTCCATACAAGAGCTAAGTGTGTTTGTGCAGGATCACACTCTCATTGTGTTTGATAAATGTCTCAAGTCAGAGTTATGTCATTTCTGGTGATTTACTTCCTGAAAAGTGCTGAGGAAATAAAAGGAATATTTTATGTTGAAGAAAGCTGACATCTTAAATCTATATGAAATAATTAAGGAGGGGTTATTATGCAAAGTGACTTTTTGGAGTTTTTTTTATCATGTTCTAACATTGTTCCCTCACCAAAAAACATGCCTGAAGAGGTTTTAGATGTCATCCATGCATGTTTGAGTAATCTAGTGATCTCTCCCTATTCAAACTCTCCTTACAGTTAGTTGTACGAGCCTGTACAAGTCTCCGCCCACAAGACTATATCACCATGTATGACTATTTTCAGTAAATATGCAAAAGCATGACCCAAACAATACACAATACAACTTGACAAACAGCTGCGATGTGCAGTGGTTTCATTAACGAGATGTGCGCTGATGATGTTTTAGTTTTTGTTTTTCCTCGAGTGATGCAGAAAAGAGGGAGCCACTGTCTGTGTGAATGTTCATGTATGTTAGCTTGGGCACGCTTCTGGCTCCATCGACGCCAGGTCACTTTCTATTGAAAAAACTTTGCCCCTCTCTCTCTTATTTTGGTAGAGATGAGCTTCATTTGACTGGAGCTAAACACTATGGTGGACTCTCTTAGTCCACTTTATACAGTCTATGCTTGTGATAGTGCTCTGAAGGAGCAGTGACTTAGTGTGGAGAGCAAAGGGACGCGGGACTTGTTTTTGCCCCTCCCTCTTTCCTCTCACCCTCTCTCCTGTTTGTCTCACTCTTTTCTTTGTACTGAGCTGAGCGTTTGCCCTGACACAGAGCAATGTGTGTGTTTTACAGTTTTTACCTCTATTCCTCTCTTCTGGCTCTCTCTTTCTCCTCTTTCTCTCTCCCTCTCTCTCTTCTGACTCTCTTTCTCTTCTGAGTCTCTCTCTTTCTCTGTGTTATTGTTCTGGTCAGAGGTGTGGAGCGTTTATTTTCCCACTCAAAAGTTACGTGCCATAAGCAAGTGATCCACAACAGTCCTGTGCAGCAGAGATACAGAACCTCTGTGTGAACGACAGAACGAGGAAGGAAACAGAGGAGAGAAACAGAGAAGGAGGGAGCTGACAGGGAAAGGGGAGAGAAGAGAGGAGAAGGAGAGGAAAAGACAGAAGAGAAAGTGGGTGAGAGAGAGAGGAGAATAGGGAAAAAGAGGGGCTGAGACAGAGAGGGGAGAATAAGAAAGACAATAGAGAAAGAGTGGATGAGAGTGAGGAGAATAAGAAAGGTAGGAGAGAAAGTGGGGATTGGAAAGAGTGAAAGAAAGAGAGAAGAAGAAAAATATAGGAAAGAGGGGATGCGAGAGAAAGAGGAGAATAAAAAAGACAGGAGAGAAAGAGATGATGAGAGAGAAAGAAGAATACAAACCACAGGAGAGAAAGAGGGGATGAGAGAGAGTGAGGGAGAAGAATAAGAATGATAGGAGAGAAAGAGGTTGATGAGAGAGAGAGGAGAATATGAAAGAGGAGAGAAAGAGGGGAGGTGAGAGAGAGAGAGAGGAGAATAAGAAAGATAGGAGAGAAAGAGAGAAAGGGCGGAGAATATGAAAAATAGAAGAGGTGAGAGAGAGAGAGAAGAGAATATGAAAGGAGAGAAAGAGGGGAGGTGAGAGTGACAGGAGAATAAGAAAGGAGCAAAAGAGGGTGATGAGAGAGTGGAGAATACAAAAGATAGGAGAGAAAGAGAGGATGTGTGTGTGAGAGAGAGAGAGAGAGAGAATGAGAGAGAGGAGAATAAGAAAGATAAGAGTGAAAGAGGGCATGAGAGTAAGAGAGAAAGAGTGGCAAATAAGAAAAAGAGGGGAGGTGAGAGAGAAAGAGAGAGACAGGAGAATAAGAAAGATATGAGCGAAAGAGGGGATGAGAGAGAGAGACAGTAGAATAAGAAAGATAGGAGAGAAAGAGTGGATGAGAGAGAGAGGAGAATAAGAAAGATAGGAGAGAAAGAGTGGATGAGAGAGAGAGGAGAATAAGAAAGATAGGCGAGAAAGAGGGGAGGTGAGAGAGAGAGACAGGAGAATAAGAAAGATATGAACGAAAGAGGGCATGAGAGAACGAGAGAAAGAGTAGAGAATACGAAAGACAGGAGAGAAAGAGGGGATGAGAGAGAGCAAACCTTGCCAGAGGGAGTGCAGTGCAGAGGAGCAGAGGACAGACTTTTATGGGGTCATTGCTCCAAAGTTTTCATGGCTGAAGTTTCCACAGAAGCGACCGGGACGATGTGAGAGTTATGTTGTGTACGACTAATGAAGTCTCCTCCAGAAGCTCAGAGCTCAGAGCACTCCGACAAGAACCTGCAGCTTAAAGGGCTTAAGTGTCTTCAGATCTATGTTCTAATGTTGTTTCCTCATCACAAACACACCTGGAGTTGTGTTTTGTTTTATTCACACATGTTTAACACACAAACCCTGCAGATTTAACCTGAGTTCTTCTCTTAAACTCAAAACACTGTTCCACTTTGTGTTTTTAAACTCCACACACCTTCACTAGAATCATTTGGATCATTTTCAGCCCTGGAATTGCCAATCTACTACTGAACTAAAGGTAAAAGGAGCTGTTCACTTAAAAATTACTGCGTCATGGCATCTGAAGGTGGAACAGAGGATTTTGAGCTTCAGAGATGTGGCCTAGACAGACTAATAATAATAAAGTTACTCAAATATGTGTGAATGAAACACAAAACACAAACTCAACACAACTCCAGGTATGTTTTTGATGAGATAACAGCATGTAAGATGGTTTAAAGCTCACAAGAGTCAGTTTTTTCATAACTTTAATCACAATTAAATCCAAATCACAGTTTGAATGGAAGCAATTAGCAAATCACAAAGGCTGCAATTATTAAGTAGAATTTCCTCCACAAACAACAAAATCTCCTTCTGTCTTCTTCTGCATGAAAACTGTTAACCCTGTAGTTTAGATCTGTGCAAATATGTTCTGATATGGGATTCTTTTTATTTTGTCTGTTCAGATTTCAGTCTTTTTGTCTTCAATGTGAACTTTGTTTTCAATGTGAACTTTGAACAGAATTCTGCAGGTCTGTCCCAGGGCAGCTGTGGCTACAATTGTAAACCAATATCTTTGAGTGCTCTAAAAATGAAATCCCTTATTATCATGGACATATTTTACGTACTAAATGAAAAATTAAATGAGCAGTGCATCTTAACCTAGTCTTTCATATGTAGTTCCTTCAGTGCAGAGGTCTAAAAATATTCTATTCAATATGAGTTTGTAAGAATTTAGTGGAAAAATTAATTGTTCTCATTTACTACTGTTTAAAGAGCCAATATTACACTATTTTCTGATCTCTGTTCTAATATTGTTTCCTCATCACAAACACACCTGGAGTTGTGTTCTGTTTCATTCACACATGTTTAACACACAAACCCTGCAGATTTAGGCTGAGTTCTTCTCTCAAACAGAAAACACCCTGTTCCACCTTGTGATGTCATGTGGTAGATAATAAAGGAAGTGCACAAGCAAAATCTTTTCACCAGAATTTTAAGATTTTATTATTTGTTTTTAAAGCTTGGAATGGATTGAACCCAACAGTACATCTCGGACCTCATCCAGACTTACACCCCCGCGGGTGCTCTGAGGTCTGAGGGCCAGCCCCAGCTCGTGGTGCCTAAGACCAGACTTAAAACCAGGGGAGACAAGGTCTTCTCTGTGGCCCGGCCAAAGCTCTGGAACGCTCTGCCCCCCTACGTCCCAACAGCCCCCACAGTGGAGTGTTTTAAGTCTCGTCTTAAGACCCACTTTTATTCTCTGGGTTTTAGCACCGCATGAGTTGTACGGTCCTGTGTCTTTTATTTATTATTTATATTACTATTTATTATTTATTGTTTTTATGCATTCTATTTTTTTAGTACTGCTTTTATTTATTGATTTTATTATTATTCTTTTATCTATTGATTCAATTAGTTCCTTTTGTTTGAACATAATTCTGCTGACTTTTTAAAGTGAAATGTTTTACACTGCTGTGTGAAGCACTTTTGAAACTGTCATGTTTATAAAATGTGCTACACAAATAAAGTCGGACTGGATTGGAGTATGAGTCTGCACATGTGAAGGAGACATTTGCAGGACTACTCAAGTGCATGAACGAAACAAAACAAAACACTCCCCCTGAAATAAATCATTGTTAATAAATAAAATAAAGGAGTCCAGTCAGTGAAACAGAGTGGGGCCCTTTAAAAGCACACAGCACGAGTGTCTGTGCATTAGGGCTGATTCACAGTCTGTGGAGAGGCTCACAGGCTCAGATTTGTGATGATGGTGCATTTCTGGGCTCCTCGCTGCTGTCGTCTGTGCCTTATCTCAGCGCACACATGGACCTAAACCTGTCTGTGCGGGAGAGGAGGGAGGAGGGCTCTATCCGCCTCAGCCAATCAGAGGAGGACAACCAAAAGTCTCATCCAATCAGAAGAAGGACAACAAACATCTGCCTCGTCCAATCAGAGGAGGAGAACATACATCTAAGGTGAGGTATACTTTATTCATCCCTCATGTGGGAAATACATCCTCTGTATTTGACCCATCCTTCAATGTCTCTGGATTAAAACTGTATTTGACCCATCATGTCTCTGGGTTAAATTTGCATTTGACCCGCCCTTCAGTGTCTCTGGGTTAAACCTGTCAGGAGCAGTGGGTCTCATCTCCAGATCATGAGCTACTCTTGGTCAGGACTACCTTATCTGGAGGATTTGACTCATTGTACATGTTTTGGGTTGATGGGGGAAACGGGAGTGTCCAGAGGTTACACACCCAGGCACAGGGAGAACATGCAAACTCCACACAGAAAAGCCATGGTGCCTCCAATCAGAGGAGAGCCCTACTCCTCTGTGTATTTGCTGTTACTGCTGCTCTAAGTGCCACTGCCACATGTCCACAGGCAAGAGAATCCCCACTCTCTCTCTCCTTTTATCTCCTCTTTCTCTCTCTCTATCACTCTCTCCACTCTTTCTCCCTACCGTCATCCTCTTTCCCTCTTTCCTCTCCTCTCTCTGTTTGTCCCCCCTCTCTCTTTTCTCTTCCCTTCCCTTTTCTCTAGTTTTGTTATTCTCTCTCCTCGCCCCTCTCTCTTTTTTTCTTATCCTCTCCCTCCTTCTCTCCTTTTTCTCATGCCCTCTTCCTCCTCCTCTTATGCCTTCCTCTCTCTCTACGTCTCTCCCTCTCTTTCGTATCCCCTCTCCCTCGCTCCTTCTCTCTCTTCCCTTTACCCTTTCTCTAATTTTGTTATTCTCTCTTCCTCCCTCTCTCTTTTTCTCACCCCATCTTTTTTTCTTATCCCCTCCCTCCTTCTCTCGCTTTCTCATGCCTCGTCTCCCTCCCTCTCTTCCTCTCTCTCTACCTCTCTCCCTCTCTTTCTTATCCCTCCCTCCTTCTCTCTCTCCTCCTTCAGGCTCATCAAACGGAGGCAGAAGTGCTGAAGACTCGTGCAGATCAGTGGGACTATTGTTGATTCTCAGCAGAGACCATGACATGGACTAAACCAGGACTCTGAGCTACCACACAAACAAGTCTACTAACATGCCCTCCCTGCGTGTCAGATGCCCTCCCAGTGTGTCAGATGCCCTCCCTGTGTGTCAGATGCCCTCCCTGTGTCTCCATGGGGTCTTATTCTGTGTAAAAGCTACTCACCCTGTACTTTAGACCTCTACAAACAGGTTCTGGAATGTCCCTGTTTGTCAGATGCCCTCTTTGTGTGTCACATGCCCTCCCTGTGTGTGCCAGATGCCCTCCCACTGTCTCTATGGGGTCTTATTCTGTGTAAAAGCTGCTCACTTGTAGTTCAGACCTCTGTACAGATTAGTGCACAATTCGTCATTTTTTAGTGGTGTACTGACAGGATCGAGCACTGACAGGACCACACCTGACAGGACCGCACCTGACAGGATTATCTGGAGTGTTTTGACTGAGGAGCAGCAGATGTTTTCATTATAAGAAGAGCACTGGATCACAGCAGAGAGAGGCAATGTTTATAAGTACAGGACTGATAGAATACAAGGAGAGAGGGAGGGGGTGGAGAAAGCAAGAGAGGAGTGAGAGAAAGGGGGATGGATGGAGACAGAGAAAGAGGGAGAGAGAAGAGGAGCGATGGGCACAGGGGGAGGGCGGCAGAGGGGGAAAGAGAAAGAGCGGCAGAGGGAAAGAGGGAGGTTAGGGAAAGAAAGAAAGGGTGAAGGGGGAGAGAGGGGGAGAGCGATGGAGGCAGAGAGGGGGAGTGGTAGAGAGGGAGGGAAAAGAGAGATGGGACGCAGAGGAAGGGAGACAGAGGTGAAGAGAGAAAGAGCAGCGAGGAAGAGAGAGACTGAGGAAAAGGGAGTAGAGATCGGTTGAGAGGAAGGAAGGAAAGAGAAAAAAGAGGGGAGAGAGAAAAAAGGAGATAGAGAGGAAAGGGTATGGAGTGAGCAAGAGGTAGAGAAAGACATAGGAAGAAAAGTGTGTAGGAGAGAGAAGTGCTAAGATAGAAACTTGGACTAAACCAGGACTAAACCAGGAATAAACCACATTTAAATTAAGACTAAACCAGTATCAAACCAGGACAAGTGTGAATGTGATATATAGGACTAAACCAGGACTAAACCAGGACTAAACTAGGACTAAACCAGGACTAAACCAGGACTAAACTAGGACTAAACCAGGACAAAACCACATTTAAATTAGGACTAAACCAGTATCAAACCAGGACAAGTGTGAATGTAATATATAGGACTAAAACAGGACTAAACCAGGACTAATCCTAATTAAACCAGGCACTATAATCATGGCACAACCAGGACCAAACCAACAGCTTGATCTACAGCAGGATTAACCCTGTGTTTTATGGGCAATCCCTTAACCCACTGTGGCACTGTTCAGAACCACAGGTTTCATAGATTTTCGAGTGTCTCTGTGTAAAAGTGCTGAAAACCCAGAGCTTGTTTATCACCGGGTCACCTCTGCAGAGCATAAATACAGTGTGCACACGGCCCCGTCCCCTGCACTGTCCCAGAGGAGCGGATTAACAACGGAATAATCACTAAACCCCACTAAAGCTAACCGCGGCGCTCATGACATTCTAACATCGTGCGGCTCGCCTCTGTTAGCGGTACACCTGCGGGAAGAGTGTTTTCTGCGGTTTTGCTGAGCTCGGCCGCTGCGTCTCCCCTGGGTGCTGGGTGAGATTGGCTGGGTGGGGAGGTGGATGGGGGGGGCGGTGGATGCTTCTGGCTGTTATATGTGAACCGTTGGACAAACAGAAATGTGTTAGCTTTGCACTGACCTTGCGTGGGACTCGGAGCGTGAATAATAATAGTGGACACAGATGTGAGTTGGTGCACATGCGGAGGGCTAGTGGAGGCACGACACACGAAACCAGCTGGAAATGATCTGTTTCATTAGAGATTTTGTCGACTTTAATTCTGCCAATGAAATAAGACGTTTGTTATTGGGCTAATAAAAGGCGTAATATGTCACATTTTCGGTGGATGGTCGGCCACTTACTTGTGTCCATGAAGCAAGGTACTAAAGGGCCTCTACCTGATTTATTTTTTCTGATTTGAGCAAAATGTGCCTTGGCCCAGGATAGATAAATTGTATATGCAGAAAAATAAGCCTGCTGTGTACTGTCCACTGACGTCCGAGTTGGAAAATCCATGGAAGCTGACGTTGCTGTAAATGTCGTCACAATAAGGCGCTGTCCGAATGTAGGTCCCAATTACGGATAGCTGCAGATAACACTAACATACAGCATTTTAATTTTTTTATTTTTTTGTCTCAAAATGGCCACGCAACGCTGCTGAATCCTACATGTGTAATAATAAGAATACATTTTATTTATTAGGCAGTTTCTCAACACTCAAGGTCCCTTTACAATAATAAAGAAATACAAAACAAACAAGGTTAAACATACAGTAAACATATTAAAAGTCTTATATTACGCAAAGTTGACTCTTGTGAGCTTTAAGCCATGTTCTAATGCTGTTCCCTCCTCAAAAACAGACCTGGAGTTGTGTTTTGTTTCATTCACACGTTTGAGTAACCCTTTATTATTAGTCTGTCTACATCTCTAAAGCTCCAAATGCTCTGCTCCACCTTGTGATGTCATGAAGTGATAGGTTTCAAGTTAACAGCTCCTTTTACTCTAAGTGCACTAGTGTGGCAAGTTTGAAAACACAGTGGAGCACTTCCTGTATTACCACATGACATCACAAGGTGGAACTGAATGTTTTTTTCTGTTTGAGAGAAGAACTAAAAACCTAAATCTGCAGGGTTTGTGTGTTAAACATGTGAATGAAACAAAACACAACTCCAGGTCTGTTTTTGATGAATAACAACATTAGAACATAGATCAGTAAATAGTGTAAAATGGAAAGCGTACAGTTGCCCGTGGTGACGAGGCAGGCTGGGCACCTAGAGAGGTCGGGCCCTTGGCGTCTTGAACACAGGAGAATAAAGAATACTCAAACGTTCACACTACTTCGAGAGGGTAAAAGAGAAAGGAACTGTAACATATAACAGGGTAAAAGCTTTGAAAAGTCCATTTTACATTTGGTTTTGCTTCTTAATATCTCACTTTGAAATATCTCGGAGGATTTTGAACTGCCCGGAACAAAGACACTATAATGTCTTAGATGCATGTTTAAAAGGGAATTTCAAATGCCACAGTCTGCATGCATTAGGCTCACTGCGCAAGTCGTATTAACAGTATTCACAGCGCAGAGAGGTGGAGGGTCTCGTAACACTGGTCATTATGATAGAGGAGCAAAGGAGGTGCAACTATCGCTTCAAAACCACAAAACTGATTAAACTCAGGCTTTCATGTTTAAGTCAGAGTTTCTTATACATGGCAAAGGTTGTCGAAGGGAGTTTGTTTCTCCACAAGTTCAAAAGCAAACTGATCTTCATGATTTATAAAGCTTACACCACTAAAACTCAAAAATATAATGTTGAAAGCGCATGTCAAGAAATACATGCTGACTGAGTTGAAATTTTAGAATTTTTCGGAACAAGACTCTTATAACTTGTGTCCAGGATTGATTCATGGAGTAAAGCGAGACTAAACCAGGATTAGACCAGGACTAAACCACATTAAAGTTAGGACTAAACCAGTATCAAACCAGATCAAGTGTGGTTGCAACCTATAGGACTAAACCAGGACTAAACTAGTACAAATCCCACAATAAGACTGCAACAGGACCAAACCAAGTCTACACCAGGATTACACGACTATCCAGGATGTAACTAGTACTTGTACTACTAAACCAGGCACTAAATCAAAACTAAACCAGGACTTCAACAGGACTAAACTATATCAGGACTAAACCAGGACTAAACCAGGACAAGTGTGGACGCACCAGAACTACACTAGGGATATACCAGCACTAAACCACATCTAAACCAGAGGAAAAAAATAAAATAAAATAATAATAATCAAATACTAAACCAGACACTAAATCAAGACACAACCAGGAGTAAACCAGGGGCTAGACCAGAACAAACCTGAGATTAAACCAGGACTAAACTAGGACTAATCCAGGACTAAACCGGGAACTAAATTAAGACTGAACTTGCGAGACAATATAGATACACACCCTTTCCCAACCTAATCACAATTTAAAAATAATAAATTGCTTTTTTAAATGATCCTTTGCTCATATGTGCCAAGTGTGACCTGAAACCCATTCCCTCCGTACCCTCACATACACATACACATACACATACATACATATAGAGCACTGGTATTATTACAGTTATTGAATGATTAATAGAACAGATGCAGAGTGCCACTGCTGCCATGACGAAGTGCATATGCATTCACATATTTACATATATATGGAGTACTGTTTATATTGTAGCAGCATATCTTAATAAACTCCATATTATTCCATAAATGCTCCGCTAATAAATCATTCCTTATTGGCTGTCAGCCCAAGATAACAGCCAATCAAACTGAATTGCAGGGACCTCAGTGACCATATATAGTAATTATATAGTAATTACACCATATATAGTAATTACACAGAACACATTTCTTATATCTCCCTTCAAGCAGATATAAGGCAGTGTCCGCCAGCATCTGACCAGAACTGAAGAAGCAGCTTGGATGAGCTGCGAAACGTATTCAACCAAATAAACTCTGTCCAGTTGACAAATTAAATTTCTCCTTTTGCTATGGATTCTACCTGGACGACTGAGGGATTCTACACACATCACTATCTTTGTTTTACATATTAGAAGCAAAAATGCTCATTTTCCCAAACAAAAGCTCTATCACTGATGTTTTCATTATGTCCTCCACACCAGTATTTTAATAAAAATATTAATGTTGCACACTGAAAAAAAGAAGAATTAGATTTTAAAAGAATAAAAAAAATAATAATTTGGACTTTAAGGGCATATGACAGATTAGACTCATTTCAGTTTTTTTCATTTTGAATCATTTTTGGTGTAGTTCTTGGTTGGACATGGGCAGCAGGACCATGGATCTTTTCAAATAAGTGGATAGGGACATGGTGCTTAGAGCTGTCTTGAGTTGGACTAGTGGCCGCTCTCTGGTACTACAGCGAAACGTCCCTACTGCCCAGAAAGCTTCTTCCCATAGAGTGTAACATCATCACAAACTGCTTGTGTGACAGGGATTTAGCTCAAAATCCTGCAGTTGTCTTAAAAACATCTTTTTAATCGTTAACGTCAGCTCTGCTCTAGTGCCTCCCTATTCTCGCTCTGATTGGTCAGCGTGGTCATGTGGTACGTGAGACTGCGCTCCTGGCATTGGCGTGTGCCCGTGTTAGCACAAGCCAAGCCAAGGTAAGGTAACAACAGTTTATTTAAGAGTGTTTTCTTCAGAATCAGGATCTATATTCTGCTTCATTCACAGTGTTGTGTCCAGTTAAACTCCTGTCTCTGTCCACTGTTATCTCTCTGACTCTAGCCTATAGCGCAGTAAGCATAGATGAATTTAGCTTGATGTCGCTCCCATGTGGCGTGATGGATCGGTTAGCTGAGTCTGTGGAAGAGGCAGCATAGCGAGCTAATTTGAGCGCCGTAGCTTAATGAGTGCGTTTCCTCCCAGGCCAATAGCACAGGACACAGCTGGACCATAACTCAGGCGTGCGTCCCCTGGTAATTGGACTGGACCGAGCAGTTCGTACAGAGCACTTAGAACGGAGGTGTACAAATATGTCACCGTGTAGATAAAGGAGCTGTAGCTTATTTCTCCCCATGTATTTGAGCAGAATGTGTCCTGTCCAAGTACAGATTTATTATATAAGCAGCTCAGAGGTCCACATAAGTCCACTGTGTACTTATGTGGACCTCTGAGCATGTTATTATAAAGCGTTTTGTTCTGTTTTTCATGTTTTAGAGCCAGCAATATAAAAAAAAAAAATCGTGTTTTTCTCACAATTTTCACAGACCAAAGCAGAGTTTTGGAATGATGGTAAATTTAATAGTAACTTACTAATACACACTTCCTGAATATTGGACAATAACACACTTTCTAATTAGATACAGACAGTACAGTGGACTTATTTTGACCTGAAGAGCTGCTTTTACCGTGTATCTGTACTGTGGCAAGACACATTCTGCTCATTCGTGTCTTTGTCTTACCCTTGACAACTCTATATTTTGCTCCACCCACGCCGCCCTCATGTTTTTCCCCATAAATATCTATCATATACAGTACAGGGACTAGCTGCTCCTTGACACATGAGTATTTGATGAAGTCGTGCAGTGCGGCGCTCTGTCAGCCATGTTTGAGTGACGCGCTGGAAGCTGGATCTCCTCCCCTCATTTTAAAAGCTCATCGGCTCCGTGGCCCATTGAGCTCAGGGCCAGGCCTCTGATGACCCATAATGCATCACTCTGTCAGTCAGCCAGTGCAGCTGTAGTTTCATTCATGAACTGAGGCACTGGGAGTTGTAGTTTTCAAGTGCTTCTACTGTCATGTCACTGTATACATAAAGGAGGTGTCACTGGATACACAAAACAGCACAATGCAACAAAAGGTCATTTTTCAGATCACTATATTTGGTTAATTTTAGAGTCTGCATGTGTCATATAAACGTGTCTTTACAGGGGTGGAAATTAACTATAAATACTCACATCAGTTTTGGGGTAATTGTACAAGAAGTTCTATAAGTCATGTGATTTCCTGGATTTTCTTTTTGATATTCTATCTCTCCTCAGTGAGTGAGGGGAGGATAGAGCGTGAGATTGACAGACGGATCGGTGCAGCGTCTGCAGTGATGTGGTCACTGTATCTGACTGATGTGGTGAAGAGGGAGCTGAGCCGAAAGGCAAAGCTCTCTATTTACCGTTAATCTATGTTCTTACCCTCACCTATGGTCATGAGCTTTGGGTAATGACCGAAAGGACCAGATCGTGGAGACAAGCGGCCGAAATGAGTTTCCTCCACAGAGTGGCTGGGCGCTCCCTTAGAGATAGGGTGAGGAGTTCAGTCACACGGGAGCCGCTGCTCCTCCATGTTGAGAGGAGCCAGCTGAGGTGGCTCGGGCATCTGTTCTGGATGGAGGAGCTGGAGGAAGTGTCCGGGGTGAAGGAAGTCTGGGAGTCCCTGTTTAGACTGTTGCCCCCGCGACCCGGATAAGCAGAAGAAAATGGATGGATGGAAGATCTCTCAATGTTAAAATAAACCTACCATTAAAATTATAGACTGTTCATTTCTTTGTCAGTGGGCAAACCTACAAAATCAGCAAGGGATCAAATACTATTTCCTCCACTGTAAATGTATCTAAAAATAACTCCCCACCTCCCAAACATAGCTCTTCCTATGTTAATCCCCCCAACATAAAAATAACGCAGTGAAAGATTAGCCAGAGGGAGTGGAACATTATCACAACGATACTGTACCTGCACTTTAAATCATTAGTGTAGGAAGAATAATAGGCTTTAGGAAACAGGGGCTTTAGGTTAAGCACATGCACGTTTATTTTTGTTTGAGTAAAATGGTGCAATTAGAAAAGCACTGTCATAAATCCTGGATTAATAGTGCAGATGTACTGGTGACTTGGCCTACTTTTACATCTTTAACCACAACACAACATCTTTACATTTTTCACATCTTATTGTCGTATTGTTGATGCATACCTTTGTGTTTGTGGCAATAAAACCCTCACACCCATTCACATGAAGACTTCTATCTCTGTAACAACTCATGTTGTCATCCAAGAGGCAGGGGGTTCAAATCTCACTATAGGTTCATAGTTCCTTGGGTAAAACACTTGTAGATGTATGAATGACTCAGTGAATGAATGAACGATTGGTAGCACATTAAAGAAATGTATTTTTGTATTTTTTTGTATTTTTTTTTTACAAAAATGGGTCAGTGAAGGTTAAACAACAACAAAAAGTAAACTATGTAAGGATTGCATATATGTAAGGATGGTACAAGCATGTTTAATCTGCTTGTACCGTGGTGCCACAAACTGAAAATGGTTTTAAATCTGACAACATTTTAGCTGTCCACGGATGTTCAAGGCATTATCGTATTTTCTGGACTATAAGTCGCACTTTTTTTCATGGTTTGGGTGGTCCTGCGACTTATACTCAGGTGCGACTTATATATTACAATATATAATTTCACATGTTCGTTATTTTCACACTGACAGCTGCTAGAGGGCGCTCTAGGCTTGTGTGCCAGTAGCTGCTACTTCTATCACGCTATTACTCCTGTATCACTGGCACTTGGCGCTCTACTGCACATGTCGGCTGCAGAAAGAGCCGCTGTCCTGTCTGGGATCATGTCAGTGTCTCGTAGGATTTCAGCAGATTTTAGGCTCTCCCGGGGGGCGGGGATAGGTGTATCGATCAAGTATGAGTGGATGTCCGGCTACTGAAGTTTGAGACATTTGTTCTTGTCATTTAAGCACCCACCTGTATTTACCGCATACGGGTCATTAAGACGTATCCCACTCTCTAATGTTCATTTAGCATCAGAACTTATTTTATCACACGGCGATAAACTGTTCATAATCATATTCTGCAGATTACAAGCTCCAAGTAGTGAAATATACAGCCAAAAACAGTAATCGAGCAGCGGAAAGAAAGTTTGGAGTGAGCGAGAAACTTCTGAGGGACTGGAGAAAAGTGGAGGATACTCGAACTGCAATGAAGAAAACAAAAAAAAAGCTCATCGCGAGCTAAAAGCTAGATTTAGCTAGAGTTGGTGGTGTTGGTCAGAAGTGACACTGAGGATGAAGAATTCAATGGATTTAGTGATTTGGAGTGAGATCCAGAGTTTGGTAAACTTGTTATGTTGTTTATGCTATATTTATCTGAATAACTGTTCATATGTTACGTTAACAAACCAAACGCCTATTCAGCCTGTTCTATTCTATTGGTATTACTATAACCTGCCTTTCAAGATGAAGTGTCTGTTCTTGGGCTCTGATTTTATAAAATAAATTTCCCCCTTAAAAATGAGACTTATAGTCCAGTGCGACTTATATATGTTTTTTTCTTCTTCATGATGCATTTTTTGGCTGGTGCGACTCATACTCCGGAGCGACTTATAGTCCGGAAAATACGGTAGTTATTTCTGTTTTAGCTGAAGCTGGCCCCTCCTAACAGTAGTTCATTTGTTTACCTATTGCTATGGTGACACATGTAGTGATTTATGCCGTTCACATCATAAATTACTCCCCCTTCAGAGCACTATTCACAGCACAATGAGCGTGCATCCCGCTAATGAAACTCCTGCACATCGCTTCAGGTTTGTGAAGTTGTAGTGTATCGTTTTGTATCCTGGTTTCCGATAGATTATTTAAATCATTAGATTACTTAAACATGAATGGATAAGATATAAAACCTCTTCAGGCATGTTTTTGATGAGGAAATTATGTTACAGCATTGTAAACAGCTCCAAATAAATAATCTATTTACTCAATCTAAATTAGTGTTTCTTTTAGTCAACATTTCACTGACTAAACAAAAAGGCTAATTTATTAAATCCTCACTAAAACTAGATCTAATCATTTTGGCCAAAGATGAAGACTCAACATAAGGGAAATCAAAACTGACACTGTGAGCCAGCTATGAACCGTTTGTATAGCCGCAGTCATACCAAACATTTTCAGCTCTCCGTGTTTTTGAGTTTTCCTCTTATGTCTCAGGTTAGAGCTGTTCTCTCCTCTGCACTTGCATCATTCCACAAAGAAACAGTGAATATGAATGAGGGCTGGAGCCTCTTCACTGATGAGCCATGTTTATTTAGAGGCTTTAAGCAGCTGAGCCTCACAAGCAATTACACAAACAGTTCAACTCAACAAATCATTTCACAAATGACCAACAGGCAAAGAGCTTTTCCATCACCATTCTGTTCACAGGGCAACATCTGAACCTGTCCAGGGGCATTAAAGGCCCTGTGCCTGATTTATACTGCCTTAAAAATGGGAAAAACACAACTAGTTCATTTTAAACAGTTTGCAGTGGTCTAAAGTAGGGTATCTATTTTTCCCCAGGTTTTTGAGCAAAATGTGTCTTGCCCCTGTGCAAGTATATTCAATATAAGTATAAGTATTTTATAGTCTGACAACAGACATAACAAAAGACAAAAGAAAAACACGTACAATTACACAGGCTCCACATAACTGCACAATCAGTCCATGTTGTTAGCTTTACAGTAACAACAACACTCTGGTGTCTGAGAGTTGTGAAAAGTGATTATAAACTCATCACTGTGAAAAATGAGGACACTCTGAATGCTTAAGGTAAGTGAGGAATAACTCTGGAACACTGCAAACTGTTTACAATGAATTAGTTCTGATTTTCCACATTTTTAAGGCAGTAAAAATCAGATACAGGGCCTTTAAAACAAAGATACAATAAAAGATAAAGCTAATATTGTAAAAGACTGTTTGTAACTGGAGTTGAAGGCATATGGTAGTGCCCGTGGGCCCCAGTGCAGACTTTTACAATGGGGCCTAAAAAAAAGTCAGACTGGTTTGTCCTATCATAGTTTACAGCCTAGACTTTGAGCATCTCCTGCTGTTTTGCTGCTATGGCTTTTAAAAAACCCTGTAAACTTGCAGAATTTACACATTTTACATTGTCAGCAAAGTGGGGATGGCTTGTGTGTAGTAGTAACAGTAGTTGTGTGTTTTTTAAGTGATTTTTTACCGCTGGACTCCAAGTTTGATACATTTACGTCCAGGCTTCACAGACAACAGAAACATACCAGTCTGTTCTTACAGATGTAAATCTTATTGTATTAACCAACCATTACATTTATCTGTGAATTTTTAAAGGTACATTGCATAACCTTTCCAGTGGAGGGTACATAATGGCGATACTTCACTTTCTTTGTAATGTTTCACCCTGTGACATTAAACAGTTTCCTTGACAGAGGCAGTTCAGGCTCAGAACATCCATTATATTTTAGATTCCTCACATGGCCTTTATCCTTTGCTTTCATCGCTGCTTTGCATTTTTAGCATTTCTCGACCCTGACGAGGCACAGCTGTGAAGTGAAAACCATTTCAGGAGACTTCATGATGAAGCTCGCTGAGAGAAGGCCAAGTGTTTGCAGCTCTGTCCACAAAGCAAAGGCTGGAGACTGTAAGCAATCTGAATCTAAAATATTCAACATTTTAAGAGTTATTTAACATCTTTTCTTTGCTACATATTGCCATACACCTGGCTTCAGATATTTCAGGTCAAAAATCGATACTACTCAATATTAAAACTAGTATCAAAACTATAGACTAGTATACTCCCATGGCCCACTTAGGGATTACACAGATACAAAGATCACATGGGAATAGAAAAGAAAGTACTACCATTTAATGTTGAAAATCACATTCTATTGTCTAAATAAAGAAGCTTTTTTATTATCGTCATGGTATTGGAATTGGTATTGAGTATCGAGTCTATTCCTTAGTATCAAAAACGAGTTCGAAATTTTAGAATGGTGAGAAAATGTTGATAAGTATAAGGTGTCCAAACTTTTGACTGGTCGTGCACACTAAAAGGACTTATACAGTTCCCCATTAAAAACCTTTAAAGCCTAAAACATATTTCCTTGGTTTAAGAAATCTACAGAAAAATCTCAAACGGATCTGTGCAAATTTGAAAAGTGCCAGTTCAGGCATCGTCTCTTATCTTAAAATAAAACCAAATGATTTTCCGAAGCACAGATCCACATATCGAGTGGAGAAAGTGCTCGTACAGATTTATGGAGAGAGAAAGACTGGGGCGTGAGAGATTAGTGGAAGTATGGGGCCCATCATGGTGATCATTGGCGTTCTCCGTCTTCCTAACAGCTCCGTGGTTCTTCGGCGCACTCATCTGTCACCAACGTGGCCATTTTCAGCTTTTATTAAAAAAAAAACATGTTTTAGACCAAGGTAAGCCAGCAGCAGAACAGAGGAGATTAGGAGTTTGGAAAATAAATTCTTTCTGACGGGGCATTTCAGGTGACGGAAATTATAATATTTTAGGTGTGTTATTAAAGGTCCAGTATGTAATTATCAAAATGGACTCCATGTTAGAATATTGATACATCATTGAAAACAGACCTGGAATTGTGTTTTGTTTCATTCACGTTTCAGTAATCCTTTATTATTAGTCCGTCTACAGCTCCAAAGCTCAAAATGCTCTGCTCCACCTTGTGATGTCATGAAGTGGTAGTTTTCAAGTGAACAGCTCCTTTTACTTTTAGTTCAGTAGAAATGGACAATTCCTGGTCTCAAAATATTCATATTATGATTCTAGTGAAGGTGTATGGAGTTTAAAAACATAATGGAGCACTTCCTATATTACCAGATGACATCACAAGGTGGAACAGAGTGTTTTCCATTTAAGAGAAGTACAGAAGTAGTCTCTAGTTTGTGTGTTAAACATGTGTGAATGAAACAAAACACAACTCCGGGTATGTTTTTGATAAGGACATTGTAACACATCAGAAAATAGCGTAATATGTGCCCTTTAAAGCCATAATGTGTAACTTTTTAGCCAAAGTTAGGGTTGGTCGATATGGCAATAAAAATCAAATTGTGATCTCATCCCTGTGATGATCTACTGTTTTGGTAAAGTGAACATATTGCGAATCTCAGCTTTTCTGTTTAATGCAGATCTATGGTCAACACTTAACCCCGCCCACTGCTCCTATTGGTCAGACCATCATGCTCTGAGTGAGTGACAGGTGGATTTAACCAATCACGGTTAAGCATGAACTTTAAGTAAGAGATAGTTTAATGCTATACTATGGGACAGGTTCAGCTCTGATTATACTGTATGTACTGCAGTATTTAAACTAGTGTTACATGTTTCAACGTTAATCTCAATGGCGACAAGCAAAAGGGACAGAACTGTTACATAGTACAACGTCAAATGGCACTATGAAAATGCCTGTATTATGCTATTTTCTCATGTTATAATGTTTGTAAAGGTGGAACAGAGCATTTTGAGTTTTGGAGAAGAACTCAAACACATGTGAATGAAACAAAACACAACTCCAGGTCTGTTTTTGAGGAGGTAACGACATTCAAACATGACTTAAATCTCACAAGAGTCAATTTTGCGTAATATAGGACCTTTAAACGTCTGTCAATCAATACAAGAAATAAAAAGTGATTACAACTCTTTGTTTTTCATTTTTTAGACGTGGCGCCTAATTAAAGGTTGACAAAAGTTTTTTAAGAGTGAGTTTGGGCTAATCGGCTTTAACTCCCAGGACGGTGTTAAAGGCTCTTGCAGGGAGACATATTGAGTAATGTGGCCGTGCTTCGTCCTTGTGAGTGTGAGGCCTGAGGGAGGACCATGATAGATAAACACAAACTCCAGCTGATCTGAAGGGCGCTAGTGTTAAGGATGGAGTCTGTCGCTAATGACGCTAATGTGGCGCTAATGCTGAGAGAGGAAAAACACAGGGGACAAATGATTCTTAAAAAAAAAAAAATAAAGAATGTTTGGTTTTATATTATTATTACATTTTGAACTAGAAAAGCACTCAGAGAGCACAGACCTCCGCCAAGCAGCTCAGTTTTCAAAGTGATCCAGAATCCAGGATTTCTTCTGGATCATCACCAAAATCTAATCATCTGTTGGATTTACCATTAGGAACATTTCCTGAAAATTTCATCAAGATCCGTCCATAACTTTTTGAGTTATCTTGCTAACAAACAAACAAACAAACAAACAAACAAACAAACAAACAAACAGACAGACTCAGGCGAAAACATAACCTCCTTGGCGGAGGTAATTATGCTTAAAGAGTTGATATCACACATATTTTGATCGCCATGTTACCTTTTATTATTTTGAAAACGCTATATTAGTCGAAAATAACATATTGACATTGAAGCTCTGAGTCCCCCTTCCCCTTGCTCCCCATGTTAAGTCGCTCCCCCTTCAGAGCGCTATCACAAAACTATCAATGTACAATGTGTGAATGAAACGAAACGAAGATATGTTTTCAATGAGGAAACGGCATTATAACATACATCAGAAAATAACTCACAAAACATTGCATCAGGTTTGTGAAGTTGTAGTATATTGTTTTGTATCATGTTGTTGTATATTTATGGAGAACTGCCATAAGGAGGGTTGAATAGTGCCTGGAAGATGCATGGATGACATCAAAAATGTCTTCAGGTATGTTTTTGATGAGAGGACAACATTATAAAATGGAGAAAAGCAATTTAGAGCAACTAAAGCCCCTTTTTTCAAAATAGTCATTTGAATTTTAGATATTTTTTATCTTGTAAATCTCAAAATTTCCCTGTAAGCAGTAATACCTTTTCCATGATTTTCTAACTGTGAAAAACTGCACTCACTCATTTGGACAATTTTCTCTGTGCAACATAATGACAGCAACAACCCAATTACTCCCAACCAGCCATTTTCACAGAGAATAGAACCATCAAAACATCAACGCTTATTTAATGAACACGTATAATGCAAATGTGACTTTTATAAGCTTTAACCATCTTGTTTGGTTATCTCCTCATTCTCATATTTGCTTATCTCATTACATTACCTGGAGTTGTATTTTCTTTCAGTCATGTTTGTTTCATTAAAGCTACCATCCATAATTACATTAGGCTATCACTACAAGATTATGACTGGACTGAAGGGACAACAGTAACGCTGTGTACAAGAAGAGCATGAGCAGACTCTACTTCCTGAGAAAGCTCAGGTCTTTCAATGTGTGCAGCAAGTTCCTGGAGATGTTCTCCCAGTCTGTGGAGGCCAGCACCCTGGACTTCGCTGTGGTCTGCTGGGGGAGCGGAACCAGGAAAAGGGACACTGGGCGGATTGACAAACTGATCCATAAAGCTGGACACGTGATCGGCTGTGAGCTGGAGACATTTGTTGCAGTGAGGGACAGGAGGACACTGGACAAACTGCTCTCCATCATGGACACTCCTGCTCACCCACTGCAGCAGACTATAGAGGTACAGAGGAGATAATACTCCCTACAACTGTACAACAACTCACCCACTGCACCAGACTATAGAGGGACAGAGGAGATAATACTCCCTACAACTGTACAACAACTCACCCACTGCTCCAGACTATAGAGGGACAGAGGAGATAATACTCCCTACAACTGCACAACAACTTACCCACTGCTCCAGACTATAGAGGGACAGAGGAGATAATACTCCCTACAACTGTACAACAACTCACCCACTGCACCAGACTATAGAGGGACAGAGGAGATAATACTCCCTACAACTGTACAACAACTCACCCTTATGTAACAGATAATACTCCCTACAACTGTAAAACAACTCACCCTTATGTAACAGATAATACTCCCTACAACAGATAACCTTATGTCCTGTCAATCATCATATAATCTTTGCTGTTTTCCTTCAGACCTCTATAGCTCTATACCTCTATATATTTTATTTTTTGAATGTATTATTGTTTATATTTTTGCTTTAAACTTACAGATGGTAGCTAAGTCATCTTCTCTGAGCCTCAAAATGCTCCGTTCACATATTAGCCGTTTAGTTGCGTCAAAGATAAAATTTCAGACTTCTCTGTGTAGTTTTAAAGCTCATAAACCATCACGGATCAAACACAACAGAGGTGAAGTTTATGTGTAGAATCCCTCAGTCATCCAGGTAGAATCCATGGCAAAAGGAGAAATTTAATTTGTCAACTGGACAGAGTTTATTTGGTCGAATACGTTTCGCAGCTCATCCAAGCTGCTTCTTCAGTTCTGGTCAGATGCTGGTGGACACTGCTTTATATCTGCTTGAAGGGAGGAGCTAATTACAATGAAAATTACTCTGAGACAACACATATTTGTTTACAGTTTCTGTTAGTTAGGTGAGTCTATTCAATATGGAGTGGGAGTGGGGGAGTAGTTAGCATATCCATTCAGGGCCATGATGGTGTTTTCACACCTCTGGACATGTCCTGGCTAGTCCCATTGTTTTCTCTGTTTGTTTTGATTTAGGTTTGAGGATAGAGTTATAGATGGGAGACAAATGATGTCTGAGACCCCCATTTCTGTTCAAGGAAGGATTCTCTTTCTTGACAAAAATAGCCTCTTTAACTCCCCTCTTAAACCAGTTCTTTTCTCTGGCCAGGATCTGGACCTCACTGTCCTCAAAGGAGTGGCCTGTGGCTTTTAGGTGGAGATGTACGGCAGATTGCGGCCCACCCTGGTTTTCCCGTCTGTGTTGATACATTTGTTTGAAAAGTGTCTGTTTTCTTTCTCCAATGTAGCGCTCACTGCAGTCTTCACTACACTGAATGGAGTAGACCACATTGCTTTGTTTGTGGCTCAGTGTTTATAAAGTATATTTCCCCTTTACAGACATTTAAAAGTAGAAAATGTGAACATGTAAATGCCAATGTGACGCTAATGTTGTTGTACTGGACTTTTTTTAACCGGCCTGTACCTTTTTTTTTTTTTTTTTTTTTTTTTTTTTGTTTCACTTGTATCTGCTTTAGTCTTAAGTTTGATTAATGTCATGTTTTCCTCTACACTCCTGGCGGTCGAGGACAAAATTGGACTTTTAATAAACACTATCGGGAACAACATCTCTGAAAACCTTCGATGCAGTTTTTTTTGTTTCATTTTTCAGATGGCGTTGGAGATGAGGACCATAATGAATCAGCATTGTTTGTCCTGATGGAGAGCCACTTTGGCAGATGAGAGGTCGAGATGGGAGCAACAAAATAAAGCATCTCCACAGATCTGTTTACCTGCACCACAGCTCAATGTAAAACTATGTGCATGTTTTTTTTCCTATGTAAATACTGTATATATAAACCCCAGTAAAGTGTAATGTAAAACAGGTTTAAATGACAGGATGCTCCAATTCCTCATGTTGCTCAATCATCATTTTCATTTTTATTTTGTCTCATTAACAAAGACTGCCAAAGGGACGACACAAAACTGACTTGCGAGCTTTAAGTCATTATAATATTGTTACCTCATCAAAAACAGACCTGCAGTTGTGTTTTGTTTCATTCACATGTTTGAGTAATCCTTTATTATTAGTCTGTCTACATCTACAAAGCTCAAAATGCTCTGTTCCACCTTGTGATGTCATGTAGTGGTAGTTTTAGCTTCTTTTACCTTTAATTCAGTAGAGATTGGCAATTCCAGGGCTGAAATATATGAAATAAATGTATTACCACATGACATCACAAGGTGGAACAGTGTTTTCTGTTTGATAGAGGAGCCTAAAGCTGCAGGGTTTGTGTGTTAAACATGTGTGAATGAAACAAAACACAACTCCAGGTCTGTTTGTGATGAGGAAACAATATTAGAACAGATCAGAAAATAGCATAATATGGGCCCTTTATAATGCTTTGATTTGTGTGAAAATGTGAACATTTTGTGTTATTGTTTTGTGTCTGTGCTGATGCTGCCTCTTGGCCAGGACACTCTTGAAAAAGAGATTTTTAATCTCAATGAGTTTTTTATCCTGGTTAAATAAAGGTTAAATAAAATAAAATAAAAAAGTTGAAGTTTCGAAAAGTATATGTTCCAAATGCATTTAAAGGTTTATTTTATATAATTTTAAAGGTCCTATATTCAGTCAAATTGACTCTTGTGAGCTTTAAGTGATTTTATAATAACCTCCTCAAAAACAGACCTGGAGTTGTGTTTTGTTTCATTCGGTAGTGGTAGAGAAGCAGTAGTTTACAGGTTAACAGCTACTTTTTTTTTATCGTTAGTTCAGTGGAGATCGGCAATTCCAGGGCTGAAATAATCCAAATGATTCTAGTGAAGGTGTGTGGAGTTTAAAAAGAGTGGAGCACGTCTTGTACTACCACATGACATCACAAGAACTCAGCCTAAATATGCAGTGTGTGCGTGTCAAACATGTGTGAATGAAACAAAACACAACTCCAGGTCTGTTTGTGATGAGGAAACAACATTAGAACATCAGAAAATGGCGTAACATGGGCCCTTTAAGTTAGAAAAAGTATGTTTATTTAAATTCTTCTAAACGTGCCCAGTGCTGGAGCTCCTTGACAGAAAATTGGCTGTTCAAACAGAACTTTCCAGTCTTCATTTCTTCGTCCCCCAAGGCTCAGTATTGGGGCCATTATTTTATTTTATTGATCTTGATTTTGATGCATGCTCTTATTTTCCTACTGTTTCTGAAACTTGCGTTGTGACACTGAAATTTCCCCATTGTGGGACAAATAAAGGATTATCTTATCTTATCTAATCTTATTTAGTGTATATGAAAAATATTAAACATACAATTACAGATAGATACAATAATTAATCAATACATTTCTAACCGACAGTCCGATCCAGTCACAGGGGAGATCTCCTTCAGTTGAGTTGTTGTCGACACAATAGAGTGAGGGTGCATCATTAGCATTAGCATGTAGCCTCCAGTGTTTGCAGCCCCGGCAATGGAGTTAGCGTTAGCATTAGCGCCTGTGTACAGAGCTGTATTTACTTTAGACTTGCATTATTTACTCAACTGAGACTGCCAAAGTCTGCGTCCTCCAGAACAGAGAATCTCACGCAGGGAGAGGGAGGAGAAAAGAGGGGGAGAGAAGAGAGGAGGAGAGAAGAGGGGAGAGGGGCGAGACACAGAGAAGTGGAGGAGAGGGGAGAGAGAGAGAGAGAAGAGGGGCAAAGAGAAGAGGAGGCGAGAGAAAAGTAGAGTTAAAAAGAGGGAGCAGAAAGGAGGGTAGGGGAGAGAGAGGAAGGGAGGGGGAGGAGAGAAGGAGAAGAAGAGTGCGGGAATTGAGGAGAGAGATAGAGAGGGAGGAGGAGAGGAGAGGGAGGGATGGGGAGAGGAAAGGAAGAGTGGAGGAAATGGTTTAGGGGAAAAACAACCACAAAAAGACTGAAAAACTGATGCAACACATTCTCTCTTTGGCTCATCCCTTCATTTATTTAGACGGAGCTGAACGAATTGAGAAAGAAACGTCTCATTTGGATCAGACCCCATGGAGACAAAAGAACATTTAGTTCTCAATAAGTGACTAGTGTTATTCAAACTCAAACTCAAACTCGTTAGCTTCCAACTGAAAGGACACAAGATTTTTAAGAACATAAACAAAAGATAACAGATAAAGAAGGGGTACTGCGCAACTCTTTTTGAGTTTTCTACCATGTTTTCTACCATGCTGATTGTGTTGTGATCATAGACTGTATCTATAACTTGCTAGCTGCTGCACCCATGTAAGAAGTGAGCATGGGCACGCTTCCAGCTCCATCGACTCTGGCTCCAGTTCACTTTGAATTGAAAAATTTGTAACTGCTGGTGTCAGACTCCTCATTTTGGTCTTAAAATGTTAATATTACCCCGCGCTACATGAACCTGGTGTTTTTTATTTATTTATTTAAATATGTTGTAAATCATTTCCTATTCCTAATATGAAACTCGGCAGCAAATTCTCCTCTATAACTGCTAGCTTCTATGAGCTTCATTTGACTGGAGCCGAATGCTATGGGTGACGTCACACTCCCTTCATCCTCTCCTTTACACAGTCTGTGGTTGTGATAGTGCTCTGAAGGAGGAGCGACTTAGCGTGGGGAGCAAGGGGAGGGGGACTCATCAAAAGTGAAATTGAAACTCATTTATTTTTTCATATAGCATTTTCAAAACAATAAAAAGTAGGCTGGAAGTGTCACGGTCCTTTCATGGTTCATGTTTTGGCATATTTTGGTGTATCTTATTCCTTTAGTGTGTTGTGCCCTTAGTGTTTTATTTTGACATTTGTCCTGTCAGCTTGTTGCTTTTAATTTTACTTCCTGTCTGTTGATTGTTTTCCCTGCCCTAAAGTGTTACACCTGTGTCTGTGTGCATTTATACCCTGTGTGTGTTCTCCTCTGCTCTTTGTTGATCCATTGTCTTTATCAGTGTCTCATCATGTCATGGCAGATTGAATTTTTGGATTTTGGTCATTCTTTGTTTGTTATTACAGAACTTTACCAGCAGTCCTGCATTGTGGGTCCTCGCTCTGTTTCTACATGACAGGTCCCTGTTTAAGATTTTCATCCATAGAGTTCTATTAGTGTCTGCCCTCCATCTGAAAGGATTACATCATCAAGTTTTAGAGCACAAACAGCCTAGACCGAGACTTCACATGTGTGTTATGTATTAGCATTAAGGGCCTTCACAGCGCTCTCCTCCTCTCTTATACTAAGTGGGGTTCATAGTGAGTGGGGGTCATTTGCTTGTGTGTGATTGCCATAGGCAGTCTCTTCCCTCTGCTTTGTTCTCCCTGGAGCCTGGGGACTTACTCCAAACTAAAGTGTGGACTTCAAAGCAGAGAGGCTCTGTTTGTCATCATGTAGTGGAGCACCTCAGCTCTTTGTCCGATCTCAGACTCTGAACAGTGCCGTAATAGAGCTGAGTGAGGCCGTGTGGGACAGAGGAGTGTATGGTCAGATACAGTCAGATGTGATGCAGAGAAGCAGCGAGTCGCCAACAGGTGGAGCTTTTAGACGTATTAGAGAATTTCATGATTTCAGATGGAGGGCCGCTGGGGCCTCTACAACTCTATGGGTTAAAATGATAACTTAATGTACAAGAAAATGTGTCTTTCCTAGTGGAGGGTCCAGCACCTGTTGTCTCCATGGAGATGTCATTGTTAATCCTTGAAATTAGATCGATGGATATGGGTTTTTTCATGGTTGATGCCGATGCTGATTATTTGGAATACAGAGAAACCAATGGCCGATAAACTAATATTTTTGGACTGGGTAAGAGATCAGTGTAGTCACATTTTGTGCACATCTTTGGACTAAAGTGTTCACATGAGGTTTTATATTTTGTACCTTTGGTGGAGATGTAAGGCCGATAGCAGATACACTAAAAAGAGCAAATCTCTGCCCGATATATCAGTCTATCTACTTGAAATGTTTGATCGTATGGCATTATTTGGTGCAGTGGCTTAATGGTTAGAGCACTCATCCATCAGTCTGAAGGTCAGAGGATCAATTCCCACTTGGATCAAGTTCTGCAATTGCATCCTTAGGCAAGACACTTTCATCATGCACATCACATTTTGCCTAGTGTAAATATGGTGTGTGTTTAGTTTAGTCTCAATGAAAGGACAATGTACAGAGACATTAAGCTCATAAAAACAGAGATGTTCTGCACCAGATTAGAGCTAAACAGCCACTTTCCATCTACAATCCCTGATTTAAATTATATAGTGCAATCACATAGAGACAACAAAAAGAGCAATTTATACTGTCCACTCTCTGACCCACACCCACTCACAAATCACACATGTACAACATAACCACACACCTCCACAAATCAGGAGTTTCATCTTACAAAATAAAGTACATATTAACCTACCATTTCTCCATTTCACTATCACATCAGTCCAGATCTTACAAAAATACAACACACCACTGCACATGTTTTCCAGTGTGTGGAATTGTTATCAGATGTGTGTGTGTGTTATCAGATGTGTGTATGTGTGAGTGTTGTTGGTGGTTGGCAGTCTGTTCCACGGTGGCTATAGTAGTGTCTGTGTGTCTTGAAAAGCCAAGCTGATTTATTTTGACTTCTAGAGCTGCAATATATCTACCCACATTTTGCTCAAATAAATGTGAAAAAAATCAGGTACAGACCCCTTCATTTTGGGTGAGATTCTGTTAAATTCCACTTACTGCAGCCTCCCATATGAGCCTTAGTTCATTAGAGTTGAGATGAGTTTAATCATTGTATAAATATGTCTTTCTCTTGGCATGAGCACAGCATTAGCCTGTGTTCTACCCAAGAGCCTGTTATCTCACTCACTGCAAACACGGCTCCAGTGACCACCCGGGATACTGCTGTCCAAATATTGTCCCCGCGCTTCATCAGGCAGCCAGTGGGGGCAGCGTGGAGAGAGAGAGAGAGAGAGAAGGGGGTGGGGGGGTGGTACCTGGGGAGGAGGGGCTGGTCCGGAGTCCCTCGTACCTGTTCAGTGACCGTACAACCTCCTCCGGCCAAACCAGAGCATCCGAGCGAAAACCTATCCATCAGGTGTAATGAGCGCGCGGAGGCCAGAGGGTTCGGCAGGGCCCATTTGCCAAACATTCAACAGGGGAAAAAACGGTTGCACCAATTTAAATGTCACCTTCTCCTCTGTTCTATTTTGTATTTTAACAATTGAAATAGATCGTTTTGAAATCAAAATAATCTAAATGGAAAAAGATGATTATTGGAAAAATAAAATAATTTCCCTTGTGGATCAATAAAGTTTGTCTAAGTCTAAGTCTACGGTCAACATTTATTTAGTTTTTTTTTACTAAAATTGGTCAATTCTAGTCCTGAGTTTATTGTAATTCCATATAATACAAAATGGAAACATGTCCAGAATTGGTTGGAATATTCCGTAGTATAACATTAACCACATCCATTCAAATACAGCTTTTAGTATAGCGAAAAAGTACCTTGAAAAACATCTTAATATGAGCAGGAGTGCCTCTTCACCGATCTGACCTGTCAATTGGCGATTTGGCATCACTTGCTTGTCTCCACGGTTATGGAAAGTGTAAACGCTGCCCTGTGAAATATTCCAGGAAAACCATCTTTAACTAAATAATTTGAGTTTAAAGAGGGTTTATTATGCTTTCTACCATGTTATAACATTGTTTACTCATCAAAAACATGCCTGAAGTGGTTGTAGATGTCACCCATGTATGCTTGATTAATCTAGCGATCTCTCCTGGGTCCTAATCGAATCCTCCTTACGGTTAGCTGTAAGATTCTGTGCAATGCTCCACCTACAAGTCTGCTCCCATGTGCTCCCAGAGGACAATTCTCCGTAAATATACAAAAACATGGCACAAAACAATACACTACAACTTCACAAACCTGATAAGATGCGTAGTGACTGTTTTATGAAAGAGTTCGGAAAGGAGAGCAAAGGGAGGAGAAACTGAAACTTATAAAACATGTTAATAAGTTGTTTTTAAAATTTAGGAAATATAGCATTTTCAAAACAATCAAAGGTAACATGGTGGTCTAAATATGTGTTAGCCGTCAGTACCCCACAGAAATATAATCCCTCCCTAGAGTTTGTGAACGGTCTTACCTCTTTAGAACAAACTGAAGGCTGGTTCTTAAACTCCTGCTCTGTAACATCGCATTATAAATCTGACTGGAGTGGTGCGCTGCTGAAAGCTCCTCTGAAAATGTCACTTGTTCTAAAGTGTCCCCAGAGAAGAGAGAAGAACAAGCCTTGACCCAATTACAAACCATTACACCACTGCACTAACTCTGCACTGTGCACACGGACTAGCTAAAGTGATCAATTCTTCATCTCTTTAAGCACCAATTTGCATTTTTCTGTTCTATTTTTTATTTGAAAAGAAAGTCCTAACGCGACAGAGCTCTGAATGTAATCTACTTGATGTTAGCAGCATGTTAGGGGTTAGTGGGGTGTCTTTATACAGTCTAGGGCCATAGAGAGTATAAAGACCTCTTGTTTTTATTAAGGGATAAGCGTTTGGAACAAAGTTGCATAAAACAGTGAAATCAAAACCCCAGGATCACGTAGAGAGGATTAATACGAACAATTTAAGACCAAAATGAGGAGCCTGACAGCAGCAGTTACAGAGAGAGGGGCCACGGTTTTTCAATACGAAGTGAATTGGAGTCAGTGGAGTCGATGGAGCCGGAAGCGCGCCCATGCTCACTTCCTGTTTGGAACGCGGCGGCAGATGGGCTAGTTATGTCTATTTATATGTACAGTCTATGGGCTGAAGGATTTGGGGAAAACATATATACGAATTTTCTAACAAACATTACTGTCGCATTTAGATTTTCAGTTGTTTTAATTTAATTTGCTTTTGTTCGCATCCAGAAGAACTGACAAAAAGACTGAAGTAATAAGTGACAAACTAATACAAGAATCACATTTCAGAACATGTTTGTACAGATCTAAACTACAGGGTTTGCAGCTTTATGCAGAATAAAACATGATATTTGTTGTTTGTTGGAGAAAATGATGGTACTTCTGAAAATTGCAGCCTTTGTGATTTGCTAATTGTGATTTTGATTCGATTGTGATTCATGTTGCAGCCCTAGCGCAGTGATACAGATTGTGGCTAGCACTGTTACAGATCAGGGCTAGCATTCATTTGTACCGGTCTAAACGGTGGGCATGCCTCTCTGCTGCTCACTCTCGTTCCGAGTCGTCTCTCGGTTGTGATAAATCAGCATTTGAAATCTGATGTTTCATCCAATAATGTGGCATTTCAGAGGGGAAATTAGCGCGCCTTACATAACCACGAGCTTGGCCTTTGCAGTAATTGAGGCTTTGGGGAAGAAGAAGATGAATCAGGAAACAAGATGGCCTCCCTCACGGGCACAGAACATTTACATGTGCGCCTCTGTGAAGTCAAACTGCATGGGTTTGAGAGCGTGTGTTAAGAGCTGGCCTGGTTAACAAGACACATTTAAAATTGAATCAGGCTGATGTTATAATCCATATCCGCTGTGTAATACGGGTTTGTACACATGAAATTAGCATCGTCCATTAATGTTGTTGTCATACTGAAATTGCAAACATAAATTTGATGATATGGAATAATTTATTTGTGGTTTTATACTAGTTTTGATATAAAATATAAATATAATACAATAATATAATATAAAATAAAATAAAATAAAATAAAATAAAATAAAAACAATTTTTTTCATATGGGATTGATATTTTTAAGGGCCCATATTACACTATGTTGTTTCCTCATCACAAACAGACCTGGAGTTGTGTTTTGTTTCATTCACACATGTTTAACACACAAACCCTGCAGATTTAATCTAAATTAATGGTAATACAGGAAATGCTCCACTGTGTTTGTAAACTCCACACACCTTCACTAGAATCATTTGGATAATTTCAGCCCTGGAAGTGCCAATCTCTACTGACTGAAAGGTAAAAGGAGCTGTTCACTTGAAAACTACCACACTGTTCCACACATCACAAGGTGGAACAGAGCATTTTGGGCTTTGAAGATGTAGACAGACTAATAATAAAGGGTTACTCAAATGTGTGAATGAAACAAAACACAACTCCAGGTCTGTTTTTGATGAGGTAACAACATTCTAACATGACTTCAGACTCTCAAGGATCATTTTTGTGCAATAAAGGACCTGTAATATTGTTTTCATTAGGCTGAAATTCCATCCATCCATCCATCCATCCATCCATGCATCCATTTTCTTCCGCTTATCCGGGGCCGGGTCACAGGGGCAACAGTGTAGATTGTAGGCTGAAATTACAAACGTTAATTTGATGATGAGGAATTTGCGGTTTCTGATATAAATAGAATATAGAATAACAAATTCTTTCATATGGGATATATTTTTTTCATTTGAGTAACAATACTTCAAAATGAGTTAGTTTCAATATAATGCAGTGTCTTTTTTGACAGCCTCTAACAGGAGCTATAGGTTAAGTGCATTTCCTGTCATATGTCACTGTAATCTCAGCCTGCTGCCTCCGCTTCTCAACACGTCCTCTCCCCGTTCATCGTGTTTCAGCTCTAGATCTCCTTTCTGTGCTCCAGTTTCCTCTAACCCTAACACGGCACATCACATCTGGGTCCCATCTGTCGGGGCCAGACTGAACAGATCCTGGTCTCTTCAGTAAAGAGACTCTTTAATGAAAACATCTAAGCACTAAAATTATATCTAGACACCAAACTTTTACTTCCACTTGAGCAACATATTAGTAGCTCAGCTGGTAGAGTGTGTTGTTTTAGCTTCCACAGATGAACGATGTTGTTGTGTCCTTGGGCAAGACACTTAACCCACCCAGCCACCAGCATGTGTGAGATAGTTGTTTATGAATGTAAAACACTTTGAGAGCCTTGAAGCAAAGTAAAAGTGTCAGTTTCTCTTGTCACTGTGAGTTTCTTCCACTGCTCCTGTGCATTATTTCATGTTTTGTCCTTCCAGTTACATTTGCTTCAAATTCAATGTTACAGACAGTTACTCTTACAAGTGCTGTTACTTGAGTAGTAGTTTCCACAAATACTTTTACTCTTACTTAGACTTAGACAAACTTTATTGATCCACAAGGGAAATTATTTGGATACAGTAGCTCAAACATCACAATATAATATAATAACAGAGAGTAACAAAAATAGATGGTGTAGCAAAAAGAGACAGGTGTCAAATTAGACATAATTATAAAAATAAATGTATATGTACAAGTCAAAATAAAATAGAAAAATAAGTAATAAACTATAAAATAAACTATAAAATCACAGCTATAAACAAGAGACAAGAACGACAGTGCAAATACTCTGATTGACAGGACATAAGGTTATCCGTTACTTAAGATTAAGTTGTTGTACAGTTGTAGGGAGTATTATCTGTTACATAAGGGTGAGTTGTTGTACTGTTGTAGGGAGTATTATAGTATGAATGTAGTCCTGAATCTCTCATTGTTTAAGTGGAGCTGTAGGAGCCTGTTGGAGAATGAGCTTGTCTGTCCCTCTATAGTCTGGTGCAGTGGGTGAGTTGTTGTACAGTTGTAGGGAGTATTATCTCCTCTGTCCCTCTATAGTCTGGTGCAGTGGGTGAGTTGTTGTACAGTTGTAGGGAGTATTATCTCCTCTTTCCCTCTATAGTCTGGTGCAGTGGGTGAGTTGTACAGTTGTAGGGAGTATTATCTCCTCTGTCCCTCTATAGTCTGGTGCAGTGGATGAGCAGGAGTGTCCATGATGGAGAGCAGTTTGTCCAGTGTCCTCCTGTCCCTCACTGTGACAAATGTCTCCAGCTCACAGCCGATCACGTGTCCAGCTTTACGGATCAGTTTGTCAATCCGCCCAATGTCCCTTTTCCTGGTGCCGGTCCCCCAGCAGAACCACAGCGAAGTCCAGGGCGCTGGCCTCCACAGACTGGGAGAAGATCTCCAGTAACTCGCTGCACACATTGAAAGACCTGAGCTTTCTCAGGAAGTAGAGTCTGCTCATGCTCTTCTTGTACACAGCATTACAGTTGTCCCTCCAGTCCAGCCTGCTGTTCACATGGACACCAAGGCACTTGTAGCAGTCCACTATTTCCACGTCATGACCCTGGATGGTACTAGGCTCCACTGGTGTCCTCCTTCTCCTTTCTCTCTCTCTTTCTTCTTTCTCTTTCTTGGACCACATAGTGAAATAACAGTACTAGTAGGGTGCACAGTAGCTCAGATGGCAGAGTGTTTGTCCGCACATCCAAAGGTTGGCAGTTCGCATCCTGCTCTCGATGTAAACATTACTGGTAGAACAGTCAGATCCACTAGCCCACAGGTTGACGATGCGATTGCACCTCCATATATGCTCCCAATGTGTCCTTGGGCAAGACAACCCATCTTACCCCAGTGTTTGCATACACTGGTGTGTGTGAGCGGCTCCTGGGTTCCTCTGAGCCCTGAAGGTAGAAAAGTGCTGTATAAATGTGACCATTTACCATGTACCTTCCAGTTGTAGTCCCCCCTCCTGCTATAAGCTCTGTTTATATGTGATGTAATTAGTCAGACAGTCCAGAATCTGCAGCATTCCTCACAGATCCAATTAAATCACACTTGGAAGACTCCTGCCGTGTTCTGTTCTGTGAATCGGAATAGAAATCTGCTGATACCAAGATGATTTGCTAGAAATGCTCAAAGAGGGCAGACATTTAAAAACAAAATGTCAGCCATGTTTCCCCACTGAGAGGACGAACTTCACAGGAGAGTCCAGAGCAAAGATTAAGGCCCCCTCCCCAGGACCCTGCCCGCACTGATGCCCGTTTGATCCGGAGAGCGGGGGGAGCGTGGGGGGTTGAGATGGGGTAAGCCAGGGCCAGTAGGGGGCGATGCGGGGGGAGCTGCGGTTCACAGCAGCAGGGGGCAGCAGCGCTCACATCTCTCTGATTAAAGGGCCGATACAAGACTCAGCGGGCAGCGAAGGGGCCCAGAGGGTTTAGGACCAACTTCAGCTGAATCTGCAGATGGAGCTGGAGCAAAATACAATCTTTTCTACACTCTACATGTACAGAAACTTTCAAAAATACTTTCCAAATTTCAAATGAAGGCATGAATGTACCTGATTTTTTTTCTCACATATTTCAGCAAAATGTGTCTTGCCTTAGTACAGATATATTGTAAAACCAGCTCAGCTCTTGAGTTCAAAATAAGTCAGCTGTGTACTATCTATACCTAATCTTAAAGCGTTTTATTGTTTGATCACTTAGGTAGAGCATGTTAGCATGTTGTTGTTGTTGTTAGCATTACCGTGATGGATAAACATTGCTAACCCACTAGCCGCCGCTTTCCAACCAGGAAGTGAGCATGGGCGCACGTCCAGCTCCACTGACTCCACCTCCATTTCACATTGTGTTGAAAAACTGTACATGACTCTACATGATCCTGGTGTTGTTATTTCGCTATTTTGTCTGTAAATCAATTCCGAATTCACTCCTATAACCGCTAGCCTCATTGAGCTTCATTTGACTGAAGCTGGACGCTGTTGGTGACGTCACACTCCTTCAGTCCACTTCTTTATACAGTCTATGCTCTGACCGAACTGGAGTTGTCAAAATGAGCCAACTGAGCTTCTCCATGGGGACAGATGAGTTACATCAGAGAATGTTCCAGAGTATGGTTTTAACTTTGCATTTCCAGGGGCTCATGTAAGTTACCTGCCACCTCCAATAAGTTACACAGTGCTGCTTTACATTTCCAGGAGAGTTTTAGAATCAGACCTAAGAGAACATATGTCATATTATCATTGTGCTATTGAAATCAAACATTCAGATGTATTCACCCAGAAGAAGGTCGGTCAAAGGTCACGTACGCTTGTGCTCTCACTCCTTCTCTCCTCTCTCTTTCTCTCCACTTCTTCCCCCTCTCTCACACCTGTCTCTCTTTCTCTCCCTCCCTCTTTCTCCCCTCTCTCTCTCTCACTCCCTGTCTCTCTTTCACGCCCTCTCACCCCCCCACTCCCTCCATTTCCCTCTCTCAGCTTCTCCCTTATTCTCTCCATATAGCTCTCTCGTCCTCCTTCTCTCTCCCTCCATCCCTTTTTCCCTCTCTCGCTCTCTTTCCTTCTCCCTTTCTTGCTATCCTTCTCCCTCCCTCCTCCTCTCTTTCTCTCCTTCTCCCTCCTCTCCCTCCTCTTCCTCCCTCCCTTCCTCCCTCCTGTAATTGCTTGATGAAATGAGAGTTGCACAGTTCTGTTTAATTGGGCCTAAACACAAATAGCTGTTGTGGTGCAGAGCTCAGAATGAAGCGTGTAAAAGCCGACCAAACACTGCAGAGGTGAAGCTGTGTTTAAAACAAACTACACAATAAACTCCACCCAACACCTGAGGTCGCGAGTTCAATGCCCTGTGTCAGAGTTTTTAGTATTTGAGCAAAATGTGTCTTTTTGTTTGTTAATCAGGAAGTGCACGTTAGCATGGTCACGTTTTTACACAGCGATTTTCCACCCTCAAGTCACTCAAAGTGCTTTACATCAAGGAACCGCTCACCCATTCACACACACTCACACACCAGTGTACACAGACACGGGGGGTGAGGTGGGTTGAGTGTCTTGCCCAAGGACGCAACAACAGCATTCATCTGTGGGAGCAAGCTAGAGTTGTCAAAAATGAATAGAAAATACTGTAGATTTGGGTCATATAAATGGGCCTGACCTGACCTTCTCCATGGAGACAGATGAGTTATATTAGAAAATGTTCCAGAGTGTGGTTTTAACTTTATATATCCAAAAAACATGTAAGTTACCTACCACATCCAGAAAGTTACACAGTGCTCTTGATTTATGTCAGACCTACAAGAGCATGATCATATAATCATTGTGCTTTTGAAATGAGTAAAAAAGTAAAAAAAAAAAAAAGCCTCACACAAAGCAAAAAGACACTGAACACCTGTATTTCCGCCATAACTCCACAGATCAGCACTCACATGGACTCAGCCTGTTCTGCCGCCTTCATCAGGGCTTATCTTCACTCATTACTGTAGCCTTAGGGGCCCCTTCCACATATTACCTGCTAATGTGTTCTGTACACGCCAGCCCGAGTGTGACGCTATGGAGATGTAACAGGGAGGATGTGGCAGGGGAAATATGGCAGGGGACAGGTGCGGGCGTTCTGTTAAACCTGAACGAGAGAATCCTCCTAGTGCAGGGATCTGAGCGGGTTATTGATAAAGGGACAGGCTAATGGAGAGATCTGCAGCGCTCTACACCTGTTTGAGTCATTAACACACTCGTACGCACTCAGCATCCCCAGAGAAGGAAGAGAGGAATGAGGGATAAGAGGAGGGAGAGACGAGTTGGGAGGGGCACAGACTGTATAAAGAAGTGAGCTAATCGAGCGCAAAGTCACCCACAGCGTTCAGCTCCAGTCAAATGAAGCTCATTGAGGCTGGCAGCTACAGGGGTGAATTTGGAGCTTCCATATTAGGATTAAGAATAGATTTACGGACAAAACAGAAATAAAAACAGCAGGATCAGGTAGAGCGGATTAATACGAACAAAATGAGGAGTCTGACATCAGCAGTTACAGAGAGAGGGGCGACGTTTTTTCAATACAAAGTGAACTGGAGCCAGAGTCGATGGAATCGGACGCGCATCCATGCTGACTTCTTATTTTGAACATGGCGGCTAGCTATGTCCATTTATATATACAGTCTATGGGAGGAAAGAAAGAGACAGGAGAGGGGAGAGAAGGGAAAAGGGAGAGAGGAGGAGGAGAACGAGAGGAAAAGCCAAAGGGAAGAAAGGGAGGCAGAAGACTGAAGAGAAAGAGGTAAGAAGGAGGGGGTGGTATTGGAGTGAGAAAGAGGGAGAGATGAGAAGAGAAGGAGGAGGAAGGGAGAGAGGGGAGGAAGATCACAAAGACTTAATAGAACTTAATAAAATAAATGAGTCCAGTAACTTTGTAGGGAAATTGCGGAGTCCAATTAAGTATTAGGATCCGAGTCTCCCCTGCCTCTTTACAATACGCCATCGTAAACATCAATACAACAAAGCCTCCTATGGGTAACTGCAGATCAGCTACACAAGATTTTTCATTTGTACTAACACGATTGCACGACGCTGCCGGATCCTACACATATCACCAGTTAAGAAAATAAAATTGGAGAAGGAAGTGTACTGCTGGAGGTGGAAACGGGTAGATCGAAGTAATGAATACAGGGAAATAAAGTTTACTCAAACACGCACAAATCACTCTCTCTATGAGCCCAAACCCTCATTACAGGCGTGTTAGAGGACAAAGCAGGACACTCCAGCCGGGCGGGGTTAAGGAGAAGTGAGGGGGCGCGTCATACCCGGTCGAGAACACGCCTCCAGGGGGCAGTAGAGAGGGAACAGTCAGGAGAGGGCATGGGCAATGAGGGACAGAGGACACAGCTATGAAATTTTAGGTAAGTAATGGCATTTTTCTGACTACTGTTGTGAAAATGTTTGATTCTGCAACACATTGTAGTTTCAGATATCAGTACTGGGCATCTTGACACACAGGGAGGGCATCTGACACTACAGGGACATTTAACACGTTTGTAGCGGTCTAAATTACAGCATTAACAGCTGTTACACAGAATAAGACCCCATGGAGACACAGGGAGGGCATCTGACACTACAGGGAGGGCATATGACTCACATTTCAGAGAAGTTTTAGAGATCTCAAATCCAGAGTTAGTAGTATGACTACAAGATGAACTTTGAACAGATTTTTGTCCAAAACGGTTCAGGGTTAAGGCCCGCACACACTACAGGATTTTTCAGTCTTAAACGATTTTTAAACATGCGACAAAAAGCGCACATCACAGACACGAGGAGAATCTTATGAGACTTAAAATCTCCAAACGCAAAAACTGCAGCGGGACATGACTGCGGACCACAGGCTGCACAGGTGTGAGCGCGATTGCGTCAGCTGTTTCCTGTCTACAGTAAAACCACTCACTTTGAGACTCTTAAGTGTTCAAGGATCAGAGCTCTGCACTTCGAGTTTAGATACAAGTCCAAACTGTGTTACTATTATTTGTGAAATGAGGTACAATACTTCAGATACATGATTTTAATGCACGGAAAGGTGGTGATAAAGTCCACAGGAAGTACAGTCTCGATCGCTAATCTGCAGCTTCACCTCGATCCGTGCGCTGTGTGGATGTAAACAGACACATGTGAGGAACGACTCTGGGCTCTTTACTTTTAAAGAACGCAGAAAACTGGATTAACAGCGCAGTTTTGTAGACTGGGTCATTATTTGCGGAGGACAAATTCTATATGGATGAGAAGCTGCAGTTTAAATTTACCGCTTTACGAGAGGTGAGTAATAAAGTCTTCACATTATTTTCGCTGTTTACTGAGTTTGTATCTTACATCTCTGTGTCCGTCACTCCTCTGCCCCTGACGCTCTGTTTTATTGTCTGTTGCCGTAGCGTTGCTAATGTTTGGTGGTTACGATCTGATAGAGCAGCTCAGAGTCACACAGACACCACACACATGAGGGGCACAGCGGCTTCAAGACATAAAGTCGGGTCACGCCTCCCTGAACTCAGGGGAGAAGCAAATCGCAGCCAAAATCAGGCAAATTCTCCTGTAGTGTGTGGCAGCCTTTAGTTAGCAGCTTTTCCACAGACTAAGACCCCATGGAGCCACAGGGACATTCAGATCCCTGCAAGAGCTCTTCACTTACCAAAACAAGAGCAGATTTAGCCATTTCACTTTAATTGCAGCTATTCACGTTGCAATTTTGATGAAAACCATTTCTTTTTCAGTCATAATTAAGACACAGGATTACCCTAACAGACACATGGGACCAGAGAAAAGTACATTTACTCTTTTATTTTTATCCTGCCCCAGAACACATATATTGTATAAGCAGCTCTTGAGGTCAAAATAAGTCAGCTGTGTACTGTCTGTAATTAAAGTGTTTTATTGTGAGAAAATCAGGAAGTGGGTGTTAGCATGCACGTTGTTGTTAGCTTTTATGACTCCAAAACTACGCTCTGGTCTCTGAAAGTTGTGAAAAATGCTTATAAACTCATCGTGATGAATAATTATGATGCTCTGAATGCATAAGGTAAGTGAGGAAGAACTTTGGACTGTTTAAAATGAACTAATTCTTTTTTTTTTTTTTTTTTTTTTTTTTTATAATAATAAAGGTCTTATATTTCAAAAAATGGACTCTTGTGAGCTTTAAGCCATGTTATAATGTTGTTACCTCCTCAAAAACAGACCTGGAGTTGTGTTTGAATAACTCTTCTCATCTCCAAAGCTCAAAATATTGTGATGTGATGTCATGTAGTGGTAGTTTTCAACTCCTTTTACCTTTAGTTCAGTAGAGATGGGCAATTCCAGGGCTGAAATTGTCCAAATGATTCTAGTGAAGGTGGAGCAGAGTTGTTTTCTGTTTGTTGTGGGATAAACATGTATGAATGAAACAAAACACAACTCCAGGTCTGTTTGTGATGAGGAAACTACATTAGAACAGAGATCAGAAAATAGTGTAATATGGGCACTTTTATTTTTCAGAATTAGATTGGAGTATTGAGTGCAGTATTCTTTGACAATATGCAGTAACCGGTTGTATTACAGTACATACGCCCGGTTTTGTGAATAGCTGAATGCTCAGCATAGAAAGTGAAAGTGTGTGAGTGTAAAATGATGTTTGTGAGAAAGCAGACTGGAGATTTAAGAGCGCAAACATGAGTCAGAGCCACAGCATTTGGAGTCTGGAAAAACAGTGGAAAAAAAAAGAAAAGCTTTCGTCACACTGCACACACAGCTCTTTGTTAGGGAAATAACTGTGACATTTACGAGATCGGATCATTATGGCAATTAAATCTATATAATTATAATTTACACAACGCACACTCTTCTATATGCAGATTATTACGGTCTTAAAAACAGAACTAATTCATTTTTTAAATTGTGATATTAGAGACAGTCCAAACAGTAAAAGACATTAGACATTTGGACTAGGTTCTGTTCTGTGTACAGAAGAGATGTAAAAGGGTAAGGGCGGAAGGGAAAACAAAACAAAAAAATAACAAAAAAAATCATTATTATTCTTTTTTTCTCCCTTTCTTTTCTTTTTTTCTCTGTTCCTTCTCCTTCCTCTCCTCCATTCATTACCCCTTTGTTCCTTTGTTAATTATTTATTTACTTATTTATTCTTTTCCCTTTCTTCATATATTTTTTTCTGCCAGATATTGTCAGTGCAGCAGTTAAACATCATTCTGAGCATCTTAATTCTTCACCGTGATGAGTTTTTAAGCTTTTCACACAACTTTTCACAACTTTCTGAGCGAAGTTTTGCTGAAGGTGACGACAACTTCCTTATTACTGGACGATAAATGCCTTTTAATTTGATGTAGAAAGGACGCAGTTGAATTATTTTGACCTCAAGAGCAGGTTATAGGATATCTCTGCACTGGGGCTAGACACATTCTGCTTAAATACGTGGAGAAAAATCAGATACAGCTCCTTTAATGTGAATAAAATGAAAGTATTTGATATGAGAGTATTTGTTTCTGAGAATTCTAATTTTATTCTCTCTTAGTCTCACCCTCTGTCTCCCCCTCTCTTTCACCCCTCTCTCTGCAACGCTCTGTCTCTCTCCCACACCCCCTTCCCTCTCTCCTCTTTCTTTTCTCTCCTCCCTCTTGCCTTTCTCCTCCCTCTCTCTCTCAAACTTCAGTCTGCTCCTGATAAGACTCCAGACTTTTCCTCTGAACACAATGGCAGTGACAGTGGAGATATGAGGAGCTATTGTCAGACTGCACTCACCACTTCACCCCCACCCTCCCACGAGGATTCAAAAATACAAAATAAATGCTTTTTCAGTGATAACAACTTCCTGAAAAATGGATGTGACTTTCGGACTTTCGGAGAAGTGCTTTATTCATAATGTTCTTCTGTTTGAGAGAAATATGCGAAATCTCCACTGTCACTCACTCACAATGAAAGAACAGATCATCTACTCTCATGCTAAATATTAAACGATTTTCCGATCTCTATTTTAATGTTGTTTCCTCATCACAAACAGACCTGGAGTTGTGTTTTGTTTCACTGCGTCTGAGAGATGAGCTTTGGAGATGTAGACAGACTAATAATAAAGGATTACTCAAACATGTGTGAATGAAACGTGAGATGTTTTTGATGAAGAAACAACATTATATCATGGCTTAAAGCTCCCAAGAGTCAATTTTTGACCTTTAAGACGACATTGAAGCTCGCATGGCCATTTTTTACACTTTTACACTTCTACATACCACAGTATCCTGACACCATCGGAATATGTCAGTGAAAAAACCCTGGTTTCTCATCACCTGGACACTGTCTGTGCCTAGAGTCAGAAGGAGCTGGGTAAAAAGGCCTTTGGTTTTTCTGCTCCACAATCCTGGAACGAACTTCAAACTTAAGACTGAATGACCTGGTTTCATTACATATGTATAAGAGACTGTTAAATGTCTTGGAGGAGCAGTCGTCTTTTTGTATTTGTTTTTTTATGAGAGGTCTGGCCTTCATGATCTTTGGATGTGTGCTCATGTACGGTTCATTGTCCCAAAGTTTCTCTGTCTGATCTCAGTGAGGTTCTCCTGGTTAAATAGATTCAAGGTGAAATAAATTTAAAAAAAAAACATCATCTGATATTGAAAGCAGCAAAGTCAGCATACATGGACACACAAAACCATAGTGGGGCCGCATTGCGATGAGGCTGAATAGTGGCATCTGTTGGTTAAATATGTTACTGCGCCATCTGCTTTGCAGCGCGACCAACATTATTTATTTATTTTTTATAAAAAAGAGAAGCTAATTATCTGGATAGCTGGATAGCATACCTGTCGTCATCGTGGGAAGGACACGTGAAGGTAAAATAGTTCATTATAATTATTCATCTAAACTTAGCATTTGTTCTAAACTTAGAACTGAGTGTCCCACCAACTGCTCGCCCATATATTCTGTTTCATTAAGATACTTGGCTATTCTTATACTTGACATTTACACGTGGTTTTCTCTAGTGTGTCACATGTCACACCAGGCCGCCGATCAAAGCACCGGTACTAAAGTAATCCACCTACATTCACAAAATCCTCTGAATACACTGTGTGCATAATTATTAGGCAAGTTGTATTTATGAGGATTCATTTTATAACTGAACAGCTCCAGTGCTCTCGGTCAATTCAAATGCGAATAAACCTGAAACATTAATATTTAAGAAAGTAAAAGTGAAGTTTTGGCATACTTAGGAGAAAATCTGTGTGTGCACAATTATTGGGTAACTATTAATAAGCAGAATTATTACGCAACTACATGAAATATGAAGATTTTCCATTCTCACTTGTTTATTTTCATCTGTCAGAAGAGTCAAAATTTACAAACATTTCAAAAAATAAAAAATAGATCAGTGATGAATATAGCCACCCTTCTCAATAACGGTCATAAGCCCTCCATTCACGGAGTCTGTCACTTTTTGTGCAGCAGCGTCCACAGCCTCCCAGATGCTGTTCAGAGGTGGACTGTTTTCCTTCACCGTAACTCTCCCGTTTAAGAAAGGCCCACAAGTTCTCAATAGGTTTTAGGTCAGGTGAGGAAGGGGGCCATGTCATTATTAACACTATTTGCAACAAAACGTTTGATGGTTCTGTGATCACGCCCCAAAATCTTTGCAATTTCAACAGTGCTGCATCCCTCTGAAAGACGTTTTTTTGGCCCATTTTGCCTAAGGAAAAGAAGCTGCCTAATAATTCTGCACACATTTATATATGGTGTGTATCTCCTTAGGCCACACCCTCCCTCGTTAAACAAATACACTTGATCGCTTGATATGTTTAAATCCAATAAGAATTCAAGTTTATACAGCTTGGAGTTGGAGAATATGCATAAAAATCATAATTGTGCACACAGTGTACAGCTGCATCCAACTGCAGCCAACTGCACCATCATGTCATGCTAATTGAACATTCATAATTATGTCACAATGTTATTACACTTAAATCACATGTTCTCCTGCATTAGAAATTATGCTAAAACTACAATGCAGATCTCCCATTAAAACGGCCCCATTGTTTCCGGTGGAGGCATGTTCTTGTCTCCGAACATTACCGGCGTCCTTCATCATCTCCATCGGCTCAATGCTAAAGCTGCTCATTACCATACACAGGAAGTCGTTAGCAAATTAGATAATTAGTAAAGGGGCTAATTAATGATGTCAGTGTAGAGTGTGGCAGGCATTTAGTTTCACCTGGAAACGGGAGACAAAGTGATCCGAGCCGAACTGCGCCGAACTGTGCTAATGGGGGAGCGATGAGGCGCTTGTGGGCTGTGGAGGACAGACTGGAGGCAGATGTTTTATGAGGAGACCAGAGAGAGAGAAGAAGAGCTGCTAATGAAACTGTGAAGACGGAGCAAAACCACCAACAGACGGAGCTGGAGAGGAGCGTTCACTGGAGATTAACAACGGGATTCATTGCTGCTGATCCGAGATCATTTTGTCAACTCAAACATTTTTGACGAAGGTTTGGTCAGTGCAGGCCACGGTCTACAGGGGGCGCTTTGGATCATTGTAAGCAGGTTAAATAATGACACTTAAAGGTCATATATTATACAAAATGTGAGCTTTAAGTCATGTTTGAACGCTGTTACCTCCTCAAAAACAGACCTGGAGTTGTGTTTTGTTTCATTTACACTTTTGAGTAACACTTTATTATTAGTCTGTCTACATCTCCAAAGCTCAAACTGCTCTGTTCCACCTTGTGATGTCATGAAATGTTAGTGAAGTGAACAGCTCCTTTTACCTTTAGTTCAGTAGAGATCGGCAATTCCAGGGCTGAAATCATCCAAATGATTCTAGTGAACGTGTGTGAAGTTTAAAAACACAGTGGAACACCTCCAGTATTACCATCCCATGACATCACAAGGTGGAACAGAATGTTTTCTGTTTGAGAGAAGAACTCAGCCTAAATCTGCAGGGTTTGTGTGTTAAACATGTGTGAATGAAACAAAAGACAACTCCAGGTTTGTTTGTGCTGAGGAAACAACAATAGAACATAAATCAGAAAATATGAGTAATATAGGCCCTTTAAAAGTGGGTTTTGTAGTATAGATCTCCTTTAAGACGGCGTTGAAGCCCCGTTCTCGTTCTTTTGAAAGCTTCTGGAACGATCAGACATAATTCAATATTTAAAGTGTGACAAATGCCTCCAGGAGCTCACCACGTTTTACCCTGTGAAGACTGAACTGTTTTTAACACACATTTAGGTTAATGTGTCAAATGCAAATCCCTCTTCCATCTCTTGCCCTCTCTTCCTCCTTCTCTCTCACTCTCTCTCTCCTTTCTCCCTCTCTCCTGCTCTCTCTCCTCTGCCCTCTTTCTACTCACCTCTCACTCTGTTCCTCACGCCCTCCTCTCTCTCTCCTCCCTCTGTACTGCTTTTTACTGTCAATATCTCTCCCTCCTTTCTCACCTTTCTCTCTTTCTTCTTCTATCTCCACTTCTGTCTCTTCTTTCCTCTGTCTAACCCTTCTCCCTCCAGCTCTATCTCTCTCTCTCTCAATGTTTCCCTCAATTTCCATATCCCTCTCTTACCTTTCTCTCTTTCTCCTCACACTTTTTTTACCCCCCCCATTTCCCCCATATCGCTCTCTCCCCTCCTCTCTCTCTCCCCTCTTCTCTCGCTCTCCCCATTTCTCCCCCTTTAGTTCTTAACTCTCCCCATTTTGCACTTTTCTTTATAACCCCCTCTCTGTTTCTTCCCATTTCTCTCTTTCTTCCCCCTGCCTCCTCTCTACTTCTTTTTCTCTTCCATCCCTCTCTATTCCTCCTTTCTTTCTCTTTCTCTTTCTCTTCCCTTTCTCTCTCTCTCTCCCTCCCTCTGTCCTCTAACCCGCTGCAGACAGGATTTGACAGACTCCATGTTAGATTGAATCAGAGTCACTTCCTGCAGAGAGCGCCCCCCTCAGGCGACACTGGCCCCCACACCCAAACACACAGGGCCCAGTGCAAATAGACGTGCTGCTGCTTCTCAACGATTTGTATTATTTAGCGAGTTTATTCCACCGTCATTCTTTATCCATCGAGGTGTAAAAACGCAGCCTCAAAGTCAAGTACCATTACTACGAACAAATATGCAAAGAAATACATTTATTTATTCAAGTGCTGTCAAATCTGTCTAACCACTACTGACATTTTTATAGAGCGCTTTTCCATCTTCAAGGCACTCAAAAAGCGCTTTACAACAAGGAACCACTCACCCATTCACACACACACACACACACACCAGTGCATGCAGACACTGGAGGCGAAGTGGGTTAAGTGTCAAACCCAAGGAGTAGAGGACGCCGTCATCTACCTGCTGCAGCGGGCGCTCACCCACCTGGAGACTGCCGGGAGCGCTGTGAGAGTCATATTCTTTGACTTCTCCAGCGCCTTCAACACCATCAGGCCGGCACTGCTGCGGGGGAAGCTGGAGGACGCTGGAGTGAACGGATATCTCGCCGCCTGGACCATCGACTACCTCACTGACCGGCCGCAGTATGTGAGGCTGCGCGGCTGTGAGTCAGAGGTGGTTGTCTGCAGCACTGGGGCCCCACAGGGAACTGTCCTTTCACCCTTCCTCTTCTCTATCTACACCTCGGACTTCACCTACAACACGGACACCTGCCATCTCCAGAAGTTCTCTGACTACTCGGCCCTTGTGGGCTGTGTGTCTGAGGGGAATGAGCTGGAGTACCGATCGGTCATCAGGGACTTTGTGGACTGGTGTAAGCACAACCACCTGTGCCTTAACACCAGTAAGACCAAGGAGATGGTGATCGACTTCGGGAGAAGGACACTACTTCCCTCACCGGTGAACATCCAGGGACAGGACATAGAGACAGTGGACAGTTTTAAGTACCTGGGTGTTCACCTCAACAATAAACTGAACTGGTCCCACAACACTGACGCCCTGTACAAGAAGAGCCAAAGTCGCCTCCACCTTCTGAGGAGACTGAGTTCTTTTGGAGTGTGCAGGCCCCTGCTCAAGACTTTTTATGACTCTGTGGTGGCCTCTGCTCTCCTCTACGCTGTTGTCTGCTGGGCTCTGAGCAGTACAGAGCGGGACAGGAAAAGACTGAACAAACTAGTCAGGAGGGCCAGCTCTGTCCTGGGCTGTCCTCTGGAGTCTGTGGAGGAGGTGGGTGAGAGGAGGGTGCTGGCCAAACTCACTTCCATCATGGCCGACACCTCTCACCCTCTGCACCGGACTGTAGAGGAACTGAGCAGCACCTTCAGCGGCCGACTGAGGCACCCTCAGTGTAAGAAGGAACGCTACCGCAGGTCCTTCATCCCCACTGCTGTCAGACTGTACAACTCCACTGTTTAACACATGCAATAACCTGTGCAATAACCTGTGCATTAACCTGTGCAATAGCCCGTGCAATAACCTGTAACCATGTCACCTCATCAGTAACCGCCTCCACTGTCCTCAGATTATATATTTATATATTTGTATATTTGTATTCTTTTACATATATATATATTATATAAGAGATATGTTTTATTATATATTTACATTTCTTTCACTCCCTGTACATAAGAGCTACCTGATGTTGTAAATATGTTAATATTTATTGTGATTTTATTTTTTATTTACTTATTGTTCTGAGTGTTTGCACAATTTTTCACAACTTTTTGCACTATACTGTCCCCTGACTGTGAGCTTCTGTCACGAGTGAATTTCTCCTCTGTGAGATCAATAAAGTCTTATCTTATCTTATCTTATCTTAAGGACACAACAACACCATTCATCTGTGGGAGCCGGAATCTCACCGCCAACCTGAGGATTAGTCGATCTGACCACTGAACCAGTGACGTTTATGTCGAGAATTGGATTTGAACCTCCAGCCTTCAGATCAGTGGACAAATGCCCTACTGTCGCCCTGTCGTCAGCTCTCTGGGCGTGTAATGCTAACTGTAGGCATATCTTGATCCAAGATGGCGCCGCGTATGGTTGCCCTGGTGATTTGGTGCTCTTTGTTTTGTCTGTTTTTGTCTGTAAATCGTGTGTCAGCGTGCTCTTACACCTGTGCAGAGCTCCTAAACATCAGAACAACGACTTCTGCTGATCTACTGCCAGTTTTTTTAGTGCCTGCAGTAGATTTAATTTTTTGGCCAAAAAAGTGAGACGCCGGAGACGAGGAAAACGCGCAGGGGCTGTGGTGCGCCTTTGGAGGCGTGGCACACGGACGCCCTTATCTGGGATTTTCCTCTTCAACGTTCGCTCACTCAGCAACAAGATGGACGAACTGGCGCTGCTGATGAGGAGAAACAGGGACTTTTCTTCCTCTTGCGTCTTGTGCTTCACGGAGACATGGCTCAACGACCTGATTCCGGACTGCGCGTTACAGTTGGAGGGATATCAGCTCCTCCGCGCGGACAGACATCGGGCTCTCTCCGGGGGAAAGACAAAAGGCGGAGGGGTCTGTTTCTACATCAACAACGCCTGGTGCTCAGACGTAACTGTGATCTCCCAACACTGCTCTCCCGCTCTGGAATATCTTTTCATTCACTGCAAACCTTTCTACTCGCCACTTGAGTTCGCTTCATTCATTCTGGCTGCTGTTTACATCCCGCCATGCGCGGACGTGCATGAGGCTCAACGCGCACTCGCGGAACAGATACTGGATGTGGAACGAACCTTCCCGGACTCTCTACTTATTATCCTCGGCGACTTTAACAAGGGAAACCTGAGCCAGGAGCTGCCAAAGTACAAACAGTTTATTAAATGCCCAACGAAAGAGCAGAACACGCTGGATCATTATTATACAACAGTCAGTGGGGCCTATCGGAGCGTGTCACGTGCTGCTTTAGGCTTTTCTGATCACGTCATGGTTCACCTCATCCCCGCATACAAACAACAACTGAAGCTCTCCAAACCAACTGTGAGGACTTCTAAAAGGTGGACCAGTGAGGCTGTGGAGGAGCTTCGCACATGCTTGGATACAACGGACTGGGGCATGTTCAAGGCTTCCACAGAGAATCTGGATGAGTACACGGACACAGTGACGTCATACATCCAGTTCTGTGAGGACAGCATTATTCAAACCCTGGTTCACACCCAGACTGAGACAGCTGAGGAAGGAGAAAGAAAAGGCACACAGAAGTGGTGACCCTCACTCATACAGACAGAGCAAGTACTCATTTAGCAAGGAAGTGGAGAAGGCTAAATCGAGATACAGTACACATCTGAAGGAGAAGTTCTGGTCCAACGACTCCGTCTCTGTCTGGAAAGGTCTGAGGGAGATCACAAACTATAGGCCCAAAGCCCCCCCTGCTGTGGATGACCGACAACTAGCAGAAAAGCTTAACACCTACTATGCTAGATTTGAAGTCTCACACCCCTCCCCCACCCCACTGACTACAATGGACATTGCGACCAAGCCCACCTCAGACCCCTCCTCCTCCCCCACTGCCCTCACACTCTCCAAGCAGGATATGACGAAAACATTTAAAAGGCAAAACCCACGGAAAGCCCCAGGTCCGGACGGTGTCTCTACTTCCACCCTGAGACACTGCGCTGAAGAACTGGCTCCTGTCTTCACGAACATCTTTAACACCTCCCTGGAGTCATGCCATGTCCCAGCCTGCTTCAAGCTGTCCACCATCGTTCCCGTCCCCAAGAAGCCCAGGATCACTGGACTTAATGACTACAGGCCTGTGGCGCTGACGTCGGTAGTCATGAAGTCTTTTGAGCGCCTGGTTCTGCCTCACCTCAAGTCCTTCACCTCCCCCCTCCTGGACCCTCTGCAGTTCGCCTACAGAGCAAATCGGTTGGTAGACGACGCCATCAACATGGCCCTCCACTTCATCCTTCAGCATCTGGACTCCCCGGGAACCTACGCCAGGATCCTGTTTGTGGACTTCAGCTCTGCATTTAACACCATCCTCCCTGCTCTGCTCCAGGACAAGCTCGCCCAGCTCAACGTGCCTGACTCCACCTGCAGGTGGATCACTGACTTCCTGACAGACCGGAGGCAGTGCGTGCGGCTGGGAAAGAATGTCTCGGACACTCGGACTATAAGCACAGGATCTCCACAGGGCTGTGTACTTTCTCCCCTGCTCTTCTCCCTCTACACCAACTGCTGCACCTTCAGCCACGACTCTGTGAAATTGGTTAAGTTCGCGGATGACACCACCCTCATCGGGCTCATCTCGGACAGCGATGAGTCTGCCTACAGGAGGGAGGTGGACCGGCTGGTGTCCTGGTGCAGCAGCAACAACCTGGAGCTCAACGCCCAGAAGACAGTGGAGATGATCGTGGACTTCAGGAAAGTCACAGCCCCCCTGCCTCTCCTCACCGTGACAGACTCCTCCATCACCACTGTGGACTCTTTCCGCTTCCTGGGCATCTGCATCACCCACGACCTCAAGTGGGAGCCGACCATCAGCTCCCTCATCAAGAAAGCTCAGCAGAGGATGTACTTCCTGCGGCAGCTGAGGAAAGCCAAGCTGCCTGCCCAGATGATGGTGCAGTTTTACACGGCCATCATTGAGTCCATCCTCACCTCCTCCATCACTGTGTGGTACGCTGGGGCCACTGCCAGGGACAGACAGAGACTGCAGCGCATAGTGCGCTCTGCTGAGAAGGTGATCGGCTGTAGCCTTCCATCTCTCCAGGACCTGTACGTCTCCAGGACTCGGGGGCGAGCAGGCCGGATAGCAGCTAACCCCTCTCACCCTGGACATGGACTATTCCAGCCACTTCCCTCTGGCAGAAGGCTACGGTCCATACGGACCAGAACCTCTCGCCATAAGAACAGTTTCTTCCCCTCTGCCGTTGGACACTTTATGAACACTTTATAACACCTGTACTAAGGACACTTTATAACACCAGTCACTTTAAATAAGTCATGTCACATCACTTGATCTTTTGCACTGTCAGTTTGCACTGTTGTTCTGATGCTTCTGTATATACGAGACTGTTTTTATTTTTTATTATATATCTTAATCTTTTTTTTGCATGCTCTTACTTTATTTTTAAATAGTGATACTTTTTTATTATTATTATTATTATTATTATTATTATTATTATTATTATTATTATTATTATTACTATTCAGTATTCTATGTTGCACCTCATCACCAAAGCAAGTTCCTAGTCTGTGAATTTGTGTTCACTGACAATGGCAATAAAAGCTTTTCTGATTCTGATTCTGATTCTGATGCTCTGTCTGAGGCTTGTTAGTTCAGTCTCACCTTTGTGTTTGAAAATCAAACTCTTAAATTGCAGGCTCCTGAAAATGTGCCGTTTAAATCCATTTTGTATTTTGTCTTAAGTTTTCTGACCATCTTAAAACTTATTTGGCAGTGTTTGCTAATGTGTGCATTGTATCTCCATGGTAACTGGTGAACATTCCGCCATGCACATACATGTAGAACACCTCCACGTCAGTGCAAAATATCAATGACGTCAGAAGCCAGTGTTTCTTCATCTGTTAAAAGCTCTCTGTAAGATCTGTAATGGAATAAAAGCAAGGTAGATTCAGGCAAAGCAACATCTCCATGACAGGCCCCACACGTGAAAAGTTACAGAGTTCAGGTTTAGAATGTGAAATAAAGATTGTGGCTTCAGTGGAGTGAGTTGAAAAGCTCCTCTCTGCTTTAACACAATACTACAGTAATCCTGTAATACCGACGGAAAAATGAGCTGCATAATGTGTTTAATACGACTGTGAATCACTGCACTGCACAAAAGATAATTACAGTAATAAATCGGAGGTGTGTTTTTCTTTAGTGAGCAAAAGAGGAGCTATGAATACCTCTTAGAACATGAGGGCCCCAAACAGAAGAGTCAGTCCCTCTGCTGTGTCCCTCTGCTGTGTCCCTCTGCTGTGTCCCTACACAGGCTGCATTCAAACTTGCAGACACACCACATACAAATTGGGACTAAACCTGGAAGTAAACCAGGACTAGACCAGGACTAGACCAGAAGTACATCAGGACTACTCCAGGACTACACCAGGACTAGACTAGGACTACACCAGAAGTACACTAGGACTACACCAGGACTAGACCAGGACTACATGAGGACTAGACCAGGACTACATCAGTACTAGACCAGGACTACATCAGGGCTAGACCAGGACTGAACCTGGACCAAACTGAATGTCCATCAGGACTAAACCGGGACAAATGCACACAGTCACACACTTATGTTTCATTGCAGCCTTATATGAGTTAACCTGGTCCATTTACACAGAGCTGTGGTCTCTGTCTCATGAGTGTGTGTCTCTGTGAGGACATTTACACAGAGCAGCGGTCCCCGTCTCCTGAGTGTGTGTCTGTGTGAGGACATGTTTATGTGGGAGCATCTGTTCCACTGCACAAACCCCACAGCTCCAGAGTCATGAATCCAACAGGACAGATCACACTAAAGAGGACAGGCATTTATAAGAACACTGTGACTAATACGGGGCTGTCTGCAGAGGCCTACAGGGGGCAGGAGAGAGGGAGGAGGGAAGGAAGAGAGAGAGAGAGGAGAGGGAGGAACAGGGAGAGGGGTGAGAGAGGGAGAGAAGTAACAGGGCTGTCTGCAGAGGTCTAAGGAGGGCAGGAGAGGGAGGGAAGAGAGAGAGAGAGGAGAGGGAGGAGAAAGGGAGAGGGAGAGAAGTAACAGGGCTGTCTGCAGAGGTCAAGGAGGGCACAAGAGAAGGAGGAGGGAGGAGAGAGAGAGAGAGAAGGAGGATGGAGGGGAGAGAAAGAGTGGGAGAGACAGAACAGGGCTTAAAGGGGGCACCAAAAAGGAGCAGGGAGGGGAGAGAGAGAAGAGAGGATGGTGGAGAAAGGGAGAGAGTGGGAGACAGAGAAGGAGAGGAAGAGAACGGGGTAGAAATAGAGAGAGAGCGACAGAAAGAGAGGGACGGGGGAAGAGGAAGAGAAATAACAGGGCTGTCTACAGAGGCCTACAGGGGGCAGAAGAGAGGGAGGAGAGACAGAGAGGAGAGAGAAAGAAAGAGGGAGAGAGGAGGGGAGGAGGGTGAGGGAGGGAGAGTGTCATTGCCCGGTCTGGCACCGCTTTCAAAACTAAACATGCCCAGACACTTTGGCATAAGCGCTGAAGTTGCTATAGTAACCGTACTTTGGACAAACCTCATTTTTGAGATTGGTGTGATCAAATTTACTCTTTGAATTTACACTGTTTTACTGACTCTTGCTCAGAGTCTGTGGAAATGATGTTGGCCAATTGAAACTGTTAATAAACGTTAGCAAACAGAGAGTCTGACTTCATAAGTATAACGGCTCACGTTGAGGATTCTGATCAAATGCAATCGTTTTTTTTTGTTTTTTTTTTTGTTTTTTTTTTCTATTTCTAAGAATAAACTCGAACTTTGATATGAACATTTAAGATGAGAAATACGTGTGGCTACAGTGACAGAACACACAATAAACACTTAAGTTAAAGAGTTAAACAAGTTGAGAAAATAGGTACAAAATGACATTCAAACCACTTCCTCCTCTTTTTCTTATGCACTAATCCTCATGTTTCTGTGAAGGAGCAAAATTGACTCTTGTGAGCTTTAAACCATGTTATAATCGATATTACCTCCTGAAAAACACAGCTGGAGTTGTGTTTTATTTGTTGTGTTTGATTAACACTTTGTTATTCGTCTCTTACTCTTACTGGATCTCATGTGGTAGTTTTCATATAGTTATCAGCTACTTTTTACTTTTCGTTTATCAGAGCTCGGAAATTCCAGGGCTGAAATCATCCAAATGATTCTAGTGAAGGTGTGTGGAGTTTAAAAACAAAGTGGAGCACTTCCTGTATTACCTGAGTGAAGAACTCAGCCTAAATCTGCAGGGTTTATGTGTCAAACATGTGAATGAAACAAAACACAACTCCAGGTGTGTTTGTGATGAGGAAATTACATTAGAACAGATCAGAAAACAGTGTAATATGGGCCCTTTGAGTTACATTTTATTGTCCCTGTACAAAAATGTGTCCTCTGCATTTGACCCAACCTTCAGTGTCTCTGGGTCAAACCTGTCAGGAGCAGTGGGACTCATCTCCAGATCTTGACCTAGTCTTGGTCAGGACTACCTTAGCTGGAGGAACTGACTGATTGTGCATGTTCTGGGTTTATTTCCTTGTTTTTAGAGGCACCAACATCTTCACTGATACTATTACTGCTTCAGACTTTTAGAAAAGCAAGAGAAAGCTGCACTGAGATCAGATGTTTGCTTTTATTCATGCTGGAAAAGGCCTGACTGTGAGATCTTTGTGTTCTATTACGTCATATAGTCTGTATACAGCTGTGCAGACATGTTGTGCTCTGTGACTGTGAAATGAATCAGCTGATACCCCAAACGTGCAGTGTGTCCCTAATGGTATCACTATTAAGTCACTCTGCCTAAGTTTCTACGTTGCACCCATGGACTGTATGTGTATGATAACCTGTTAGCCGCCGCGCTCTAAATAGGATGTGGGCATGGGTGCGCCTCTGGCTCCATCGATTCTGATTCCAGTTGACTTTATTACCTCCGCCAAGGAGGTTATGTTTTCGCCTGAGTCTGTCTGTTTGTTTATTTGTTTGTTTGTTTGTTTGTTTGTTAGCAAGATAACTCAAAAAGTTATGGACGGATCTTGATGAAATTTTCAGGAAATGTTCCTAATGGTAAATCCAACAGATGATTAAATTTTGGTGATGATCCAGAAGAAATCCTGGATTCTGGATCACTTTGAAAACTGAGCTGCTTGGCGGAGGTCTGCGCTCTCTGAGTGCTTTTCTAGTATTGCAACTGCTGCTGTCAGGCTTGTAATTTGGTGTTATGTTCGCATAAACCCGCTCTACATGATGTCCCTAAATCTAAATATGAACATTAATACCAGACCAATGAGCTGCCCTCTTTCACTGAGGTTGCTGCAGCTACAGGTTTGATTGACAGCATTGCTCCACTGCAAAAAGCAGCATCTAGCTAAGTTAAAATCTCAAATTAAGAACATTTGACTTTATTTGAGCAGATTTAACTTAACAAGTACAATGATCGACCAGTGGAATAAGTGTGTTTTTTCTTAATTCAAGCAACATTCAATTTTGTTTCTTATTTTAAGTGCAAAGAATTATTGTAGCAAGATGCATTTTCATAGCTACAAAAAGTCAAATCATTTTACTTGTCAAGTGAAATGATAAAACTTTCTTAATTCAACTAATCTCAACTTTAGATGTTAGTGTTTGCAGTGAAAGCACTCGCTCCCTGCTAAACCAGTGCTGCAGGCGGGAAGGGGTGTTACCTTCAACAGCCTCGCTCCTGATTGGCTCTTTGGTTGCTATGATACTCACACTCGGAATTCCAAATACGGAAATTGGCTCCAAATTTGCCCTTATAACTGCTAGCTTCGATGAGCATCATTTGACCGGAGCCCAGTGCTGTGGGTGACGTCACACTCCCTTAGACGTCACACTTACTTGTTTATACAGTCTACGGTTGTATCGTTTTAAATGGGAAGACCCTATATCAGAAAAACTGAAGCACGATTGCCTAGGGTTCTATGTTCCGCACTCACACCTGCAGAACTGAACCGGGCCACAGCTGATGACATCATCATATGGCGCTGTTTGTTTACATGTCAGGCAGCAGAGCTAAAGCTTTAGCGGTGAAAGAAGTCCAGCAGGAGCAGAAATATCTATTAAATAGTGAGGCAGATATGACTGATGTGATTGGCTGGAGCCAGTCTGGATGCTTCTATGACATTTGTATGTTTGGACATTCTTATTTGATTAATGCGACTCCTCCTAAAATCTGTTGGTTATTTCTACAGAACAAAGCGTGTATTTCTTTCCACAAAAATTACCTTCATTTTTTCAATTATCCTTTAATCTCAGGCCTCCGTCTTGCCCTACGGAAAATAACAGTGTTTTTCTATATTTAGTCTGAGCTCCAAATTATCAGTGAATGCCCTGTGTCATTACAGAAACTCAAAAGACCTCAAATCTCCTTTTGGGCCAAGCATTCAGAAGAGAAGAGAGCTGGAAGGGCATCTGGGATAAGATTTAATTGTCCAGTTAATACATAATTACTGCACAAATATAAAAGAATGTTAAAACGTACCATTAGTAGATTTTAAAGAGGACATATTATGGTGGTTCCTCATCAAAAAATGCCTGGGGTTGGTTTTTTTGTGTGTTTTTGTTCATTTAAAAATACTCTGTAATGTTTAGGTCAGCAGCTGAACTACATACATGGAAAAAAAAAGTCCTAAAGTACGTGTTGTTATTTTGAAGTCCTCAGAAAACCTTATGGAGAAGTGCTTAAATCCCCCTCCTCCTAGAGTATTTGTCACTGCGTTTGACCCAGTTCAGTGTAAACTCCACTTGAGCTGCAGGCGGGTCTTATCCTGCTTCTGTGTCATGCTCCCATGTGAGAAAGGCAGAGAGAGAGTCATGCCCACAGTGTGAGAGAGGGAGAGAGAGAGAGAGTCATGCCCACAGTGTGTGTGAGAGAGAGAGAGTCATGCCCACAGTGTGTGTGAGAGAGAGAGAGTCATGCCCACAGTGTGTGTGAGAGAGAGAGAGTCACGCCCACAGTGTGAGAGAGGGAGATAGAGAGTCATGCCCACAGTGTGAGAGAGGGAGAGAGAGTCATGCCCACAGTGTGAGTGAGGGAGGGAGAGAGAGAGTCATGCCCACAGTGTGTGTGAGAGAGAGAGAGAGTCATGCCCACAGTGTGAGAGAGGGAGAGAGAGAGAGAGTCATGCCCACAGTATGTGTGAGAGAGAGAGAGTCATGCCCACAGTGTGTGTGAGAGAGAGAGAGTCACGCCCACAGTGTGAGAGAGGGAGATAGAGAGTCATGCCCACAGTGTGAGAGAGGGAGAGAGAGTCATGCCCACAGTGTGAGTGAGGGAGGGAGAGAGAGAGTCATGCCCACAGTGTGTGTGAGAGAGAGAGAGTCATGCCCACAGTGTGAGAGAGGGAGAGAGAGTCATGCCCACAGTGTGAGAGAGAGAGACAGTCATGCCCACAGTGTGTGTGTGAGAGAGAGTCATGCCCACAGTGTGTGTGAGAGAGAGAGCCATGCCCACAGTGTGAGAGAGGGAGAGAGAGTCATGCCCACAGTGTGAGAGAGGGAGAGAGAGAGAGAGTCATACCCATAGTGTGAGAGAGGGAGATAGAGAGAGAGTCATGCCCACAGTGTGAGAGAGGGAGAGAGAGTCATGCCCACAGTGTGAGTGAGGGAGGGAGAGAGAGAGAGAGAGAGAGAGAGAGAGAGTCATGCCCACAGTGTGTGTGTGAGAGAGAGAGTCATGCCCACAGTGTGAGAGAGGGAGAGAGAGTCATGCCCACAGTGTGAGAGAGGGATAGAGAGTCATGCCCACAGTGTGTGTGAGAGAGAGAGAGTCATGCCCACAGTGTGTGTGAGAGAGAGAGAGTCACGCCCACAGTGTGAGAGAGGGAGATAGAGAGAGAGTCATGCCCACAGTGTGAGAGAGGGAGAGAGAGTCATGCCCACAGTGTGAGTGAGGGAGGGAGAGAGAGAGAGAGAGAGAGAGAGAGAGAGAGTCATGCCCACAGTGTGTGTGAGAGAGAGAGAGTCATGCCCACAGTGTGAGAGAGGGAGAGAGAGTCATGCCCACAGTGTGAAAGAGAGAGACAGTCATGCCCACAGTGTGTGTGAGAGAGAGAGAGAGTCATGCCCACAGTGTGAGAGAGGGAGAGAGAGTCATGCCCACAGTGTGAGAGAGGGGGAGAGAGAGCCATACCCACAGTGTGAGAGAGGGAGAGAGAGAGAGAGAGAGAGAGAGTCATACCCACAGTGTGAGAGAGGGAGAGAGAGTCATGCTCACAGTGTGAGAGAGGGAGAGAGAGAGAGAGTCATGCCCACAGTGTGAGAGAGGAAGATAGAGAGAGAGTCATGCCCACAGTGTGAGAGAGGGAGAGAGAGTCATGCCCACAGTGTGAGAGAGGGAGAGAGAGTCATGCCCACAGTGTGAGAGAGGGAGAGAGAGTCATGCCCACAGTGTGAAAGAGGGAGAGAGAGTCATACCCACATTGTGAGAGAGGGTGAGAGAGAGAGAGTCATGCCCACAGTGTGAGAGAGGGAGAGAGAGTCATGCCCACAGTGTGTGTGTGTGAGAGAGAGAGAGAGAGAGAGAGAGAGAGAGAGAGAGAGAGTCATGCCCACAGTGTGTGTGAGGGAGAGAGTCATGCCCACAGTGTGAGTGTGTGAGAGAGGGAGATAGAGAGAGAGTCATGCCCACAGTGTGAGAGAGGGAGAGAGAGAGTCATGCCCACAGTGTGAGCGAGGGAGAGAGAGTCATGCCCACAGTGTGAGAGAGGGAGAGAGAGAGAGAGAGAGAGTCATGCCCACAGTGTGAGGGAGGGAGAGAGAGAGTCATACCCACAGTGTGAGGGAGGGAGAGAGTCATACCCACAGTGTGAAAGAGAGTCATACCCACAGTGTGAGAGAGGGAGAGAGAGTCATGCCCACAGTGTGAGAGAGGGAGAGAGAGAGAGAGAGTCATGCCCACAGTGTGAGGGAGGGAGAGAGAGAGTCATACCCACAGTGTGAGAGAGGGAGAGAGAGTCATGCCCACAGTGTGAGCGAGGGAGAGAGAGTCATGCCCACAGTGTGAGAGAGGGAGAGAGAGAGAGAGAGTCATGCCCACAGTGTGAGGGAGGGAGAGAGAGAGTCATACCCACAGTGTGAGGGAGGGAGAGAAAGTCATACCCACAGTATGAAAGAGAGTCATACCCACAGTGTGAGAGAGGGAGAGAGAGTCATGCCCACAGTGTGAGAGAGGGAGAGAGAGAGAGAGTCATGCCCACAGTGTGAGAGAGGGGGAGAGAGAGTCATGCCCACAGTGTGTGTGAGAGAGAGAGAGTCATGCCCACAGTGTGTGTGTGAGAGAGAGAGTCATGCCCACAGTGTGAGAGAGGGAGAGAGAGTCATGCCCACAGTGTGAGAGAGGGGGAGAGAGAGTCATACCCACAGTGTGAGAGAGGGAGAGAGAGAGAGAGAGAGAGAGTCATACCCACAGTGTGAGAGAGGGAGAGAGAGTCATGCCCACAGTGTGAGAGAGGGAGAGAGAGAGAGTCATGCCCACAGTGTGAGAGAGGGAGACAGAGAGAGAGTCATGCCCACAGTGTGAGCGAGGGAGAGAGAGTCATGCCAACAGTGTGAGAGAGGGAGAGAGAGAGAGAGAGAGTCATGCCCACAGTGTGAGGGAGGGAGAGAGAGAGTCATACCCACAGTGTGAGGGAGGGAGAGAGAGTCATACCCACAGTGTGAAAGAGAGTCATACCCACAGTGTGAGAGAGGGAGAGAGAGTCATGCCCACAGTGTGAGAGAGGGAGAGAGAGAGAGAGAGTCATGCCCACAGTGTGAGAGAGGGAGAGAGAGAGTCATGCCCACAATGTGAGAGAGGGAGAGAGAGTCATGCCCACAGTGTGAGAGAGGGAGAGAGAGAGAGAGTCATGCCCACAGTGTGAGGGAGGGAGAGAGAGTCATGCCCACAGTGTGAGAGAGGGAGAGAGAGAGAGAGAGAGAGAGAGAGAGAGAGTCATGCCCACAGTGTGTGTGTGTGTGTGTGTGTGTGTGTGTGTGTGTGTGTGTGTGTGTGTGTGTGTGTGTGTGTGTGTGTGTGTGAGAGAGAGTCATGCCCACAGTGTGAGAGAGGGAGAGAGAGTCATGCCCACAGTGTGAGAGAGGGGGAGAGAGAGTCATACCCACAGTGTGAGAGAGGGAGAGAGAGAGAGAGAGAGTCATACCCACAGTGTGAGAGAGGGAGAGAGAGTCATGCCCACAGTGTGAGAGAGGGAGAGAGAGAGAGAGTCATGCCCACAGTGTGAGAGAGGGAGATAGAGAGAGAGTCATGCCCACAGTGTGAGCGAGGGAGAGAGAGTCATGCCCACAGTGTGAGAGAGGGAGAGAGAGAGAGAGAGAGTCATGCTCACAGTATGAGGGAGGGAGAGAGAGTCATAGCCACAGTGTGAGAGAGGGAGAGAGAGTCATACCCACAGTGTGAGAGAGGGAGAGAGAGTCATGCCCACAGTGTGAGAGAGGGAGAGAGAGAGTCATACCCACAGTGTGAGCGAGGGAGAGAGAGTCATGCCCACAGTGTGAGAGAGGGAGAGAGAGAGAGAGAGAGAGTCATACCCACAATGTGAGGGAGGGAGAGAGAGTCATGCCCACAGTGTGAGGGAGGGAGAGAGAGAGAGAGAGAGAGAGAGAAAGGGAGAGAGAGGGAGAGAGAGAGAGATGGCAGCTTTCTACAACGTTGTAGCTTTGTTTCGTCATCAAAAACATGTCATCCATGCATGTCTGAGTAATCTAGTGATCTCTCTCGGGCACAATTCGCACAACAATAATACCCGACAACTTCACAAACCTGATGTGATGTGAAGTAGTTTCATTAGCATAGCAATTCCCAAAACATTCTTTCACTTTCACCGGCCCCTCCAACCACATCACATTCACAGGCAAAGTGGGTGAAGTGTCTTGCTTAAGGACACAACTTCACCGTACACTGGCCAGCTCGACTTTTGAACGCCATTTGGAAACGCACAAAGTGTTTAATATTTTGATCGGAGACATCACTTGAAACATTTCACATTTTCATCATTTCTGGTGTTGAATAAAGTGATGAAAGCTTTGAACACATTGGGTCAGGAATTTGACTCCAGCTTCATCAAAGAGAATATTTTAAAAATAAGCGTCTTTCTCTGCTGGATGGAGGGAGCCAAGCGGAGTTATTTTCTATTCAAAGTGTGAAGAATTCCTGTTTAGAAAAGTGAAATCGCCTCTAGAAACAGCCACGATTCCAGAGTAAAATGTACAAACAGAAACGAATTTTGACTTTCCAAACATTAAAGGGCCAATATTACACTGTTTTCTCATGTTCTAATGTGTTTTGTTTCATTCACAGATGTTTAACACACAAACCCTGCAGATTTAGGCGTATGAGTTCTTCTCTCAAACAGAAAACACCCTGATCCACCTTGTGATGTCATGTGTTAATACAGGAAGTGCTCCACTGTGTTTTTAAACTCATTAAAATCATTTAGATGATTTCACCCCTGGAATTGCTGATATCTACTGAATGAAAGGTTAAATGTAGCTGTTAACTTGAAAACTATACTACTTCATGACATCACAAGGTGGAACTAAGCATTTTGAACTTGAGATGTAGATAGACTAATAATAAAGTGTTGTGAATGAAACAAAACACAACTCTACATCTGTTTTTGAGGAGGTAGCGACATTCAAACATGACTAAAAGTGTGTAACTTCTGCTGGAGGGTCCGTCAAATGCTTGTCTCCATGGAGATGTTATTGTTTTGCCTGGAATGTTTCACAGTATACCATTAAACCTTTCTATCTTCATGGAGACCAAATCGGACAAAGTTACAGGTCAGATCTGTGGAGAGGCGATGCCACTCACAGCCAAACTGTCTGTTTTTCTAGGTATTTTTGAGCTATAAAACCACCTGTAAGTGAATAAATGTAAAGTAGACATATCCATAGAAACAAGCAGGTGACGGACCCTGAACCAAAATGTTACACAGTGCACCTTTAAAGCTCACAAGAGTGTATTTTGTGTAATATAGGGCCTCTAAAATCAGGTCAAAAGCAGCACGGATCACACATGTTTTTATCTGTCCCGAAGCCAAAACTGAATTAGAATAATCCAGATCCTGCACATTAGCTGCTCACCAAGCCGCCGCTGCAGCCCCGAGCTCGTGAAAATTGGCTTTCACACTTCAGCGGAATTTAGAAAAAAAGATTAAAAAAAAAAAAAAAAAAAAAAAAAAATTCCCCCAAATATAAAACATAACTCAGAATTTTGACATTTTGCCGTGATCCGTTTAGTAGCTGTGGGGAAGTCAAGAATTTTTAGATAGCTGTTCCAAAAGAGAGTTATTTTAAGAGTACCAGCTGCAGTACTCTGTTACATATATTTGAGTAATATTTGAGTATATATTTGTGTATATACATATATTTGAGTAACTTAAAGGCGCTGTATCTGATTTTTACTGGCTTAAAAACGTGAAAAAAGAACTAGTTCATTTGAAACAGTTTGCAGTGGTTCAAAGTTACTCCTCACTTACTTTATTGATACTTTTCAGCTGATGTCATCAACATTCCCTGGAAGTGTGATGCTAACTAGAGGCACTGCGCTGTCTGAGGCTTTGCTAGACTTTAATCTGAGCTTCATTTCAACACAATCTGAACAGAAAGAACTGACTTAGCTAGAACTACTCCAGGTGAAAAAGGAGAAAAAGGGAGCTGTTCACTTGAAAACTACCACCTCATGACATCACAAGATGGGACAGAGCATTTTGAGCTTTGGAGATGTAGACAGACTAACAATAAAGAGTTACTCAAACATGCGTGAATGAAACAAAACACAACTCTAGGTCTGTTTTTGAGGACGTAACAACATTGTAAAATTGCTAAAATCTCACAAGAGTCAATTTTGCATAATAGAGGACCTTTTTATTCTTACTGCAGTAATAACTACTACTACTTTAAACTTCTACTTGAGTAATATTATTTTGAAGTAACATTACTCTTACTTCAGCATATTTATTGACCTCTTTTTCCACCTCTGCTGAGAATGAGAAGGAAATGATCAAATAAAATAATAGTCGATCGTGGACTTAGCGTTTGTGAATAAAGTGACAGAATAATGTTGAAGTGCTTTTAAAATATTTATGCTGTCTGAGAGACAGCATTACCACATACAGAGCCGTGTGTTTATTCACACACGGGCTCAGGCTGCTCCTCACTTCAGCTCACTGCCAACACGTTTATAAAGAGCCTTAAATAAGAACTAAATACAGTAATGTTCTATAGGGCCCGCAAAGGAAAGCAGTCTAAATACACTGGAGATATGGGAATTGAACCAGGAACCATCTTGCTGTGAAGTAAGGGATCCACTGCTAATGCTCATAATACTACTGCAATACTACTGCTACTGCTACTACTACTACTACTACTACTACTACAAGGGCCTCTTCCCGTGAGATATTATTATTATTATTATTATTATTATTATTATTATTATTATTATTATTATTATTATTATTAGATGACCTAAATAACTGCATCTTTTGTGCTTTTCTCATTACCATTATTCAAAGAGTGACTGTGACACATAACTCTTTCTGCTGGTTTGTTTTCACTGGTGCAGTTAAAGCTAAACTCCCTGATGTGGATTAGCGACAGTATACAGTAGGCTATAGTGTGTGGCACTGCGCTAACCTGCTAACCATGCATGTTTACCCAGACCTCCAATATGACTCTGACCTCAATCTGAGGCTGGATTTAAATGTATAGGACAGGGAGGTCCAAACCAGACCTGTGTCCATACAGTGAGTGCATTTTACACAGGTCTGACTCAGCCCCTGTACCTTTGATAAGGGCTGGAACAGCAAGCGTGGGTCTATATCACAGTGCAATATAATGTTATTGAGGTAATAGTGGTAGAATGTCTTAAATATGTAATAAAGCGCCATAGTTTGGACAGCCCTGAGTCTAGAGCGGTCTAGAGCAGAGGTACCTAACGTCACAGGGTTGTGAGGGGCAGGGGTGCTACTTTACAAACCGAATGTCTGGACTTTAAAGGAGACAGGAGCATTTAGGTGTTTTCCCTCATCCTTTACTCGCTCAGAGCTGTTCTGTGATGGATGCCTGCAGACTAATCAGGAACAGTGGGTCAGTGTAGTAAAACGCTCAGGGTGAGAGCCAGAATTTATCAGAGGACCCCACTTCCTTGTTTCTAAACAAAGACTAAAAAACAAGGTGTCTGTTGTAGCCATAACCAATTCAGAAGAATGTTTAAAGGCCAGTAACAATACAAATTATGCATAATATTTGTTCTTCAGGGATTTCTGTATTGTGGTCCTATGGTCCTGAGCTTTGGGTAATGACCGAAAGGACAAGATCGCGGATACAAGGCTGAAATGAGTTTCCTCCGCAGAGTGGCTGGGCGCTCCCTTAGAGATAGGGTGAGGAGCTCAGTCACACAGGAGGAGCTTGTAGTAGAGCCACTGCTCCTCCACGTCAAGAGGAGCAGCTGAGGTGGCTCAGGCATCTGTTCCGGATGCCTCCTGGACGCCTCCCTCGGGAGGTGTTCCGGGCATATCCCACTGGAAGGAGGCCCCGGGGAAGACCCAGGACACGCTGGAGGGACTATGTCTCTCGACTGGCCTGGGAAAGCCTTGGGATTCCCCCGGAGGAGCTGGGGGAAGTGTCCGGGGTGAAGGAAGTCTGGGAGTTCCTGCTTAGACTGTTGCCCCCATGACCCGGCCCCGGATAAGTGGAAGAAAATGGATGGATGGATTTCTGTATGGATTCATATCTGGGTATTTATTTTTAACAACCTTTTTTTGCCAATTGTACATTTTTTAAGTTGCTAAAAGACACAGGTAGAACATGCAAGCACCCAACCCCAGAGTCAAACCCAGGACCTTGTTGCTGTGAGGTGAAAGTGCCACTGTACCACCCACCCTCTAAACACAACCCCAATGGCTTAAAGAACTATCCCTGATTTATCCCCATGTATTTGAGCTAAATGTGTGTTGCCTCAGTATACATATCTTGTATAAGCTGCCTGCGTCTAATAATAAAATGTTTTATTAAGTGACAAAACTCTGCTCGAGGTTCTGAACGTTGTGTAAAGTGCTTATAAACTCATCATGGTAAGTAATTAGGATGCCCTGAATGCATAAGGTAAGTGAGGAAGAACTTTGGACGACTGCAAACTGTTTACAGTGAACTAGTTCTGATTGAGACAGTAACAATCATTATCGAGCGCTTTTAATTGCAAACGAAAACACATTTGAAAACAAGCCGTCTCATTGGCTCAGCACTTGTCCACTGCAGGTATATGGCACTAATTACAGCCCATTAGAACGCTGTATGTGCTGTGGGTCGGTCTCCTAACGAGCCTCTGTTTAATGAAGCCTGAGTGTGTGAGACCTGATAGAGCTGAGCTGAGGCCGCGGCTTTGTCAGTGATATCTGTGCACTCACACCTCACCCCATACACTGTGTAAGAGAGCGCACTAGGGGAGTGAGACATCACCCATAGTGTTCAGCCAAGTGAAGCCGGTCGAGGTTAGCAGTTATATAATCTTATAATCTGCCACCAGGGGCCATATCTACAATCTGGCTGCACTGCTAATTTGGCAGGAGGTGGGCACTTAGCAATGAGCTGTGATAGCTGTCAATCAAACCTGTTGCTAAGGTTAACAAGTGCAACCTCGGGAAAAGAAAACACCAGATCTTTTATTAATGTTCCATTCTTGAAAACAGTGCGACCGCAGAATCATGTAGAGCGTGGTAAAATGAACATTTTAAGACCAAAATGATGAACCTGACAACAGCAGTTACAGGGAGACTTTTTTCAATAGAAGTTAATTGGAGCCAGACCTCAAAGGAACCACTTGGCGCCAATGCTCACTTCCTTTTTGGAACACAGCAGTTAGCAGTTTGGCTATTCCCACTTACCAGTACATATGTAGATTTACAGTTTATGAGTTACCCTATAGGTGTGCTGCTGCTGCTGTGACTTATATCTGTGCACTCACACCTCACACTCATCCACACATGCTGCTGCTGCTGTGAGTGACGGAGGAACGAGGGCAGCCATTTTGAAGTGTACAGGAGGAGTGTTTAATTAGCTCGATGGTGACAAGGCACAGACTCAGTTCAAAGGAAGAGTAAACATGAGCAGAGCTGAATGCTAAGAGTCATCTGAACACTGAGGAACACTAGTCTGTGGGTTTAGAATGGAGGAGAGCAAAACAAGGGAGGGAATTAGATCAGAAGTAAGAGGAATGCATTAAATCATATTTTATTAAAGCAGCTAATGTAATGAAACACAACTGTGCCACTTCTCTTCGCTTTTACACCTTCAAGGCACTCAAAGCTCTGTACATGAAGGAACCACTAACCCATTCACACACCAGTGTGTGCAGACAGGGGGGTTAGGTGTCTTGCCCAAGGACACAATGGCAGCGTTCATTTGTGGAAGCTGGAATCACACCGCCAACCTGTGGGTCAGTGACTGTGACCATTCTACCAATGAAGTTTATGTCGAGAGCAAGATTTGAACCAGCAAATCTTAACAAAGATCAGGATCAGACTTCAGAAGTGCTTGGCTAAATCTCTGCACTCTGTGGAATACATGTGAGTGATGGCAACCTCCAGAAGACATTTGAAAATCTCCACTGGTTTAACAGTACAGCAACATGGAGATGGAGGTCCTTCTGTTTAGGCAGTACAGAGCGTTTCAAGATCAGAAACACCACTGAATGATTCATTCATTTCAACAGGTCTGCAAAATATGATTCAAGGGAGAGTTCACACCTCAGCTAGTGCAATGGACTTAACTAACAACAGAGAGAAGATTGAACAGATAGAAGCCTCTTAGAATGAGTGACAAAACATTCAAAAACCTTTACTCAATGGCAGAATCCATGTTCCATTGCACCATTTAGGTCAGCTCCTCCCACGTTCAGGTTGGGGAATTCTGAACTAGTACCTGGCCTGTTATCAGCCTTACATATATTGCTACTCAACAAATGCATTTATTATTTCTCAAAACCTAGCAGAAAAAGTCTACCACACCAACTATTAACACATCAGTCACATCAGTCCTGTTCGCAGTGAGCACAGTGTGCAGATCTGACACAGCCCAGACTTAAAGCCTCACTACTAAAAAATCATGACTAAATCATGACTAAATCTGAACACTGCAAACCTCTTGGCTGTAACACAAAGAGGAAGTGTGTACTTCAGAAGAAACAGTGTAACAGTGTATTTCACTGTAAACTGTTGAAGTCCAGCCCTCGTACCTGTGAAGAAGCAGTCTTTGCTGTGCACAGCGTAGATCCTCCTCCTCTGCAGACAGGCCGTGCGGTAAACCTCACAGTGGTTCTCGTAAAAGCTCCCGTCTGATCCACACACAGGGACGAAGGAGGGCCGACAGCGCTCCTGACACACACACTCACCACGCCCGGTCTCCGGCAGCACCACGCACTCCCGCCCCCTGCCACAAGACGTCCGGCGACAGGGGTCTTCGTCAGGCGCCACGTCAACAGGTGCAGGGGTGGACAGGGCTGGAAAGAGGAGAGGATACTGTCAGATCAGATATGTAAGAAGCACTGAACAGTCCACAACAAGACTGCAAGATTAATTGTAATCGAATCAAAAATACAATTTGAATGGAACTACCAAATCACAAAACCTGGATTTTTTTAAATTCCATAATTTTCTACACAAATAACAGAATCTACGGTTTTATTCTGCATAAAAGCTGCTGACCCTGTTGTTTAGACCAGTACAAACATGTTCTGAAACGTGATTCTCTAGGGGCCTGAACGATTATGCAAAATATGAAGGACAGTGAACTGGTGTAGTTCAATAGACTTAACTAACACCAGAAACTGTAAAACAAACAGGTGTGTTTGTGTCCACCGGCAATCTGACCAGAACTCAGAAGCCTTCACTCTAAAACCTTTGTCCAGTTGACCGAATTTAGTTTTCTTTTGCAATGATTGTATTAGTTTGTCAGTTCAGATTTCAGTCTTTTGTCAATTCTTTTGGACGTGACCCGTTTTTAAATAATTTTTTAGTTATTGTCACAGTCCTTTGTGTTTGTTGGTGTATACTAACATTATACTCATTACCTCCGCCAAGGAGGTTATGTTTTCGCCTGAGTCTGTCTGTTTGTTTGTTTGTTTGTTAGTTAGTTAGCTTGTTTGTTTGTTAGTTAGCAAGATAACTCAAAAAGTTATGGATGGATCTTGATGAAATTTTCTGGAAATGTTCCTAATGGTAAATCCAACAGATGATTAAATTTTGGTGATGATCCAGAAGAAATCCTGGATTCTGGATCACTTTGAAAACTGAGCTGCTTGGCGGAGGTCTGCGCTCTCTGAGTGCTTTTCTAGTTATATTCTATTGTCAACTTTGATGAAACATTAACAGTTATAAATGGTTTATACATAACCAGTAACAAATATGATATGAAATTAATGATGTGCATAAAAAGACCATAGAATGCCAATTTTTTATGTACAAAATTCAAAATACATAATGTACAATTAAACATATCAACATATTCACATATTACAGAGAGCGGAATACAAAAGGATGTTGTTTGGAGAAGTGAAGAGCTGAGGGACAGAATAAAGAAGAGGCATAAAGAGCCTGGTGTAGGTCCTGCTCTGTTGAGCTTACGTCACTATCAAAACACGGCCCCTGATTGGTTGACGTGACACGATTAGACGCAGAAAGTTCAGCATTTTCAACTTTGGCAAAGTCGCCACTTCTTTCGCGTGCCCCTCCCATTTCGCCCATTCACGCATCAACGCCAAATTCGCTCAATTCGCATATTCGCACCGCTCAACTCACTTTATTCACGCCGCAGAACTGTTACTTGCACGTCAATGTGCCTTTACATAGGGTTTACATGTAAATCACTCGTCTTTGCCGCGCCAGACGCCAGGGAAAGCGTTCCTTATCAAAGAAACTACTATTTGAGGTAAAAATGTCATTCTATTTTATGATTGCAGTATTGAAATCTGCACCGAGTCTGTTCTACGGTATCGAAATTTTCACACAAAAAACATAGGACTACATAAACTGTCCCCTCTGCTCCTGTCACTTCTGCTCTTGTCTGCTCCTGTCACTTCTGCTCCTGTCTGCTCCAGTCTGATCTGATTGGTTTGGTCTAAATTCAGTCAGAACGATGCTGAAGCTGCACTTTTGTGTCACCTTGAATTGTCGCAGCTGAAATAACCTTTTCATCAGCATTTTCATATTTCTGTGAGGTCAAAAGTGACAACAACACAACTACTATACAAAACACAACAACTATACAAAACTCAACTACTGTACAAAACACTACTACTATACAAAACACAACTACTGTACAAAACACTACTACTATACGAAACACAACTACTGTACAAAACACTACTACTATACGAAACACAACTACTGTACAAAACACTACTACTATACGAAACACAACTACTATATGACCCACAATACTATACAAAACACAAGTACTATATAAAACACAACTACTGTACAAAACACTAATACTATACAAAACACAAGTACCCTCTCTTCTGCTCCTCTGACCCCCCTCTGCTCCTCTGACCCTCTCCTCTGCTCCTCTGACCCTCTCTTCTGCTCCTTTGACCTTCTCCTCTGCTCCCCTGACTCTCTCCTCTGCTCCTCTGACCCTCTTCTCTGCTCCTCTGGCCCTCTTCTCTGCTCCTCTGACCCTCTCCTCTGACCCTCTCCTCTGCTCCTCTGACCCTCTCCTCTGACCCTCTCCTCTGCTCCTCTGACCCTCTCCTCTGCTCCTCTGACCCTCTTCTCTGCTCCTCTGACCCCCTCGTCTGCTCCTCTGACCCTATACAACATTCCCAATCACAAATGCTACAAACTGTGGCGTCTGTAATTAAACGTATTTATATTTGAGAACATGAAAACCATAACGAGGTACATTGTTAGCGCTCTTCACATTTCTGCAGCTCTGGTTCAGTGTCAGTGGATTAATCAACACTCACAGATGAATGCTGCTCAGATGTAAACAACACTTTTCAATTTTCTTTTCAACATTGTAGTATAAAAAGATACAGTAATTGAAATGAAAAAGTTAAAAACAATATACAAATATTACGACTTGAGTGGTACTTTGCAGATGTTTTGTTCACACAGAGCCACAGCTGCTCCAGGGCACACTGTCAACATCTGCACATTTAGTCCCTACCACCAGTAATCACAGGGTAACGTATACTACAAAATGTCTTGCTGACAGACACAACAGAAAAATCTCAATAGGCTTTGAGAAAATAGGGTGAAACCAGCCTCTGTCTTTGTTTAGCCTTCTCTTTCCTCCCCGCTTCCTCTCCGCACCCTGTCTTCACCCTCACCCTTTCTTTCCCTTCTCTCTCTCCTTTCTTTTCTCTCCCCTCTCTTCCCCACTCTCTCTCATTCTCTCTCTCACTTCCTTTCTCACTCTCTTCTCTCTCCCTCCCCTCTCTCCACCCCCGTCTCTCCCATCTGTCTTTTCTCCCCTCATCTCTCTTTTCTCCCTCTCTCTTCTCTTTTCTCTCTCCCTCCCCCTCTCTCTCTCCCTCTCTCTTCTCTCTCCTCCCCTCTCTTTTCTCTCTCCCTCCCCCTCTCTCTACACACACCCCCCTCACTCAGACCCGTAGAGAGTGAGACACACATGCTTTTGAAGCAAGCACAGCCTGCAGCCTGCCTTCTGAGAGCAGGATCTGGCAACCCAGCCCCCCTCCAGACTCACAGCTCTGAGCACAAGAGCTTTCTGAGTAAGAGAGAGGAGAGGAGAGGAGAGAGACGAGAGAGGAGAGAGAGGAGAGAGGAGAGAGAGGGGAGGAGAGGAGAGGAGAGAGAGGGGAGAAAGGAGAGGAGAAAAGAGAGGAGAGAGGGACTGGTTGAGGATAAGCAGAGGAACATGTGTGTGGTAAGTCAACAGCACTTTAAAGGCTCTGGCATCATTTCAACACCAGAGCTGGTTCAGTTTAGGCTGTCAGCTTTGACCCAAACCCACCCTAACATCTCAATTCTTCCTCATGATGAGTTTATGATCATTTCCATAGAGATGCTTTGCCTGGAATGTTCCACAGACAGGAATTAAACTTCTATTCGCTTAAACTTATCTGAGTCTGGAGTGGTTCCTTTAAAGCTGCATTGTGCAACTTTTCTGGTAGAGGGTCTGTCAAATGCTTTTCTCCATGGAGATGCTATTGCTTTGTCTGGAACGTTTCACAGTATGGCATTAAACCTTTTTTTATCTTCATGGAGACCAAATCAGACCAAGTTACAGGTCAGATCTGTGGAAAGGCGACCCTGCTCACAGACAGAATGCCTTTTCTTTGGTATTTTTGAGCTTAAAAACACCTGTAATTGAACAAATGTACTGAGCTGTTTAATGTCATACTGCGGAACATTCACCTTTAATATAATGCTTTAGTTTAATTCTGTGCAGCACTTTGGAGACTTTGTGTTGCTAAAATGTGTTATACAAATAAAGCTGGATTGGATATTGTGTGCAGCTGTTAAACCATAAAGCTGAACTCGAGTCTGTTTCTGTGAGAGTTGGTTGTGTTCAATCTTCCAAACATCGTACCTTTAGCTAAACGCTATTGATTTCAGTTTGGCGGTCTTGACATGTAAAATGCCTTAAACATTAGAGGGTGAAAAACTTTTTTTTTTCTTACATTTCAGTGAGCAAACTACAGAAGAAGTTTCAAAATGATATGTCTAAATATAAGATTGTTTCCTATTCACCTGCAGAGTCTCTTAAGTGCATTTATGGTTTACACATGGAAAAACAAAACACCTTGAAAAACTGTCATTCTTACTCTGAACGGTGGTGCCTCTCCACAGATCTAACCTGTACCTGCTTGGTTTTCATGTAGATAGATAACGTTAATGTCAGGCACTGTGGAACATTCTAGGAAAAGCAATAACATCTCTACGGAGACAAGTGGAAAATGATTTATTGCACCTGTTTTAAAAGGCCCATGTTCTCATTTTCTCATCACAAACATACCTCAGCTTAAATATGAACCCTACAGACTTAGGCTGAGTTCTTCTCTCAAACAGAAAACTCTCTGTTCCACCTTGTGATGTCATGTGGTCATACAGGAAGTGCTTTAGTGTGTTTTAAACTCCACACACTTTCATTAGAATCATTTGGATGGTTTCACCTCTGGCATTGCCCATCTCTACTGAACAAAAGGTCAAAGGAGCTGTTCACTTGAAAACTACATGACATCACAAGGTGGAACAGAGCATTTTGAGCTTTGGAGATGTAATAAAGGATTACTCAAACATGTGTGAATGAAACAAAACACAACTCCAGGCCTGTTTTTGAGGAGGTAACAACATTCTAACATGACTTAAAACTCACAAGAGTATATTTTGTGTAATATATAAGGCCTTTAAATCTTTAAACATTCAGCAATGACTTAAATAACTCAACTACAAAAAGTTTGTAACGTTGGTTTAGCTAAAAATGGAAAATCCCACACTCTTTGCTTCCTATTGTCCTCTGCGTATCTTGTTTTCACAAATACTCAAAGATTTAAATGGCTACATGAGACATAAAGCACTGAAACAAACTGAAAATGCTAAATTCAAAATGCTAAACATGTTTGACATTTGGCTAATCCCGCTTTAGTCCATTTCAAACCACGCCGCTAGTTTAACAAATCTTGTAATCCTTGGAATAAGCTATCGCCATAATACAGTTCACAAGGCGCTCTTGTCCATTGCCGAATCTTTTCAAAATGTCTTCCTCTTTGCAGTTTTGGTGTTATTGTTTAGTGTTGGGGGCGGAGGGAGCGGCCGTTGTCGTGGTGATAATTACAGATTTCAAAGCTGGATTTTGCTGTTCAGATAACAGCGCATCAGGGAGGTGACTTTTAGCTTCGTCTTTCAAATATTTTCAGACAATAAAAGCGTTCCTCGGGGTCGTGTAAGCTCGTCTCTTCTCGTGTAATTTCACCAATGCTGTAAAGTTTGAGCCGCTCCCAGGACACGGGTGTTAAACTGAAGCTGTGATTTCAACAGAACCAGAGCAGCTTCATTATGGCTCTGCAGTCTGGACCAGAGTGTGTAAAGACACATCTGATGGAATCCACTATTTTATGTTCATGAAATAGTGACACATTTCAAAATGTGTGTGCGTGTGTGTGTGTGTGTGTGTGTGTGTGTGTGTGCGTTGGTGGTGGTGGGAGGGGCCGATGGTGCAGACTATCAGCCTCCCGTCTGTCAGTCTGCCCCAGGGCAGCTGTATCTTACCACGACCGAGGGTGGAGTGAATGAAGAATGAAGTAAAGTGAATAATTAATTAAGTAATTAATTAAACAACAAGTCCGCTGGCTAAGGGAGCTGACATCGTAACATAAATGTAACTTATCCTACGTGCATCACTGATTAAGGGAGTCAAACTGGAGAAGAATGTGCGTCCGTCACATTGGGAGTGTTACTGTGGAGGTGGAAACAGAGGTAGACCAGAGCAATGACATGTTGAATACAGGAGAATAAATAAACTTTTTCACATCATTTATTAAAAAAAAATATGTATATATATATATATATATATATATATATATATATATATATATATATATATATATATATATATATATATATATATATTAATATTATGTGACAAGTTATTCAGTAAACATGATTACAGTACAGGTCAGATCTGTTGTGAAACACATGTTTTCCAAGGTATGTTTTTAGTAAGTTTCATACATTTCATACAAAGCAATAACATCTCCATGGAGATGAGCAGGTGCACACTCTCCACCAGAAATGTTGCACTGTGCAACTTTAACCTGGTTAATAATGCATTCAGAAAATATCAATGTGCAACAGAAAGAGCCTTTACCTGATGTCAAACCATGAGTCATTAACTTTGGCCCTTTCTGCCGCTGTGATATTCTAATAAAAATACTTTTACCTTTTGGTGCATTCTTCATTCACTCCACACTGTGGGGTAAACTACTATTGTAGCCACAACTGCCCTGGGGCAAACTGACGGAGTGAGGCTGCCAGTCTGCACCATTAGCCCCTCTGATAATCACCCACACTCACACACTAGTGTGATAGGTTAGAATGGTACTATATGCCCCTAATATTATGCTCTGTGCCTATTTACAGTGATGCAATTCATAATGTGATTTCATGCTAAGAGTTTAAAAACAGTTAAAGGTTTGCAATAAATATTAATATACATAAGCCTTAAAAACAGTTAAATACAGTTAAAAGTCTGCTAAAATGTTTATTCTATTTTATTTTTCAGTAACATTCCTGTCATTTCATTCAAAGAAACTGTAATCATATCATCCGTAATCGACTACTAAGCCTGGGATCCTTTGTTTTGGTGATTGGTAATGCCTTCACCCACCACTTGGGGGATTTCACGCTGTTTCTCCTCACTGCATTAAACTTCTGCATGAGAGAAACAGCACGCAGATCAGTCTCGTGGTTCTTTTCCTTTGTTTTCAGAAGTGCAACATTCCCATTTCCAGGGGTACAACACACACACCACATTGATTCTAGGCAAGTGTCTTGCCTAAGGACACAACAACAGTTTTGCCACTGTGACGCCTGATTTTCCAGTGGTCTCCTATCTAAATACCACACCAGCCCCAGCCCTGTGTTCTACTCATCTGAATCCCAGAGCAGCAGTGACAGTGATGAGAAAACTAAGACGTTTTTCCCCGTCACAAACTTCTCCAAAGACTCCACGTTTCTGTCCACTGCTTTTATGCTCCTGGGAGTTTGAACAAAGCTGTAAAAAGTGCAGACGTGAGCACATCTCCGCTCCAATCACAGCCAAATAAATAAAGTTAAACTCTGTCAGCCCGTCTCACTCCTGCTAGGCTGGTCTCCATGGGGACCACCAATCACACGCCGGGGGCCCCTTCACAGCACGACTCAGAACGAGCACGTTTTCAAATCAGCTTCTGGACTTTTTTAATGAACAACGGAAGAAAACAGAGGACAGACTGGGATGATGTGGAGGAGGGAGAGAGCTACAGTCACTGGAGTCTTTTTCAGGTGGTCATTTTAGCAGCATATTCTTCAAGTTTGTACGTTTAAATTTACTCGTCCTCAATTGACAAAACTAATTGGGTCGTACACCGTCTGGCAAATCCAGCAAACCAGGTCAGGACCAAACAGGACTGCCCAATCAGATTTGTTTATTTCAGCGACACAAGGGAAACAAAGGAGCTCATTGGTCGTGTATCATTTACAAATTAAATCACATTTCTCTCCCCTCAGATGAACAGAGTTTAGTGCTTTGCTCGTTGATTCTGCCAAAATCTGCCATGTTTTTAGACCCCCGTGTTGTTTTTTCCTTTCTTTTTGTCTTGTTTTGATACAGACATGTCCCTGGCTAATTCACCTGCCAATCACACTCATCTGAACCTTCTAGAGTAATATGTTGTAGAATGTAACAATACTCCTACAGATATGATTTTGTTTGCTTCATTTTTGTGTCTGTCATGTTATATTCACTTTAAATTATAAATCTGATGTTATGTTCCAACAGTTATTGTTAATTGACTAGTAGTTTTCCCAGTTTTTTTTTTTTTTTTACTAATTTCATAGATCACTACTTACTACTTCTATTAGTAATATTATTTTGAAGTTACATTACTTGAGTACAGTTTTTCACTACTCTATATGCTCCTGTGTTCTCTACAGTCACCGAGCTGCTCCTCATTTGTAAAAGTCCATCTCTGTGATTTAACTTACATTTTTATCTCAAATGCAGCGCCCTTTAAGCCCCAGACCGTGTTCACCTGCATGTTTCACCTGCATGTTTCACCTGCACTTTTCTGCTCTATGCTTCTTCTCCCATGTCCCTGTGCTCTCGTCGCCCCCAGCGGGTTTGTGTATGTGGTTTACTTCTCTTCCTTTATAAGCCGTCGTGTACAGATTTGAGGGTCAGGCCGACTCTACTGTCACTACTACATGCTGCAGAGATTACTACAAGTAATACTTACTGTACATAGAGAAAAGATGTCAGATAATACTGCTAATACTATGATGACTACTGCAACTTCTGTTACTTTAGTAAAGGGAATTGCTGTAACATTTAAAGGAACTTTCACTAGCAAGGACCACACCACAACAATGAAATACAATAAAGATATTTATTGACGGTGGGTAGATGTGATGGCTGGGGGGAGACTCAGGGTGGGGGCTCCGTCTCCAATCCAAAATGGTCACCCAGCTGATTCAGAACCCTCCCTCCTTAAAGATGTCTTCAGGCTGAAAGATGGACGAGAGACACGGGGTGGGAGGGAGGACAGTGTTGTCGGGTTAGGTTGTATAAATAGGGCTTCTGGGTAATTGAAGGCGTGGTCGAGATGAGCTGTGATTGGCTGGAGAGGAGGTTGAGGTGTGGTCCAGCTCCTGGATCTAATATCATCATACTGTATTAACTCCACGTATGTACAATTTTGATTTACATTTTATAAACTTGATCTACCTGTTTTCCCAGATATGAGGGAAACATCAAATCAAATGGAGCTTTTACTGAGAACAATTGTAATTCTGATTTATTTTTAGTTACAAAAACATTGGTTGAATTTGGTGTTTTGGTTCAAGACAATGCTGAAATCCAGTTGGTTTAACCCTAAAATGGACAGCCCCTGCATCAGTCATGAGTCAGTGCTAGTGCAGCCTCTGCAGCTCAGGGAGGGAATTCTGGAGGTTCTGAGCTTCACATGAGACATGTTCTGTCCATATATTGAGAATGAGACAAACTTGGACGTGTCTCTATCTGCAGGTGAAGGCTCTGGAGACACAGGTTCAGATGTGATTATAATCGCTTTAAAATTCTAAGAAGAAAGGCTACATATATATTTTCTTTAACATGTAATTACAATCACAACTGAACATGTGACTCGATTGTGTGTCATATACTGAGGACACATCGTATAATATAGAACCCAAACTGATTTTAGCTGTAGAATCTGGCAACCCAAGGTGAGAAGCTCATTCTGCTTTCTGATTGGATGATTTAAAAAACAAAAACACAAAACAACATTTACATCATGACATTTTTTTGGTAATTGCGAATAAATCAGCATTGCAACTGTGATCAGTAAAATCCATATTTGATTTGAACATGTTGACTTCATATCTGGCAGCGCAGATAGCTCACATTTATAAATTATTAAAGAAAAAAATCCTTTACTGGAACAAAAATAATCCCGGGAGCAGACAGACTTTGAACAGAGCAGGTCACGCCAACACAAAGCTAGCTGTGTGCTGCGCTAGCATCACACCTGCGCTCTCGGGGGATGTCACATGACCCCGTGACCTCATGTCCACTCATCACATGACTAATGGCTCCGCACACTGTTCCCGCCGCACAGGGGTCATGCAGGGGTCACCAAAACAACATCAAGAGTCCAGAGCAAGCTTTTATCTGTCTGAGAACGCTCAGGTGTGGTCTGAGCAGCAGCTCCACACTCTACAGGACTCTTGGCCAAGAAATAAAGACACATTTGCCACGTTTACATGAGAGCTTTAATTCCAAATAAAATAATTTAATTCTGAATAAAAATTAATTTCGCTTTAAAAAGACCATGTAAAAAATATTCAGATTTTAAAGCTGAATTAATTTATTCCTCAATCATGTAAACGTTTGTTCTTCTTAAAAATAATTCCAGTCTTTCGGCACATGCTCATTGGATCGCCCTTCTGATGGTCCGGCTCCACCAGTCGTCTCTTCGGACTTTCAGCCACTGCTCTTTGGATTTGTGAGCAGGATGTGGGAGTGGGCTGAGGTTTGTCTTCTTCCTCCTTCTCCGACACTCTTCCCTTTTCCTCCTCAGCTGACAGACGTAAAGTGTGAGGATAGAATTCTCCAGCTGCTGCTTAATTATCATCAGAACAACAGCGAAAAAAGTTAATATCATGTTTGTGTCCGCAGCGTAACGACAAACCGAGATGACAAAAAAGCCGGTATCCAGCTGAAGTGTGTGTTTTCTTCCGGTAGACATAAATACGTTTGTGCGCCCTCTGTTCAATCAGAACCCTTCCCGACCCCCAGACGTTGAGCGGAATTAAATAAAGTCGATTTAACCATGCTTTCCATGTAAACCTCAATTCAGAATTATTATATCCATGTAAACTCCAAGGAGAATATTTTAATTCTGAACTATTTAATTCAGAACAATTAATTTGGAATTTAAAATAAAAATCATGTAAACGTGGCCAACCAACGTCCTTTCTAAACTTCCTAAATTACTCATTTCTCTAAAATACAGTGAACATCATATTAAAATTTTACAAAAAGAAAAAAGCTTGCCTAGACTTTTCTAATTTTGTAATTTTGGGTAAGGTTATAATTTCACTCCTAGTTGGACATGAGCGGCAGATATGACATAAAGCTATGTCACCTAGCAACCGCCTAGCAACCATGGATATGATTACACAAATGAAAAAAAAAAAATATATGCGTTATTTCTTTTTTTTTTATACAGAGCTTTTCCACGTTCAAGGCACTCAAAGTCCTTTATGCCAGTGAACCACTCACCCATTGACACACACACACTCATACACCAACGTACACTAGCCCAAGGACACAATGACAGCATTCTTCTGTGGGAGCTAGAATCACACCACCAACCTGTGGGTCAGTGGACAAACGCTCTACCAACTGAGCTGCATATGGTTAGCAAATGTTAATGCCACATAAAAAATCCAACACAAAAGTTACACAGTCCAACTTAAACTTTTTATTTCAACTATAGCTCATTTTTTAACCAATCTGTTCTTTTTGAGAGTATAGTGGTCAAGGTCAGAAAAGCAGTTTGAATAATCAGCTTTGTAAAGTTAGTTGGTGCATTTTAATTGAAAAAATAGAGTGATTTTGTGAACAGAATGGGTCTTATCTCTGTTTCATCACAGAGCCAGGGGCCCAGGTCTCATGAGGCTTTGTTGGTTCTAATCAGACTGAAGCGCTCCTGGACTCAAACCTCCGCCTGTGGCACCAAAAGCACTGAGGAAAATCCTGCAGCACAGTTCAGACCTGAGCTCCATTTGTGAATGCACAATAATACAGTGTGAGGTTTGTGTTGGACGAGTTTAAAACTGGCATCGGCGCTTTTCTAATCAGGACACAACTGTGGTGAAACAAAAGTCACTATTCACAAATAACACACTGGACTTTCTGCCATTTGTACAAACACCAAAAACATGTATTTTCTACAAACTGGATTTTGCAAAAGAATAAACAATTTGAACTGGAAAATAACTCTTTTTAAATTAAACTTTTTAATTTATTTTTTTTTAACTTAAAGATGCAATATGGTCACATTTTTATTTGGCGCTTTTCCACCTTCAAGGCTCACTCTCACACAAACACACACACATTCATACACCAGTGTACACAAACACTGGGGCTGAGGTGGGTAAAGTGTCTTGCCCAAGGGCACAACAGCATTCATCTGTGGGAGCTAGAATCATACCACCAACCTTCAGCTCAGAGAATAAACTCTCACTCTCACTTTTCTAATGAAGGGTCCTCCACCATGTTACAAACTAGATCTGTAGAGAGGCAAGCCCGTTCAATGGAATGTAAGAATGCATGTTTCAGGTGTTTTTCAGCAATAAAACACCTGTAATGTAATGAATGCAAGATCAATCCATTTAATGCCCTACTGTGGAACATTCAGGGCAAATCATGAACATCTCCAAGGAGACAATACTGTGGTAGGACCATCAGAAAAGCTCTTTAAAGATTATAAGTGTTTTTAAAAGACCCATATTACGCTGTTTTCTCATCTGTGTTATAATGGGAGGGGGGAGAAGACATGGAGAGGAGGAGGAGGAGGGAGAGATGGAAACGAGGGGTAAGAAGAAAAGACAAGACAGACGCAGAGGAGGAGTGAGGGAGGAGATAAACGGGGAGAGATGGAGCGGATTCGGGAGGAAAGACGGAGAGGAGGAGAGAGGGAGTGCGCAACAAGAAAAACATAGCAGGATGGAGGGAGCGATTGCGAGGAGGAGAGCAGCTTTGTTGATGAGGGACTTGGTGAACTCCAGTCTGCGCTGCCGTATGCTCGCTCCCACCGGTCTGTGTGCATTTAAATATAGACTTCATAATGAGACATGGGCCGAGGTCAAAACACAAAAGTGCATTTATTTAGAATCTCATTTTTCATTACAGATGGCTATTTTACTTTATTAACTACTAACGCATAACATTTTTAGATCACTATGTTACCTGTTATTATTTTGAAAATACTATATTCACTGAAAACAACCAGGTTTGTGAAGTTGTACTGTACAGTTTTGTATCATGTTTTTGTATATTAATGGTGAATTGTCCTGTGGAAGCGTGGGTGACGTAGGCTTGTGGGTGGAGCGTTACACAGAATCTTACAGCTAAATGTAAGGAGGGTCTGAATTGAGCCTGGGAGAGATCTCCAGATTACTCAAACATGCATAGGTGACATCTAAAACCTCTTCAGACATGTTTTTGACGAGGAAACAATGTTATAACATGGTAGAAAGCTCCAAAAACTATAATACTCTCTATAAAATAGCTCAAATTAAACTTCTAATTACAGGATTAACCACAGATTTTAAACCTGATGTCCTTCCAGAAGCAACCTGTCCATTTGTCAGAGCTAAATGCATGTTCGATACTATCATTTATAGACTGCAGAGAGAGAGCAGATTAAAGCCAATTCCATTAACCACAGCAAAATGAGTGTGCGAAAAAGCATAATGAAAAGTGTGTTTTTTGGTACAGGGATGCACACTAATTGTGTTATGGTAGAGCTCTGAAGGGGGAGTGTCTTAACGCGGAGAGCAAAGCGAAGAGACACTTCTTAATACGTTATTTTGGGCAAATATAGCATTTTCAAAACAATCAAAGGTAACATGGTGATCTAAATACATTATGTGTTACAGTTAATACCCCAGAGAAGTGTAATACTCCCTCTTTAAACTCGACATTTGGATTATTTCAGGACAGGAACAGTTCAGTCGCAGTTCAGTGAAAAAACAAATCTCAAAATTGAAATTCAGTTTGGACAGGGAAAAACAGAGGCATGTTTTTCACTGTTAAAAGGACAATTTGAAACTTCTCTGGAACAATTGTGAGTTTCAATTTTGAACAAAATATGAGTTTTGTGCTGCGTGGAGGAGGAAGGGAGGGGCGGAGAGAGGGAGAGGATATAGGGGAAATAGATGGAAGAGGAGGAGAGAGATGGGGGATGAGAGAAAGACTGGGAGAGGAGCAGAGGAGAGGGAGGAGAAGAGAAAAGAGACAGACAGAGTAAGACAGGAGTAGGGATGAGGGAGAGAGGATCGAAGGGGAGAGAGAGGAAAGAGGAGAAGAGAGATCGAAAGAGACAGGGATGAGAGAGAAGAGAGAGACAGGGAGAGGACGGGAAGAGAGAGAAAGGATGATGAGAAGAGAGAGAGGCAGAGGGTGGAGCAGAGAAAGGGGGATGGGAGAGAGGGTGAAGAAGAGAGAATAAGGGAGAGACAGTGGAGAGAGGAAGGAAATGAGGAGAGAAAGGGAAAGGGAGCGCTTGTTTTCAGTTGTGATTTGTGCTGGTGTTTATCAGAGAACAGTCCCTCTCACTCACTGTGACTGTGTTCAACTTTAGGTGACTCCTGAGGCTGAGCTGCTGCTGGCATCACACTGCTCTCTCATTCTTTTATTTTTCACACAAACTGCAGAAACCACCAAAAACTGAGCTGTTTATGCACCTGTGTGATTTATTCATCCAACCACCACTGTACACACGAGAAGGACTGCTTTGGCCCTACTTTAGCTCTGGTTTGGTTCTGGTTTGGACCTGGTTTAGTCCTGATTTAGTCCTAGTGTAGTCCTGCTTTGGTCCTGGTTTGGACCTGGTTTATTCCTGGTTTAGTCTTGGTTTGGTCTTGATTTAGTCCTGGTTTATATCTGGTTTGGTCCTGGTTTAGTCCTGGTTTGGTTCTGGTTTAGTCCTGGTTTACTTCTGGTTTGGTCCTGGTTTAGTCCTGGTTTATTCCTGGTTTAGTGCTTGTTTAGTCCTGGTTTATTCCTGGTTTAGTGCTTGTTTAGTCCTGGTTTATTCCTGGTTTAGTGCTTGTTTAGTCCTGGTTTATTCCTGGTTTAGTGCTGGTTTAGTCCTAGTTTATTCCTGGTTTAGTGCTGGTTTAGTCCTAGTTTATTCCTGGTTTAGTGCTGGTTTAGTCTTGGTTTAGTCCTGGTTTATTCTCGGTTTAGTCTTGGTTTATTCCTGGTTTAGTCTTGATTTAGTCCTGGTTAAGTCTTGGTTTGTTTCTGGTTTGGTGCTGGTTTAGTCCTAGTTTGGACCTGGTTTGGTCCTGGTTCCTGGTTTAGTCTTGGTTTAATCCTGGTTCATGTTTTGTTTTTTTCAGTCATTTTTTTTCCTCTCTATTTTGTCCCTAAATCAATTCCTATTCCTAACATGGAACTTGGCTCCAAATTCGTTCCTATAACTGCTAACTTTGGTGAACTTCATTTTACTGAAGCTGAATGCTGTGGGTCCCTTAGTTCACTAACCCTAACTCCGACAGAGCTCCTTTATCTCCACACTCATCCCTCAGTCCTGCTCCAGCTTCACCTGGACCAACTGTCTTCTGTTCAGGGACAAGACCAACGCTCGCTTCACTCACATCCACATTCATTATACATCCTCTGTTAATATGTCATGAAGCGCAATGGAGTCAATGAGAGTGGAACACACACACGCACACGCACACACACACACACACACACACACACACACACACACGCACACGCACACGCACACACACACACACACACAGAGTAGCTGTAATCCCGTACAGTTACTTTTTCATTTGGTGGTATTCAAAACACCGTTACTTTTTAAAATCAAAGGAATACATTGCAGTACTTGATTTAGGCTTCAAAAATACTCAAAAAAGTCTGTTCTTGTGGTGAGGCTTGTGTGCTTTTTCCATCAGTGACAGGAAATGCTTTAAAAACAGTGAAACAAAGAGCTGTTTTTAATACTATACGTTGTGTTTTGGTACTATAATTTAAAAGCAATTCGAAAGTATCCCCCTCACACACACACACACACACACACGCACAGACTCTCACACACAGGCCCGTCCTGCCAGCCAAACGTGTAATACAGTGTAAGCATCAATTATTCACTGCCCCCCCCCCAACCCCCTAATGGAGCTTTGTGCCAGTTCACTTTCTCTGCATCTGCGTGGGGCCAGAATGAGTCACTGCAAAAGGATTGGCGCTGAAGAGAGGGTTTCTTGTGGAAGAGATTAAAAATACCAAAATATGTGTTTGGCTGCTGTATGAAAATGTTTATCCAAACAGAGGAGCAGATGTGAGTGAAGTCAGCCTTTAGAGACACAATGGAGACGCAGTGTCTGTCTGGAGATGTAGAAAGCACTGGGTTATTTAAAGGAACTGAAGCCGGCACTTTTATAGTTTTACAAAGTGAACTATAATATAAAGTGAGCACGTGTTGCATTAACTGGCAGATAGAGACACATCCAAGTTTGTCTCATTCTCAGTTTATGGACAGGCCTCATGTGAAGCTCAGAACCTCCAGAATTCCCTCCCTGAGCTGCAGAGGCTGCACTAGCACTGATTCCTAACTGGTGCAGGTGCTGGGGTTTAGGTAGAGACTGTTCAGATCAGAGAGAGGCATTTTAGCTTTAAAACAACTGGATTTTGGCACTAAAACTGGCAACCCAACTGAGAGACTCATGTGAGGCTCATTCTGTTTTCTGATTGGATAATTGTCTTGAAAACCAAAACACAAAATTTGTCCAATGTTTGTGTAATTAAGAATAAATCAGCATGACAACTTGATTTGAACATGTTTCCCTCATATCTGGGAACACAGAAAAATCACATTTGTGGAATTTAAAACCAAAATTTTACAAATGGTTCCTTTAAAACATATGAAGACATAACAGGGAACGGGATACAGGGAGGGCGTGCATACTCCACTCAGAGAGATCGAGAGTCTAACCCACAACCTCCTTATGAGAGGAGGAGACAGGCTAACCACTCTGCAATAACAAATATACACAATCCAATCAGAGCGATCAGGAGCCCGTGCACTTTTCTGATGCCACAGAAGTGCACGTTTTAGTATTTAGTATTACTGTGATTCGTCATCCCAACAGTGACGGTGACCTGCTGTTTCCACTCATCCCCATCAGACGCTCCTGATCCAAACTCTACGTGAACATGTGTGTTAAGGGTAAGTATGAATGTGCAACAACGCTTTAACAATACAACGCTTCAACAATTCCACGATACAACAGTCAACAGGAGTAGAGGCACACACGTTTACACACTCTGAACGCTCTCATTTACACATCAGTTTAACAGCAGAATTAATATGTGCATGTCCCAATGTTAAATCACATGCAACGTGCACACAAACCGCACATGCTTCTTTATACCATAGACTTTATATATAAATGGACAGCCGCCGCATTCCAAACAGGAAGTCAACTCATTCTCCAGTTCACTTTGTATTGGAACACTGTTGTCCCTCTCTCTGTACCAGGCTCCTCTTCATTTTACTCTTAAATGTTCATATTAACCCGCTCACATGATCCTGGGGTTTTGATTTTCCTGGTTTGTTTCTGGTTTGGTCCTGGTTTGGTCCTGTTTAGTCCTGGTTTAGTCCTGGTTTGTTTCTGGTTTGGTCCTGGTTTAGTTCTGGTTTAGTCTGAGTTTAGTCCTGGCTTATTCCTGGTTTAGTGCTGGTTTAGTCTTGGTTCTTGGTTTAATCCTGGTTCCTGGTTTGGTCCTGGTTCCTGGTTTAGTCTTGGTTTAATCCAGGTTCAGTCAATTTTTTTTTTTTTTTTTTTTTTTTTGAGTCATTTTTTTCCTCGCCATTTTGTCCCTAAATCAATTCCTATTCCTAATATGGAACATGGCTCCAAATTCGTCAATAAAGCTGCTAGCCTCAGTGAGTTTCATTTGACTGGAGCTGAACGTTATGGGCATCACACTGCTTTTGTCCACTTCTTTATACAGTCTGTGGTTTATACCCACAGTTTGGCACTGGGAATGAACTGAGGCTCTAAATGTATAAATACGTATGTAACAGTCGACCAAGAATTCTTTTGAGTCGACCGCCGCCCTGTGATGCGTGTAGTGCCGTGTGCAGTGCTGTAAGTTGCGTGCCGTGTGCAGTGATATGATGAGGTCCGGGGGGAGCACTAAAAGCATCATCCATAATTGAGACACTCGGGGTGAGATGGAGTGCAGTCAGACGCCGCGTTTGAACGGCTCCCGGGTCATCTGGTTTGCACCAGGCTCCAGAGATGTCCACTGCATCCGCGACTATCGCCATGACAGCGGAAAAGAAAGATGGCAGACTCCAAATATGTGCTCGAGTGTGTACTGTGAGGGCATGGCGTGGGTTAGGAGAAGGTCGTGCATCAAAGCGACCAAGTTTAATTGTTTGGTTTGGTGGGGCATACACGTTCTGCCCGTGTCTGGATGGTTTTCCTTTCCTCCATCAACCCAAAACATGTTTCCTGTCCAGCCAAAACCACACGCTTTGACAAAACTTTACAAAGATGTTTGGATCTGAAGCCGTATCCTGTCTCCCCGATTTCAGAGGGTGTGACTGACAGGAAGATTAACCAATCAGAGACACAAAATAATAAATAAATAACACAGATCACTCAAGAGCAGTTCAGATTTCACCACAATCAACAGTCAAAGCACCAAACTCTTATGCATCTCATATCATTCTTATTCTGAAGGTTACAGGAATTTTGGAGAGGAGATGTGGTTCTGCTGGGGGAGCGGCACCAGGAAAAGGGACATTGGGCGGACTGACAAACTGATCCGTAAAGCTGGACACGTGATCGGCTGTGAGCTGGAGACATTTGTCACAGTGAGGGACAGGAGGACACTGGACAAACTGCTCTCCATCATGGACACTCCTGCTCACCCACTGCACCAGACTATAGAGCAGGGGTGCGCAATACGTCGATCGCGATCTACCAGTCAATCGCCAAGGTAGTGTGGGTAGATCGTAGCGTCGTAGTAGGCCTACTCGAGACCGGTCTTGTTCTTGAGATGAGTGCGACCATATTTCATTACGGCCTGTGCCGTCAGCAATAAACTTGTACCGGTGTGCGGGACCGCACGGGGCTTCTTACCGCAGCCTGTGCGCTCGTCTGGAACCTGCGGACACTGCGCAGCACATCACCACACGTGTCCCCAGCGCGCACAGCTTGTACGCAACAGCGTGTACCCTTGAGTACCAGCATGTATCACAGTGCAGGTTAAACTTTTTAAAACATCCTAGCTGTCCATCTGCCTCAAGTCAGCATGCCGCTCCTCGCCTTTTTGCGCTCTCGCTCCTTCCTCCATATAACTCACACACACCCCCTCCTCAATGCACGCAGATTAGAAGAGCAAGATGAAACGCCAAGCAAAAACTAATCTAAATTTATGTTGGCAAAAAACAGGCCTACAGCACAGAGCTGGCCTACCGTGACATGTGGTTGAAGTTTGCCTAATAAAAGTGCACAAATACATCTGTATTTGTCACGACGTGTGTTTGGTAAATGTGCAGACGCTGGTAAATACTACTGCAAAACCAGTAAGATAATGTAACTCCAGTTAAGAACTTGAAAAACAGGTTTAAAATCAACGAAGGGGGTTCTCAAACTGTGGGTGAGGGTCCAAAAAAGGGGCACAGAATGTTTAAGGGCAGTACAGTTTCCTTGGCTTATTTTAAGCTTAAATTAACATTTATCAGATAAAATGGAGATAGATCTCTAAAAACTTATTTGTGTGAGTCAGTCTTTTCCCACATGAAGATCATTAAGTCCAAGTACTGTTTCACCATGACTGATGATCATTTAGAAGTGTGCTTGAGTCTGGATGTCAGCAGCTACTATCTGGACTATGCATCCCTAGCTGATTCCAACCAATGCAAGTCAAGAGAGTAAGGTAATGAGAAAAAATGAAATTGCGCAATATGGGCTCATGCCGTTATGCAAGGTACATCAACATAAATTGTACATGTAAAGAATTCTCAATATATTTATGAATAAATAAATGATTTGCATTTTTGTAGTAGGTAGATCATTTTTACTTGGTCATTTTATAAATAGCTCGCATGCTGAAAAAGTGTGAGCACCCCTACTATAGAGGGACAGAGGAGATAATACTCCCTACAACTGTACAGCAATTCACCCACTGCACCAGACTATAGAGGGACAGAGGAGCTCATTCTCCAACAGGCTCCTACAGCTCTGCTCAAACAGTGACAGATACAGGACTACATTCATACTATAATACTCCCTACAACAGTACAACAACTCACCCTTATGTAACAGATAATACTCCCTACAACTGTACAACAACTTAATCTTAAGTAACGGATAACCTTATGCCCTGTCAGAGTATTTGCATTCTTGTCTCTTGTTTATAGCTGTGATTTAATAGTTTATTTTATAGTTTACTTATTTTTCTATTTTATTTTGACTTGTACATATACATTTATTTTTATAATTATGTCTAATTTGTCTCTTGCTCTTTGTTGGTTGCTACACCAACTATTTTTGTTACTCTCTGTTATTATATTATATTGTGATGTTTGAGCTACTGTATCCAAATCATTTCCCTTGTGGATCAATAAAGTTTATCTAAGTCTAAGAGATGTCTTCTGCGTCTGAGAGACATGTGATACAAACGAGGAGCTGAGATCTCTTCTCAAAGCTCAGAGACCTCAGATGGACCACCCAGGGTAGCAGAAGGAACCACACGAGAACCCGAAGAGCCCTTTGAAGGTTGATCTGGATGTTGCTCATGGAAAGCCGTAATGAGAAGAGGGTCCAAGAAAACGGGCGGGCACCCATGAACGCTCCTCTGGACCATAACCTTCCCAGTCAACCAAGTATTGGAGACCTCGGCCACGACGTCTAGAACACAGAAGGCGCCGCACTGTATACACAGGTCCACCATCAATCAGACGTGTTGGTGGTGGTGGAGGCAAGACAGGAGCGAGAGGACTTTCACAGACCGGCTTCAGCTTTGAGACATGGAATGTAGGATTGATTCGCATGGCTCTGGGTAACTTGAGACGTGCAGCCACTGGGTTGACCATCTTTTCAATTTCAAAGGGGCCAGTGAATTTAGGTGCCAGCTTCTTAGAATCAACCCGGAGTGGAAGATCCTTGGTGGAGAGCCAAACCATGTGACCACTCTGGTAAGCAGGAGCCTCTGAACAGGGGCGGTTGGCTGATGCAGAGTAGCGCTGTGCAGAACTCAGCAGAGCAGTCTGGGCCTGTTTCCAGGTTCTGTGGCAGCGTTTCATGAAGGCTTGAACAGAGGGGCAAGAAACTTCGTTTTCCTGATATTGGAACAGAGGTGGTTGGTACCCATAGGCACACTGGAATGGGGAAAATCTTGTGGCAGAACTTCTCAGCGTGTTATGGGAGTACTCGACCCACAGTAACTGCTGAGACCAGGAAGACGGGTTTCTGGAGGCCATACACCGCAACACTGTCTCCATCTGCTGGTTTATTCCCTCAGTCTGACCGTTGGACTGAGGATGATAGCCTGATGATAGGCTAACAGTGGCTCCTAGAAGTGAACAGAACTCACGCCAGAAAATGGAGGTGAACTGTGGACCTCGATCAGAGACAATGTTTGTGGGGAGTCCGTGCAGCCGAAATACATGCTGCAACATGAGCTCAGCTGTTTCTTTGGCAGAAGGGAGTTTAACCAGTGGAATGAAATGAGCCATTTTACTAAAGCGATCAACTACTGTCAGGATGGTGGTGTGTCCATTGGAAACAGGTAAGCCAGTGACAAAGTCCAGGGATATATGGGACCAAGGTCGGTGGGGAACAGGTAAGGGAAGAAGATGGCCAGCAGGTGCTTGGTGACTGGGTTTAGACTGATTGCAAACCTGACATGCATTGACAAAATCTTTGGTGTCCTCATCCAGAGTACCCCACCAGAACCTTTGTAGCAGGACCTCCTTAGTTCACTGGATCCCGGGGTGGCAGGTTAGCTTTGAACTGTGAGCCCACTGAAGAACATCTGACCTGAGGTGCTGTGGAACAAACAGGAGGTTGTTTGGACAAGTGCTGGGGCCAGGGTGGTCTTCCAAAGCTGTCTTGACTCGTTCCTCCACCTACCAGGTGAGAGTGGCAACCATGTGAGAGCTGGAAAGAATAGTATCTGGGTCGGCAGAGGCGTCCTCAGGGGTGGAGAACTGGTGGGACAGAGAATCGGGCTTAGTGTTACGGGAACCAGGACGGTAGGACAGTGTAAAATTGAATTGAGTGAGAAACAGGGCCCACCTAGCCTGTCGACAGTTGAGGCGTTTAGCAGACTGGAAATATTCAAGATTCTTGTGGTCTGTCCAGACCAGGAATGGAATCTTGCAGCCTTCAAGCCAGTGTCTCCACTCTTCCAAAGCCAACTTCACAGCCAGCAACTCTCTGTTCCTGATGTCATAGTTCCTCTCTGCAGGTAACAGGCGTCGCGAGAAGGCACAGGGGTGTAACTTTAGGTCATCAGATGCTTTCTTTGACAAAACAGCCCCTACACCAACATCTGATGCGTCGACTTCCACCACAAACTGCCTCTCAGGATCTGGCATTCGGAGGACAGGAGCTGTGGTGAAGAGGGTCTTCAAGGTCTTAAAGGCTGCATTAGCCTCTGGAGACCACCTATAGGGCACCTTGGAGGAGGTGAGAGCTGTAAGGGGAGCAGCAACAGAACTGTAGCACCGGATGAACCTTCGGTAGAAGTTTGCAAACCCCAAGAAGCGCTGCAGCATCTTGCGGGTCTCAGGAACAGGCCAGTGATGTAGCTTTGGTTTTGCTAAACACCTCTTGGATGTCGTGGTACTCCTCAGGAACACCTGTCAAGTCTGGTGGAGGACTGGAGTTATTGTTGGGCAGCAGTGCAGGAATGGCTTGGTTGAGACAGCTCTGATGACAAGATGGACTCCAACTAGTAATGGAACCCAAAGACCAATCAATATGGGGGTTATGACGGAGCCAAGGGAAGCTGAGGATTACAGGGTGCTGTGGTGTCTTCAGGATGTGGAACTGGATGGTCTCATGGTGGTTGCCAGCCAGTAACAGGTGAACCAGGACAGTGCAATGAGTTATGGAACCCAAAAGTCTGCCATCCAGAGCATTAGCAGGTACAGGAGTAGGAAGAGGAACAAGATTTATTTTTAATTGCAGGGCCAGGTTCTCATCAATGAGACAGATGTCAGAGCCTGAGTCAATTAGAGTGGTCACAGTGTGAGTACCACTCTCAAGCAACAAACAAGCTTGAAACTGAGGGCGTTTAACAGGGGATGAAGTAGAGGATAGACTCATCAGTACTCCCCTTTCTACTGATGAGCCTGCCCTTTTACTGGACATCTGGAAACAAAATGGCCGGGCTTCCCACAGTAGAGACACAGATTCCCCTGGCGTCGACGTTGTCGCTCTTCAGGAGAAAGACTTGTACGGCCTACTTGCATGGGCTCAGGACCTTCATCTAGAGGAGCCAGTGTGTGACAAAGGAATCTGAACCCAACGGAAGACATGGTCGTGAACTTGGTTGTTGTTCCGGAACTTTCAGCTTTTTCTCTTGTCGGCGAGCTTGGATTCGACGATCAAGTTTGGTGGTCAGTTCTATCAGGTTATCAAGATCAGAGGGGAGATCATATGAAACCAGCTCATCCTTAATGTAGTCATTCAGACCCAAGAGAAAAGCATCCATTTGAGCTGCGACGTTCCACTGACTTTGAAGAGCCCGGGTCCGGAATTCAATTGAGTAGTCAGCAACTGTGCGGGCTCCCTGACGCAATCCCAGTAACCCCCCAGCAGCGTCAGGCCCGGTGGATGTGGCACCAAACACCTTACGAAGTTCTTTTGCAAATGCATTAAAAGAAGTACAGGCAGCTGTCTGGCGCTCCCATTCTGCGGTTCCCCAAAGCCGCGCTCTTTCTGTAAGATGATTGATGGCAAATGCTACTCTGGCTCTTTCTGTGGAGAAAGTGTGTGGCTGAAGGGCAAAGAGAATGGAGCAGTTGGTCAAAAACGGATTGCACCCTTCAGGGTCTCCCCTATAACGTTCAGGTGTGCCTACTCTGGGTTCAGAAACAGGTCCAGGTGCCATCACTTCAGCTGAAGGTTGCGGAGCAGGGTTCATAGGAGTCGAAGTAACTGCAGTGACTAGCTGGGTAACAGTGACTGCCAGTTGCTGGATCTGAGCTGTCAAAGTGGTAATGTCATGTTCCCCAGCTGCAGTTGCCTCCCGAGCAGCAATAGCAGCAGACGCGATCTCAGCCTGCTGTTGCTGCAGGCTTCCTTCTAGTCTAGCAAGCCTATCCATGGGGCTTTCCTTGTGTGCTGACTCCATTCTGGCTAGATTGTACTATCACGCGGGAAACTTGGACTCAAATGCAACGCAATCAGAAGCAAGGCCTTGGTTCAGTTCAACAGAAAGTGTCCTACAATATGTCAAATCAGGCTGAACAAACAACAAAGGAAGTCATGAGTATATTATGTGAACTAAAATATCCTCCAAAACTGGGAAATTCTGTAACTCGAAAACGGGCAGGGGAGTAACTCAGAAACAGATTCTTGAAACAGGGAATAATTCAGAATTGCACAAATTGCAAACAACAGATTTCACGTTCAGAGTTTCAAATACAGAGCTGGAGAGTCTCTTGACTTGTCAACAATCTAGCAAGAACTGACTGGGCAGAAGGAGTTTATATGGAGTAGAGGACGCCGTCATCTACCTGCTGCAGCGGGCGCTCACCCACCTGGAGACTGCCGGGAGCGCTGTGAGAGTCATGTTCTTTGACTTCTCCAGCGCCTTCAACACCATCAGGCCGGCACTGCTGCGGGGGAAGCTGGAGGACGCCGGAGTGAACGGACATCTCGCCGCCTGGACCATCGACTACCTCACTGACCGGCCGCAGTATGTGAGGCTGCGCGGCTGTGAGTCAGAGGTGGTTGTCTGCAGCACTGGGGCCCCACAGGGAACTGTCCTTTCACCCTTCCTCTTCTCTATCTACACCTCGGACTTCACCTACAACACGGACACCTGCCATCTCCAGAAGTTCTCTGACGACTCGGCCCTTGTGGGCTGTGTGTCTGAGGGGAATGAGCTGGAGTACCGATCGGTCATCAGGGACTTTGTGGACTGGTGTGAGCACAACCACCTGTGCCTTAACACCAGTAAGACCAAGGAGATGGTGATCGACTTCGGGAGAAGGACACTACTTCCCTCACCGGTGAACATCCAGGGACAGGACATAGAGACAGTGGACAGCTTTAAGTACTTGGGTGTTCACCTCAACAATAAACTGAACTGGTCCCACAACACTGACGCCCTGTACAAGAAGAGCCAAAGTCGCCTCCACCTTCTGAGGAGACTGAGTTCTTTTGGAGTGTGCAGGCCCCTGCTCAAGACTTTTTATGACTCTGTGGTGGCCTCTGCTCTCCTCTACGCTGTTGTCTGCTGGGCCCCGAGCAGCACAGAGCGGGACAGGAAAAGACTGAACAAACTAGTCAGGAGGGCCAGCTCTGTCCTGGGCTGTCCTCTGGAGTCTGTGGAGGAGGTGGGTGAGAGGAGGGTGCTGGCCAAACTCACATCCATCATGGCCGACACCTCTCACCCTCTGCACCGGACTGTAGAGGAACTGAGCAGCACCTTCAGCGGCCGACTGAGGCACCCTCAGTGCAAGAAGGAACGCTACCGCAGGTCCTTCATCCCCACTGCTGTCAGACTGTACAACTCCACTGTATAACACTTGCAATAACCTGTGCATTAACCTGTGCAATAGCCCGTGCAATAACCTGTAACCATGTCACCTCATCAGTAACCGCCTCCACTGTCCTCAGATTATATATTTATATATTTGTATATTTGTATTCTTTTACATATATATATATATTATATAATGGATATGTTTTATTATATATTTACATTTCTTTCACTCCCTGTACATAAGAGCTACCTGATGTTGTAAATATGTTAATATTTATTGTGATTTTTATTTTTTATTTACTTATTGTTCTGAGTGTTTGCACAATTTTTCACAACTTTTTGCACTATACTGTCCCCTGACTGTGAGCTTCTGCCACGAGTGAATTTCTCCTCTGTGAGATCAATAAAGTCTTATCTTATCTTATCTTATATAGACTACCCTGGGATGATTGGGGAATGAGTGACAGCTGCAGGAAAAACAGGGAGGGAGCAAAAGATGGACTGGATCAGGCTAAGAACTGGAGCTGGACTGGGGATAACATGTAAACAATAGGCAAAACTGTGACAGACACACTTCTATAAAATGACAATAATGTCCTAAATAAATATCTATTCAACTAAAATACACAGGTCAAGTCATTTGTTTCCACCTATAGGATATGTTAGCAGCAGAAGTGGGTACTACTTTTTGTACTTTTTTAACTTGAGTTATATATAGTACAGTGTAACAGTACTCTTACTTGAGTAAAAGTTGTAGTTCCTCTTCCCACTGTGAGTAAGTCTAAAGTGACAAAAGCTTTATGTAGAATACGAAATGATTTGAACATTTGTGTTTCTTGCAGCTCCTTAAGATCTGATTTAGTTTGTCTCATTTTTGTGTCTGTTCTTTGAAAATTCTAGAGTTTGTGACTTATTTCATGTTTTTGGTTGTATTTACACTCTACAATACACTACTGGAGTAATTACCGGGCCACTACTTTGTACTTCTACTTAACAAAACATCACAACAATATTTGACAGTAATGTTTAACAAGAGTGGAGATTTTGGCTGCTCCTCCCTCTGGTTAGCAGTCTGTGGCCCTCCCTCCTCTTCCTCCCTCCCTCCTCTCCCTCCCTCTTCCTCTCCTCCCTCCTCTCCCTTCCTCTTCCTCTCCTCCCTCGTCTCCTCTCCTTTCTGCTCTGCTCTGGTCCCATTTGGACGCTCTTAGTCCCGCTGGCAGAAGATCCAAATTGCAGGGAGTACGGAGGAGCTGCCAGCGCTGGAGAGGAGCTTCAGACGGGCACCGCCGCCTCATGTGATGGCCACATGAGAGGAGGACGGGCACATGAGAGGAGGAGACCCTTATCACATCTGCCACTGTCACAATACATGAGCCCAAAGTGGAGACACAAAGGCTGGAAGCAGACGGACGACTCTGCAGCTAGTCCAGGAAAAAGCACCACGCCAAGTTTATGTTGGTGTCCATTTGTGAATACTGTAATTATCTGCTTTGGACGGATCCAACGGAATTAACTGCAGCCAATACAGTTTCTATCAAATAAACATAAACAGAAGAGGAAGCAGAGATAGAAGATCGACAGCGGTGATAGAGCAGCCAAATCTGTATTCAAGTAAGGCTAATGTTACTCCAAAATAATATTACTCAAGTAGACGTACAAAGCAGTGGTGCAAGAAATCAAGAGTAAAAAAGTATTTCCAATCCAATCCAACTTTATTTGGGAAAAATACTCCTCAAGTAAGAGTAATTTAAAGAGTAACTGTCGGGAAGTAACATCTGATTTATAAGATTCATCAGCGTTGCGTAGTCTTTTTGGTCCAAATGAAAAAAATCCTCCTCTGCTCTGGTGTGATGTGCAGATATCCACAGGAGGGGCCCACAGCCTGCGGCGCTTTGTCGTCGTGATGTTTACGGGGGCAGCAGCTCCCACTGGACTCTACAGTTTTCTGAAGCTTTCTTTTAATAAAGGTGCACTGCGTAACATTTCTGGTGGAGGGTCAGCCATCTCATAAAAATGTTATTGCTTTGTCTAGAATGTTCCACAGTATAGATTAAACCTAAATCTATCACGAGGGAGACAAGCAGGTTACAGCACTATGCTAGATTACAGTTCAGATCTGTGAAGAGTCGCCCCTATTCACACAAGGAACTATTGTATTTTTGAGCAACAGAAACACACTTAATGAATAAATGCTAGATGGATATGCTCAATGTCATACCATGGGACATTTCAGGGAACGCAATGACATTTCAATGGAGACAAGTAGGTAGAGGATCCTCCACCAGAAAAGTTACACAGTGTACCTTTAAATCAATAGCAAAAGAAAAACTCAATTCTGTCACTGGACAAAAGTTTGAAAGTGAAGACGTTTCACAGCTGATCTTCAGTTGTGGTCAGACGCTGGTGGACATTTGTCTGAAGGGAGGAGTTAACTACACTCAAACTATGACATCTATTTGTTTGTCTTTTTAGATGAATATTGTGATTTAAAATATCCAAATGATAACACAATGATCCATGGGTGTCATAGATTATCACTATAGAGCACACACAAGCACATTATGTCTTCTTTAACATGAGAATACATTCACATTTCTTCTCTCTTGTGTCTTATCACTAGTCTTCAACGTTTTAGAACATTTCTGACACAGAGCCAAAACATCACCTGTTTTTCATGATTAAAAACACAAAAATTAGTGATGTGCTGGTTGCGAATGTTCCAGCTCTTACAGGCGGTTCTTTGAAGTGAACGACTGGAGCCGGTTCCTTGGCCAATTTAGTTTTTTTTAGAGTGCCTTTCTAGTTTTTTTTCCTCTACTTTTTTTTTTTTTTTTTTTTTTTTTTTTTGGTGAAAGCCGCATGTGATTGGTCGAGATGTGTTGTGACATCTGCATTTTGTTGTCATTCTGTGAGCTTGTGCAGGTTTCTTTAATGTAAATAGTTAAAAGTTTGTCTAATTGAAATGGGTCATTTTTTTATACTTGTTCTCTCTTTATACTCTGTTCAAGGTTGAGTGTGTTCTTAAAATAAAGCCATATTAAGGATAAACATTTGATGTCATGTATGTTTTTACATTAGTAATTTATTTCACACACAGCTTTGCATTATTTTTGGTGACAAATTAATTTAAGAAGCAGAAAATCTAACCATTTGGGAGCTGAAAGTATACAGAACTTATAGTAAACAGAGCCAAAAGAACTGGCTCTCCAAAAAGAGCCAAAATTCCCATCACTAACAAAAATCCAATCCCTCTGTGGCTATAATTCTGACAAACTTTTTTACCAACTTTACAAATTTTTCCAGATGACCTGCCCATGATCCTGTTTTATTTTAACTTCTCAAAAATCAGCAAACCTTTTATATCCAATTTTCCTAAAACTATAAAAGTGATTCAAAAAGACAGTTTAAACCTTGAAAAGTGGAGCCCGTATCCAGCGCTGTCTCTATAATTGAATTAGGGCCTATCTGAAATAACACGGGAGGCCATTGAGCCGCTCCTTTGTGAATAGTAATTAACATGCCTATCTGCTCGGCTGTTCAGACACGGGAGGGCATCAGGGCCAATGAAACTCCATCAAAATGCTAATTCTACGCCGCCCTTAAAGCGCATCTCCATAAAGGCGCTGGAGCCACTTGGACTTAATGCTCTCTTTAAAATGTGCTAAACAAACGTCTTTAGGCTGGTTTGTCCAGATAACGGCTCAGGCCGTATACAGTAAGACAGGTTTTATTCTATGTGCAGAGACGCAGGAGGACATATGGGATTTTATCGTAATGATGCGTTTGTTTTCTACAGTGTTTTTTTTTTTTTTTTTTTTTTTTTTTTTTGGCACTTTAAGTTACTGTACACTAATCTCTTAATACAATATTCTCACGATATTCATCTCACGGTATAATTTATTTACTGTCATATTTTGTGGAGGTTAACAAAACTGTGAGTATGCTACTTTTCTGTCATAATTTAGACTGGACTCAAACTGCAGCAAAGGATCATGGTCTATGTAGTCTTGCTGCACCAAAACAATGACTTTAAGCAAAGAAACTTGTAATTCGTGACAGCCCAAGATATTACTGTGAGACTTTTTTTTTTTTTTTTCTTGTAGTATTTTATTTCTTGTAGTACTTTATTTCTTGTAGTACTTTATTTTTTTACTTAGCACTTTATCAGCACATGGGGCGCCCGGGGATCCATCTCCATGATCTTGTTGATTCTTGATCTTGGTGCATGTTTTTTTGGGGGTTGATGGGAGAAATCGGAGTGCCCGGAGGAAACCCACCCAGACACAGGGAGAACATGCAAACTCCACACAATTTCATGTATTTTATTAAAGAGGCGGTTTAACAGCTAACGCATCACATATTTAGATCACAATATGACCTTTGATTGATTGTTTTGTTTAATTTTAGTGTTCTGACTCTCCCCTCCCTTTGCTCTCTCTCTTTTTTCTCCTCTCTTCCCTATCTCCCTTTGTCTTATACACACTCCAACTCTCTATCCCCTTGCTACACTCTTTCCCTCTCTCTCTCTCTTTCTCTTCTCGTTTCCTCTCTCTCTTACAAACACTCCACCTCTCCACCAGCCCCATTTTTCCTTACTCTCTCTCTCTCTCTCTCTCTAACTCTTCCTTGACAATCACTCCATTCCATTTCATTATTAACTACTTTGCTTCTGTCACTTCTCGTTCAGTCTCACCTTTTCTCTCTCTCGCCCTCTCCCTCTCTCTCTGTCTGCCATCTCTCTACCCACCATCACCCTCTCTTCACTCTTTTCTCCCCCTTTTCTTTTGGCTTAGAATCATTTTCCCCTTTCATACCTCTCTCCCCTCTCTTTTCTCTCCTCCACTTTTGTGACTTTCATTTTGCTTCTCATTACACTTTCTCTTCCCCACGCTCTCTCTCACCTCCTTCTCCTTCCCTCTCTTCCACTGGCTAAGAATTACTTTTCATTAACTACTTGCTTCTCCTCTCACTTCTCCTCTCTCCCCTCCTCTCTCTCCTTCTGTCTTTCTCTTGCTCTGCCATCTCTCCACCTGACCCACTCACTT